>JARGCV010000063.1:2807500-3495000 GCA_034064705.1 Bothrops alternatus
ATATTCTGTAATGATGAAAGAGAAAGTATTGAAACATGCATCCAATTAGTGGAAAGACACTGGCTTCAACTCTGATGGTGAAAAAATGAGGGATTAATAATAGAAAAGTTTGAACTTAAAAATGTTATTATCTTTCATTAAGCAGTTTTGTTAATTTTGTATAAAAATCCAATGTTTAGCAATACATTGATTTAAAAGTATTTAAACAATTCCTAAGGCAAAATAATCTTGATACTAGAAGTGTTGATTTACGTACACTTAATGGTAGAACAAAATACATGCATTTTGTTGAATAACATAATTGTAAAACAATCCTTCTACACCTAAGTCACTCTAGCTTTATTATCAATAAATTAACTCTGTAGACTTCATGATACTGTTCACAATTATTATTGAACATTGTTCATTTTAGGGATTGTTTCACTAATGCTCATTATCAGATGAAACGGTCTATTCTGAGAAGAAGTTGTTTATAATAATCTTCTTTTGTAATGAATTGCCCTAATTTTTAAAATGCTTTGATATTCTCTAGCATTGCTCTATTTTCAGGTATAGCTTTTGTTTTAATGACTATGAAATACAACAGTTGTGATCTCAACCCATTTCTTGGTAGAGCTGGCATCCCTGGTAAAACCTGGATCCTACCACCTTTTATCCTCATTTTTGACCAATGTAGACATCATCTTTTCTGTGGGGCAGAAAGGACTCACTTTTTCCAAGATAAGCCATAGGCAAAATTGATATGCAAATCCTGGATCTTGTTAATGGGCTTTAGATGTTGGTCTCCTAGTTTGATCTGAATTGATTCAAAAAGCTCATGAACTACATAATACATAGATTCAAGCAGCTATCAAAGACATTCACAACCCTGCTGGGAGAAACCGAGTATTGATGAAAGAGAGAATTTATTGTGTATGTAAGAGAATTTCTTTCAAGGCTTATGTATTAAGTCAGGTTTCATGGCTCAGGGAAGTCTGGGGCTGCTTTCAGTTTACCCCCACTTCATTTTCCCCACTGCAGTCACATACTTCAATTTAGCCTTCATCACCATTAAATTGTTAGATGTTTTGTTAATGACATCACTCTTTTAAAAAAAATCCTGTTTCATTTTTTCCAGATGGGACTAAAATTATTTGTAATGATCTCTAGCTGAATCTGAAATGCAGGCTTATTTGCTTTCTCATTCCTCTCTCTCTCTCTCTCTCTCTCTCTCTCTCTCTCTCTCTCTCTCTCTCTCTCTCTCTCTCTCTCTCTCTCTCTCTCTCTCTCTCTCAGTTCTTTTCTACCAGCATGAATTAAACTACTAGATTTTGCACTGTTCTTTTATTACCTGTAGCCTTTCCTGAAACAGGAAGCTGGATCTTTGCAAGCGTAGAGATATCACAGATAAAACACTGTTCTGTTTATAGGTCCATTCTGTGAAACTGGGCATTTGGAGTGCTATATTTCCTATGGAATATTAATAACAATGTTCTTCAGATGACCTTGCAAATTATTTTAAATTGCATACTTGCACCCCTAAACATTTATCTTTAAATTACAGCTTCAGTTTTCCCATTGCCCTTGGTGAAAGGGTAGAAAAATTGTGGCCCTGCAGATGTTACTAAACTACGATTTCCAGCTGTGCTAGCCAGCATGACCAATGCACAATACACGCTCCACAATTGGCTTTCGACAAGCAGAGTTAATGGAGAAGGCATAAGGCACAGTCATGTGATGTTTCACTTAACTGCCACAGTTAGTTGCTTAATGACTGAAGGGGAAGTTTCGCAGTGATGTGATTTTCCACTCACCAACTGCAGCACATAGTGATAGAGTTTCTATCCCAGTCACTAAACAAGGACTATCGGTATTTGGTCTTCCTTACCTTCTGGTTTTGTGGTATATTCATGATCCAGCAGTTAAAGAGGTTGACCCTGATAAGAGTTTTTTTCTGCCTCTTTTACAGACCTTCCACTCTAAGCGGCAGCCCTGTTATCTCTGATATCTCCCTCATCCGTCTGTCACCACATCCTGCAGGACCTGTGGACTCACCTTTCAACCACCCTCACCCATACATGAACCCCCATGTGGAACATTACTTTCGATCCATGCACAGCAGCCCTACTTTGTCTATGATCTCAGCTGCTAGAGGTCTCAGCCCAGCTGATGGTAAGTGGGGCACAGAGGAATGACAAATTGGCAGAGTGAAAACTGGTGGCAATAGGGTGTGTCTGCACAATTACACTTTCTAGGTCAGGACTGAAGAAGCTTCTTGGATGAGAAGCGAAATGTCTTCCAGGGAAAAAAAAGTCCAGTTGCCTTTTGGAAAGCACCTTTGGGATTTTCTAGGTTAATTACCATTAATGTAAATTTCCATGAACCATGGTCCTTTTGGATAATAATAGCAATATACAAATCAGTCTAAATTGGGTCCATGTCGATGTTAGAGACTTTCAAATATTATTCTGTTCCATTAATATTTTTTACATGGGTGGTATTGTTCACAATTTTATATGCAGTGCACAACTTTTCCTAAAAGACAAGATTTTATATGTGGTTATTTTTAGCATAGACTCATATAAGCAGTTATTTCTAATACATGCCTTTAAAAAAAACTACCTTTTGCATGCTTTTTGCATGCAAAGTATATGTTCTGTTATGAATATTTTCCCCTAAAAGTACATTTTATATGAATTTTTGCATAAGGAATGACAAACATTAGTGGTTTTCAGTCATTGTTGTTCATCTCTTACAAGAGTTGTGAATTGCACCCTTTTACTCCCAATGCAACTGTCATGGGTTTCTTTTATACACCTACCAAATCCCACACGCTAATATTGCTAATAGTAATATTTCCAAAGCAGGACTTTACATTTATGAATTAGTTATGTTCAAGAACAAAGAGATGAATCATCCTACCAACAGCTTGGCCTTTTGTTAATTGTGTATGGATGTATGGGAGGGATCTTGAAAATCATCTAGTCCAACCCACCGCCCTATTTAAACACCTCCAATGTCCACTACTTCCCAAGGCAGTCTATCCATAAACATATTTTTTCTGATGTCTAATATTGAAATCTGCTTCTTTATAATTAACATCTATTTTAATTGCACCATCTCCCATCCTATATATACAGACACAGGAATTCTTGGATCACACAATTTGAACCTTGCTGGATCATACAGGAGACCTTTTGGAACCAAAGCTGCTCTGCAGGTTCTTCCTGTATATGATCCTAGAATTCCCCATATTCTCCAATAAATTGGAGAATGGGTGGGTTGATCTTTGACCCTTTCATTTCTCCAACAGAAGGGAAATCAGACTAAACTTACATCATGGGTAGTTTTGGTCATCATATCTTATAATATGCTAGTATAAAAGGGAAGAAAACTTCCCTTTTATACTTTCTTTTCACCACTGATATTCTTCATTTTCGTTTCACTATTAATATTATTCTATATCATATCTTGTTTGTAGATTTCCCAGTTCTACAATATCTTTCTTGGATTATACTGATCACTGATCAGAAACATACACACTTAAGATTATATCATAGATTTCCATGGATTTTTCATTGTTTACTTTGTGATTCATTTCATGATGATATCCGATAAGACAAAAAAAAGCAGCCAGACAAATTCCTTATTTATTTCTTAAAGAAAGTTAAAATATTGACAAAACATGGTTCAATAGGATTGGGTCATGAAGGAATGGATGTAGCCCTCACACTCATACATGCCTACCCTTGAATTGTATACAATGCTCCAACACTGGAGGTTTTTAAGAAGAGACTGGACAGCCATTTGTCCGAAATGGTATAGGGTTTCCTGCCTGAGCATGGGGTTGGAGTAGATGACCTCCAAGGTCCCTTCCAACTTTACTATTATTATTATTATTATTATTATTATTATTATTATTATTATTATTATTATTATTATTATAAAGAAAAAGGGTAATCACAGCAGAGAGCAATGGTTCTAGTACAACTCATTGCAGCCAACTTGTCACAGCCATCTTGCTGTGGAACAACTCGTCATGGACAATTCCATGCGGAATTGTCCATGCAATAAATGTTAGCCATCACTGTTTCTTTGACATTATTTCCATTGACAAAAGTGGAAATAATGTCAAAGAAAAATAATGTCAAAAAAACAGTAACGGACAACATTTATTGCATTGAGTTATCCTGCATGGAATCGTCCATGACGAGTTGTCCCAAGGCTGCAGCAAAAGGGCCATGGCAAGTTGGACACAACAAGATGGCTACAGCAAATTGTCCCATTCTGGAGAGCAATGATTCAGTTTAAGGCCTTCTTCAACTGGCCAGCAGCAGGCTGATGAGGAAGAGGGAAAGGATACTGGGTGAGATTCTCAAACCAAGTGACCAGCCTTGCAGGCCAAATGTTCTCTAGAACTGGTGTAAAGGCTGGCAGGGCAAAAGTTTTCACTGTTGCTCGACATCTGGTTATCTGTCTTCATGAAGGAAAGCAAAGGTCAAGTCTTCTAATCAAGCTTGACTCTTGCTGATTTCCTGTCATGCCCATCCAGATTTCTTGGTAATAATATGGAAGCATGTTGCCCTTACCTTCTTTCTGAACAGATTTGTTTGTTTTACTTTCCAGTCTGACCTCTAGATTACCAAGGAATCCAAAGGGAAGAATGAGAGGGGGGGCTACATGAAAAGTAGACCAGAAGTCACATGTCACCATTTGCCATCTATTACCAGACATACCTTGAGTATTTACTATAGCTAATGTCAAGAGGAGGAGAAAAAGAGGAGGCAGATCTCTTTAATGGAGGGAAAGGTGGAAGATTTAAAATAATTGGGAATGCTGTTAGCTATACTATTCATGTTCATTAATTTATTCTTGCAAACAGTTTTTAAAAAATCAAAAGTGTCATCAGAATGGATTTCAATTAAAAAAAGCAGTATATGGAAGATTCTATAGATTGGTGCTTATCTGCTACTTAGTAGTAAAGCCAAAAGAAAATATCTAATCTTCACTTCCTATATATCTGGGATGAAGGTAGAACTTCACCTGTGCAGAATAAGAATTGGACGATGCCAGACTTGTCCTCAGCTAAACAGATGTAATGCATCTAGTAAAACCTAGTTTCTCTCTTATTGCTGACTTGGTTTTGTTGATCCCAGGGGTCTTTCCCTTTAGCAAGTGTTAAGCTTCCCAGCTTCTGCATTAAGTAAGCTACAGATGTGTTTTATTGCTCTTAATAGTCTTTCTTCCTCTCAGTATGACCCCTGAATCTTCTTTCTTCCTGCAAAAGAAATGTTATGATTATTTGGCATTAGAAAGGGGTCTTGATCTTGGCTTTCAAATCTCTCTCTCTCTCTCTCTCTCTCTCTCTCTCTCTCTCTCTCTCTCTCTCTCTCTCTCTCTCTCTCTCTCTCTCTCTCTCTCTCTCTCTCTCTCTCTCTCTCTCTCTCTCTCTCTCTCTCTCTCTCTCTCCCTCCCTCCCTCTCTCTCTCTCTCTCTCTCTCTCTCTCTCTCTCTCCCTTTTTCCTCTCCCTCTCTACCCTCCTCTACCCTTTGTAAATAAGTTCAGTGTAAAATGGGTATAGAGGCAGGCAACTTTGAAAATTCACAAATGGGCAAAAGTGAGGATAATTGGTTCTGGCAAGCTAAATGGTTTTCCACTGCCAGGCACACTAAAAAAAAACCTCTCATTCTCCCCCCCCCCACCACATACTCACACAAAGTATATTAGATCCCTGCTTTAATTTTCTTATGCTGCTTCTCATTAACTAGGCTTTGTCTGTCTTTTTCTTTTGTAAAAGGCAGGATGTTAATTTCGACAACATTACTGCATCCAGAAGCCTTCCCTCCTTTGCTCCATTCCCTTCTCCCCCTCTTTCTCTCTTTTTCCTTCTCCCTTGTGAACTCTGTGTTCATACAGCAGGATTATTTTGGAGGGGGGGTCGGTAGAAATGAGAGATTGTTTATAAATTTGCGGAAATAGAGGAATGTAGAGGGCCCCAGTCTGGTGACTTTTGTCCAGAGCAAGCACACATCAGAGTTACAACTATACAGTTTTGGCAGGGAACAGGGAGATTGTAACAACTTTGCAGATATTTTGCGGTCTGGAAACATTTTACCCTTCTTCTCTCCTCTGCCCCCATCCTGTGCAGTAGCTCATGAGCATCTGAAAGAGAGGAGTCTCTTTGGCCTTCCCCATCCTCCGCCAGGAGCCAGCCCTGCAGACTACTATCACCAGATGGCATTCATGGCCAGCCACCCGAATCCTTATGGGGACCTCCTCATGCAAAGTGGAGCAGCAGCAGGAGCCACGCATCTTCATGATTACCTCAGTCCTGTAGATGGTGAGTAAAAGAGCCTTCTGCGGCTAGATCCACGTTCAAGAATGTTCTTGCTGAAATGACACACTTCTCGAGTGGGTGAATGACACTGTACCATTGATCATAAAAACATCCCTGTGTGCACGCACCTAGGTGTCTTAAGAAAGACAAGATTGTTGAAAGCACTGGCTTATTTGACATTACTTCTTGCATGTGGCTGAAGGCCCTGTTTTGTAACATGGCACAAATAATAGGACCAACCTCTGCCCCGCTTGCTTTTGCAAACTCTTCTTAAAGAATGTACAGCTTGTCTTGCTAAATCTCCAGTTCTTCTGGATAACAAAGACCCTCATTAAACTTGGCAGACACTGGGAAGCTAAGATGTGCAAATTGAAAGGGTCTGCCATGCTAAATGAGAGTGGGCACGATCGCTTTACAGTACAAAAACAAATGCTGGACCGCCTCTTCAGAAACTGGGAGGGACAGAGGAAAAAAGTTCTCATCTAGAGTTTTGCTTGCTTGTTAAACTTCATGCTTCAAACAGCTCCAGCCTTTTAAACCAGTTAAGAAAGGGAGGAATTAGTTTTGCGGAATTTGTACAGGTTTCGTGAGGAGGATCTCCTCAAGTTGTTGAGAGACTACAGACAAGTCAGCTTAACTGAAGCACTTTTAACAGTTTTCAGTGGAGAAATGCTAAGAACTCTTCCGTTAAATAAATGTGACTAACAAGTGCTTAATGTGCCTGGATTGTATGCTCCAGCTTCCTTCCTTTCACAAATACATTTAAGGTGGGAACAACTGGAAATAAGGCAACAGTTGAGTGAGTTCTAACTAATGGCAATATTTGGGCTTAAGTAGGAGAAAGTTTACCAGGACTTTGTCAATACCATTGGGAAAAACCACTGTGAAACGCATGTGTCTGAAGTCTTATGCGTTACTATAACCAAGTTGTAAGTTTAAGGTATCTTTTGAGTATAGTTTTGCAGGTTAAACCATGTGAATGTTTTATAACCCAAAGCAGAATCTAGTAGCATATTAGAGATCAATTATTTTATTCTGATATGAGCTTTGATAAGTAACTGAATTTTAGCCGAGTAGGTTATGGGAAAGTTGATGAGCATACATGCTCATATACCTCTTGCTTATAGGGTTTAGTGAAATAAAATAGCACACAAATTTATTTTCTATGGTTCAGATTCCCTCATTTGTTCTCTTATCAAACTGACCTCTCTCAGAGAGAGTATGTCTCCATACCTTCAGCTCATGGCTTCTCTGCTGGCGTGAAGGCCACAGTAAACTACTCAACCTTTAATGTGCCATAGAAGAATTCACAGCAGGCCTCTGTGGAGTAAAACTTCAGTTCCGCCCTGTTGCATTTATGTTAATTTCACGCAGGAGGATAAAACCTTAGCAACCTCCAAAGAAATGAGGTCAGCTTTTAAATCTGAGGAGGTTCATCTGTAACTTTAAAAGGCTGCTAGTACAGAAGGCTGATTTTTTTTCCTCAGGCTGCCCTCTCCAAATAGTTCTTTGTGGCTCTGGTTTTCAATCCTTGGGATGATTCTACACCCCCCCCATCCTCCACATACACAAAAAAGTTGCCCACAAATGAATAACAATGGCTACCACTGTAGTATTTCCACTTTTTGTATGTCACGCTTTCTGAGGATAGGCAATACTAGCAAAATCCAGTTTACTAACATGAATTCAAGATCTTTGTGTTTCGCTGCCTTTTAGTCATCGCAAAAGGAGGAGATATCAAAGTTAAATGGATACCAGTTTTAAAAAATAAGTTAATACATGTTGCTGGTCACGGATGTAGCATCACAATAGTGTTTGTATTGTTGAAATTTAATTTTGCTGCACTCAACAGAAAGTACAGTGCAAGGTGTCTCTCAAAGTTCTTTCCTCTGATCTTTTGGCTAAAATTTTGCTGAGTCCTGGATTCTTCAAAAATCCCATTTACTTATGCTGGCTTAAGGAGCCTTAATGATTTTTAAAGGTTGTCAGACAGCTTTTGTATTGCTCAAGAAGGATCTTGGAATACTTTGAACTGCCAAACTAAAGGACTTTAAGAAACTTGTTTCTTAGGACATCACCTGTGCCAGAACATTGCATTTGCAGTGGGGTACAAACAAGTAGTGTGACCTTACAGAACAGGGAAAAAATAAAAAAAAATTACACATGGCAGCCACGTGCTGTTTAGCGATAAAGGAGTTGCTTGATACAGAACTGTGATGATTTATTTATTTCCCATGCTTCAGCTTATGTTAATATTGCTTCTGATTTGGTGTCCTCTGAATAGGATTTTACTTCATTTTCAAAAGCAGGAGCACAGAAGGGATACCCAACCATTTAGAAGTGAGTCCTGTTTCCTTTCTGATCAAGCACCAAAGAAGGTGCACTGAAGCCCTGTAGGATAGCCTTTCACTTGCCCTTTCTGAACTTTCAGCTCTTTTCCAAAAGATTCAGAGTATTAAGAAAAGGCATAACTTTGGAGGTAGAAAAGTGTGTATGCATATAAACAGGGTAAGAAATACCAGTCAATATGAAACAAATATAAACCTAAATAAAAAGTAGTTGTAATTGCTTAAAGCTGCTTGATAATGCCATTAACTAAATGGATTGCTTTAAAGCAGGGCTTTTCAACCTTTTCACCCATTGTACCACTTTTAGGATATGGCAATATCCGAGTACCACCAGTCGCCTAGCAAGGTGTTAAAAACTTGATGACCCCCCCCCAAAAAGGAAAAAAGTGATGAAGTACAGATAGTCCTCGACTTACAACAGTTCGCTTAGTGACTGTTCAAAGTTACAATGGCACTGAAAAAGTGCCTCCCCAAGGCACAGCCGAGCAAGACACCTGCCTGCCCACACGGCAGCACTCTTCCTCCTGTCCGAGGTTTTCATTGTTGTGAGCATTTTGTTGAGGATTGGCAGTGGGAGTGAGGTGGTGTTTGGTTTTTATTCCCCCCCCCCATCTGCTGGGTGGTTGCAGCAGGTTTTGGTTACTTCACATGACCCTGGGACACTGTGACCATCATAAATACGAATCAGTTGCCAAGTATCTGAATGTAAATCACAAGACCCTGGAGATGCTGCAACATTCCAGCTGATCGCCACTTCTTGTGGGCTCAGCAGAAGCGCCAGGATCAGCGCCGAGCTCCAGCTGCAGCCTGGCGCTGATCCTGGCGCTTCCACTGAGCCCTAACAGCTCCGAAGAAGCGCTAATCCTGGCACTTCCGCTGAGCTCTGACAGCCCTGCAACTCCAGCCATCTCTCGCTCAGGCTTGTGCAGTGCTGCTCAGCTCATTCCCCTCCCCCACTACTTTTCTAGGATGGTCACGTACCACCTGCCAGGTGCCAATGTACCACAGGTGGTACCTGTACCACTGGTTGAAAAGCCTTGCTTTAAAGAACAGAAATAAGTTATGTTTAAATCTGATGTTTCATATGGACGCATGATTGTCCTTTCACTTATAAGAGTCTCCACTAAACTGGGATAAGCTGTACTCCAACTCATGGTGAACTTGAAGCTGGCTTGAAGTGGAACAATTTGAGGTGATTTTTGGGATGGATGGATGGGACATTTGTTAAGGTAAACACCTTGGTATGGGAATACAGGGAAAATGTCATGATTGAGGGTTGACTGAAAGATTGCTATATATACATTGACCAATACATCTTGATTACTAAGATCTATCCTTATGTAGCTATGTGGAGGAAGAACCACAATCTTTCTTGTGAACAACCAACTGATTTTTTTTATTCTAATGTATGTTACCTCTATATTAGTCAGTTAATTGGTTTTTACAAGTTTCCATTTCTTTCATCTCCCATCCATTCCTTTCATATTTTGCTTCCTCACAATAATTTGCTAGCTTTAAGAGCTGTTCTAATCAGAAGATTAGAGGGAAGTAGGGAAGAGAAGAAAGGGAGAAAGAAAGTAGAGAAGAAGGAGTGTGGATACAGTGAAAGGGGAAATGGGTGAGCAACACCAAAAGTCATGTGTATGTATTTCATTTTATTAAAAGTATCTTATATATGAATGTAAAAAGAATGTATGTTAACATCTGATAAATATCACGGTATATGTATGGGGGAGAATTTGGAAAAATAAAAAAATTATTAAATAAGAGCTGTTCTAATCCAACCTCCCTCCCTCATTTATTTCTCCTACCAATTAATTCTTCATTACTTTCAGTAATATTTTGGTTGTTAATTGTTTTGATTTTTTTGTAAATAATTGTAAATATTACATTGTAGTGTGAATATCCTTCCATGCTCCTCATACCCCTGATTCATGTGTGTTAGTATATTAGATAGAATCATCAAGGAGATTGAGCCTAGGTGGAAGCAAGGCAAAGCATTATTGGGGATATTGTAGAACAACAAACAGAGGAGGGCAACAGGTAAAGAGAAAAACCTATTCAACAATGACCAGTGGATCTGTCTTGCAGGAGTAAAATCAACTGTGGGATGGTTATACCGGTAGTACTTTACACATGCATACCACAGTGTGTCCATTTTTCATTGGTTTAATGTATATGATTAAAAAAATATTTATATATATACAAAAGCACTCTCGTTCCTATATGATCTTTTAAAATGCTGGCAGGAATGTCCTGACATGTGTACTCTTTATTACCTCTTCCTTGTACTTAATCTGTCCATTTTAGAGATAATGAAGGATTGTTTGTCTCCAAACTCTACCCTATCTACTTCCTTAAAATGAAACTAAAATATCAGAATAAGTTTGATAAGATATGTTGATAGTCACGGCCATACTTACAGCAGATGTTGGCTTCCGGAATCTTTCACTGAGGCATCGGTTAGAGATAGAACCAAGATAATCATTCAGTAAACGAAATAAAACACAAAGACAAATTACTGCAACAAATGCAACAATAATTCCTGGAATAATTTTTCTTTCCCTTGCTCTTGGGTCTTGCATACAAGAGATCATTTATATTTATTTAAATGATTTATATGACTGCCCATGTCAAAATAATGACTCTGGGTAGCTAACAATGCGTAAAAACATAATATAATGTAAAATAAAAAATAAACTAAAAACCTAATAAAATAACAAAGTTTAAAAAAAGACTAAAAACCTAATAAACTCACATGAACAATACAATGGTAGTCTTTTTACACTAACTAAAAAGAAAGTAGCTAACCCTACATGTAAGGCTCAACAGATATCCTGGCCTTATTCCCAAGACCTCTCCAGTTTCCTTGGGCAATATGTCTACCACTACCAGGATACAGATCATGGCTTTACAAAGATCTAACAGGCCTCCCATTCTTTGCATTAATGGTCCTTATCTCTCATCAGGTGTTTTGGGTTAGAGAATGACCTGTTTATATCTAATAGGTGTAGAAAGCTTTTGGAGCAGTCAGTTGTGTGGCTCAAGGGCAGCAATGTAACAGTGACCAGATCTACCAGAAGGAAGAGCCTTATATCTTCAAATGCCAAATAGTTTCTACTAAGGCTGCAACTCCCTCTAGGGCAGGCACAATTTGGTGCACATGGGTTATCCTATGAGGCATAATATCCATCCAAAGGGAAAGACTAATGAATAAAAGGTCCAGGAAAAACAAAAATGACCATCCTTGTTCTCAGATAATTGGAGGAGGAGGAGGAGGCAGATATTTTTGACTTCTGACATCCACATACTGTGTTTCCCTGAAAATAAGACCCAACTGGAAAATTAGCCCTAGCATGATTTTTTACAATGCTCGTAATGTAAGCCCTACTCCAAAAAATAAGCCCCAGTTAAGATTGTCAGCCAGATGGACATATTTAGTACTGTATTTCTCTGAAAATAAGACCTAACCAGAAAATAAACCCTAATGCATGTTTTAGAGCAAAAATTAATGTAAGATCCAGACTTATTTTCAGGGAAACACGGTAGATTTTTTTCCATGATGATCCATCCCTAACTTGGGTCTTTTAGTGGTGCACTCATCATCACTATAACTGAGTCTATCAACCTTGCTGCTGGCCATCCTCTTCCCTTTCACCTTTACTGGCTATAGAGCTTTCCTGAAAGAGCTAGCTCTTCAAATATGTCTGAAGTTGGATAATTTGAGCCTGGTCATTTATGGCTCAAGTAGAGTTGATTTGTTTGATGGTCCACTGGCTTGTTTTCTTACCTGTCCACGATATTCTAAGGAGTTGTCTTTGACACCAGCACTTAAAAGCATCAACACTCTTCTTATCCTGCTTGTTCGAATTCTAATGTTTGCTTCCATGGAATGTCAGAAGGAGGGAGACTTCACAGAAGAGCCAAACACTTTGATCATCACATAAATCTTAGTCCAATTCCCCTTAGACCATTCCTACTGTCATTGTGTCCATCTGTGAATGCTGGTACCTGTGCCTTTATTAGTGAGAAAGTATTTCCCTTTTCTATTAAGCACTATTGGATAAGTGGAATAACTACATGCAGATGTGCAAATAGTATTGTAATGATTAAGGATTTAAGTATTTAAGGAATGTGACCTTGGGAGTCCTCAGTTAACACACACATGATGATATATTCTTGTGCTGGTCTATGACCATAATAAATATTTTATTTAATTTGATTTAATTATATATCCAACAATTCTTGGTTTATTTTGCAACTGGAGTATTTTTCCCCAGAAAGCAATATCAAGATGTTGTCTTTATGCTGATATCCAATCATACCCCACACTATTAGCAAAATCAACATGTATACAACATCCATGTTTTTACAGATTAATCACTATTATGGCACATCATAAAAACACTAAAAGGAAAGGTAATGTTTGTAGCTCTTTGCCACAGTCTAAACAGGGAGCAAGGCACACAAGTGAAAATTACTATTCTGTTAATTTATGCAAAATAGCTGGAAAACTCACCCATAGTTGAAAGCCTCTCATCCTTTATCAGCTGGGTGAGACGGGCACAATGGTATTTGTTAACTTGCAGGGTGTCTGATAGATTGAGGAATGAGGCCGTAGTTAAAGGAACTTGAAAGGGTCCTTTCCACCAAGCAGAGGGATGTTTTCCACTGGTAAAACTTCATGAACACTTACTGTTGCCTGGTTGAACAATACTGGACTAAGGTTGGATTCAGAACCAGGGGGCAGGATAGTGGTGCTTGCAGACTTCAAGATTCTAACCAACTGCAAACAGTAAGAGAGAAATTCATCATAAGTCAAAGGTGACTGGTTGATTCTTGGCAATGAAATATAGGTTCACAGAGGGTGGCCTATGAGAATATCCTGCAGATTCAATCCTCTGTGTGTGTGTGTGTGTGTGTGTGTGTGTGTGTGTGTGTGTGTGTGTGTGTGTGTTGTGGGGGTGATGCTTTTCCCATGCTAGATAATGACAGCATGGACCTCTGGTTTTCTTAATAATATCCCAGAATGAGAATAAAGGGGACAAACTAAGGATTTAGCCACAAAGCAGGTAATGTGGTCTTTGATTAGTTATTTAGCATTGAAAAATGTCTATATCCCTACCACGTCTGTATGCTTTTTAGTATATGTAAATAGACATAAAGGACATTGCTTGACATGTCAAATTGTAACAAAAACTAACAATTCAAAGAGCAGAGCTGATAATACCTGTCCTACATCCATATTTTCCCTATTCATATTTTGCCCCCTTCATTCTCTTTCCACGCATGATGCACCATAGAAGCAGCATTTCTACAGAATAATCCAATCTTAATCTTGATCCAATGGAGAAATAAAGTGGGGGAGCCAGGGAAGGATAGTGGGCAAGCCTACTTGTGCTCTTCTCAGTATTCCTGATTGTGCCATAGAAGTCCCAGTAGTATGGCGGAGGAGGTAGGAGCAGTTTCAGATTTGTTTATGTATTTTTGACTTTGAGATGGACTTATGTGAATAAACACAGCTGGGGACAACTGGGAGGTAAACTTTCAATTTCATTAGTCCATCTGACTTTGGGAAATTAGAGAGATTATATTTTTTTTTTCATAATTAGGATGTGAAAGTACATTTGAAACCAAAATCAGTGAATGCAAACTGAAGATCGGTATACAAGTGTGTGATTGTCTTGGATTACTAGGTAGCAGAGATGTTGAATAGTGGAAGTCTAATTTAAAAAAAACCTCCCTGTGTGTTTAATTTACATTTTGGCAATTATAAAAGAAGGATATAGATTGATTGATTTATCACCTTTATTTTGTATTACTCAAGGTGCTGTGCATAATTATCCTTCCTCCTGTATTCCCCACAATGACAATCTTGCGAGGTGGGCTGGCCTGAAAGAGAGGGACTGGCCCAAAGTAACCCATCCAGCTTCTATGTCTAAAGGAGGACTAGTATTTGCAGTCTCCCAGTTTCTCCAAGCAAATTGAGACAAATGATAAATATTTGTAATGTAACCCTGTTTTTATATATGCATTACAAATGTGATCGACAAAGTCTATATTTGAATAAATATTTTTAGCTTCATATATTTTTGTTTGTGCAGCCTTTCAGAGAGGGAAAACAAACTTTTGATTTTCTTGCATCTTTCTTAGAAACTTGTACTAGAAGAGGGGAAAAATGGAATTTGCCAGTAGAATTGTCTGAGATCAATCCTGTGACTTTAACATATATGTGAATGTATCACGTAGCAGATTCTAGTGGAAACTTAAACCCACAATGTTCAATTCTGGATATAAAAATCACAACACCAAAGACAGTAATGAAATGCAGATGCCTTAATTTGTGATTTAAAAAAAAAAAACAAAACTCCAGGTTATCTTGCAGAAACTGACAGCTTCCAGCAGAGTTTTATACCCTGAAAAAAAAAGATTAGGGGTCTCTAAATGGTTGCACCAATAAAACCTGGGCTGCTCTTGGACATCAAGATTTCTACAGTGGTCAAATTAATGGGAACCAATGCCAGAGCTGACATGGCAAGCATAAATCATGGGAAGGAGCAGCCGAGGACTGAGTACAAGGCTTTTCTTTCTATTTAGTAATTTATCAAGGGAAGTGGCACATTAATAAACAGATCTCCCTTGAGGGGTGGGAGTAACAGAGATAAATATGATTGCGAAAGCCAGCTTGCTCACTTCTCTTGGTAAAGTAGGAGAATGGACACACACAAAAACTCCTGCATGGATGTATCAATTTGGGCGAATGAGTGAGTATGTTTGCATCTTCTCTTGGCAAAATTCTGTCTTGTAGGAATAATCAAACTAAGGGCCTTTAGTATAACATACTGCATCATTCCTCATTAGCTGGACTACTAGAAGACACATTCACACAGAGGTTTTGAAAGGAGGTGAGGTATATGTTAGATGCTGTCCAACCTCGACAGTACATCCTCAGGCAGTTGCTTGTCTTGCTGGGTCCCGAGGGCCGTACCACAGAGGGAAGCAGTTGCCAGATTAAGTGTGCAGTATTGACAGCCAGTTATGCAGCCCGTATTAACACATCTGCAACATCAGCATGGGAATTTGCAAGCCAATGGGTGGGTCTGTTTCATCAAGAAGGCTTATTGAATGTCTCAGTTAAGTTCTCGGGTGCTCAGTAGCATTAGCGTTTCTCGTGAAACCTTTGTCCATGAGTATCATTGTATAAATATCCTTAGATCTCCCAGTGCAAAACAATAAACCACAAGGGGTTTCCGATAGCAAGATTGCTGAATGTGTTCTCTTTTCATTTATTTTATTTTTATAGCATGCACTCTATACAATACATGCAGCTGTAAGGTAGGTAAGAGGGCACAATGGCTCAGCGGTTAAAGATGGTGAGTTTGTCAGCTGCAAAGCTGACCGTCCAGGTTTGAAACCCAAGTGCTGCGCAACAGAGTGAGCTCCCGTAACTTGCCCCAGCTCCTGCCCACCTACCAGTTTGAAAGCATGCAGATGCGAGGAGATAAATAGGCAGCAGTTCGGTGGGAAAACAACAGTACTTCAGGTGCCTTAGGGTATAGTCATGCTGGTCACATAACCATGGAAATGTCTTGGGACACTGGTGGCTCCCTTGGCAAATGGAGATGAGCATCACCCCCTTGAGTCGGACATGACTGGGAAACCTGTACTTTTACCTTTATGGTAGGCAAACATTTAAAAATATAAACAGTAGAAAGCTGCACTGTATTCAACATTCAGTAGTGTAATCTCTCTTAAAGAAATTAAAAGTAATTTTAAAGATAGAGCTTGAGTATAAAATTAAGTTTGACAGTATGATAGTGAGTTGAAAAAAAAAACTCTCCAGAGCTACATGGGAAGTGAATAAGACTTCACGCAGCCAATAAAACTGATGTTTTGGAGGCCTAGGGCAGGGGTGGGGAACCTTGGCTCTTTTATGACTTGTGGATTTCAACTCCCAGAATTCCTGAGCCAGCCATGCTGGCTCAGGAATTCTGGGAGTTGAAGTTCACAAGACATAAAAGAACCAAGGTTCCCCACCCCTGGCCTAGGGAATCCTCCAGCTCATATATAAAAAAGACTAGAATAAATTGTATTAAATAAATACAGTTTCTTAAATGCTGAAACGGTAAAATTTAGGGGTCATTATATATATATGATGCTAGCTGAAGAGTGTATGTGAAAAGTAGCAGCTGTTAACTGGCTTGGCAAAGTTTCACTGAGTTGTCTTTGGTGATAAACTCATGTTGTTTCCTGCAAGATGCTTAGTGCTATATCCTGCCTGTCAATTCAGCTCCTTCAGATGGTTTACCTGACTGATAATTGCTTTTACTGAATGAAACCTTTAGATTAGCTGGTATTGACTGAATCGTATGTAAGCCTACCAGCCATCAGAAAAGTCTGGACTGGTTGGGATTTTGAACTCCCCAAGTATATGCTGAGTTTGTTGGGGCCAATAACTAAAAATATGCGAAGTAATTTTTGTTTTTTGAATCTTGAGATTTGGTAATCTCAGTCTGATGAGGCTGAAGGCAAATTATGAGAAGTTAAACTATAATAATAATTCATTGTCGAGATATCTGTAAAATCTGTTGCATTATCATGTCAATGAATCATTGCTAATGTATCATGTTTTGGCTATTATGAAATCAAGCTTAGTAAATTCTGTGAGCATATTCATAAATAACATGTTCATAATTAATTACTACTAATAATTTATATGTAGGGAAGGGTCTTGTGGGGACAAATCCTCTAGTATCTGTTTGCTAAGCAATCCTCTCTTATTATATTAAACCAGTGTGCTTCTAGCACTGGTACAGACCTAAGTAAAGTGGAGATTACTTGATTGAATGGTTGAGAATTGCTAAATTAATGGCAAACATGCTCAAACCAGGGCTGGCCTTTATGAGGTTGCTTGGTCAACTAATTTCTAACCTCCCTATATTCAAAACCTTTGATTTATTTGCAGAAATGATGAAAGTCATTGACTGACAAATAAGGAGACCCTTATTTACTCTTTAAAACCACTATCGTTTTCCTCCACAAGCCATAAGTGAACCAACCTAATGTTTTGGCCTCTCCCAACTAAATTAATTTTCCCAGTTCAAAGAGGATCCTATTCCAAGCCTCGTATTTAGAGCCCAACTTCTCATCCTCAAAAAAACCAGACAAATATACAGACCAATTCAGCTAAACTCAATGTTTTTAAAGAAGGAAAGCAAACAACCCAACTATTAATTAAATACCAAACTCTTATGAAGTCAACTGAGAGGGAAGATCTAAAATGAAGGGCTTACACTACTTACGTCCATTTACTTTGCGTATTCTCCAAATAGGAGAATTTCTTGAAGAATGTTTAATAGCTCCATTGAGAATTGTAGTTGCTCATACCCACCTGAAAGCAAGGAATCTTGCCTGCTAGACAAATAGGCCATGGCTGCTTTTGAACTCTTGAGTTCCTCCCTCATAAGTAGGCATTACGTCCATTTTCCTTTTGTGCCTTCACTGGGAATCCCCCTATGGCAGTGGTCCCCAAGCTTTCCAGGTTGACGGCCCGGAGGGGGAAAGGGGATGGCAAGCATACATAGCTTCATTTGCACACATAAATAGAGCTTTGAGCATGAGCATGCATGCACACCACTCACACAAGTCAAGCTGCATCTGCATGCTTGCCCGCTACTTGTGCGGCTCAGTTCCGAATGGGCTGCGACCCACTAGTGGGCCATGGCCTGGGGGTACACTATAGTACCCAGCCTTGACTTTGGAAGTACTGAGTTAACTTTCTTGTGCAACAAACAGAATACTCTCCTTCCTATGTGCGTTGTTGTCAGGCACACAAAATTTAGTCGGAGAACGATTGTTACTGTTGCACTTGTGTATGATGTCTAACCAAAGTACTTGCTAAAAGAGGAGTGGATGTGCATTTATACATAAATACATGCATGTAAATGAGCCACGTTACTTGTTATATTTCCAACCATTTTTAGAAAATAAATTATCCATTTTAGCAATTAATATATCAGCCGTAAATCATCTCACACTGAATTTTCTAAATAAAATATTTGCTCTGGATTGAAATTCCCATTACAACATACCAATCTTTTTATCTACACTTTGCATCCCTTTATAGGGTTTTTAGCTTATAGATGCTAAAGTCTGAGTCATATTTCACCAACAGTTTATTGGATGACCATGTTCTGATCTGTAAATTAGTTTGGGATATGCAAGTCAGGTTAGTGGAAGGCTTTTTTTGCTTTTGTAGAGACAAAACAAACAAAATTCTTCAAGACATCTGCTACTTCCTTATCTGACTTTTCTATCTTTTAGTTCTGTGTAAAATATTTATATCAACTGCTTTGATTTTGTTGGTCACTAGTATTACTTTTAATCTTGAGCAGCTCCCGAGTTCAGCTAATACATAAGAGGAGAATGGCAGTGCAGGTTTGCCCATGACAAAGGAACTTTCAGTGTAACCATATTGATACTACTCTATATATCTTTTTATTTGAGTGTGGCCATTTATTATGGTAAATCTTCATTTTTTACCATTTTTATGGGGGGGGAATGAGAAGATGTTTGTATCACATGCAACTTTAGTGTGCCTTTTTTCTTAATTTATGCAAGACAATTTACATGCCACCCTTACTCTTTGGAGTAACATACAACAAGATTGAAAGCAAATTAACAGGTTTGTTGCATGCAACAAATCAGTCAACAATAAATCTAATAATGTTATATAAAACCAAAGAGATGAGAGATAAATCCAATTAGATCACAGAGTTAAGGGGCCTGGATTTTTTTTTCTCCTTAAGTCTGTGCTGACATCAAAAGTGTATCAAAGGAATTACCATCTAAACTTCTCTGCGAAGTGCATTTCAGGACCTATGAAAATCATATCATTAACAATACTGTAAACATCATTAATCTCATATTAGAGAGGATTATATTCTCTATAAGAGAGTATGGGACGGTTGTAGGGGAGTGGTCAAAAAAATCAAGAGGGCAACTGTGATCAAAGCCCTACTCCTTTGGACATGCATGGCACCTGCATCACCAGTGAAAGGGGAAGTACAATCGTATGGTTGTAGTCACAGTCTTAAGTTTTTTTTAAACTTCACAGTTTGACCATGCCCTGCATGATAAGGATGGCATGAATATAGATCACCAGGACCAATGGATTACATCCCAGAGTTCTGAAAGAGCTGAAGATATTATTTCAGAAACATTGTACCATAATTTTTAAAAATCCTGGAATACCAGAGAACTACCTGAAGACTGGAAAAGAGCTGATGTGGTTCCCATTTTCAAAAAGGTGGGGGGGAACAGACCCAGGAAACTACAGACTAACAAGCCTAACATTAATATCTGGGAAGATACTAAAAAAAATAATCAAGAAACAGATCTGTGTAAAAATAAAGTTCTAACTAGTAGCCAGCATGAGTTTGTTAAAAACAGATCATACCAAACCAATCTTATTTCATTCTTTGATAAAGTGACTAGTAGACCAGCAAAATGCTGTGGACATAGTATACTTAGATTTCAATTAGGCATTCGACAAAGTAGACCACAACCTACTTCTTGTAAGCTAGAAAAATGTGGGATAGACAGCATCACCACCAGATGGATTTGTAACTGGCTGACAAACCATACTCAATGAGTCGTTCTTAATGGTACTACATCTACATGGAGGGAAGTAAGTAGTGGGCTACTACAAGGTTCCATCTTACGCTCAGTACTCTTCAATATGTTCATAAGTGACTTAGATGAGGGAATAGAAGGGGAACTCATCAAATTTGCAGATGACACTAAACTGGCAGGAATAGCCAACACCTCAAAAGACAAGTTCAGGATCCAAAAAGATCTTGACAGACTTGAACAATGGGCCCTATCCAACAACATGAAATTTAATGTGGAGAAAAGCAAAGTTTTACACCTAGGCAGGAAAAACCAAAGGTGCAAGTACAGATTAGACGAAACCTGGCTCCAAAATAGTAACTGTGAGTGGGATCTTGGAGTCCTAGTGGACAATCTTTTAAATATGAGCCAGCAGTGTGAGGCAGGAGCCAAAAAGGTTAATACCATCCTTGGTTGTATAAACAGAGGCATAGAATCAACATTACATGAAGTATTAGTACCGCTTTATAAATCCTTAGTAAGACCACACCTGATGATTAAGGGCCTGGAGAATGAAGAATGGTTGCAAGATTTGGGAGTGGCCAGTCTAGAGGGGAAAAAAGGACTGGGGGGACATGACAGCAGCATTCCAGTATTTGAGAGGCTGCCACAGGGAGAAGGGGGTCAATTTATTTTCTAAAGCACCAGAAGGCAGGACAAGAAACAATGGATGGAAACTAATCTAGGAGAGAAGCAACCTGGAATTAAGGAGAAACTTCCTGACAGTGAGGATAATTAACCAGTGGAACAGCTTGCCTTCAGAAGTGGTAGGTGCTTCATCTCTGGAGGCTTTATGGACCTATCTGAAATGGTATAGGGTCTCCTACTTGAGCAGGGGGTTGGAATAGAAGAACTCCAAGGTCCCGTCCAGATCTGTTGTGATTGATTGCAGACCACCCTAGCAGGATACCTTGGAAATGTTCCCATTTCATAGCATGGATAGAAATAGATAGGAGCATTCTATTCGTCTCTTTCTGTCATTCAAGATCAGGAGTCACTTGTGGTCATTACTATAATAACAACTGAGGTTATCATCCTGAATGCCCAAAGGCATTTATTCTTGCTGACCATATATAAACATCACTCAAACTGTAAATTTGTGTTGTGTTGAAATATTTGTTTTAAGAAGATTTAAAACCAACTTCTTTTACTCTGGAACTATGCTCTCTCTCCTTGTTTTCATTTCACACAGTGTCAAGATTCTCCAGCCCAAGAGTAACCCCCAGACTCAGCAGGAAGCGAGCGCTTTCTATATCCCCCTTGTCTGATGCCAGCATTGATCTCCAGACCATGATCCGGACTTCACCCAATTCCCTGGTCGCTTATATCAATAATTCCAGAAGTAGTTCTGCCGCTAGTGGCTCTTATGGCCATCTATCAGCAGGGGCGATAAGGTAAGGGAAGATGAAATACCTCAGGCAATGAAATTCTCAACTTTTCAGCTTCTGGCACAATCCTTACCTACAGCAGAGATGGGTAATTCATTTTCCCCAGGGGCCAAACTGGGACTCTTGTGGAGAGCTGAACTTAATAGTGCATAGGCATGCACATGAGCACATACACATACTGTATTGGGGAAAAAATAAGAAATGCCTTCAAAGTAAAAGCAACGCAATTGTATTGCATGCATGGCCTAGGAGGGACCAGTCTACCTGGCCTTCAATGGCCTTAAGAGAGATCAGTCTATTGCAGAGGTCCCAACCTTTTGGGCACCAGGGACCGGTTTTGTGGAGAGAGATTTTTCCGTGGACCGGAAGATGTGTGGTTTTGTGTGCTGCCTGCATCCTGCGGATGGGGCTTTGCTTGTTTGTGCAGACTGGTTGCTGGCATGCCACGGCCTGGGGGTTGGAAAACCCTGGTCTACTGCGGCTGGCAGCCCAAGGAGGGACCTATCTACCTGCCTTCCAAAGTGCAAGAGGGGCTGGCCTGCCAGTCTTGCAAAAGCACTTAACTTCCCCCACAGTGGCACTTCTAGCAGAAAAGCCCTATTTAATTTTGGATCAGGACAACCAAGGCACCAGATGTGGCCCAGGAGCTATAAAATGCCCATGTCTTCTCTACAGTTAAAGCAACAGGCCCAGAATAAACATTTTCATTCTCTCACATTCAGTGGACCATATTTGTCTGGTTATTTTAAAAATGGAACTTGTCCAGATGTCTTGTTTGCAAACTGATCCCAAAGGCTTTTACTACTGGTAGTAAACGGCAACGCGTCCCCCCAAGCTTTTGGGCACAAGGGACCGATTCTGTGGAGGGAGGTTTTTCCACAGACTGGAGGGGGTGTAGTTTTACATGCTGCCTCCATCCCATGGTTGGTGCTTCACTTGTTTGTGCGGCCCAGTTTCTGGTGTGCCCAGTGCTGGTCCACGGACTGGAGGTTGGAGACCCCTGGTATACAGAGATGAAGCTATTCCCTGATTTCAGAAACACAGAGAGGAATGGTCTTTTTCCATTAAATTGAAAGTGAGTACGTCTCAAGTGAATTATTTTATATGCTTCAGAAACTATTTCTCTGACAATTATAAACAAATATTTAAAGTTTGTATTGATTTACCCAATTTATCAACAACTGAGCAATGTTATTTAAATTATTTTCTCTGATTATTTATAAATGTGTCAATCCTTAGATGAACCGCTAATAACAAAAATAATTAAAATGAGACCCTTCCTGGTGGTATGAGTAAATATTCTTTTTAAGCACCAGCACATTCTTGTACTTCGTTTGGTAGATTTAAAGGTTTTCCATGTCCATTAATCCAATTTATAAATTATAATAAGTAGTAATTTCCACATGTATAATTCGTCCCTTGAAGGATCCAAATAGCATAAGTAGCAGGCGACTGAATGCCAGGAAACTGCAGTAAACAGTACACAGTATCTCAATAGAAATACTGACCTTGAATGATACATGGCTCCAAAAAATCTCTAGCGCCCATCAACAGTGATCTTCTGATAATCTTGGACTGACTGTGTGTAATTCATGGTCAGCAAAGAGATAATATGCAACTGACAAAGGCTAGGTCCAGTGAGCTTTATCAGTCTCGGAAAACAAAACAAAAGAAGCACCAAGTCAAGGGAAATTGCTTTAAGGGGATTCCTTGGAAAAAACAGAATGCACCAAAAAAATATATGTAATAATCTAAAGTTATTGTTCATTAAGGATCCAACTCATCTGGGTTAGTTCTGCCTTTTTTTTGCAAACAAAGATTTTAAGATTCAGAAGCAAGACAGATGCGTGGGACAACCTGCTGCCTTGAGGAGGAAGAAGTAGCCCAGCCAGGCTGACTTCAGCTCAGCAACTGCCCTTAGCAAACTTCAGTAATTTGTTGTAATTGTTAAAGGCTCCGCCGATCCAGCTTTGTCTTCCTTCCTTCTCTCCAGTCCTGCCTTTACCTTCCCTCATCCGATCAACCCAGTGACATACCAACAAATTCTGAACCAGCAAAGAGGCCTGAGCTCAGCATTTGGACATACCCCTCCTTTTCTACAGCCATCTCCAACTTTCCCTGCCCGGCAGCATGTGGCTGTCATCTCGGTCAACTCCTCTCCTGCTCAGATCAGCAACAGCAGCAACTGCATCACTGAGTCCAACCAGGTAGGATTCCCAACAGCTTCTGGCAGGGGTTTCAGATGGCTTTGTTGAAAGCATGGTCACGTAGCCCAGGTGAGTCTGTTAGCATTAATCTTATCAATTGTCCTGTCACTTTCAGTCATCACAACCCTGGCTTTTCATGTTAAATTGTTGGCATCCCAAGTCTTCCTAGTTCTGGTCCCCTTCATACCGTGCTCTCTCTTATCCTTGGCCAACTGTGCCTCGGTGCTCGTGCTTCTCCAAGAGTGAATGCTGATGAACTGCAGTGATCTGCCATGAAAATGAACTGGTACACAGATTACCAAGCAGCTGCATTGCTACAAGATTAACCTAATATGTGTATTTGCCCTTCATCAGATAGCATTCTGATGACAAGGGTGCCTTTTAGTTGGCAAGTGAGGGCTAAAGTATCTTATTTGGGATGAATACAGCTATTTGTCTCCAATATGCAGATGAATCAGTTAAAGTAAACTGAAGTTCTCAGCTTGGGTGAAATCTGTACGGTTAGACCAATTTATATTGAAGCAACTAGTTCAAGTAATTGTGTTTCTGTGTGGATGTTCATCAGAGGTGGGATGCAAAATGTTTGCTATCCAAAGGGCTTCTTTTTAATGGAGATGAAGTTTTATTTCTTAGTAGAAAGTCTATCCTGAATCAAAAACTAGAGCAGGGGTCTTCAAACTTGGCTCTTTTATGACTTATGGACTTCAACTCCCAGAATCCCTGAGTCAGCATGGCTGGTTCAAGAATTCTGGGTATTGAAGTCCACAAGTCATAAAAGAGCCAAGGTTGCCTACCCCTGAACTAGGGGAACACAACATACATTGGCCAAATTTGGCATTTGGTTGTGATGTTTTGTGCTGAAACTCCAAAATGGGTGAACCTAGATAATATTTTATTTGATTTCATACACAATTCACAGGATTGTTGCCAACATGAATAATAATTTTCCTTTACTGATGTGTTAAAATGTAATTTTTTTCAGCAGCGTTGGGGAACTCTTGAGGGCCAGACCCAAGATCTTAAGCGACCCCCTCTGATCCTGGGGCTGCAAACTGTTCCTGCTCCCTTAGAAAATAATGACATGGCTTGTCCATCATAGACCAACAATAATATTGTACATTTTCGGGTGAAATCCATTACAAGGGATATTTCACTCAGCATAATGGCATTTGAAAAATGCAGGCAGGCTTTAAAAGACAAAAGCCCCTCCCCATTTTTTTCTTTTCCTAGATTCATTTTCATCTTGATGAACAACAGCTGCTTATCAGTCATCTGAAAATAACTGATTTCAGTCAATTTCAATGCTGCAATGCTGCATTTACTTAAGCACGCCAATCATGACCATTTAACTCATTCCCATTTTATTTTCGCCTTACTAGAACAAGCAAAGCAGTGAATCGGCCGTTAGCAGCACAGTCAATCCGGTAATTAATAAACGTAGTAAAGTCAAGACTGAAACAGAGATTCTACCACCAGCTTCTCCACCGACTCAGGTAACTCTTAAAGGACAGAGTATATTCAGTGCTTGGACTGATTGGCTAGAATTTTGTAACCCTCAACTATTTGGGAAAATTGTGAATTTGCAGTAAGGAAGAAGGTAGCAACTTCAAATGTGTGACGTTCATTGTCTTTGAAATGCACTAAGTTATGGAGCCATACTGGAATTGGGAAATAGTTCTTGCTGGCTGACAAGCAATATGTCTTTCCTTTGCTGTTTCACCTAAAATTATTCAAAATTGATTACTGCAAAGATTGGTGTCATATAAACTACATTCTTTTTCTGTGTCAAATAGGCACACGCTCTCTAGTCAGTGAGTGTTCAGGGTTGCAGTCTCAAGAACTTCAAGTACAGTTTCATTCTGAGTATGGGAATCAGTGATCTGAATTAAACAAATTTGCAAGTTATATCCTGAATAGAAAGCACTTTGAAAGTTGCATATGCTGGGATGACAGGGGGAGGGTTCTAGACAAAATGTATCAGTGGAAATGTTTCGGGATCGGTGATCTCCTCCTGCACATCTCAGTGTAATTGCAGATTTCTATGAGTGATTGGGAAGGAACACTTGGGGAGTCCTTGGATCATGGCCTTTTTTTTTCAACAGACATGTCATACTGCCTCTAGGCAACTGAAAGAAAGATGTTTGACACTTTGGACTGGCCAAGCAAGTGATAATGGTATCAAGAGAGCAAAGATAGTTGACAAGAAGAACTTGTGTCACAATAGAAAAACTTGCTCCTCTCCAGGAAGCAATTGCTGAGAGCAGCATCCTTTACCCCAGTGACACAGTATTTGACACCCAGAAAGGCCCACCAGTTTCTGTGTCCTTATCAGAACTGCTGAGTTCCAGGCTGCTTAATGGCTGACATACTCTCTGACGGTTCTTTATCACAATTGTAAACTATTGGGAGTGCTCTAGGCAGTTCATTTTCATGAAATATGAGGCTTGCTATTGTCAAGCCAACAGAAGAGTTTATGACAAATTTCTCTTTCGGTTCCAGTTCAGAAGGGTTTTGGCATGATGCATGGGGACAGCAACATGTGCAATCATCAAGGGGCTGGTAAAATTGATGAAGATAGCATATCTAGGAAAGATAAACATGCTGTAGTCAGCACGATTAGGGCAAAAAGACATCTCTCTAGAGCATTTGGTTTGGGAACAGCTCGGCATACAAAGACAACAAACAACACAGGAACTGAAACAACAATCCCTCTTTACTCCCAGCTTAATCAAATCAGATAGCTGCTCTATGCCAAGAGATGGGAAAAGACGATTTCCTCTCTCCCTGGGAAAAAGAGTTTGTAAAGGAATGTAAGAGGTATTTAAGTGGCAGTAATTCCATCTGCCAGTGGAGATCCTGATTCTGATATTTGGCATCTGTAGCCAAGCAGGGATTTCTTCACACATTTTACATTTAGAACTCTCCTTGAAAATATTTTACAGGTATGCCATAATATTTCCATGTGACAAATACATATTTGCACGCATATGTATGTTTCATAAAAGCCCATTTAGCCAACTTGGTTAAATTTCTTTTGTGTGTGCCTTTGGCCATAAACTGAGTGTGGCATTATGTAATGAAGGCCTAAGTTGATTTCAGGTGAATTCAACTTTTAAGAAGTGTAGAATCACAGCCTCAGATGGTTGCCTGCCTTGCAAACAGCAACACAAAAGCATAACCTAGGGAATGTGTGCCTTCTATCAATTCCAAAGGTCACACTAGGATTTCTGCAGCATGTCAGGGGCACTGTTTCAAAATATTAGTATTCTTGTACTCCTGGTAATCTTGTTCCTTAGAAGCTACTATGCCCTTAGGACAGAAAGCTAGGTGTTAAAAGATGGCAGGCCTTGCAGCAGTGCATTCTCATCAATAGCCCTATTACGCTCTAAAACTATTGACCCTTTTGAATAATACAAAATTAGAACTCTCTTTAGTGGGAGAAAGGGGGTGAGAAAGGACATGTTAAAAAAATAAGGGCAGGGCCTCCAACACAGTCACTATCTTTTTTTTTTTTTTTTTTATAAAAATTCTTTTATTAAAACAATTAACCTTGAACATAAAAACATATTGTGCAACAATCATCATGACACCTGGTATACAATACTAAGTATTAGTCTTTGATAACGTCTGGGTTAGTAAGCCTTTTTCCCCCCTCCTCGTGTCTAGCCTCAACTATACTCCTGTTACATTTTATTTTGATTGATGATTCCCCTATCCGTTTCAATATTAATGTGATCAACATTAAGCATAAGATCCTATTGCTAAGCAATCATCCTAGAACATAGCATACAACATTAGGTATTAATCTTTGTAAACATCTGTTTTAGTAAACATTCTTCCCTCCTCCCTTACATCTTCAAGTATACTCCGAATACATTTTGTTTGATTGGTGTTTCTCCTATATATGGTCTATCTACTGTATCTAGTCTATCGCATATTGTGCGTTTGCGCTTCTGAGTTGACTTCATCCCATTACTAGTGCAATCTTTTATGGTCCCCAACCCGAGATCCTGAGGTAAAAGTTTCATATCCTGAGGTAGAGGTTCAGTCTACTTTAACAATATTAAAGCAAACAACGTTAGTCATAGGGTTATGTTAAGAGGCATTGGTTATAGAACATATACATTCAACGTTGGGTGTTAGTTTTTGTAAACATCTGATTTGTTAGCCCTTCATCCCTCCTCCCATCGATCCTTAGCTGAACGCCAGCTGCATTCTGTTTGATTGGTGTCTCTCCTGGATATAGTCTAACCACTGTTTCCAGTCAGTCACAAATTGTTCATTGGAGCGGTTTTTTAAGTATGCTGATATTTTTGCCATTTCCGCCAAATGTGTTACTTTCACAGTCCATTCTTCAATAGGCGGTATTTCCGGATTCTTCCAGTACTGTCCCACCAACAATCTTGCTGCTGTAATTAAGTTCAAAAATAAATTTGTCTCTGAGGTAGTGATATCCTTTGTGATCCCTAACAGAAAAGCCTGAGGTAGAAATTCTATACGCTTTTTGAAAATATTTTGGAGTGTCCACCATATCTTCCTCCAGAATGCTTTGATTTTTCTGCATGTCCACCATATATGAAAGTAAGTAGCCTCCCCGTCTCCGCACCTCCAGCATTTGGGCTGGTTGCCCGGGTAGATGAGTGATATTTTTTTCGGGTCTAGATGCCATCTATAGAACATCTTGTAGAAGTTTTCCCTTAGGTGTTGCGATTTCGTGAATTCTACATTCCTCACCCAGATTTTCTCCCACGTGTCTATGGCGATAGGGTGTCCGAAGTCTTGTGCCCACTTTATCATACAGTTCTTGACTAGCTCGGTTTCAGAGTCCATTTCTATCAGAATGCTGTACACTCGTTTGATGTGCCTAATCCCCTGTTCTCTGATCTGTTTAATTAGGTTCTCGTCATTCTGGGAGAAGCCCTTCTTCTTGTCTTTACGCCACCTTGACTGTAGTTGTATATACGATAGCCAGTTACTTCCTATTCCTCTGTTTGCTAGCGTTGCTTGAGATTTCAAGAGGAACCCGTTTTCTTCTCCCAGTACAAGTTCACTGTAGGGCACTACTTCTTGCCCTTGGGATGTGATCATATCCCCTGTTACGTGTCCAGGGATCGTCCAGATGGGAATCTTGTCGTGTAGGAGGTGCTTATATTTCTTCCAGACCCATAACAGTGGGATTCGTAGTGGGTTCTCCTTGAAGTTCCTATCTGCCTTTTTGTCGTATACTAGGTATGCGTGCCAGCCGAATCGTAGACCATGCCCCTCAACATTCAGAACTCTATCATTTGTCATGTTGATCCAGTCACTAACCGCCACCAACGTTGCTGCATAGTAATATAGCTTTAGATTAGGCATCTTGAGTCCCCCTCTCTCCCTTGCGTCTTGGATGATTTTTAGTTTCACCCTCGGTCTCTTGTCGTCCCAAATAAATCTGTTGATGCCTTTCTGCCAATTGTCTAAGTCCGCCTCCTTCTTGAGTATGGGTAGCATTTGAAAGAGAAATAAAAATCTGGGTAGTACATTCATCTTTACTGTCGCTATCCTGCCGAGCAGGGATAGACGTAGCGATTTCCACCTTTCCAGGTCTGCTTGTATCTTATTCCACAGGACCTCGTAGTTATTCTTGTATAATTTCGCATTTGTTGATTCTATCTCCACTCCCAAGTATTTGACTTTCTTGACTATTTCACAACCCGTTATTCTTTCCAGGTTCCGTTTTGCTTTGTTGTCTAGGTTTTTGACTAGCATCTTTGTTTTTGATATATTTACTTTGAAGCCTGACACCCTACCATAGTCCTCCATTATCTCCATCAATTTCCTTGCTGATTGTGGTGGTTGCGACATTGTCACCAGCAGGTCGTCCGCAAAGGCACATAGTTTGTATTCTTGCTGTTTAATCTGTATGCCCTGTACATCCTTTGCCGCTCTTATTCTGTTCAGTAAAATTTCCAGTGTTAGGACAAATAGCAGGGGGGACAGCGGGCAGCCCTGTCTCGTGCCTCTCTCTATATTAAATGAGTCCGTTAAGTCTCCATTGACAATGATCTGGCCTGTTTGTTTCTGGTAAATTGCCGTTATGGAGTTGAAGAACTGTGCTCCCATTTTCATCTTCAGGAGCAAGTTCGTCAGGAACGGCCAATTCAGTCTGTCGAAGGCTTTTTCTGCATCCACAAACATTAGAGCGGCGGGTATCTGGTTGTGCCTTTGCAGGTACTCTATTATGTTCAGCAGCTGCCTCACGTTGGTTTTCATCTGGCGTCCTTGTATAAAACCCCTTTGGTCCGGATGTATTGTTTTTTGTAACACAGTCATTAGTCTATTGGCCAAAATTTTTGTGAAGATTTTATAGTCTGTGTTTAGTAGTGAGATGGGCCTGTAGTTTGCGGGCTGTGTGTTGTCTTTCCCCTCCTTTGGGATTAATGAGATGTAGGCTGTTTTCCAGGATGGCGGGACCTGGCCTCCTTCTTGGATGCTGGCAAATAGCTTTCTGAGGGGTTCTAGCATCTCGTCCTGTAGATGCTTGTAGTAGGTCGCTGTTATCCCATCCGTCCCGGGCGATTTTCCTGCTTTCAGTTGTGTGATCGCTGAGTGTATTTCCTCCTTTGTGATTAAGGCATTCAGGGCTTCTCTTTGTGTGTCGGTAATCGCCTGTATCTTTTCGTTTTGTAAGAATTCATCTATCTCTTTGTCTTGTATCTTATCCTCGGCATATAGTTTCGAGTAGAATTCTGTGAAGGCTTTCTTGATGGTTTTTTGTCGGAATTCTAGTTTGCCTTTGTATTCTATCTTTTCAATTATGCGGGATTTCTGTTTCTTTCTTATAGTGTAAGCTAGCCAGCGGCCCGGTTTGTTGGCCTTGCAGAATGTCTTATGTTTTGCATATTGTATATTCCTTGCGACTTGGTCCGCCATCAACATGTCAAATTGCTTTCTTAAGATCTTGAGTCCTTCTTTGGTGACCTTGTCCTCTGGTCTTTTTATCAGTAGCCGCTCCATGTTGCTTATCTCATTTTCTAACTCTTTTCTTTTTTGTTCTTGTTGGCGACGGTGCCAGCTATTCATGGATATGAGGATCCCTCGCATGTACACCTTGCTGCCTTCCCAGATCTGTTCTATCGGTGTTCCGTTGTTCATATGTGTGTTGAAGAATTCCTTCATAGCTTTTTTGCATTCCGCCACCTTGTCTTCGTGTCTAAACAGGTTTTCATTGATTCTCCAGGATCTCCTCTGTTTCGGGCCGTGTCTTAATTCCATCCTCACAGGGTTGTGGTCTGTCAATGTCTTGGGTAGGATTTTCACCGTGTTTAGACAAGTTAGCAAGTCACTAGAAGTTAATATAAAGTCAATTCTGGAGAAGGATTGGTGTCTGCCAGAGAAGAAGGTGAATTCTTGTTCTTTGCCGTGCCTTTTCCTCCATACGTCTGTCAGTTCGAGGTCCTCCTTCATATCGAAGAAGGATTTAGGCAACTTAGAGTGTTTTTGCGGGTTCGGTGCAGTTCTTTTTTTGTCTAGAGCAGTCTCTATGACCCCGTTCCAGTCGCCCATGATGATGTAAGATCTGTAGTTAAGTTGTGTTACCTTCTTGTGTAGCTTTTTGTAGAATTTGCCTTGTTGCTGGTTTGGTGCATATACGCCCATTACTAGAATCTTCTTGTCCTCTTGTGTTATTTCAATTGCCAGGTATCTACCTTGGGGGTCGGACTCTATTAGCTTGGCCAATACATGTTTCTTTACATATATAACAATCCCATTCTTTTTTCTTGGCGCCGCTGCTACAAAGTGCGCGCCTAGTTTGTAGTTGATCAGATATTTCTGGTCTGCTGCCCTGATGTGTGTTTCTTGTAGGCAGATTATATCGCTTTTATCTTGGTTCAGATAGTGGAGAATTTTTCTCCTTTTCTGGGGGGAGTTCAGTCCGTTCACATTCCAAGTCAAATACTTAGTTGCCATCATCTGTTGCAGGATACTTTTGCGAGACCATTTCTGTTATTTCTCCTGTTGTCTTCTTTGGTCCCGTTCCCATGATATCCGGATTGCTGCTCGTATTGGTTTGTGCGGTCTTGCTTTGCTGGTCTGTGTGTTTGGTAGTGGAGCCTGGTAGCCTGTCCTCTGTAGGCTGTCTTGCTGCCTTGTTTTTGTTGCTCTTTGCTCTCTGTGCCCTCGCCTCTCCAGGTATTCCATTCATTTCCTCTGCCACTGCCCTGATCTGTGCCTCTGCGCTGTTTGCTCGTTGGCCTCGATCCCTCCCGCTTTCCCGTGGTCTATCTACGTCTTCTCCCGCGGTGGGTTGAGGGCCTCCCGACTTCAGTTCCTTTTCGAGGAAGTCTTTGGCTTTCTGGACCGAGGTCAAGTAGTGTCTCTTGTTTCTATAGGAAAGTGACAGTCCTGTTGGGGTTTCCCACCGGTATCGCAGTGCACGCGATCTCAGTTCTGTGGTCAGGAATTTGTAGTCCTTTCTGTCTCTCAGCATCGCCTGGGGGATCTCTTTCAGAACCTTCACCTCCTGTTCCTCTATGTAGAACGCCTTGTTATAGGAAGTGGCAGAGATGTGGTTCCGGAGCCTCTGTGTTGTGAAGTGGATGACCACGTCCCTTGGTTGCTGCCTGTTCACTGCCCTCCAGGCGCCCACTCTGTAGATTTTTTCGATTTGCCACCCAATCTCATTGGCGCTCCTGCCCAGGAATGTTGCCAGTGCCTCTACAAAGGTCTTGAGCAGGCTTTCTTGGGTTTCGTATGTTGTCTCTCTCCACCCTCTGAATCTGATCGCAAATGACATTTGCCAGAATTGCATCATGGTCGACTGGTCCTGAACCTCAGCAGTCTGTCCCTCTATGCAGTTTTCCACTTCTTTCATCATCTTTTCCGTATTCTCCCTTGTTTCTTGGAGGTTCTTGTAATGTGTTTGCATTGCCTCCTTCATTTGTTCCAGGTTTGTGGCCGCCGCTTTGCGTTGTTCTTCCCACTTTCTCTCCAGGTCTCTCCCTTGGTCCGCCAGCATCCTGTTCATGTCTTTGTATCTTTCCTCCGTCTTCTGTTCTGCTTCTATGCGTCCTTTCTCCGTCTTCGCACTCATTTCTGCCAATTTTCTATCCATGCCGACCATCCTTACCACCAACGTCGCTATCGTCTCATTTAGTGTCTCAATCGTCTCTTTTAGTTCTTGGATCATACGTGCTGTTGTGGTGTCATGGGTTGGCGTTTGGATCTGAGGGCATGCAGTTGGATGGGGGTGTGTGTGGTTGGATGGGGTGTTCCCTGGCAGGTTGGAGAGCTGGGTCGGAGAGGGTGCAGCTCCCTTCGGGTTTGGCAGTTTGGTGTGTTTCGTCCGTTTGGCTGCCATTTAAATTTAAATTTTAAATTTTAAATTTTCAAAAAAATTTTAAAAATTTTCAAATTTTTTTTAAATTTTTTTTTTTCCTCTCTCTCTTCCTGCCTGTCTGTCCAACCTTAAGGCCACCCTTTGCTTTAGAGAGTTGTATGGGGGTTGTCTCTGTGTAAGGTTTTCAAGCTTGTGAGATGGATTGGTTCAAGTTTCTCTGTCAAAAGTCAGCACATGTACTTGTCTCACCGTTCACTTTTCAACAACCATCCCCAAGTCCACTAGGGGGTGCAGTCTGCCTTCAGATAAATTCCGTATTGTGTATTGTTGGCCGGGGTGGGCCCAAGGCTGGAGGGGGTCTGTGGCTTGGGGCCCGTGTGGATGTCTCCTCTTCTCCCTGGGCAGCACTATCAGTTTTCAGCCACCCACGCCCCTAGACAGATCAGCTTCAGGCGTCTTGCTGGTCTTTCTTGAGTAACGCTCCCCACGCGTCTCTCTTGTCTTGGGGCTTCGTCTCCGCCCGGGGGGGGGGGTTTAGCCTTCCTCCAAGGCCTATGGTGCTGGCCTCCCCCCTCTTGCTGCCCTCCGTGTGGGGGGGAAAGGGGAGGTAGCGCGTCTGCGGGAGTTTCCCCCCCTCTTTGCTCCCTCACCGCCTCTTTGTCTTAGCCTGCCCGTTCGGGTCCTTCTTCCTCCACCCACCTCACACAGTCACTATCTTGATGCTTTTGACATGTCCTCCTACAGGCATTCTTGGTCCATTAATACTGGACAATTTTGACCCTTCCCAATACATTACAATGTGTACTTGCTAGTCCTTGACTGTTTATCTCTATGCTATCCTAACTTATCAAAATTTAGGGTGGTTTATAAAAATGATTTATAGAAATAGTCTGGGTTTTCCCCAGCATTTTATAATAAGCAATCAACAGTGGGTGTTTTTGACTAATTACACTAATCTCACTACCTCACAGCCTTTAAAGAATTATATAAAATTCAGAGTTGTGACTAGAAATCACCGCGAGGGCCTAAAGAATAAAATACCAAAACAAGTCTTTTATTGATTCAGTTTGACTGTTAATGAACAGTTAATGAACAAAGTGTTGCACCTAGAGGCAATTCCCAGGAAGTCCTGAAAACCAATGGATACTGAAAGAATCGGATGCCAAGTAGAGCTATGGATGCTTTTGTATCAATGTATTTGAAGCTCTGTATGGGCATAATAAAAATAAAAGCAGCATTGTAAGGACACTGGAAAATTTAGGATTAAAGACTGCATTATGCTTAACTTTTTCATCAGAATTGGAAAACAGCCTAGTCTGGAAAAGTCATCTTTTTACTTCATCTTTGATAAAACTGATCTTTCTGAGGAGAATCTTTTTTTTTAAGCAGTTTGAATTATCAGTTGTTTTAAATTCAGGCTTGAGAAATGAAGACTAAAAGACTGTCATGAATTCTCCACAGTTCTATAGTTTGGGAGCTGCCCTCAACTGGTTATAAGATGGCCATGGTTACATAAATGTTTTAAATAAATAAATTATAATTAACCGCAAAGCTGGACAAACTTCTGTCAGATTTCTTTTAAACATAGGTGGGCAGCCTGCAGTTGGGAGCTGAAACACACTCACATGCCCGCCCAGCAGTGACACCCATTCCCATCTCCCCCCCCCCTTCTCTCTCTTTCATCCCACTCCTTTCAGCAGTCTTGAACAGGATTATGGGAGCAAACAGGAAACCCTGGAATGTTTCTCTAAGGACCTCCTGAAGGTTGTGGTTGCTGGCCTGTGCAACTCCTTTTGTTGGTTCAGGGTCCCATGCAGCATCCAGGTCACAGGCTGCCTAAGCATCAAATTCATAGTTTCTGTCACCCCTTTTTATTGATGCTGGACGACCCATCAGAGTGTGATCTATCAGCTCAGTCCTCCCAAAAAGCATATGCACCATACGCTTGTGTTTATGTTTAAAGTGTTTATTGAAAATTGCACTGATTTCTTTTGCTCATACCATGAAATATTGAAGCAATGCTTTTTCTCCTTTTGCTTTTTCTGGGGAACACTGGAGCTCTGTTTCAGATATAAGCACGTGGTTTTCATATTGTGCTTTTCATTCTCTTCAACTGAGCATCCTACATTCTATCTCATATATTATCTAACATATCTTTATCTTTGTATTATACACATTATAGGAGATCGTATTTGATCAGTTCTCGATGGGATCACCCTCCTCCTGTAAAGTTTGCAGGCTGAAGGTGGACCTTGAGAGTTTGGGCCCATGTAGTTTATTTAAGCTGCAGGATCTTTCACTAGATTTGGCTGATATCTCAGCTATGACCTCTTGCAAATAGGCACAGTCTGGTTATGCTTATCTTTAAGGCTATCTCTGGAACTTCAGCTGAAGCCAGACTTTATCCATTTTCTTATCTATAGATTTCTGGGTTAAATCCCTTTTCTTATGGTCTCCCAACATACCAATGAAGGGAGGGGTTTGAACTTATTTTATTTGAGGTATGAAGTATGAAGTAGCCATTGGGTCTTTCTCTTTTCATGAAGAATGGAAATATCCTCCATGTTCACTGCATCACAGGCTCATTGTAAGAGACTTCTCCTTCAGCAACATGTTCTGGATTATCATGTGGTAACCTGATCATGTGAAAAGCTTAAAAATGATGCTAAACAAGGTTAGGCATGTAACTTTGCTCCTGCTTCTCCAGTCTTCTCATATTCATGTCAAGCAGAGCTATTCATAAAGTTCTGATAACCAAAAAGTGTAATTACTTTGGTGTTCTAGGACAGTTCACCAACCTTTTCAGCTTTGTGGGGGTGGAAGAGGGGATGGTTCCACATCAGCACCTGGCAAGTGTGTGCCCAGCTCCATTGCCCACAGTTCACTCAAATGGAATGCACATGCACTCACCACTTCCACAGCCCAGTTCCAAACAGCTCATGGCCCAATAGCAGGCCACAGCCCGGGAAATGGGGACCCCTGTTCTAGGATGGCCTGGAGAAAAACTCTGCTCTGCTAAGAGCAGGAAGAGTATTTTAACAATTCAATTACCAACGCTTCGTTGAGTGAGGGTGTCTTTCCCGCCGCCCTGAAAGAGGCGGTGGTGTGATCTCTCCTCAAGAAGCCCGTCCTGGACCCCGCTGTTTTATCCAACTACCATCCTGTCTCCAACCTTCGCTTTGTTGCGAAGGTTGTTGAGAGTGTGGTTGCTCGACAGTTTTCTCAGCACCTGGAGGAATCGTCTTATCTGGATCCGCTCCAGTCGGGCTTCAGGCCGGGCTACAGCACGGAAACAGCTTTGGTCGCATTGGTGGATGATCTCTGGCAGGCCCGGGACAGGGACTGTTCCTCTGTCCTGGTGCTATTGGACCTCTCAGCGGCTTTTGATACCATCGACCATGGTATTATGCTGCGCTGGTTGGAGGGGCTGGGCATAGGGGGCACCGTGTTTCGGTGGTTCTCCTCCTTCCTCTCTGGCCGGATGCAGTTTGTGTTGACAGGGGGTCAGATGTCGACCCCGAGGCCCCTTGACTGTGGGGTGCCTCAGTGGTCGGTCCTCTCGCCCTTGTTGTTCAACATTTATGTGAAGCAGCTGGGTGAGATCATCTGAGGTTTTGGGGTGAAATTCCATCAGTACGCTGATGATACTCAGCTGTACATTTCCACCCCGAACCACCCAAATGAAGCCCTTGACGTACTGACCCAGTGCCTGGAGGCCGTACGGATCCGGATGGGGAAGAATGGTCTCAAGCTCAACCCATCCAAGACTGAGTGGCTGTGGTTACCGTCGTCCTGGTATAGTCAGCTGACTCCATCGCTGTCTATTGGGGGCGAGTCAGTGGCCCCCACGTGAAGGGCTCGCAACTTGGGAGTCCTCCTGGATTCACGGCTGTCCTTTGAGGACCATCTGACGGCTGTAGCCGGAAGGATGTTTTACCAGATTCGTCTGGTATGCCAGTTGCATCCCTTCCTGGATTGGGACGCGCTACGCACGGTCACTCATGCCTTCGTCACTTCCAGACTGGACTATTGCAATGCTCTCTACATGGGGCTCCCCTTGAAGTGCACGCGGAGGCTCCAACTGGTGCAGAATGCGGCTGCGCGGGTGGTGGGAGGGTGCCCTGGTGGGCACGAACGGACCCCATCCTGCGCGAGCTGCACTGGTTGCCGGTGGTCTTCCGGGTGCGCTTCAAGGTGTTGGTCACTACCTTTAAAGCGCTCCATGGCATAGGACCCAGTTATTTACAGGACCACCTACTGCCAATAAATACCTCCCACCGACCAGTTCGCTCCCACAGGGAGGGCCTCCTCAGGGTGCCATCGGCTAAGCAATGTCGGCTGGTGGCGCCCAGGGGGAGAGCCTTTTCTATGGGGGCATCGACGATGTGGAACGAGCTCCCTCCAGAACTCCGGACATGTCATGATCTCCGCACCTTCAGAAGAGAATTGAAGACTTAACTCTTCAATCAAGCCGGCCTGGCCTAGAGCTCCTCGGGTTTCTATGTAATTTAAATTAAGTAGTTAGGGTTTTAGTATGGGATTTTAATTTGGTTTTTAGTACAGCCTAGGTTATTTAATTCTGTTTTAAATATTTATTATTGTTATGTTTTAAATTTGGCTGTAAACTGCCCCGAGTCCTATGGGAGAGGGGCGGTATAAAAGTCTACAAAATAAATAAATAAATAAATAAATAAATAAGAAAAAGGAAGTGAAGCTTCTGTCACCTTATATCCTGAATAAAGTACGTCCACTCTTCTTGCTATAGTGCCATGGGTGTCGACGCTGCAAGGAATTTGGCTGAAGCCATTTCTACTTCGTTTTCAGTTGCCACAATATGGGAGGGGGGATGTGTGCTTTTAAGGTTAGACAAAGCAATAAATTGTCCCATGGGAATCAAGGTCATTGCTGCCTGGGTTTTGGTGGGCTGAGCCTTTGTTAGAGAATGTGATTTATGACATGATGCTGGGGGTGGGAAGTTCAATTTTGCAACATTGTAACCTTTGGGAGGTAACATCAGTCTTGGTTTCACTTTTGATCATGCCAATACTTTGTAGCCAATAAGTATGTTCTTTAAGGAAACTTTCTGCCTTGGAGTTCTGTTTTTACTGATCTCATCTATCGGAACCATGACATTGGGTTTTTAAGAGGAAGCCAGGCCCTGGCTAGACTTGACTTGATTTTTGCATTTGTGCCATCATGGATTCTGTTGGGAGCAAAACATCCATGATTTTCCCCCAGTAGAAGCAGAGGCAGAATTCTTATACATCCTACATTTCTCCCTGTTTGCTTGAGTGCCTTTTTTTAACGTGTTACCACTTTGACTTTTAAAGCAGTAAATGGCTTATGATTTAAATCTTTAAAGGAGCCTCTTCCTGCATGCCTGCTAAATGTCTTTGGCCAGTGGTCCTCACTCTCCCTTCCCTGTTAAGAAATACCACTCCAGGAAATGTCCTGGTTCCATGTTTGTACACAAAGCAACCCATTTTTTTTAAAAAAACAACTTACCTGTGCTATTTTAAATCATTTATATTAGCTTTGATCCTTTACAGTTTCTGACTTCAGTACCTAGCTCTTGTTTTGTACTTAATATTTGTTCCTTATGTTTTGTTAACAAAAATGCGTGATAAAAGCCACATCAATTTTTGAGAGCAAAATGAGTTTTGAGAAAATCAAATAGAAAAATAAAATGGCTGTTGAACACCCAGGCTGAAGATGTGTCTTTAATACAAAGCGGAATATCTGTTCACATTTTCAACCAACTGGCCAGCATATGGTGCTTGTCTCTTCATGCAAGTATATTTCAGTGCAGGTCTTCTTAAGCAGATTAGGAATGCTCTCTTCCTTCACACAATAGCACCTACTAACTAATCTATGGGTGACTGAGGATTTCAGGCAAAGCCAGTCCATCTTACTTAAAACATTTTATATCTTACAGGAACTTCTGACAGACTTGAAAGAAGAACTTGATAAGGACGAATGCAAGCAGGAGCCTGATGTTATTTATGAGACCAATTGTCACTGGGAAGGTTGTACAAAGGAGTACGATACGCAAGAGCAGCTGGTCCACGTAAGTGTTCTTAGGAAAGAGACGTAAGCCGTTGGACTGAGGATTTAGTCTCCCATCATATCATGAGTTGCATAGTCAAAATTCAAACTACAAAGCTTTAAAAATGATCCAACTAAGCATAGGTAAACCTTGCCAACTGAAGTCAAATGTTCAGAAGAATGTAGCTGCAGGAAAGTCTTTGATAGTTTTCCATTTTTCCCAGCAACCAGCATGTAAGAATAACTGTTGCCACACGCAGCCTTCTTGGATCAATACTGATCTGTTGTTGGACTTTATTGTAATCTGCAAACCTTGGTGGACTAATTATTGTGTGATCCAGTCTTGTGCTGATTGTGCAATGAAGAGATGCAATGAAGAGACAAGCAGGACTACTTCTGCTTGACACTCTGCTCTCCTGGAACTCACAGTCATGTTCACTTCCTTGTCCTACCTAACAGGTGAGCATGTCCCAAGAGTCGTTATGATAGTACAGGTGATAATACCTTCCCATTGAAACTAGTCTTCTGCTAGGTCCTACTATCCCTGCTCATGCTGTCTTATATTTTTCTAGAGGGAAAATATTGGGTAATTCTGAGTGATGACTGCCTTAGTATGAGGTGCCCATCTGAATTAATCACCAAGTAGCTTTCTTTATTAGACTGGTATCTCACCTTTTTTCTGGAACCTCAAAATGTTCATTGTAATGGTATTCTTGTGAAGTAAAAAATAATGCATTTTTCCCAATAGCAGTTCATAAGACATTCTAGAATCATCCAAAGAGCCAGTTTGGTGTAGTGGCTGGAACTCAGGAGACAGTGAGTTCTGGTTCCACCTTAGGGACGAAGCCAGCTGGGTGACTTTAGGCCATCCACTCTCTCTCAGCCCTAAGAAGCAGACAAAAGCAATCCGCTTCTGAAACTTTGCCAAGAAAACTACAGAATGAATCTTCGACAGTCACCAAGAGTCAAAACAGTCTCGAAGATACACACAAAAAAGGCATCCAGTTTTGTCCAGAATTGAAATAGTGAGGATAGGCTTTTAAAAATTTCTTTATTGGTCTGGGATCATAAAATCATTTTTTTTTAAAAAAAATCATTTCAACAATGACTAGGCGATGATATGAACACGGTAAGGCACTAGTGAGGAAATGACTGTTAGCCCTTAAAGATAGGCTCTGTTTAAGAAATCAAAATCCTGCGTGCTAAAACTACTTTTACAATAAGATTACAGTAACATAATCTTGCAAGTCTGAATGGACCCTGCCCCATGCAGACACCCACCTATCTTCATGAGAAGCAGGGAAGGTTTTGTCTGCAATGTTTACTCAGATTACAATTTTGTCCCGAACTCAGATTTCTTTTATCTAAATGTTGTCTTGGTTGTGGGTCTTCTTCCTGTTCCTCAATGAGCATTCCTTCTGCTCATTACAATGGTCTATGAGCTCTTCCTCATGATCACATTAAGGTGTATCCCTCCAATCACCGCAAAGGCAAAATATTATGTGGCAATTGCATTACTTCACTGGCTGATGCCACTGTAGTGATGCTATGTGATCCACTTCAACTCAGATGCCATTGGTTCAGCACACTGCTTGGCCATAACATTTGTTGGATGCCTTTGGGCTTCAGACATAATACTAAACCCGTGAGCCTCATGCATAGCTTCTGTAACCAGTTATAATGAAGCCTTAAAGGTGACTTGAGTCATGATATCATGACCCACACAAAGTAATTATATATTACAACATGACACCTGAGGCAGATATGTACGTTGCATTATTTGTATCATGATGCCATGATGCTTGTGTTGTCATTTGCCCCCACCTTGTAGGTATCCCTCTCCATTCATTCCTCCTCTTCCTTCAATACAATAAATAGAATTACTTAAGAATTACTTTTGCTTTTAATTCTCAACAAACCAGTTCATCATTGTTTGTGCAAATGGGTTTTTCCTATTCAAATGCAATAGTAAATGCATTTGCCCAAAACCATTAATATAAACAACTTCTGATAGGCAAAAAAAAGTCATACCATGGCTTGCCATTATATCAAAAATGACTCATTATTTTCCATCAAACAAACTATGAGGAAGTAATGAGATAATCCTACTTTAAAAGAATGTTGTTCTAAATTCTACAGATAAAAGGAAAGGGTTGTTGTTTTTTTAGCCAGTCTAAAATAGGAGGGGTTTTGCAAAACTCTGAAGAGCAAAAATCAATTGAAGAATAATCAGGAGAGCCCTGAGCCAGGGAAGACATGCTGCTGCAAAGTATTAGACAGAAATGCATATGAAGAATTTAGAAAGATAACATGAGATAGTGTGCTGTATGCAGTTTATTGAAGGAAGTTTTGCTTTCACATGAATGCTTCTCCTCAAAAGTATGCAGGCTGGTCTCAGTTGAGTGCCCCTAGAGATGCAGTGCACATGTTAAATCTCAGTGTTAAATGGAAAAGAAATCCAGATTCTAAGAAGCCCTTCAGGTATTACATTTTAAGACTTTGTATCTAGAAACAATTATATAGTTGTGAAATGGTTTGTTTCATATTCTTTGAGATATGGATAATTATACGTTATTACATTTTTTTCTTGAAATGTAGTAATAAAAATCAACCTTAAAACCAAGAGTTAATACTTTAGTTTAAACTCTTTAGCAATTTAATATTTGAGTAAAATTAGAGTTACCAGGTTTGGGCTACAAGCACCTAGAAAATTACTAGATGCCAGAAAAGTTATATGAGTCTCTTGGCTGTCATCTAGTGATCTCCTATACTTTTGCAACTGTAGAATTGGGGTCCCCTGAAATCTTACAGACCTGAGGATGCTTTGTGTTTAAAAATATATAACATAGGACTTATCCTTCTGCCATCCACTTATTTTGTTACAAGTGATTTAGGAATTTTTCAATAATTATTTAATCTGGGGTCATTTTCAACAACACATCACTAGGTGGAGGCTGTGGACAAACAGAGGTAATGTCAATTCATGAAGTGGAACTGGTCTTACTGTCCAGTTCAGAGGTAGGCAACCTTGGCTCTTTTATGACTCGTGGATTTCAACTCCCAGAATTCCTCATGCTGGCTCAGGAATTCTGGGAATTGAAGTCTACGAGTCATAAAAGAGCCAAGGTTGCCTACCTCTGGTCTAGTCCCATATCTCCACACTCTGTACTAGCAGAAACCTTTGTGGTTCTAAGAATTCAGTCAGGTCAATTTCACTGTGTGACTATCACCACAGAAGACCAACCCTTTCTATGGCAGAATTACATGGTACCCACATATGATTCTGCAGTACTCTCTTCATTTTTCTTAATAGCTGTATGTACATTACACATTTTCCACTTTGATACTTCATTATTTGTCGTGAATTTTTCTGAAGCAACATTAGAATTCTGTTTGATGTGAATGCAAGAAATCTCAGTACCCCATCAAAAACCTACAGATCTCTTCAAGCAATGAAGCGCCTATTAAACCAGCATATGTTGGTCTGAGCTTTTCTATGGGCAATAGCTAGAAGCCCAAAGAAGATGTTCTTGCAGATCTAAGGGAATGAGCAAGCGAAGGGACAACAAATAAGAACTGCCATATCATCATAATAAGGAAGAATCACAGTTTTTAGGCTGTGGATTTAAATTGTTACTTATAGGCTTTTCTATTAGCAATGCTCTGTTTAGACCACATTTTAGGAATAAGTTAACTCTTACTTTCTTTATGTTGATGCAAAATGAACTTGTAACAGAGCTCAGAGCTTTCTGCAATCTGAAACTGTCCTTAAATTGCATTCTACAAATACATAGAGCAAAAGAAGCTTGTTCCTGCACGTTGCCTGAATGACAAGTCCTGAAAAACAACAAGCCTCTTCAAAGCTCTTGTTGGAACAGCAGGCTATAGATGTGACAAACTGACCTAAATAATTGGGGGTTGTATATTTCATTTGAAAAGAGTTCTACCATAACAGGATTAAAATTAAGAAATTCTTATGCTCTAATGTTCCTCTGACCAGGTTTTGTTGTTGCTGTGGATCTTGAAGACAACAGGTAATACTTTTGAATCCATAACACAAAGCATCTGTTGGGCAGAAGGATTTCCCCAACTAAGCATGTATATTGATATATTCTGAAATATCTGGCACTGCCTTTTGAAGCAAATCCTCTGAGCAGATTACAAGTTTAAAATAGAACATTTTTTTCTTTTCTTTTTTTTTTTGCGTGCCTTCAAGTCAGTGTTCACTCCTGGCAATTGCCTGGACCAACCAGTCCCTGACGTTTTCTTGTCAAGGTTTTTCAGAAGTGAAAAGGTCGGACTAGAACTCATGGTCTCCCAGTTTCTAGCCTGATGCCTTAAGCGTTACAACACACTGGTTCTCGAAAGAGAAAAACTGAATGGATTTGTCCAGGCAGTCACCAGGCACTTCAACATTGACTGAAGGCACCAAAAAGAAAAAGACACAAATTACACTTAACTAAGCCCATTTATCAGAACAACTGCATCCATAATACAGTGGCAGGATTCTATTCATCTAAGAGCAATCCAGAACTTCCAGGAAACGTGTCAAGGGGAGATTCGAGCACAATAAGGTTTCCTTCCATCTTCCTGGCAGAAGTGACACGGGGGATGCCGAGCCTCTCATGTCACAGCCCAGCTTCTTTTCCTTGCCTTTCAGCATATCAACAATGATCATATTCATGGGGAGAAGAAGGAGTTTGTTTGTCGCTGGCAGGAATGTACCCGGGAACAGAAGCCTTTCAAAGCACAGTACATGCTAGTGGTGCACATGCGAAGGCATACTGGAGAAAAACCCCACAAGTGCACGGTAAGAGAGTGTCACTGCGGAAGTGTGTTCAGCCTGAGGCATCAGCAAACAAGCTACTGCAGGCATGTGGCTCTCAGCTTCCCTGCCCAACACAAGCAGAAGCAGTCTGGAGCAGATTAAACGTAAACTCTTTCTTCTGCTGTAGCACTGAGATAATGAGATGGACTCTTTCAGTGGTGGGCAAGGAAAAGAGGATCTCTCTGATCTGCGTCTGATTGGAGGGAAACTCTTTTTATTACCTCAAGGAAGAAAAACTCAGGGTTTCTTTGCAGAAGTGCGATCTGGTGCAGAAGGAGGGGAAGGGAAGATGTTTGGCAGGTGATTGAGATAACCCTGCAGTCCAATTTCAGCCCCGGCCCCAAGTGTCTCCAATACTATAATCCTCCACATAAGCACAGAGCAGGTTTCAGTATGTGAAGAATATCCCTGCATTTATTACTCTCTATATACTTGTGCTTATTAAATATCCACTGCATATCCAGCAAAAGAGCAAAGACTGATCCAAATCACAGGGAGACCTTATGCTGTATGCCACTATCTCCTGCAGATTAGCATACATAGGGCAGAACAGAGATTTCACAAAGAAATCAACTGAATTGTTTGAATTACAAAAGGAGCTTGCTGCACAAACATATCCAGTGAGCAAGATTCCTATTCTCCTCTCTCTGATGATCTCCTGGTAAAGCAAATTAATTATGTTTGATTCACATCACCCATTTAGATGTGTTCTTTATTTGAAACCCCACAAAGTAATTTGAGAATTCTAAGGGTTAAAGCAATGTCTTCCTGCATCTGGGAATGGTAGCATTTAGCCAGCTGTTACCCTATTAACACTTCTAACTTCAGAGCAAAAGACCGGTTCCACACATTGCCATAATCTATATTAAAAGCTCGTTTAGTGGGGAAATGTTCAGGTTTATTATTCAAGATTTCTCAGCCTGCCCTTGTTCTTTAAAAATCAACTGAGGTAAGGAATAGGACATTGAACAGAAGGCCAGGCTACAACATTCGACTTGCATCCTTATTCAAGATAAAGAACTGGATGGAAGACAATCCCATCTAATACCAAGATCATGGCATAGAAATAGGAAACTGGACTGGCCAGCTGTCCTGCTCAAATATGGATGTTTGTTTTCAGAATTGCTGTGTGCTGGTTAAGGATTTTGGTGTATTCTGCTGCAATTTAGTGACTATCCAGATCTCTGCAGCCCAGTTCTAAACATAGACCCTAACAGGAATGCTCCCTGCATGAAAATTGTGCATGAAAAGAGCCCCAACGAATGGGTTGGTCTTAAAAAGTAAAAGCACCTGCTTTCCATCAGTTGCCCAGATTACAAATTGTATTAAAAAGGAGTGGGGAGGCGGGGGAGACCTTTTCTGTCTCAGACTGCTCATGAAAGCTAAGATCTGCCTGGGATTCATTCTCTTCAACAGAGATTAAAACCAGATGAGATGGAAAAATGCCTCCAGCTGATTAACACTCCAGTTTTCTTTTGTTTTTAGTTTGAAGGTTGCTCCAAAGCCTATTCACGGCTAGAGAACTTAAAGACACACCTGAGGTCACATACAGGAGAAAAACCTTATGTCTGTGAACACGAGGGCTGCAATAAGGCCTTTTCCAATGCTTCTGATCGCGCAAAACACCAGAACAGAACACATTCCAATGAGGTAGGGAATGTCCTTTAGCAAACTTTTTTTAATGTTGATAACATATAGTGATTTGTGTTATAATCATATCATAGTGATTTTTTCATATTTTTTGTGCTGTAAGGGGAGACGATGCTAGTTTAATACCTGCACATTTTCTCGCATAGATTGGGCCAGATTGAGTATTCCTCCTGCTCAATTTCAGTTTGTATATTTGAGAAATAAATTCATCAAGCTAGCCACTGAGTACCTAAAACTAAATGAAATGGCCGGCCTTGTGGGTGTGTAAGGCTGGCGCACAAGACAAATGTTGTATCATCCTTTTTGCTAATTAAGATCCATTATTAGTAACTGGGGAAGGTCAGGAGGTTGCATTTATTGTACAACATGTGATGGTCTGCTGCAAATGGCTAATGCTGAGGTTGAAATTTATATTACCACTAATTAAGCAAAGGACAATAAGGGGAAATGCTCTAGAGTTCTGAAAAACCGCTGGGACTGGGTAAAGTTAATTTATAATCAAATCATGAATATACTTTATAATGAACAAGTGGAACAATGTAAGCACAAGGTTTTAAAAGTGATACCTGGGTCAAAAACCTGGGGGTCATCTCAGTGATGTGCCTTGAAATGTTTCCCTGGTGCTTTTGAAGGTCTTTTGCCACCTCACAAGCTTCCTTTTGAACAACTATTTTTCTTAACAAACACCATCACATATTTGTTATGTAAGGCTTGAGGGCAAAAGACTGTGTTGGTGGCAGAAGGCTACCAATGGTAAGAAGTGGAGCCATCAAAACCCTTGATCAAGCAGGGGAAATTTTACCCCCCCCCCAAGAAGGGGGGAGCAGAAAACTAAGATAACCCAAAGTTGTATCTGCTCCCCAAAGTAGAACAATGAGTTGAAGTGCTCTATTTGCTCATAGACAGATCACACCAAGCTAGATAGATTTACCAAGAGGCAACTCATGCTCCAGATGGGATTATTATAAAACTCTCAACTCTTTCTCTCTCACTCTCTTTTTTCTATGTCTCTCTCTTCTGGGGTTGTTTACATGTTTCTCTACCCCCAAAGGCAAGGCTGGTGGAAGCTTCAAATTGGACCCCCCCTTTTTTTTTTTTAGCAGATCCAAATTATTGTATAGTTTCCTCCCTAGAGAAATGATACTTGGCTTCTCATTATTATTTCTTTAGGCACTTAGCAAAGGCAACATTGTTTTGTCAAATGTTTAAGAATGTTGTTAGTTCGGGGTTAACCTCTACTTTTTGTGTGTGGAAAAGTTGTAACTGTTTTATTATTGGGTTTATTTGCACATCCCTTTGCATGTCCATCAAACGAGATGGAAGAAATGTAAACATCGGAATCAATCCAGGGCTTTTTGTGAGAGGAGTAAGATAAAAACTTTCCAAGTGGATTTCAGAGGACAGATCACAATAAAATAGGAACATGCTTAATAAAGGAGCTTCTAATCCATTTTGGAATAGTCTCGGCTATCTTTTATGTTGATAATTGGGATCTGCTACCACAGCGGTTCTCAACCTTTTCCGGGGCTCGACCCCGGCCCGCGCCACGCAAGCGCGGCGCGACCCCGGGGCGCATCACGCATGCGCGGTGCGACGGCCTGCATCGCAAAGGGGAAAAAAATGTCCGACCAAAAAAAAAATGTCCGACCAAAAAAAACATGGCGGGCCCGCATCGCGCATGCGCGGCGCGACGGCCCGCATCGCAAAGGGGAAAAAATGGCCGACCAAAAAAAAATGGCCGACCAAAAAAAAAAGGGCAGGCCCGCATCGCGCATGTGCGGCGGCCCACATCGCAAAAAAATATGGCCGACCAAAAAAAATGGCCGACCCAAAAAAAATGGCGGACTGCAGTGTTTGGCGACCCCCGTGAAATGGTCGTTCGACCCCAAATGGGGTCGTGACCCACAGGCTGAGAACCGCTGTGCTACCAGAACTCGGTCTTAAACATTTTTGCTTCAAGTAATAATAATACTAATACTAATAATAATAATAATAATAATAATAATAATAAAGTTGGAAGGGACCTTGGAGGTCATCTAGTCCAACCCCCTGCTCAGGCAGGAAACCCTACACCATTTCGGACAAATGGCTGTCCAGTCTCTTCTTAAAAATGTCCAGTGTTGGAGCATTCACCACTACTGGAGGCAGGTTGTTCCACTGGTTAATTGTTCTAACTGTCAGGAAGTTTCTCCTTAGTTCTAGGTTGCTTCTAATTATCACATTTTTAAACTACCCATCTCCCTCACAGAGAGACTAGTTTCCCTATAATCGTATTAGAGACTAGAGAAGGGCCGTTGAATGAATGTAAGGCACTCTTCTTACCTGGGAAACTAATTTCCTTCTAGTCTTACCCATCCATCTTAGAAATGGGTGAATCAGCTAGTGGAATTTTACATTTCCTATAGATATGGGAAACAATATCTAAATCAGAATGAGGGAAAGTAGAAAAGTATTTCGCACTAAAGCTGAGCAGTAAACTAGCATTCTTTGGATGGTCTCCTTCTAGGATCTAATGGAAAAAGTCTTTAAGCAGCCTGAAGCAGAATTTTACATGAATCCAGCCTTTCAGAAGGAGCGACCAGAACGATCTTGCTGAAAGCAGATTTGAAGAAATGCATTTGGATTTGGGGGAGGGGGCGTGTGTCTTCCCTGCTTGTTTGCTTTCTTGCTTCTCTCTCCAACTGTAGAGAGCCTGTTTATTTGTGCTGTGCTTATCAGTGGCTCAAATGTTCAAAGTTAATCATATCGTCTTCAAAAATCACTATGGGGCTTTGGATTTCACTCCACAGTATAAACAGCTACCAGTTTGACAGCTGGTAGAGATGTGGGGAAGATCTGATGGGCTACAAATCCAGTTCAGATTGACTCCTGGTTTTCTGTAGAATAGGATGTCTCTCTCTCTCCCTCCCATCAATCACCCAAGCCAATTATATTTCAAAAGAAAAGTTGCCCTAAAGCAGGGGTTCTCAACCTTGGCAACTTTAAGACTTGTGGACTTCAACTCCCAGAATTCCTCAGCCAGCAAAGTCTTAAAGTTGCCAAGGTTGAGAACCCCTGCCCTAAAGAGATTTCTTGCATGTCCCAGCCACATCCCATGGTAATCTTACTAATGCAGTAATTTGAACTAATGGAAATCAGTCCAATGCAATTACTGGGCACGGTGTTAAAATGCTTTGATAGGGACCCTGTGACAATTCACATTTTCTCATTTTCAACTTGGAGTTTGCATTTGCAGGATTCTTACATGCTTTCATTGATTATGAATACCTAAGAAGAATGAATAGATCCAAAGGAAGGCCATATCCATATCAAGATAGTTTGCAAACCAAGCAAATCTGACAAAGCAAGCTATCTACTCCTAAGGTGTTCCTCCTTCAGCAACATTAAGGAGATTCCAAACTGTAAAATTACTGTCTGAGTAGTGATAGTATCTATTATATGTACACAAGTTGCCATATATTTAAAACGTTTCAGCCCCATGTCACAAAATCACAAAATAACACAGTTGGGAGGGATCTTGGAGGTCTTCTAGTCTAACTGCTGCTCAGGCAGGAAATCTTATACCATTTCAGACAAATATTGTCCAATTTCTTCTTTAAAACCTCCAGTGTTGGAGCACCCACAACTTCTGGAGGCAGGTTGTTCTGCTGATTAATTGCTCTGTCAGGAAATTTTTTCTTAGTTCCAGGTTGCTTCTCTCCTTGATTAGTTTCCATCCATTGCTTCTTGTCCTCCCTTCAGGTGCTTTGAAGGTTGACACCCCCGCTTCTTTGTGGTACCCGTGCATTTGATTTTTCTTGCCTAAATGTTGAACCTTACTTTTTCTCACATACTTTTCTCACATTCTCACCATTTTCTCTCCACAAAACTGCCACTAAAATACATATCTCAGCTGTTTTAGTCTCATTTTGATGAATCACTTCATCTTTTGTTATTTTTGGCAGAAACCCTATGTCTGCAAGATCCCAGGTTGCACCAAGAGATATACAGACCCCAGTTCTCTCAGGAAACACGTGAAGACAGTGCATGGACCCGAAGCCCACGTCACCAAGAAGCAACGCAATGACATTCATCTAAGGCCACCTATCCTTAAGGAGAATAATGACAATGAAGCAAGTGCCAAGCAGAGCAACAGGTCTGCTGAACAGCGGGCTGAGGCAAACAGCACCACCACAGGCACAGAGGACAGTTTACAAGTGAAAACAATAAAGACAGAGAAGTCTGTGGTAAGAGAAGCTTTAATTGACTTGTTGGTAGTACTGTATAATTTGGAGCAAAGAGATATTAACTCTTTCTCCACCCCACCCCCAAACACACAGATTAAAGATCTCCTAGTTTACATTTCGCCTTAGCCCACCTCCCAACTTTTTCAGCATCCTTTTGCATATCAAATTTAAGACTTCATACATCCACAGACATGGTTATTAGATATTACCAAACAAAAGGTGGAAAGTTAACATTTGGAGTTTCTCTTTGAGAATGGGAAAATTGTTTTTCCTGATGAGTGAAACAGTAGACTAGCTTTTACATCACATTGTGATTAAAAATTGGTAGGATTCCCAGGAGCAAATTGATGAAATACAATTGTCCATCCTCAGAGAGGTAATATTTGGAATTTTAATAACACATAAAGCTATAATTTCCAGAGGGGTAACTGTATTAGTCTTTTGTACAAAGACATTATTTTTCCAATACCTGTATATTCTAAGCAGAATCATAATTATGCTCTTTCCTAGTATTGTCCATCTAGTTCTCCAAATTATTATGAAAAAAATGGTTTGAAGGCTCAGTGTGAGAAGCTCCAAACCACGATTCAGATGTAGAGCTCTATGCCCCATTCTTGACATATTCCCCAAATTATACCCTCTTTAAAAATCCTAGCAAAGATGTGATAGCACTTTACTACTCCTGTGACAATCCCCACCTCAGCATCTACTCTGCTTTTCTTGCTTTCCTCAATTGTTCCTCTTTAGTTGCAGTATTAAATGACACAGGCAGGCATGATAGCTTGGGAATCTCACCATGAGGATAAGAGCATTTTGCATTGAATTGAGAAGATAAGTTGAACAGAAGCTTGTCTATTGTGCAGATCTTTGTCTTAATTTTGACTAAAAGTCATTGGAGCTTTTCTCCTCTAGAAAGAAAGATGGAGAAGAGGACATATTACTTAAAATACTAAATAAACACTTCTTCCCAACAGAACCTATGGAAGGAGTATATATTTGTGTGTGGCCTGGTCTGGTTTTATTCATCTGACTAAAATATGGGCCATAGCATATTCTTTCCAAAGTAATGCAGGCCTCAAAAGAAAAGAAAACTTGACCATTCCTTTTTAAAAAAATAATATTAACAGTTATTTAATACCTGAGATTAATAATTTTAACAGTTATTTAAACCATTTGATGCTGTTACTGTAGTAATTATCAATTCTGCAGAATACACTGGTTCTATATGACCAGACGACAGGTGAGGCTGAGAAATACGTACCTTAAATTCATTGCAGATAATCATTTAGCAGGTAGGTCAGTGCTATGATATACCAGAATTAAATATAAAACCGGGATACATTGAACAGATATCCCTAAGAAAATGTCAACAACAAATACAAAGTGCATTACTGATGTTTAAATAAGGTATACTTTTTTAATGGTAGTGATACTATAGAGAGCTATATTTCACATTCTATATATTTGAATGGTAAATATATATTTCAACACATCTGGGTGAAGGAGTGAAATTATTTCTGGAATGGGATACTCTGATACTTATGATGAGACATCAGTATTGATTCTGTACCAAGACATATTGTCACATTTGGATTCTGCAAAGTACCTTATACAATGATGGCCATTTTAAAACCGATTATAAATGTGATGTTACAGACATTCAAGCGGTGTTTTTTCTGTGCCGTGGCTGTTGCTAACCTGCCATTATTATTTTATTTTATTTTTTTTGCCTCATGTCTTGTTCCATCAATAACCTCAACCCGTTCCCCTTTGTGTTGTCTGCGTTCTAACAACCTGTTCTTTCTCCTCTCTTAACTTTTTCTACTCAACTTCACAAGGACAGTCGGTACTAAGGTGAGCAAATACCCTGTCTTTGTCAAAGTCTCTTACAAAAGACATAATGTGCTTTGTCCTGTGTATGTGGCTAAGCAAACCAGCTGTGTAGAGCTACGATGGCCTGTTTGGAAAAGCAGCTATAGTTAAGTATCTGTTACAGTGGTCTGCAATTCTTTCTCTCTCATCCTTTTTTATGTTGGCATTCCACAAGTAAACTAACTATCCTATTGAGAACCCACACCTATAAAATTCATTAGACAAATCCTCCCTGGTCCAAAATTTATGGGGGGGGGTGGTAATTCCTCAATTCAAGACGCAGTTTGGAACAGACAACTGACTCTCTTTTGAATGAAATGTTCAGCTTAAGATACACTATGGTGTGAAATATGTGCTCCCAGCAAAACTAAGTACAGGTGGTCCTCGACGTATGACCGCAATTGAGCCCAAACTTTCTGTTGCTAAGTGAGACAGTTGTTAAGTGAGTTTTGCCCCATTTTCCAACTTTTTCTTGCCACCTTTGTTAAGTGAATCACAGCAGTTGTTCAATTGGTAACACCGTTGTTTAGTGAATCCAGCTTCCCCATTGACTTTGCTGGTCAGAAGGTCGCAAAACGAGATCACATGAGCCCAGGACTCTGCAGCCGTCATAAATGTGAACCACTTGCCAAGCATCTGAATGTTGATCACATGACCATGGGGATGCTGCTATGTCATAAGTGTGAAAAACGGTCATAAGTCACTTTTTTCAGTACATTGTAACTTTGAACAGTCACATTGCGAGTTGCTGTAGCGCCACCTGCCATTTATATACAATATTTTAAGAAGTGGCAGAAATATTATATTCCATTTCTGCACTTTCCACCTTTTGAGAAAAGGCTTCTTTTCCCTGTCCATTTACAAGTAATCTTAAAATATACTTTGTCCGTAAGAAAATCCACTTTGATAACTTTTTGGTCCTCTGGAACAATGTTGTGCTAGAAAAAGAGAAAAGTCATTTCAACTCAGCATTCCCAGTCTATAGCCACAGAGGGCCAGCAATCATAAATCACAAGGCCATGGGCCAGACAGCAAACGGGGAAAAAAAAGGGAAAAGGCTTCCTTTGAGGGAGCCAATACAGGACATTTAACTTTTATTGCAGATAAATTACCTAATGTGAAACATAATTCCTAATAAAAAACATTTACCAAACCAAGTCTGCAAATCATGCCCTTATCTGCTTATAAAGACTGTCAGCCATGCATGCTGCTCGCCTTTGAAGCAAAGGGCATATACGGTGCCTAAAGCATTACAGGTTTGATTCTGCTGCAGATAAACAGGCACATTGCAGAAGGGGAAATGTACTCAGGTTCCAGGTTTATCTGACAGAAGCATCAAGAGCTTAGCTTTTCTTGAGAGAGAGCACATATAATTCTTTGCTAACAAAAAAAAGAAAGAAAATGCGCCCCTTGGCTTTTAGCTCCCTACTATTTACATACCACTGCTTTAAAAAGTCATAAAAATTAAGTAAATCATTTCAGTGGCTTATCTGATGGAAAAGCCTGTGCCCATACTACAGTGCCATCACACTTGTCAGCAATAATAGGCACATTGGCTTATCCGGTAACGAGGATTTGTTTACCTAAAGAACAGATCTGGCTTAAATGAAAGTTGCAATGGGCCTGAATACTCTTAATGCAGTACTGAATTTCATATGACGCCTAAGCTTAAGTCAATAAAATATTTGTATTTATTCAAATTTGTTGTAACTACTCAACTCCAGTGGGATTTGGGCAGCATACAGGATCAAAAAATGCATAAAAACAAAATATAAAACCACACGGATAGCCCACACTAAAACGGTCTTGAACACAGATCAGTACAAAACACACACACACACACACACACACACACACACACACATAAACGAATACACTAATCCCAGGCCTGAGACCAAACAAGGTTTGAAGAACACAATCTGAGCTTTCAGAAAGAAAAATTAAAACTTTCTAGGATAAACAATACAACTCTCAAGATGCCTCAATAAGCATTCCAAAGCTTCATGATTTTTTTTCTCTCTTTGTCTGCAGGGAATTCTTTAATCCGTTAAATCACTATTAAAAAAAACTTACAGGGTTTAGTTAAGAAAGTCCTCCCCACCCATCCCTGGTAAGATTTATTTTCTTGGGCCCTGAAAGCATCTATAATTTATAGCTAATTTCTGACATGTTCAGAAATATTTCAATCTTCTCAATGCTATTTTTTTCCTAATTTTCATTTATCCACACTGCAATTTAAGTTAAGGGGGTATTAACTCATGGGATTTTTGTTAACCCACCCCAGTCCAATATATTTTGTGATGATGTCATGGACCAGTCACCAACTCAATCATTTGGGTCATCGCAGCTAATCAGATTAAATATAATATGGGGAAATGAGGCAGAGGAGAAGGCAAAGAAATAAGAAAAAGAAATGAAAAACAAAGATGTGCCAAGTTATGAAGTAATCGAAGGATGTCAGAACATTCCAAATGTTTGGCAGAATGGTATATTTCCTAGTAATTCATTTGGTTGTCTCGTTCGTGTTAATTTTGCAGTGAATTGTTTATAGAGCCTTAGTTTATAGAGCTAACTAAGAACACAAGGGGAAAACTTGGAATGTCTTCAATTGGTGGTCTTTTCTTTGCTTCTTTAAGATGTATCAGTCCAGTCCTGGTGGCCAATCATCCTGCAGCAGTGAACCATCACCCCTTGGGAGCATCAACAACAATGACAGTGGAGTGGAAATGAACATGCATAGTGGGGGAAGTCTGGGGGACCTGACTGTGTTGGAGGATAATACTCCTGTTGTGGACTCGACAGTCTCATCTGGTAACTCAACTGTCGGTCTTCAACTAAGGAAAAACATGACAGCAATGCAACGCCTTGAGCAGCTCAAGAAAGAGAAACTCAGGACAGTGAAGGATTCTTGCTCATGGGCAAATCCAGCACCACAAGTCAAAAACAGCAAGCTGCCTCCCATCCCAGGCAATGGTAAGCCAGCCTACTATTTTATATCTATCCAACAGTGTTTCTGAATATCTTTCCTATATTTAAAACAGTGTTGGAGACTCAGCCGGGATCCAAACCTATAAGATGAGCCAAATAGGCACACAAAAACCGCTTCCCTTGTCTCTACTCCAATATCACATTGTAGTATTGCTTTTGTGTATTTCTTAACTATTATGAGAACTACTCATCACATTGTAGTATTGCTTTTGTGTGTTTCTTAACTGTTATGAGAACCAGTGTGTGAGATATAAACTTAAGAGTATATGCCAACTCGAAAGAGAATGTGATCTAAATTTTACCTAGACAAAATATGTTCTATTCCAATGTTCAATATTCCAGTCTTTTCTGCCTTCTTGAAAAATAAAGTGCAAGTTCATACTTGAAACAGAAAATGGGGGTGTGCACATCAGCATCTCTTGTGATGTCTGTCTTGAAAGAGATAACATCTTGCATTTTATACTTGAAGGTTTCTTGACTTAACAGAAAATGAACAGGGGTATTGGGATAGTAGCCAGTTTTGAAATATAGAATTATGACTTGAACAGATGTACATTTCGTTTTGCTGTTTAAGTAGCGTACAACAAAATTAAGGTTTTCTTTCTCCAATTTTGTTGGACCACTTTCCACTTTCCAACCTACTTTATCTATATGTGTGAGCTGGATAAGTATCCAAGTACAATAATGGGATGCCTTTCTTTTTAATCGCTGACCAATAGTCTTACTCTCTCTTTCTCATTTTCTTTCAGGTTGTCTGCTGGACAATATGCGTGGCACCTCAACAATACTGCCTAACCCAAGGATAACTGAGCTGTCCATCAATGAAGTTACCATGCTAAACCAGCTAGCTGAACGCCGTGACAGCTCAACCAGTACCATCAGTTCTGCCTACACAGTCAGCCGCAGATCATCAGGAATATCCCCTTACTTCTCCAGCCGCCGTTCTAGTGAAGCTTCTCAATTTGGAAATCGCCATAACAACACAAGCTCTGCTGGCTCCTATGATCCTATTTCCACAGATGCCTCTCGCAGGTCAAGTGATGCCAGTCAATGTAATGGGGTCTCTGGTCTCCTGAATCTCACACCAGCTCAGCAGTACAGGCTGAAAGCTAAGTATGCTGCTGCCACAGGTGGCCCACCACCTACACCATTACCTAACATGGAAAGAATGACCCTGAGGAATAAAATCTCTCTCCTTGATGGTTCAGAGCCTGCTTTGCCTTCATTTCGTCTCCCTCCAGGGCCAAGGCGTTGTAGTGACAGCAATGCTTATGTGTATGGGTCATCGCCTGCATTCTCTCATGAAGTGCCTGGGAATAGTGCAAGACGGGCAAGCGATCCAGTGAGGAGACCTGCTGGAGACCCAAGCTCCTTTCCTAGAATCCATACTTACAATAGCACCAACAGCATGAATCTTCTTCACCCTCATGCAGACAGAAGACAATTCAACCTTCCAGTCTTTCCACATTCAGACAGGAGCCTTGCTAGGCATGTGTATTCTCCACGACCCCCAAGTATTAGCGAAAATATTGCCATGGAAGCCATGCCCGGTGAGACAGATAGTTCTGTGGGAGATGATGATATTGTCCTACCTGATGATGTGGTACAATACATCAAATCCCAAAACAATGGGATTGCCACAGAGAACTCTTCTACAGGATATGCCAGTGAAATGCAAAACTTCCAAGTAAATGCAAAAGTGCAAAATAACAATGCATTAAACCAGCGCAGAATGGCTGTTCCAGATCTGAGTATGAACCATTCGACCTCTGTTGGTGGTGGATGCCAAATAAACTATGGGGCTAACTCTAATTTGCATAAAAATAACATGCCAGTCCAGTGGAACGAAGTTAGCTCAGGAACTGTTGATGTACCCTCCTCTCAAGCAAAACAGCAGTTCCCTCAACGGAATCTAGCTGTATTCCATCAGAAGCAAAATTTTGGTCAGTATCAGAACTTCAACCAACAGCAGTTGCAGGTAGGCCAAAACAACACAAATGGAAATCTGCAGCAATTTGTGCAGAAGAATGCAACCATGGATGGACAAAGGCTCAACTGCATGCACTTAAAGCAGCAACAGGTGAATCCAGGTTCTGGTAACAATCTAGACCTGAACTCCCATGAGGTGTTCAACCAAGTTCATCAAATGCTAAGTCCAAATACGATGGCCAGTGATGTCACTCAACTTTCTCCTTCCTGTAATAACATGACCATGAAGCCTGCATTCCACGTTCGTTCTCAGCAATTAGACAATGTGGCTGATTCCATTTCAATAGTTAACAATGGTAGAGAATATGTCATGCATAGTCAAGACATGCAGGAACCAGGGTATCAGCAAAGCTTTTCATCTCAGTCAAACCACATGAACTTCTCCATGACCCAAGAGGATTTCCACCAAACTTCTGCATTAATAACCTCAAATCAGCCAAACTTTGAGCCACAACAGAATACAATTGGCACCATTGGACAGAGCTTCACTTCCTCAATGATACAACCTCATCCTCCGCCTAATTCTAATCCAGGAAACAAGCACCAAGGAGTCCGTGCTGGGCAGCAGTTGGGATACGTGAGAATATCTCACCCAACGAATGATGTGAGCTCAGGGCAGCAAAGGGCACACTCTTCCCCCAAGAGAACAACTGGTATAGGATCATTGCAACCACAGTTTAACAGTAATATGAGGGAAAGCCATTTGATGCATTATTACGGTCAAATACATATGTATGAACAAAATGGGAATGTCAACAATCAAATCGATTACAATGTCAGACAACAATGTGCGCTGAACACCAAGCCAGCCACCATGCCTTCCCCTGGTGCTAATCAAGTTTCTAGCACAGTGGATTCTCAGGGTCTGGAGTCTCCTCAGATAGATTTTGATGCTATCATGGATGATGGCGACCATTCAAGTCTGATGTCAGGAACCTTGAGCCCTAGTATCTTGCAGAATCTCTCTCAGAATTCTTCTCGCCTTACAACTCCCCGAAATTCTCTGACACTGCCAGCTATACCAACTGGAATTAGTAATATGGCAATAGGGGACATGAATTCTATGCTGACCACCCTGGCAGAAGAGAGCAAATTTCTTAACATGATGTCCTAATACACGGGTATCAAACTCGCGGCGTCACGTGATGTGTCGCAACGTATCACGACTTTTTTTGCATTGCCGGAGCAGGGGTGGGCACGGTGTCCGTATGATGCCACCGGCCTGCAGGCCGGCAGTTTGACACCCCTGACCTAATGCGTAAAGCACAGATGTACCTCTAGACATAGCCAGAGATTATGTGCTGGGCAATGTTATGAATGTGCTTTTCTTTAAAAAAAAAAAAAAAAAGAGAGAGAGAGAGAGAGAGAGAGAGAGAGAGAGAGAGAGAGAGAGAGAGAGAGAGAGAGAGAGAGAGAGAGAGAGAGAGAGGGAAGGGGAAAAAAGTTGCCATAGAGTAGACTTTTACAAGTATTAAAACATATTAAGGGAATTCCAAGTAAGAAAAAAAAATATCTTTGTACAAACATGCATAAACTATGTAAAAAAGCACTGAAAGGATGCACTTCTAGTATTATTTTGGTGCTTATTTTGGGGGGTGCTGAAAGATGCCACTGTCCTTCTTAAAGTGCTTCTAAAGTGTGTCACCATTTATAAAAGGTAGACACATTTGAGAATCCTTTCAAAAACCTGACTGTCGTTGCCACCATCCCTTCCCTTGTTAGCTTGCAAGGAGTTAACATTTCTCAAACCATCAACCTCAAAATTAGATGGCACTTTGCCAGTTGTGGGACACTTAAAAGCCATATGTTAAAAACAGGGGTCTTCAAACTTGGCCCTTTTATGACTTGTGGACTTCAACTCCTGGCTGAGGAATTCTGGGAGTTGAAGTCCACAAGTCATAAAAGGGCCAAGTTTGAAGACTCCTGTGTTAAAATAATGAGAATTAATGTTTCAAAGGAAGCTTTACTTTTTGCAATCTCCTTTTACCTATAGCTGCAAGTATGCCTTGTCCTCCCTAGCGAGAATTATAAATTTAACCATATGCAAAGCCATACTATAAATGCTTCATGCTTTGCTTATGACCAGATGTGCATGCATGCGCAGACACACACACACACACACATACACATACACACATACCATTATTACAGCCAGTATTGCTCTTTGTATCTTGTAGCTTAGCTGAGAATCAGCTTTGCAGCAAAGTGCCTTACTGTGCATTAACAGCTGAGTCATCAAGGCATCTATTGTCCAATAATGTCAAATAAAGTGTATTGCCAGAAGCATATATAAAATAAAGGTGCATTTATATCAGGCAACAAAGCATTGTTAAAAAGAGATTTGAGAGAGACACACTGATGGGGAAATGTGAAAAACTGAATGGCCTAATGGGTTTTGGTTTGTTTGTTTTTTTCTAATCAGAGGCTATCATAGAGAATGTAGTGGAGGTTTGAAAATCAAACTAATTTAAAAATATTGTTGGGAAAAAAAACCCCTACCATGCATGGTGTGACACACAGATCACTCTTTGGAATTGCTCATACAAAAAGAACAGTGTTGGAGTTTGTTAAATATGACATAAAAATGATGCTGCAGAAATGTGTACATTTTATGTCATAAAATTTGTTCATTCCTCCCAGTTATGTTTAATTACAGACTGCATGAGTTAGCTCTGACTAATATGTCACTTTGGAGGTGGCCAACTGGCTTTGGTAAAAATGATCTTCCGTTTGCTTGGCCAGTCATGATGTCTCAGTCTCACCTTGCAGCATTATTGTGAGATTATAAAACTGCTCAGAGTTCCTTGGAAAAGAGGGGTAGCACAGAAATAAAATAATTTAAACATGAAGTTAATAAATAGTGCCACGTGCCTCTCCAAACCCACGGTTGGAACTCTACAGTGGCATGATCTCTTGAAGGCTTAATGTAGCTGCTTTGAAGACCTTCCCATATTGCCTAAGCATGGAGAAAACAAGGAGATTCAACAGCAGTCCTTCAGAAGGGTCTTCTGTGTCTTTGCCATTGTGCTCAGATGAAATAGGAAGGTTCTTAAAAAGCCAAACCTTCAAGCTAGCATGAGTAGTAGAATGGTTTGTCCAACCCTAATCTGTTCAGTGCTACATGCTCATCAACTTGGGCTCATAAAAATGAACAGTGCCATTATGGCAAATTTGTAGTCAGTTATGCATATTATGGCATCTACATTGCCATCCATTTGCCATGTGTTTAGCTAATGTATACTGTTTATATACCTAATCCCTCCAATAAGAAGAGACAGTACATCCATGCCACTGTCTCTCTCTCTCTTAAGATAATTTTTGGTGTCAGTAAGCAGCTCCTGCCAAAACTGCATGTCATCCAGAAGTACTTGCACTGCATAATTGCATTAATTAATTCATAGAAACCATTGGGGCTGTTTATGCATTTATCTAATAGAATTTTGGAAAGCATTATTTGGAAAGAGGAAATTATGAGATCAGACAATCATTAAGGGCAGAGATTCCAGCCAGGAAAAGCTTGTGAAAAAGTAGAACATGAAATCAGGCAGGTGCCAATTGCCAACACAGGGTAGGGTGAACATCAAATGTAAAAACCTTGATGTACCAAGGTTTGCATTTTTATAAAGGGGCTCACTAGATTTGGGTTAGGGTATTCAAGCCCAAATCATGGGCACTGTATATATCAACATACATCAGTATCTGTCTAGCCAACATTTCTGAGTAACTGCTGATAAAACAAATTTCACTCTCCTATACAGTTTTTGCTTTTCCAAATCTGCTTCAGATGGTTGAAGTTTAGCTAAAACAGGTTTGAGAGCACACCAAAAAGAGGAGCAGAGGAGACCCCCCGAAAAAAAGGAAAGTCCAATTGCCTTCTTTTGTGACGTTAGAGTTAGCTCTATGAGTTTTATGGTTCAGCAGAATTACAAAAGCATAGCTGTAAAAGGATGGTGTACTACAAATTTCCCACTTCATATATATTTATACATTTGATTAGAGTGATTTGTTTCATTATTTATTTTTGAACTTTAAAAAAAAGGAGATGTAAACCCAGTTCTTTAAAGAGATAGAGGCTCCCAAGAGTGTCCTTGCTCATTTTTTCTATCATTATTCTGTATCAGAATCTGATCCCTTTGCAGTGTCATTTATCCACCTTGTAGCCTCTACCTTGTAAATACACAGGCAAACAATGCCAAGAGTCTGATTAGAATGACTTGAATGTGGACCATTCTGATTGTGTCCAAGCATCTGGCCATAAAGTTAAGGCAATGACACTTCTCCCTGCCTCTTTCCATACATAAAGGTATGGGAGTTTTGAATAACCATGATTACATCAGGAAATGCCAATATAGGAACTGGTTATCACCTTAGAATGGGAATATAGGTCCCATTTAATCATATAAGAAGGATGACTTGCCATACGGATTATAAGCAGGAGATGGATGGCTGTCTCACAGCTTTCCCTTGTCTAATGTTTAATGCCATAGAAAAGGGAACTCTTTTCTCATATCAGAGTTTGTGGTGGCAAACTTTTCTGGATAGTACATTTCCATACCAATTTCTTATTAGTTATCCTTTCCTTTGCCTGTATATTTTTCAGTTTCATCAAGAAAAATCACTTTGATTATGTCTTTCACCATGTTAAAGGTTAACCTGCAGAATCTGTTTACTTAGGTGTCCCAAGAAAACCAATTTAGTATTCCAAAAATGTATTATTCCTGGGGGTTTTTTTCCATTCATGATGGACAATGGAAGACTTCAAAGAAAGTGAATGGCAGAGATGGCTACAGTAGTTCTTCTCAATACATCTGAATATTGCACATCTTAAGGCAGGACAGGAAAGTGAAATTAAAAAAAAAAGAATTCAACTATTTCAGTAGGATGACAACATTGCTATTGGCCTACTAATGTGGGCCTTTCAGATCTGTTTATAAGACCATGCTCAAGTGATAATTGTGTAGCATTACACACATGATTTGGTTGTGTGACCCGCCATCCCCATCGCTTAGAATTGTCTTGATATAGAATAAAAATAGCACAAAGTTTCAAGGAGCTAAGAAGATATTGGACATTCCACAAACCATCAGGATGCCTAGTTGTAGGAATGTATACTGATATGAACCCTGATAAGCATTAGTAAATGCAAACACAAATGATTTGCCCATTATTTTCTTCAATTTGTCAATGGTGGTCTCCCTTTATTTACTGTAATAGTATTATAACAAGAAAACTGGCTCTGTATATATTCTGTATAGAAGGCACTCATTATTAATAAGAGTACTGTAGCTGAATTGTTCTGCCTTTATATCTCCAGGAGCTTTTTATCTGTTTTTTACATCGTACGGATGGCAGTCATATGCTAAAACTGTATATAAATGTTTTGTACATTAAAAAAGTAATTTTTTCATAATTTCTGTTTTTATTTATTATTGTTCAGGCTATGTCATAAGAGAAAGGCACAAAACTCTGTATCGTTACACATTGCATCATTATATGTATTACATTTTATAAGCATTTATTTCTTTATTTTAAACATTTATATAGCTGCTCATTTTATATCAAACACTGGGAAGCCCCCAAACAGCAATTAAAATAATATCAATAATGAAACAACATAGTATTTTAACATATCAAAACCATAAACATTAAAAGATAAACTTTTGACATACAGTCCACTATAGAATCTTGCATATGTTTGAGCTGTTATTTTATACAATTATAGTATGAATTTGACATATAATTTACAAATACAACTCAAAGAAGTAGTGCAAGATAGGAAGATGTGGAGAGACCTGGCCCATACAATTGCCAATGGGTAACTGGACTGAATGCATAACATCATCATATAAGCATCTCACTAGGATGCTACAATTGGCTGCAGCTCCTTATTTAGAGAAATCTGGGGAAATGGATAAAATGGGGATCCACCCCTGCGTATCTTAGTATTATCAGAGGGGGCAAAAATTCTGCCTGGTGACGGATACATTTTACCCATTCTTGCAAGTCCTTTCTCCCAGTCCATACAGAAACCTTCACAGACCTACTGAGGTTTTGATATGCGCTTGAAGAAATTCCAGATTTATTCCTCCATAATGTGTGAGAAATCCTTGGCTATTCTAGAGTAGATCCTGTTAGAACATGGGTGTCAAATTCGCCATGTCACGTGACGTGTCACGACGTATCACAACTTTTTTTTGCATTGCCAGAGCTGGGGTGGGCGCAGCCTCTGTATGATGCGACTGGCCCATGAGCCGGCAGTTTGACACCCCTGTGTTAGAATTAAAGTCTATGCAAACAAATGATATTTTACTCCCTCTTGAATGAATAGCTATCCTGATCAGGAAGAGCAACATAACATTGTTCCATGCTTAAAAGTTGCTAATGTAACTGCAACATCTACTCATGAGATCACTGTAAAAATACAACCTTATTTTGCATCAGACATATTGGAAACAGTCTTGTTTATGGATGGACTTAAAATAGTCTCTTCTTTGTGTCCGCTTCACATTCACTTCTCTGTCAGCATCATATGACTAGAGACAAGGAGCATTGCAATGCTCCTTTGATGACACAAAAATAGTATTAGGAGTAGATCCTGGTGATATGCTTGGTCTGAAGCTGAGTTCTTGGAATAGGGCGGCATAGAAATCTAATAAATAATAATAATAATAATAATAATAACATGGGCCTGACTATGTTAAAGCAAACAGGATCTTTTTTTATTGTATTATTGCCCCTTTCTCAGCTTAAGACATCATTGGGGGGAAAAAACCTTCCCAAAGGATGGGAAAGGAGCTGCTTATAAAAACTCTTCGAGAATCCAACCATAGTATTGCCTATTCTAGCTATTAGAGAGGCAGGATTTTTGCCATAATATGTGATTTAATCCTTTCAGTGCCTTGGAGCAGATGCTATACCTGTGGAATCTTCACGAAGAGGGCCACTAAAGCATATTTTAAATTTGTCTTGTGGAAAGATGTAATGACTTTTAGTAAACATTGGTGTCAAGGAGATAATAATCAAAGGATAACTCCAAAAAGTAACTGATCCAGCTTCAGTACTGATTCTGTCTCTTCTCATCCATTTAATTGTAAACCACAAATTTGGTGACCTGGTCATAGAAGAGAAAGGTCATCCTGCTTTCCAGTGTCACTTGTGGCCTCTTATCCTAATGGTCTCTCTTTCTACTTCAAGGAATCTTGTTCCTGAGAAACAGAGAATTGCACCTGGAGGATAGGCTACACATTATAAAACCACAAAACATTCTACAGTAAATTGTACGGATGACAATTTATGGCCAAGCAGATCCTCTTGCTGACAGCTATTTAACGTGTAAATAAAACAGCTGAAGAAAACAAACTTGTCTTCTCTAAGCATAATTTCTTCCTGCAGAATTTATGTTTCAAGTAAAATCTGCAGACTACCAGTTTAAATATGTTGCTGTAAAAGTAACAAAACAAGACCAAAGTGAAGTTCATAAATAGAGGGTTGATCCTGACTTGTTAGATTATACTTGCACGTGGAATTCCAACAAGAGTTACTTAATTTACTGGTAAAACTTCATGTTTTGCTTTTTAGCAGTGGAAGAGTTTTCAAAGCTACTCTGAGGATGTCACCTTCTCCTCTCAAACTGAGGTATGGGTTATTGTATACGCAGGGCTTTTTTTCTCATAGAACGCCCAGAATGGAGTTCTGGCACCTTTTTGGGATGGAACCTTGTAGGGTAGGCAAGGTGGGTTGTATGACATGTGTGAGTTCCGGCACCTTTTTTTTTTTTTTTAGAAAAAAAAGCACTGAGTATACGTATATATCTTCCCATATCCACAAACATGGGAAGAACCCTGCTAGATTAGACACAGGTCAATCTACAAAGTGCCTCTCACAAGTTCAGAAACTGAGCCTGAAGATGCTAGTCCTCCTTGGCTGTTACTTCCAGCAGCTGGCTTTAAAGCATTCTGTGGTTTGGGAGACACAATATGGCAACAAAGGCCCATAACAGCAATGTGTTGGTATCAAGATGGTGGCCACAAAGATACCATCAAATCCCCCTTTGCGTGTGCATGCAAAGTGGGGCTTCCGCTGAATGGTTGCAAATTCCATCTTGACTTTTCTTGCCTTTTTTATGTAGATTTTTTTAAATCCTGCCTTCATTATTTTTATTAATAACTCAATACTCCTTCCTCTTTAAGTAACAGTTATTCTCAAGCTCCCATTGCAAGAAAACTAGGCCTTTTGTATTTTACTCTGAGATGCTGCAAGGTGAAAAGCTGGGCAGCCACGTACTGTAAGGCAGGGGGTGTCAAACTGCTGGCCCGCAGGCCAGTTTCATCATACCGAAGCCGCACCCACCCCATTGCTGGCAACGCAAAAAGAGTCATGATATGTCGTGACACGTCACATGATGTGGCGAGTTTGACACCCATGCTCTAAGGTGTCATTGCACACCAAGAAACCCTGCCAAAGAGCATAGCTGCTGTATGCAAATGTAAATAGATCTATTTTGGGATCTCAAGAAAAAAAACCAGATGCAAAGTCACCACACAAATGCAATTTATATAGGACATGATCCTGTCTCAGCTGAAGGGCCAGGATATTGATTAAATCAGCTATAACAGGCAGGAGTCAGACACAACCCTTTGTCATGAATAGGTCAGAAAAGTTTCCCTTAAGTGCTGCCTAGATTCAGTGGCTCATTTCCTAACCCACATATTTTTTACTGTTGAAATATCTTAGGGTTTTCAAATATTTTATAAAAGGCAAACATTTTGAGACCTTTTTAAGTGTAACTACCAGACATGAAAAATTTATGCTTCATTTTTTTTTCAACTGCTTTTTCTCTTCACCCACCCACAATTTTTAACTGTTTTCAGATCTGGCCCTTCTTTCTTCAGCAAATGTATCCTCCAGAACACCACTCAAAGGTTAGTGCTGTTGCCTGTTTTTGAAATAAATTAAATCACTAAATGGAACATCTGTCTTTTCCATATAAATAGGAAAGAAAAGCTGTGTAGACCCCCATATGTTGCTTGGCTGAATTGCAGCCTGGAACTTTTCCAAATTTTATTCCTCAATCAGTTCAAATGTGACTGTTGTACCTTCCTATTCTCACCAATAAGCAGTTCTCAAGAGCAATGGAATGACCAAATATCTATCAAATAATATAAACACAAATTGGACTTAGTGCAAAAGCAATGCTCACGTGGCAGAGACAAGACCTGCAGCATCGCATTCGAAGACTATGCTGCAGAGGTTGAAAAAACAATGCTCCAAATTTGCACTGACCAAGGAGCAACTGGCAAAAGAAAGTCCATGCTTTTGATCAATCAAATGCAGCTTTTAGAAGTGAACCCTTTTTCATTTGGTAACTCTAAATTGAGCTACCCTACAATAACCCCTCTTAAGATACGGTAAAATGTGTTGCTAGCCAGCATAACTGTATGTTTGATGGTAGCAAGGGATAGTTCACTATGGTATGGAGGGGATAAGAAGATACACCTTTTACTCTCTGGTTAGGTAGGAGATGGATGGAAGAGAGAGGAAGGGGAGGGAGGGAGATGGAGAGAGAGAGAGAGAGAGAGAGAGAGAGAGAGAGAGAGAGAGAGAGAGAGAGAGAGAGAGAGAGAGAGAGAGAGAGAGGTATAGCAGAAACTGATTTTGTTGATGTCTAGAGATTCCAGAATGAAAGCCTATACCAGGGGTCTTCAGACTTGGCCCTTTTATGACTTGTAGACTTCAACTCCCAGAATTCTGGGAGTTGAAGTCCACAAGTCATAAAAGGGCCAAGTTTGAAGACCCCTGGCCTATAGCAATCAGAGAGCAGGAATTTTAAGTGCTAATGCTATAAATTTTCTGGAAAGCGCAATTTGTATCTATAGGTAAGTAATTCTTAAATCTCAGAGAACTTTATATTTTTTTATAAATCCCCTCTAAGGTTTGCCAACCTGGTACTCTCCAGATAGTTGAAATTACAATTCCCACAATGCCATTCGAGAAATGCCACTTGGGGTTATGAGTGTTATAATCCAACGCATCAGGAAGGCTGTAGGTTGGCTATGGAAGACTTTGTTGGGTAATTATTTTAAATATTATCTATATATATGTCATCTATCTATCTATCATCTATCTAAAACTCCCTTTTTGTGACCATATAATCCCTTAATTAGGGGGACAGTTGGGGTGACTGTATGGAGCTGAGCGTATAATGGCTGGATGCCCTTCCTGATGTTACACAGAGTTGGCAGCAAATATTTTAGATAGATAGATATAGATAGAATTATATCTATCTATCTATCATCTATCTATCCATCATCATCATCATCTCTCTCTCTCTCTCTCTCTCTCTCTCTCTCTCTCTCTCTCTCTCTCTCTCTCTCTCTCTCTCTCTCTCTCTCTCTCTCTCAAAAATATACCAATATGCTAACAGAGTTTGACTTAGTAGTCCCCTCACTGAGGATCAACTAGAATGTTGACTATTGTAGCTAGGCCTTCTAATGGCTTTGTATAAATACCAATAATTTATGGGAGACTTGATCAAATAAGATGGAAGTATTTAAATGGTTTAGAAATAAATTCAGTGTAATTTGTGAGGTGGAGAATGGTTGTGTGGTAAATTTTGTTCCCATTTAATAGTCTGATCAAAAGTCAACTTCAGGTCAGAGATTTTATTGGTGAGCCAAAGTGTCAAAACTACAATTCCAATAAAGAAGGCATCAAATTGAATATAGTAACTATCCTTCTTTCTATTCTGGAGGGGAATTAGTTTGCACTGTAGTACTAGCTCTTTGTGAATCTGTTTCAGGGAGAAGCCAAGGCAATGTAGGATCTATGCCTCATTCTTTTGAAGTACTGTATAAATCTTAGAAAATAAAGGCTTCAAGATGTTTCTGAATGCCAATGTTTCTGAAAGTTCTGAGGTTTCTGACTATTACCTTATTATCTTAAGGATCTTAGACATTCCTAAATAAGTTTCCATTCAGACACTAACCAGATAGAAATTTATTTTGTTTTAGTAGTTTGTGAGCATTCCACATTTCAAACCATTGTCAGACTCATAAAAATTATGAGGTCATGAAAAACATCCAATACAGAAAAGCTTCATATCCTTTTAAACCTGCTTCTAGAATGTAGGATCGGAGATACTCAATAGTGAAGATCTATGTAGAATAGAGCACAAATTCAGAGAAAACTGAATCAACAAAATATGTCAAAAGCAGAAGGCTGCTGAAAACACAAACACACACACACACACACACACACAACAAAACCTACTTCTGCAGAAGCAATTTACTTTTACTTAGAAATTAAGCTCTGATTTGAAAATTAAGGCATTGTAATTTAATATTAACCCATATGTCATAAAATAATGAGAAAAACAGCAAGGGAAATTGCATTCCATATAGCCAAAGTTCTTTGTTATTTATAATAACCAGGATTACAAGTTAGGCCAATACCGATGGATCATACTTTAAAAATCCTGATAGCTCATTCATTTCTCTAATTACATCTATTATAAATTAAGTAAGTTGTGCCCACCCTCAGTACACAAGAAGACAAAATTAATTCGCAAATCATTCTAAATCTTCATCAAACTAAGTAAAATAGAAGCAGGAGCAGAGTATGGTATGCAAATAATTTAGTAATTTAGCGGGCCAAGAAATAACCTCTAAATATTTTTAGTTGGTGATAGATTTGGCACAGAATGATAGTTATTTTACTACTTCAGTTATTGAAAGGGGTGCTCTTATTTTTCTTTGTTTTCACAGCTGAGTCATTTCTTTTCCCAGACTCATTGCAATAACTGTATTTTGCATTATTTGTATAATTACGTTGTTCTATAATCAGTATAAATTGTGTTATTAAATCACTTTGTATAAATGCTGTAAAGAGCTTTGATTGCTGTAAAATTCACAGCAACTGAACTGCCTTGCCTGTTTCAGATCCAGCAGACTTCTCTGTTATTTGAGATGGTTAACCAAACAGAATTTGCTCTGAAGCATTTATAACCATGTGATGTTATTATACTATAATATACCATTATTGAATTATTATAGTATAATACAACATCCAAAGTTGGAGAACTGTTAAATCAGTGTTTCACTGTACTGGGTCTGAATGAAGGTGAACTGATCATGTAAATGAAACTGGTGAATATGTGCATAGAAATGAAAGTATAGGTTTTATTACAAATGAAAGAGCTCACACTGGATCAGAAGATATGAATTTGTGTCATCTCAGACTGCTGTGGATATGTGTGAATTTACAAATTCATAAGTATGTTAGTTACGCATTGCAATACAGTGAATTATGATAATGGAAGAACCAGGCCTTACTGTGCAACATTCAGAATGAATGTGATCTGAAAGAAACACCTATTCTGCTAAGACATCATAAATGGATAGCTGCGAAGGAGGTGATGGAAGGCAGTTTACAAAGAATAGTACAAACTATTAAGATGTTTCTGAAGATTGTATTTGTTGTGTCCTGAGCCTGCAAAAGCAGGCTCGGGACATTGCATTGGTCCCGGGCATTCCAAAAGCTGCCTGGGACCAGACAGAGCGGCGCCAGCCTTGTGCACATGTGCAAGGCACGAAAACGCTCTATTCTATTGGTTGACGTTGTCCGGGTTTCTGGCCATATAAAAAGGCCTGCGTGCCTTTTCTTTTCATTGGGGTGTTGTTAGAAGAAGAATAAAGAGCTGTTTAACATCACCATGTGTCTTCATCATTCGCACACGAACGAAGTACTTAACACTGGCGACAAAGGTGGGATCCTTTGCAAGCTGAAGAAAAAGCTTTAAGGACTTACCCAGGAAGTCCCGAAGAGGGGAAGATGGCATCTGAATCAGCATCCCAGCCTGCCAGTATAGTGTTGCTGGAGGGTGAGCTCAGCTAAAGGACCCTTTCCCCAATAGCGGTTTGCAGAGGAGTGAGTGGTGAAGGACGTAATAGTATGATGGCGAAGATTGGCTGTTTGTCTGATTTTGATGTCTCACACCCAGAGAGATGGAATTCCTACGTTGCAAGGGTGGAGAATTACTTCAGAGTAAATCAAATTAGAGAAGATGGCTTGAAGGCTGCAAGTCTTTTGTGTGTCTGTGGACAGGAAGCTTTTGAAATCGAAGAGAATCTGGTGGCCCCTGAACCTCTGGAGTCAGTAACATATACTGACTTGAAGAAAATGTTAAAGGAACACTTCCAGCCAAAGTTATCCATCATTGCAACACCCTGGCCTGCCTAGCCTGGTAGGCAAGCAGATGGGCCAGGCAATCTCTCCGGGCATTAGAAGGTTGCAGCGGGCCAAGTGCCCACCCAAGCATCTGAGAGACTTTGTGAAGTTGCTGCCAAATCATGAGGGACCTGTTCATGAGGCCCCTGAATAATGGAGCAACTCGTGGGTAGATTATTTTGTAGTATTTTTTTATTTTGGATACATTCATTGTATTAGATTGAAGGGGTTGTCTGAGGACAGGCTCGAGTATTCCACACTCCTTGCATTTGATTACTGAAACTGTATGATACTCTTCCCATAAGTATGTTCCATCTAGGTGTCCTGAGCCTGCAAAAGCCTGCAGCATTCCAAAAGCTGCCCAGGACCAGACAGAGCAGCACCAGCCTTGTGTGCATGCGCAAGGAGCAGAAACGCTTTATTCTATTGGTTGACGTTGTCCAAGTTTCTGGCCATATAAAAAGGCCTGTGTGCCTTTTGTTTTCATTGGCGTGTTGTTAGACGAAGAATAAAGAGCTGTTTAACATTGCCATGTGTCTTCATCATTCACATGCGAACAAAGCGAACGAAGTACTTAACAGTATTCATTGTAATGTTTCTGAAGTTTAATGAAAAGAAAAAAAGAAAGAAAAAGAGTGCAACACAATCTCCGTGTGACACTTTCTCCTAATTGGTTCTTTCACTCTAATTCTCCAGCTATGGCAAAACAAAAAAAACCCCCACCACTTAATGACCTGTTTTGCTGACCTTTCATCTGTCTAAACCCATGACAGGTTAAGGTTTCAAATCTGCAAGTCCCTTAAAAAGGTTCCTATGCGTCATGGTTCTTAGAGTTTCTTTCCATTTGATTATGCATGGTTAGCCAGGAATCCCTGGAATCTGGGGTTCAGGCTGCATTACTGCATTAGTGTGATCTGCAGTATATGATAAGGTATGAAACAAGGAGGAGGGGAGGGAGGCAATTTGAGACAACAGGAACCTTTGAAAAACTACACCAAAGTGAAAGGGAGGTTCAAGCTACTTCAGCATGGAGTTTCTGGCAAAAGCAGGCTTCTCAGCCTATCAGTATGAGACTGAGAGTTGCCCATGTTAGGAGAAACCTGTGGTTACACTATGAGAGGGGAAAAGCATAAAAAGTGCCTCCTACTTGTACAGGGGAGAGAACTGCTGGGTTTTTAAGCCTGCAGATGTAAACATCTGTATAAAGAAACGTAAAATCTCTTTCAGGCTGAGATTTTCATCCTTCTGTAGTTTTCTTGATAGCAGAATGGATGTGGTTTGCCACTGAGATAATGGGAAAGGATGATCTGGGATGATTTTTTTATTTCCCAATGTAGCCTACAGTCTTGTGAACCCCTCATGGTCTCCTATCTGAGTATTAATCCACTCTGACTTGACTTAGCTTCTAAATCTGAGAAGGTGCCAAGCAAGGAGACCAAAAAGCTGTGTTTCCAGATCTAGGGTTGCAATAATCCAGACAGCACTAGATGTCAGAGTAAAATGTATACAATTAATTGTTTGCGGACAGCTCGTGGTCCTCTGGTTTTCTCCAGGCCAGACCAGGTAGTATTGGCAATAAAGCCAGCTCCACCAGTGCAAGGCATACGGTGTTGGCAAACTCTTAGTAACTCTCTTCTTTGTAGGAAGACCAGGACGTTTTCCAGTCACAGCCTGTCTCAATAAGCACCATTTTCTGTTCTTCAAAGACAAAGCAGTCTCTAGGCATCAACTGAAAATGGCCTGTCATTGATTACAAAGTTATTTAGTTATGGGTATGTAACTCTAAACTGAAGAGCTACATATTGCAGTTTATTAGTAAATGCTGGCTGTTAAAGGATATGGGAAGATCAATAAGACATGACAGGGTGGCTGGGCTGATTTTGCCTGGATTTTGGTTCAACATGTTGCAGAATTGTGGATTTAAAAATGGTTCCCAGATGTTATTAAGATTTGCATCTGCTGTAAGAGAGGCAGAAAATAGCGTGGAAGAATCCTATTCGGTTTTTCTTATGCTGTGATGAAAGAGAACAAAGAAGGCCCAAATACTGGTCCTTTTTTTAATTAAAAAGTGTTCCAATGTCATCATGGGCTAATAAGAAAATTGTATTTTAAATTCATTCCTTTGATGGTATCGTCGCTTTGTAAGTGACATTTTATTTATTTGTTTATTTGTTTGTTTGTTCATTGGATTTCTATGCTGCTAATCTCACTAATACATCTTAGAATCTAATAAAAGTTGAAAAGTGCAAAAAACAATTAAAATGGAATAAAAAATTAAAAATTAAAACCCAGATGATGGACAGCCTGGAGAAGAGAATCTTCTCCATCCTGTCAGCCACCCAGTGTAACCCATCCTTGTCAGGTCCCCAGGCCAAGCAGCAGAGCCAAGTTTTTAGGCTCTTCTAGAAGGCCAGGAAAGTGGGAGAGGGTCTCATCTTTAACAGGAGGATATTCCAGAGGCTTTTCTGTTGGACCCCGCCTGTTATGTATTAAGTTAATCCATGAGGTCTGATATGGAAAACGGTTAACTGGTTGTTCTATTTCAGCGGTTCTCAACCTTTTTCAGGCCGAGACCCCGACCTGCGCTGCACATCGTGCATGCGTGGTGCGACTGGCCGAACCGCGCATGCGCAGTGCGCGCGCGATGGGCCGAACCGTGCATGCGTGACAGGCCGAACCGCGCATGCACGGCGCACGATGACCCAAACCACACATGCGCGACGGGCCGAACTGCACATGCGCAGCGCACACGCAACAACCCGAATCGCGCATGCGCAGCGCGATGGCCCACATCGCGCATGCGTGGTGCAATGGGACGAACCGCGCATGCGCGGCGCAACGGGCCAAACCGTGTATGCGCAGCACACGCGCAATGGGCCAAACCGCGCATGCGCGACAGGCTGAACCGCACATGCACGACGCGCGATAACCCAAACCACGCATGCGCGACGGGCCGAACCGCGCATGCACGACGCACGTGCGACAACCCGAATCACGCATGCACGGTGCGATGGTCCTATTCGCGCATGTGCAGCGCGCATGCGACAGCCAAGGGGAAATGGGGAAAAAATGGCGGACTGCGGTGGTTGGCGACCCCCATGAAACGGTCATTTGACCCCAAATGGGGTCGTGACCCACAGGTTGAGAACCACTGTTCTATTTGAATTATAGACTGGCTGTCTGTAGAAACTTTAAGCCTTTGTTTTAGGCAGGAAGCAGTACTTTGACATGATTGGCCACCACCTAGTGGCGGTCCTTATAAATATAAGTCAAGCAGCTGCTAAAGCTGATTCTGTGAGAACCTAATAAAGAGCTGCTAATTCAACTCCGTGCCTTCAATGCCTCACTGTTCCCACTATACAACACCGCCAACTGAAATTATTTGGCTGATAGGATCCAAAAGAGGCCCTTTCCACTGGAAAGAATGGGGCAGATTAATCCCAACAGGATAATTTTTTAAAAGTGAAAGTGGGACCCCAGGTAAATATGAATATTGTGATTTTTAGAAACTAAATATATAAACAAACAAAAAAATAAGAGTTAGAAAGAAAAGGAGAGATGAATGGGGGGATGTATATGGAAATATATCTTGTCAGGAAATCAGGGGAAATGATCTCATGCTGTTTCAAGAAAGAATGGTATCAGATCGATGATAGACAGACAGACAGACAGATAGAGATAGATAGATAACCTTTACTGTCATTTTTTTTACTGTGGGCACAATGGCACACATTAAAAATGAAATTTAATTGCTTGCTGTCAACATGTACACATACAAAACACACATTTAAACATACTATATACAGCATATGTATAGACCTACTCCCTTACATATAAGTAACATAAATATTAATCACTTCCATCTTGAATACATAATGGAAAGAGGAAGCTTTCGAGTTCACAAGGTTAATACTGTATGGAACAAAACTGTGACTGAACCTGGATGTTCTGCTACGGATACCACAAAGCCTCCTCTCAGAATGTAACAAGGAAAACAGGTCATGAAGAGGATGTGTAGTGTCCCAGACAATCTTGCGGATCCTGTTCAAGCAACGCTTATGTGCTATGTCCTAGATAGAAGGGAGGGAACTGCCAATAATCTTTTCAGCCATCCATACCACTCTCTGGACCGCCTTCCTATCTGAAGCAATGATGCTTCTAAACCAGACTGTGATGCTGTATGACAGGATGCTCTTGATCGTCCCTCTGTAGAAAGTGGTAAGGATAGGAGAAAGAAGATCTGGAGTTCTGGTATTAATCCAGGAAGGGTTGCAGCACAGAGGTTTAATTGGCATACAGTAGATGTAAGGTTGTTGTTTTGTTTTTGATTTTTTTATACTTTCAATTCAGTGTTGACTCCTGCCTGGAAAGGTCCCTACAGTTTTTGTGGTTTTCCCTTGTCTGGTTCCTAGGACTGGGAGAGAGGGACTGGCCCAAGGTCACTCAACTGGCTTTGTGCCTAAGGCAGGACTAGAACTCACCACTTAAACACCATTGGCATTGACAAATTCTCCATCAATCAATTGCAAAAGGCAGCTTTGCTGGGGAGAGCTTCCATCCTGCAACAATATCTGTAACAACTCGATAAGTAGACAAAAATGCCGAACCCAGTCTGAACATCTGGCTGACTGTGATTAATAACAATAATAAACAACTGGCCTACAAGAAAGACCAAATAAAGAACAGAATGGAGGCAAGGAAAGACAAAGCACTACATGGCCAGTACATTAAAAAAAAGTAGCTGGGAAAGCAGATAATAACAAGACCTGGCAATGGCTAAGAGCAGGAAAATTGAAGAAAGAGACCAAGGAACTAATTCTGACTGCATACGATCAAGCCTTAAGGACAAATACATACAAAATCAGAATTAAGAAGACAGGAACAGACAGTAAGTGCCACCTATGAAAAGAAGCTGAAGAAACAATAGATCACCTGGTAAGCTGCTGCAAGAAGATTGCACAGACTGACTACAAGCAGTGGCATGACAAAGTAGCAACAATGGTGCATTGGAAGATCTGCAAGAAATATCATTCCCTTGCAAGTAAGAACTGGTGGGGCCATAAAATAGAGAAAGTAATAGAAAATGAAAAAGTAAAATTGCTCTGGGATTTTAGAATTCAAACAGATAAGCACTTGCCACATAACACCCCGGACCTAACAAGTGTCAATAAGAAAGACAAAAAAGTCTGCATAGTAGAGGTGGCAGTCCCTGAAGATAGCAGAATAGAAGAGAAAGAACTGGAGAAGATAACAAAGTACAAAGACTTACAAACAGAAATAGAACAACTGTGGCAAAGGCAAGCAAGGGTAGTACCAACAGTAATAGATGCCTTGGGTGCAATCCCAGAACAACTGCAGCACCACTTGAACACCATTGGCATTGACAAATTCGCCATCAGTCAATTGCAAATTTGCCATCAGTCAACTGGAAACAGCTTCCATCTTGCGAGGATATCTGTAACACCATCAAACATCCACATCTGCCTATCCCAGGTGCTTGGTAAGGACTCAATAGTAGACAAAAATGCCGAACCCAGTATGAACATCCGGCTGACTGTGTGATGATCAATAACAATTGAACTGAAGATTAAATCTTAAATAATAATGAAATCCTCATACAAACCTGATCTATTCCCTTTCCAGTAACATTTATGAACATATTGCAGTCCGTGCTGGATGGCACATGAAGAGCTCTTGTCTGGCAGCCCAGCAGTGGCTTTAGTCCATAGCTATGATCACTTGGGATCATTTGCACTCCACTGTACCTTGCTACTTAACTTTCTCACTGTTTCTATAGTTTCTGACTGGTTCTAAAACTCAAGTATCCAGATTGCTGCAGATGCAATCCTGGAGTTAATGTAAAAACTGAGATTTTAGTTAGCCACCTGATATGCCAATTTTTGTTTACTGCAACATTGGGGATTTTGTAATTGCCTTCTGTTCCAAGCTTTGGTGGCAATAATTGTTCTAAATAACAATATCCAACAATAATTCATTTAAGAAAGAAAAGTTCCCTACATTTACCCATTGCTGGAAAGTCATGGGAGAAAAGAAGGATCAGCTTGTTGGAAATAGAAGAAACATGTGAAACTCCACAAGAGCTTGCCAACTCACTCTTGAAATACTTTTCTATAATGAAATATGGAGTGACAGAAGGAAACCGAAGACAGATTTTCTTAGGCTCTGATTGCTCAGAACTATTCCTCTGCTTGGGGACAATAAGTGACAACAAACAATGAACTTGGGATGAGGACATCTCCCACCCTCAGGTGAAAGAGGTATGCAGAACTCAAACTTGCATATTTAACAGACCACAAGGAATAGCAGAAGGGAGTAGAAATATTAGCACAAACTATGCCTAATGATCTAGAGAGAAGCTGGTTTTATTCACCTTATCTGGAGAATTTCCACTTAATAAAGTTAAATACATACATTACTATTTAAGCCCGCTAATTCAGCCCAGACAATAATACCCTATAAATATTCATGATTTTGTTTTAACATTAAGATAACATCTGTTTGAAAACATCTGCAATCTGTTTTCAATGCTTCAGTAACATTTAAATTAACTGTAACTAATACAATAAAGCACTATTAGGGATAATGATAATGCAAGATGCCCATTAGAAAACACGAATAACATGGACTATGGGGCACAGTGCGGATGAAACAGATGTGGGCAAATGCCAATTTGGACATTTTCTGGATCCTTCTCTCTGTTTGGAGGAGTACATAAGTTGGGACTATCTTATGCTGCCTCTAAATTGCCGGATTTAGAAAGTCAATAGTGTTTAGTAGTTCCCCCTCTTGGGTTCCAGTATATAGACCAATTGGAACAGATCTGTCATCTAATGTCTTTATAATATTCCTTTAGAATCTCTATTTACTTCAAGAAAACAGTTCCAAATAAGGATACTTAGGTCAGGCATCCAGAACCTGAACGCTGCCAAGCTGCACACAATCCACCATCTATATATGGAAACTCACAGTGGCTCATTAATCAGCTCCCACTTTGCCTCCCGCTATGGGAATGGGAAACAAAAAGCAGAAGGGTTGGCAGTTCAAAACACATGGCTGGTTAAGATGTGCTCAGTTTGATACACAGACGTGTAGTTTAAATGGTTCCCTTGCTTGAATTTAGCTCCAGTTCAACTTTAATCATATAATGGCTTCCAGAGGACGAGGGGGAGAGGGACAGAAAGGAATGCTTTTTAATCATATCATTTAATCACTCATATAATTTAAGTTACACCCATATCATAACAATTTCACACTTAACAGTATTGTTGCTGCTCCCTCTAGGGGTTGGTCATAATAGCATTGATCTCTCATGAGTGATCTCTTTTAATCATTGCCTTTTTCTGCCTGGATCTCGATAGGTACTTAATTCTTTGCAAAGGGAGGAACAGTTGCTGAGGAATAAGAAAGGAAATTGTACTCCAACAGATATGAACAATTTCTTAGGGACTGTGAATACACATCTCTCTGTAGTTTTTGTTTCCATAAGTCTTGCTTGTAACAGCAACCATTTTAAAATCTATTTTTATTTGCATTTCTTTAATGCATATGTTGCTATTTACACACTCCTAAGTTCTTAAGGTCAAAAGAGGAAATTGGAAATTAGGAATAGAGATCTCCACAATGAATGAATGAATGAAAGTCTGAAGTTTTCATTCAAGCAACATAGTCTTCTCCAGATGTTCTAGATTTCAGTGTCAAAGGGAGAAGTGGGTCCATCATATCTGAGAGAAGCAGAGATTGGCAAAAGTAGACTTCTTGAGGCAATAATGTCATTCTATGTGTGATGAGCAAAATAAAAAAATAACACAAATATTAGGATATACTCTCATGTCCATCTGCACATGTCAAGAGTTTCTTTTCCAATATTATATTGAATGCTATATGAAAAGTCCCCCCTCATAATGCAGACATCAAGGAGAAAAAATATTTTTGTGACACCTGTAAGAGATGTTGATATTTGTGAGATCTACATCAAAGGCCAATAAGCACCTAGCACCATTACATCATACTGAATCAACCTGACTCCAAGAATAGAACAGTATGGCATGGAATGGTATGGTATGATATGGTATGGCATGGAATGGAATGGAACAGAATACAATATCTTATTGGCCAAGTGTGATTGGACACACAAAGAATTTGTCTCTGGTGCATAAGCTCTCAGTATATGCACAAGCAACAAAGTGATAAATCATAAATTATAAGATACAACCAACAAAGTGAGAGTCATAAGAAGATAACAGTAGGAGTAAGTAATAGGAAATAATAGTTGCATTCTGAAAAGAAAAGAATTGGCAGATTCTAAGACAGAAGGCTGTTACTATAGGGTTCACATTCTCTATAACATCCATCTAAACCAGTGGTTCTCAACCTATGGGTCGCGACCCCATTTGGGGTCGAACGACCGTTTCGCAGGGGTCGCCGGACATCGTGGTCCGCCATTTTTTTTGCCCGTCGCGCACTCCGCACATGCGCAGTTCGGCCCGTCGCGCCATGCATGCGTGGTTCGGCCCATCGCGTGTGCGCTGCGCATGCGCTGATTGGCCCGTCGCACGCGCATGCGTGGATTGGCCCGCCCCGCACGCGCCACGCATGCGCGGATCGGCTCATCGCGCGCGCATGCGCAGATCGGCCCGTCGCGCATGCATGCACGGATCAGCCCGTCACGCGCACGTGCGCAGCACGGGTCGGGGTCACGCCGCACATGGGCGGCGCAAGTGGGGTCTCAACCTGAAAAAGGTTGAGAACCACTGATCTAAACATTGGGGGGGAATGTATTACCTAAGTATAGCAGCTATCTTGTTCCATAATACTTACTGCTACTTAAACTAAGCAAAGCTAAATCACAGGCAGTACATTTCTTTGGGCTTGCGTGCGTGTGTGTGTGTGTGCGCGCGCGCGCGCGCATTGTGTGTGTAGTTTCAGTTTGATTATCAGTCATGAAAAGACATTACTTAAAGCAGCAGTGACATTGTCTAATCATTCTTGTGAAATATAGACTTCTCTCTCTTCTTCAGACAGAGCCGGCATTAATACACATTTATGCAAAGCAGAGACGGATCTGTCACCGGCTAATCTTTGCAAGTATGATAGATGATGTTTATTTTCAGTGATGGAACGAAACACCCCGACTGACAATAATTGTAATAAAAAGGACAGATCAACTTCTATAAAATGATTGAATTACCAGTCTATTGCATTAATGCCTGCTCTCAGCTGTGTCATAAACCTGCTTGAGGTTTGCACCAAATTAGAGCATGCCGGGAAGCAACCACCTTCAGGGAGACATCCTACCCTTGACTTTGGTTAATGAAAGGGCAGCCATGTTGGAACGCAGTTTCTGGCCTCTGCTATTTTTATTCATTTGAAGCATAAAGCAATGTTTCCAAGTCTCTTACCAAATGCCAGGGAAACAGAGAGGGAAGGAAGGAGGGAGAGAGGAGATGAACCAAAACTTTCCCTGCTTAGTTCAACAAGCCTGGAGGGAAATGGTTTGGTGCCCAGACTTGGCGTATAAATATATTAAAAGGCCTAGGCAGACGTTCTAATTAGGAGCCTCTGCTAGAACAAATCTTTAATACATTCAGCATTGTTCCTTGCTAAAGAACCAAGAATGCTATTGGATGGAACTTTGAACTCTGGACTAAGTAGCTATGAATGAAGCCTTATCTTAACTCTTAATTATAGCAACAGTAGAGGAGAAATGGGTAGCTTTGAGACAGAAGGACATGTCCCAGTTGTGTTTGTCAGATCTTCTGCTTGATTCCGGTTAAATCATCAGTTGCCAGCAACAGTGAGTGGATATTTTAGGAATCTCTGCTCAGCATATAGATATACCTTGTGTCCACTATGGTTTTGCTACCCTGGGTTTCTTGGGTACAAAGCTATATCTTAGTACAGGAAAACGTCATCAAAGAAGAGCAGATGCAAATAAAGGAAATGGATGCCTCTTCCACAAAGAAGTCAACCTGGGATCCTGAGACACAGTTTGACACAAAACATATATAAATGTAAAAGCTCAGATATGATTTTGCCTATAGAATATAATTAAACCAAGTTTCTGCTCTGGTTTATCTCCAAATATACCAGACATTTTCTAAGGAGTCTTAAAATAATTATTTTATGAATCTTTATGAATCATTGGGAATCTTAACACAGATGTCATGTGGTTTGAAAGCTGGAAGGCTCAGGAAAATACTGATAACCACTTATTCTACACATGTTGAAGAATAGTGGTATAAAATGGAGAAAACCAGGGTTTTTTCCAGAGTATTTTATTGAAAATCATGCTATCAAAAGTAATAATTAACTCTTTTTGTTCTACTGAAATGATAAACTTTCATATTTTACCACTTATTAACAGTTTAAATGAAGTTTGAGAATTAAGATAATATCCAAGTGGATACTTCTCTCTTTGCAATTTTTTTTCAATAAGTAATCCATAAATTACTGAAAATAATATATAAAATAAGGCAAAAACATGCAAACAGATTGTTATCTTAGAGGCAAAATGTAGGTAGACCTAGTTTATTAGATGTCATTAAAAATGAGATCCAATATGAATAAAGCAATCATAAATTTTCAAAAATGAAATGCTAGCAATCCAATCCATTTTCCACTTTTTATTTTTAGTTTTAATGCCTTCTGGTCAGTCTTAAGTCCAGGAGACTGCAGTCACAGCAGTTTTCTTGGCAATATTTGGCAAAATGGAGACTGACCCTAAATCACTGCATTTACTTTGTGCTTAAGCCAGGACTAGAACAGGTCTCCCAGTTGTTAATAATAATAATAATAATAATAATAATAATAATAATAATAATAATAATAATAATAATAATAATAATAATAATAATAATAATAATAATAATAATAAAGTTGGAAGGGACCTTGGAGGTCATCAAGTCCAACCCCCTGCTCAGGCAGGAAACCCTACACCATTTCGGACAGATGGCTGTCCGGTCTCTTCTTAAAAACTGTCTTTAACCATCATTGTGTCCTGAAAAACCTGGAACCAAATTGTGTAATCAAATGGATATTGCCACCAGAGTTACTAGCATGTGGCACTTGGATTACGTATCTTCCAATCTAGAAAAACTTCAAATAATGCCATTTTAAGGAGGAATAGTGTAATCTATTAATTATTTTCATAGTCACTTCTTGGTGACTTTCCAAAATAGATTTCAAAGGAATCTTATTGTAAGTAGTTTTTCAAAACTTTAGCTGTGCACCCAGGTCTTGGGCTCACAATGTGTTAAGGGACCCATTTATTGGCTTTACTTTAATTGATTAATTATCTTGGCTGTTGTGTCTTTATGATTTATTTATGATTCTTTGGATATTTTTACTGTTCTTATTTGTTTTAACTGCTTTATAATTTTAGAATTGTAAGCCATCCAGAGTCACTTGGCTGCGATGTGTGGCTATAGAAATTAAACAAACACACATACATACATGCATATCTCACACACACACACATTTGATTCATAATTTCTTCTTCCCATTCTTTTTTCTTTTCCATTGCGGAGGTTTCTACTGCACACAATATTACTTACATTTTAGAATCTGAACCGTCCATTTATTAGGTTGAGTATTGCCTGTTGAAGATCAATATATATTTTTTACAAACTTCACCTCCATAGTCAGAAATTGAGTTCAGTGGACCTAGATAACCATGTAAACCCGCCTGTTGGAAACTAGGTTTAAAATTGTAATAGTTGCTTGAGGGTGGATTCTTGAAGTTCACCATTTACCATAAGAGGCATCTTGCTAGACTGTATGTCTATAAATATGCAGAGAGGGAGAGAGAGAAATCTGAGAGCTTCAATAGGTCTGCATATGGTAACCTAGATTTCTCCAGGGTGATTTGCTTCCTATCCTCTCCCAGACACATCTTTGCTTTTGAAATAGAAAGACCATCTAGTGCCTTGAAGTGTAGTGAGAGGCTCAGGCATCTATGAAACATTTTGATGCGTTCCCCCAGCACTATGACACTTTTTGTTTGTTACTTGTTGCCAGATTCATTAAAGTTGTATTAGATTTGAAAAAACAGTGGAACCTGGTATTTTTAGAACTATGTTATTATACTTTCCTTGGGCTCTTCATGAGAAGAAACTACGGTAGAGTTTTATCTATCAAAATCCCTCTGGAGGCATTCAGAAGTGGCAAGGGTAGCAGACCTCCGCCAGATCGCCTTTTACGATCCGATCTATAGTGCTATCATTAAAGTGCATGTATGTGTGTGTGTCTCTCTCTGTCTCTCTGTCTGTCTGTCTGTGTGATTCTTCTGAAGTATGATATTGGCAACCAGCTTTGGGCCACAATCATGGGGAACTTGTAGAGCTGCAACCACAATACATTTTGAGGGCACCACCTTGAAGAATACTAAAAAAAATGTTATAAAAATTAAATATATAGGTTATGACTAAGTGTAGAAAGGAAAATAGTTAGGTCTAGGAAAACATGCAGTTGGTTCCATGAAGATTCCTGTGAACCTGAAGTGGAAAGCAGAATAAGAATGTTATCAGAAAACTCCAGTAGGATATCTTGAGATTCATTTGACTGCTGAGTCAATTTAGTTCTTCATCCTTCGGTCTGAAAGCAGCCTAGTCATCTTTTTGCACTAATACTGTCAACTTTAGAATGAACATGGCTACAGCCATTTTTTCCTTCTCTTTTCTAGTTGACACATAGCATGGAGGGAGGGGGTTCTGCTTTATTTGTTTCTGTCTGTCGGAACCTTGACAAATGTTTTTAATCAATTCTTCCATTTCATTAATCAGAGTAGATTACGAAATGCAACTCCAGGTTTAGTATAGTCAGTAGCTCTGGTTTATAGTTTATATAAACTATGTATGTGTTAGTTTATACCCAGTGATATCTTTTCACATCATCTTACAATAGTTTATTAGAGCCATTCAAGATCAACTATGATGGTTATTCCAATTCCGGATCTGAATTGAGATCATGGAACTGTGAAGATTTGCAGAAGAATCAATAGATTTGCTGAAAGAAAAGGTAGAGTTTAAGAAGCATATTATGAGAAATTTTGGAATTATTTTTATAGATTAATAACAGAAATCTTTGTTGTTACCACCACCACATATGTTATATTAAAGAACTACATACATCTTGGTTTGAACCTAAATTAGCTGAATTTCACTGAAATCATTAAAACTTCAGTCATGGCAAACTCAATAATCAGAGAAACTAATAAAAGCAATACTGCCATTGATATTTATTACCTCCTGCTGAACCAAGACAATGTCAGCGATGCTTTCCAAAAGCAAACTGCAAACTTTTCCAAGAGACATGAAGTATACATGCATTAATAGTTGAGAGATGGATTTTTTAAAAAATTGTTTAATAAGGTCAGAGAAATCGTTAAGTGGGGCTGGATGGTAAAGAAGTATAGAGCTAAAACTAATACTATACATAATCCTTAGGTGATTAAAGAGGTTTGGGAGAGGCACAGAGTGAGTAGGACATTGCTTCAAAATCATGAAAGAGCCACAGGCACTCTACTGTTGTTCTGTCACAGATTCAGAAATGTCCATGCTGAAAAATGGACTGGAATCCTTCCAAATCTACAGACCACAGGACATTGGTGCCTCTGCAAACATCTGGATTAGGTGCCAGGGAACACCAGACTTTTCCAGATGATGAAAAAGAAATCTCATGCTGAATATCATCCAGGCATAAACATTGCAGTAGCAGATACTTTGCCTAATATTCACCAAACCCTTCTAATCTAGACATAATTCTACTTTACAAGATGATCTCTTAGATGACCACAGCTAAGATAAAATCATAAAATATTTATGGAAGCCCTTATGTAGGTTTGGCCAGAAGAATAAGCCTTCAAGCAAAAAGAATCACTGTTTGTTTTATTCTGGGGAGCGGGTCTTTTTATTTATGTGTTTGTTTGCCTTTGTGCCTTTAAGTCAGTCTTGTCTCCTGACAATTGCCTGGACAAGAGACAATGATTGACCCAAGGTCACCCAGCTGGCTTTGTATCTGAAGCAGGACCAGAACTCACTGTCTCCCAGTTTCTAACTTGGTGCCTTCATCACTACACCAGACTGGCTATTTTACGTATTTGTTATTTCCCTGTATTTGACTGGTCATCTCAAATGACCAGTCAAGTACAAAATACAAATACAAAAGAAACAAGCAGGCAAACGTTTTATTCTCTCAATAGCCCACTTGCAGAATCTTACTTGGGCTCTGCAAAGTGGTTGAGGTGGCAATCTTTCCATAAACATTTTTTTGGGTAGAAAATTGCCTTACTTCAATTAGAAATAATTGAATTCCTCCCAGGAACCTTGGGAGGAAGTGATCATGCAATATTGGAATTCAACATTATGGAAGCACAAGCAATAGAACATAGTCAAACTAGAGTCTTGGACTTTAAGAGAGCTAATTTCAATAAACTTAGAGAGGGCATGGGAAGGATTCCATGGATGAGAATCCTCAAGGGGAAAACAACTCAAGAAGCTTGGGAAATTCTAAAAAGCGAGATAATAGAAGCCCAGTCTAGCACAATACCAACAAAGGGGAAAAATAACAGCTCTCAAAAAAACCCAGCATGGCTGCATAAAGAACTCTCTGATAAATTGAAAGATAAAAAGGACAAGTATAGAAAGTGGAAAGAGGGGCACATAACTAAGTCAGAATATCAACAAATAGCCCAAGCCTGTAAAGATGAAGTGAGGAAAACTAAGGCTCAAAATAAACTAAGGCTTGCGACCAAAGTCAAAAATAACAAAAAAAAAGCTTCTTTCAACATGTAAAAACAAGAAAAAAGTAAAGGAAATGATTGGTCCATTAGTGGATGAAAGTGGCAAGAAAGTGACAAGCAACAGGGAGAAAGCAGAACTATCGAACTAGTTTTTTGCATCTGTCTTTACACAAAGGGAAAAAACAGACCAACCTACCAAAAATAGTGCCATAAAAAACAGAATAGAAACACAAGTTAAGATAGGTAAGAAAACGGTAAGTGAGCACCTGTCCAGCCTAGATGAGTTCAAATCGCTAAGACCAGATGGATTACACCCTAGGGTTCTCAATGAACTGGCAGATGTGATCTCAGAACCATTGAACTATATTTTTCAAAGATCCTGGAGCACTGGGGAACTACTGGAGGACTGGAAAAGAGCTGATGTAGTTCCCATCTTCAAAAAAAGGAAAAAAAATGGACCCAGGAAATTACAGACCTATCAGCGTGACCTCAATACCTGGGAAGATTCTCGAAAAGATAATCAAACAACGAATCAGCGAACAGCTAGAGCAGTGGTTCTCAACCTTTCTCAGGTTGAGACCCCACTTGCCCCGCCCATGCGCGCTGCAACCCCGACCTGGGCGCGCGCGCGCCAAAATTTTTTTTTTAAAAAAATAAATTAAAAAAATAAAAAAAAAATAGCGGCCACGACGGGCGGATCCGCGCATGCACGGATCGGCCCGTCGCACGCGCCACACATGTGCGCATCCGCCAGCCGCGGGCCGCCATTTTTTTTTTATTTTGTTTTTAAAAAAATTAAAAAAAATCCAAAAAAAACCCAAAATGGCGGCCACGATGGGCGGATCTGCGCATGTGCGGATCGGCCCATCGCACGTGCCACGCATGTGCGCATCCGCCCGTCGCGGGCCGCCATTTTGGTTTTTTTTATTTTATTTTTTTAAATTTGTTTTAATTTTTTTTATTTTTTTTCCGGCACGACGGGTGGATCTGAGCATGTGCGGCGCGCGCGCGCCAAAAATATTAAAAAAAAAATAAAAATTAAAAAAATTAAAAAAATTAAAAAAAATAAAAATAAAAAAACAAAATGGCGGCCGGCGGTGCCCGGCGACCCCCGCGAAATGGTCGCGCGACCCCAAATGGGGTCGCGACCCCAAGGTTGAGAACCACTGAGCTAGAGGCAAACAAAGTCACTACTAAAAGCCAACATGGGTCTGTCAAAAACAGATCATGCCAGACAAATCTTATTGCATTCTTTAACCAAGTGACAAAATTAGTGGATCAGAGGAATGCTGTGGATATAATTTACTTGGACTTCAGTAAGGCATTTGATAAAGTAGATCACAACCTAAAACTTGATAAGATAGAAAAATGTGGGTTAGACAGCATCACCATCAGATGGTTCCATAGCTGGCTGACCGGCCGTACTCAGCATGTGGTCCTCAATGGAACTGCATCTACATGGAGGGAAGTGTGTAGTGGGGTGCCCCAGGGCTCTGTTCTGGGCCCAGGGCTCTTCAACATCTTCATCAACGATTTTGACAAGGGGATAGATGGGAAAATCATCAAATTTGCAAATGACACCAAGCTGGCAGGAATAGCCAACACTCCAGAAGACAGGCTTAGGATACAGGAGGATCTGGACAGACTTGAACACTGGGTGCTATCTAACAAAATGAAATTCAATGGTGAAAAAAAGTAAGGTTCTACATTTAGGCAAGAAAAACCAAATGTACAGGTATAGTATAGGGGGTATCTTGCTCAATAGTAGTAACTGTGAGAGAGACCTTGGAATCCTAGTGGACAATCACTTAAATATGAGCCAGCAGTGTGCTGCAGCTGCCAAAAAGGCCAACACAGTGCTGGGCTGCATTAACAGAGGGATAGAATTAAGATCACGTGAAGTATTAATACCACTTTACAATGCCTTGGTAAGGTCGCACTTGGAATACTGCATCCAGTTTTGGTCACCACGATGTAAAAAAGATGTTGAGACTCTAGAAATTGTACAGAGAAGAGCAACAAAGATGATTAGGGGACTGGAGGCTAAAGCATATAAGGAAAGGCTGCTGGAATTGGGTATGTCTAGTTTAATGAAGAGAAGGACGAGGGGAGACATGATAGCAGTATTCCAATATCTCAGGGGCTGCCACAAAGAAGAGGGAGTCAAGCTATTTTCCAAGGTGCCTGAAGGCAGGACAAAAAGCAATGGATGGAAACTAATCAAGGAGAGAAGCAACCTAGAACTAAGGAGAAATTTCCTGACAGTTAAAACAATTAATCAGTGGAACAACCTGCCTCCAGAAGTGGTGAATGCTCCAACACTGGAAGTTTTGAAGAAGAGACTGGACAGCCATTTGTCTGAAATGGTATAGGGTTTCCTGCCTGAGCAGGGGGTTGGACTAGATGACCTCCAAGATCCCTTCCATCTTTTTATTATTATTATTTATGACTCAAAGGAGGGAACATTTAAAATTTGATTCTAATTGGTGGACAGGAGAGGAAGAAGACAATATTTTATAGGTGAGAAAAATCAGGAACAGAAGAAAGATTTTTGCTAAGAAAAGCAAGCTAAAGATTGTGAACAGTGTGTTTTATTTATTGCAAGTTTTAAAAATACTGCTGTACTTCTGGGCCAGTGGATAAAGGACAATCAGGGATGAGGACAGGCATTTCTCTTACACACTTCAGTGTCTTCACAGTCAACTGTGCTTTATTTGTATCAGCAGCACCTACAAATTAAAGACATATAACAATCAACAATGAGTGAATAAAATAGGTTTTGTATAGTTGTCTTCTTTTATTGACGAACAATTGGCCGAAAGATATATACCTAAATATTTAACTTTTTTTACTATCTGTATCTCTGTTTTCTCTAGCACAGTGGTTCTCAACCTTTCTCAGGTTGAGATCCCACTTGCCCCGCCCATGCGCGCCGTGACCCCGACCCAGGCGTGCGCGCGTGTGCGCGCGCGCCCCCCCAAAAATGTAAAAAAAAGAATAAAAAAAAATAAAAAAATGGCGGCCGCGACGGGTGGATCCGCACATGTGTGGATCGGCCTGTCGCGTGCGCCACGCATGCGTGGATCCGCCCATCACGGCCGCCTTTTTTTAAAATTTCTTTTAATTTTTTTAATTTTTTTTTATTATTATTATTCTTTCAGTGCGACGGGCGGATCTGCGCACGCACAGCGTGCGCGCGCCAAAAAAAATAAAAAAATAAAATAATAATAATTTTAAAAAATTAAAATAAATAAAAATAAATAAAAACAAAATGGCGGCCCGCGGTGTCCGGCGAACCCTGCGAAATGGTCGTGCGACCCCAAATGGGGTCGCGACCCCAAGGTTGAGAACCGCTGCTCTAGCATTTGCCTTTTCTGTTTATCTGTGAGATTCTTAACTATTACCTTAGTTTTTTCTTTATTTTTAATCCCGCCATTTCTCCATACTCTTCTATCTTTCCCCATAGCTTAGGAATCATCTCTAAAGGTTCTTCCAAAATAAATACTAGATCATCAGCAAATGCTTGTAATTTATATGTTTCATCTTGTATCTTCAATCCTTTGATTTCTGTATCCTGTCTAATCCTTCTATTTAAAACTTCCAAAGTAAAAATAAATAATAATGGGGATAGAGGACACCCTTGCCTCATGCCTTTTCTTATCTCAAAGCTCTCAGTATAGTCTCCATTCACAATCACTTTTGCTATCTGATTGCTATATATTGTTTTTATCATGTTTGTAAAGTGAATAAAATAGGTATAAAATGGGTCATAGAAACATAGCACATGTCAAAAGTATGTCAAATAAATGGAATTAAAACTAAATGAGATTCCCCCAGGATTGGGCAACATCAACAGCATTTTCTCTGGCCAGCCTGAAGTCTTTCGCCCTACAACCCAGAAGCACCTTTCAGCCAACAATACTGAGCAGCTCACACTCATGGTTCCATGTTCAGCCTAAGTCAGGATCTTTATCTAGAGATGTACCAATATGTTTAACACCCAAAAATGCAGTATGTAACTATATGTATCTACATAAACTTATTATTCAAAATACCGCCCTCTGTTTCCATAAATTGTTGCTATTGCTGCTGTAGAGAATTAGAGAATTCTCTGTGCAACTTCTAAGGATGACTAGTTCCAGAACTCAAATTGCCCCTCTAATTTCCTCATCTGGTTGAAATCAGTCTAACTGTGGGATCTGGCATTGGCTTTAATGTCCTCTGATTTATGTGATCCTTTGGAGAAGAAAAATCCCATTTCACAGTTCAAATCCACGCTTTTACTCTTAGTGGACTGCAAGATCAAGTGACCTAACCCTAACCCTTAAGCTACAAGATGGGGAGTGCCCGATAGCTCTCGGATGAGTCATCCTCAATGGCATGCTGAAGGTGGTTCCTGCCAGAATGTAAGAACCCAATGGTTAAATTTTCTAGAATTTTTTGAGCCAGTTGATAGCAGAGCTGAGCTGTGATGCTTAACACACTGATTAGCTGTTCAGCAGCTTGCAGGAGTCTTCAAGCTTGGCCCTTTTATGACTTGCGGACTTCAACTCCCAGAATTCCTCAGCCACTGAGGAATTCTGGGAGTTGAAGTCCGCAACTCATAAAAGGGCCAAGCTTGAAGACCCCTGAGCTAAGAGGTACTGTAGGGGGCAGCAGTGGCAGTGCAATTGGCAAAGTTGGTTATTAGACATTTACCAGCACTCCACATTCCCTCACATTCAAAGCCGATATAGGTAGTCCTTGACTTATGACCGCAATTGAGGCCAAAATTTCTGTTGCTGAGACATTTCTGAAGTGAGTTTTGCCCTATATTTATGATCCTGCTTGACACAGCTAAGTGAATCACCACTGTTGATAGGTTAGTAACATGGTTGTTAAGTGAATCCAGCTCCCCCATTGACTTTGCTTGTCAGAAGGTCCCCAAAGGTGGATCGCAGGCAACCGTCATAAATATGAGCCAGTTGCCAAGTGCCTGAATTTTGATCATGTGACCCTGAGGATGCCGCAGGAGTTGTAAGTGTGAAAAACTTTTTTCACTGCAGTTGTAACTTTGAGCAGTCTCTAAATGACTAACCTGCATTGCAGATCATTAAACTGGAAAAAGCGTAAAGGGGTTGGGGCTGTTACCCTGTTTTTTGCTTTATGCGGCACATCCTCTTGCTTGCTTGCTTGCTTTCTCTCTTTCTCTCCGTAACTTTAATATTAGCAGGACTCACAGTCAAGCCTTTGGGGACATGTAACAATAGCTAAAGACTGGAGTTTTGTTTTGTTTGCGGTTGGGGAGACAGATGCAGCTCTGCTACAATCACTGGAAGTTGCTGCTTGTCCAACAGAGTGTGTGGTGGGAAAGAATGCTGTCCAACAACAGCAGCAGATTAATTCCTACATTGCCTCAGCTGATTTGGGTTGGTCTAGGTCAGCCAAAAGTCTGCATGGTGGAGATTTTTTTTTTCTTCTGCTTGATCTCAAAAGCCAGCCAAGCAGACATGTGAGGAAACATCAAGTAGCTTTGTGCTGAATCAGTCTTTTGGCGTGCTTCTTTCCATTGGGAGGTACCCCCTCCCCCCCAAAAAAGAGGACCATGAGATGGGGAGGAATTGTGCCAGACCTCTTTCCCATGAACAGAAGCACTTGAGGTATACTCATGAAAGAGTCAGGACCCTGCAATTAAGCAGAGCAAAGCCAATATTTTCGGAACACGGTTTGGGTTGCCATAAGAAGGCAGCTGGTGTTTAGTTGTTTGATTCATAACTGTTGTACTTGCAATGCTAGGAAGAGATGCCTGAAGGGTCTTGCCTCAGGTGCCAAAATATTGCATAACATGATGTGATGGGAGGAAACAATCCTATCTCTGGCATCAAAAATGACTTGGGCAAACACTGACTAGGGCAGTGGTGGCGAACCTATGGCACTGGTGCCAGAGGCGGCACGCAGAGCCCTCTCTGTCGGCACTCGGGCTGTCGCCCCAGTCCTAGGCTTTCAGCTGGGTTTTATAAAACTTTTTTGCTTTAGGCCTCCGCCGCCGTGTGCAAAAAAAAAAAAGGTTCAATCAGTCAATTTCAACTTCTTGCGGGGAAAAACAAGATCTCGCAAAGTTGGAATTGATTGATTGAACTTTTTAGTCCCACCCAGTCTGCCGTTACCACCGCAGCCATGCCCACCCAATGGGCCACACCCCCACCCAGTTGGCCACACCCAGCCAATGGGCCACACCACCCGGCACCCGACGATGCTTAAGTGGGTTTTGGGTTGCAGTTTGGGCATTCGGTCTCTAAAAGGTTTGCCATCACTGGACTAGGGACTTCCCTTCTCTGTGGCCCAAGAGATGCATATTTCCCCAAAGTTAGAACAGGGAGGCAGGAATTCCATTAGCTCCTTTTAATCTTAACCTTGCCCCACTACATACATTGGACAAACCAACAGAAGAATAAGTGCACGCATTGAAGAACACAAAAACTCAGTCAAAAAAGAGGAACCAACTTCTTCCCTGGTCCAACACCTTAAAGCCACAGGACATGAAATTGATTTAAAAAACACCAGAACTATCGCCAAAACTGAACACTTTAATAACAGAATAATCAGAGAAGCCATCGAGATAGAAAAACGCCCTCACAGCATGAACAAACGAGATGATACCTCCCGCCTACCAGCCATTTGGAAACCCGCCCTTATTGACAAACGAATCCCTAACACAAAGAATGACACCAGAACCACACAGGATGCCACCACCACACATCCACGCAAAAAGCGTGGATATATAAAGACATATATCTTAGGTAGAAGATTAAAGTCCAGGACCCCCAAGGTTGCATTCTCAGAAATGCTACCTGTTCCACACGCAAGGCCAGCTAGACAGGCAGAGCTCAGGAGCTTCAATGCGTGGATGAGGCAGTGGTGCCGGGAGGAAGGGTTTAGATTCATTAGGAACTGGGAAACATTTTGGGACAAGCCACACCTGTACAGAAGGGACGGGTTACATTTGAACCATAATGGAACCAGACTGTTGGCGATTAATATTAAAAAGGTTTCAGAGCAGCTTTTAAACTGATTCATAGGGGCAAGTCGACAGGAGCTGGGCAGCTTCCGGTTCGAGAAGGCGCACTGCCTAATATGGAGGGTGGAAGTTATGCACACATTGGTGAGTCAACAGGAAAACTAAATTGTAATAGTCAAGCAGAAGGACATGGTAGACCATCTACAAATTCTACAACCAAATTCTACAGTCAAAATCCACAGTCAAAGTTGAAAGTGCACCAGAAAATTACATATAAAGGTCTGTACACAAATGCTAGAAGCATTCGAGCAAAAATAGGGGAATTGGAATGCTTGGTGAAGGAAAATAATATTGATATTATCGGCATAACAGAAACCTGGTGGACAGATGAAAACCAATGGGACACAGGGATTCCAGGTTACAAATTGTATAGGATGGACAGGAGAGGGAGAAATGGTGGTGGCGTGGCCTTGTACATAAATGAGGAGTTAGAATCTCATGAACTCGAAATTCAAGAAAATTCAAACTCACCCACAGAAACATTGTGGATAAAAATCCCAGGACAGGAAACAAATCTGACGTTAGGGATCTGCTATCGCCCTCCCAACCAAACTCCAGAGGCAGATTGCTATTTGGAAAATGAATTTAAGGAGGCCTCAAAAAGAAATAGGGTAGTCATAATGGGGGACTTCAACTATCCCCAAATAGATTGGGTAAATTCTTGTTCTACACATGAAAGACAGACAAGGTTCCTCGACATGTTAGCCGATTATTCCCTTGAGCAGATGGTCATGGAACCTACCAGGGGAAAGGGGATCCTGGACTTGGTTCTAACTAACGCACAGGATTTGGTTCATGATGTCCTTGTAACCGAGCCCATAGGAACCAGCGATCACAACACAATAACCTTCAACTTAACCATGGATAGCAAATTGTCAGTGAAAACTAACACAGAGACCTTAAACTTTCACAGAGGGAATTTTGACAAAATGAGGAAAATAGTAAAGAAGAAACTAAAAGGAACAGTAAAAAAAGTCAAATCCCTCCAAAATGCTTGGAAACTGTTTAAAAATACATTACAGCAGGCTCAAATAAAATGCATTCCTAAAAGAAGAAAGAGGATTGGAAAGTCCAAGAGGATACCAGTATGGCTTACGAATGAGGTAAAGGAGGTTATTGGAAAGAAGAAAAACTCATTTAAGAAATGGAAGGCTCTTCTTACCGAGGAGAACAGGAGGGATCACAAACTCTGGCAGACCAAATGCAAGGCGATAGTCATGAAAGCCAAGAGAGACTTTGAGGAGCACATAGCCAAGAATATTAAAAATAATAACAAAACCTTTTTTAAGTACATCAGAAGCAGGAACCCAACCAGAAAATCAGTTGGGCCACTTGATAACAATGGTCAGAAGGGGATAATCAGAGAAGACAAGGAGATTGCTGAGAGGCTAAATGACTTCTTTGCCTCCGTTTTCACCGAGGAGGATAGAGAACATTTGCCTGCCACTGAATTAGTTTTCCCAGGGAGGGAAATAGAAGAATTAAACCTGATAGAGATAAACAAGGAAGATGTTCTTGCATGCCTTTCTAAACTAAACGTCAACAAATCGCCGGGTCCAGATGGCATCCATCCTAGAATTCTCAAGGAACTCAAGTGTGAAATTGCTAAACTTCTAGCTAAAATATACAATCTTTCTCTAAGATCAGGCACTGTACCGGAGGATTGGAGGGAAGCAAATATAACCCCGATCTTCAAGAAAGGATCCAGAGGTGATCCAGGAAACTATAGACCAGTCAGTCTAACCTCAGTTCCAGGCAAACTGATGGAAACTATTATTAAAGATAAAATTACAGGGCACATAGAAAAATAGGCATTGCTGAAAGAAAATCAACATGGTTTCTGCAAAGGCAAATCATGTCTTACTAACTTGTTAGAATTCTTTGAGGGTGTAAATAAATACATAGATAAAGGGGCCCCAGTTGATATTGTATATCTTGACTTTCAAAAGGCTTTTGACAAAGTCCCTCACCAAAGGCTCCTAAAAAAGCTCTCCAGCCACAGAATTAGAGGACAGGTCTTGTCCTGGATTGGTAACTGGCTAAATTGTAGGAAGCAAAGGGTGGCAATAAATGGACAATTCTCCGGATGGAAAGAAGTGAGAAGTGGTGTACCCCAAGGTTCAGTTTTGGGGCCTTTACTTTTCAATTTATTCATCAATGATCTGGATGTAGAATTAATAGTGAGGTAGCCAGGTTTGCTGATGACACTAAATTGTTCCGGGTTGTGAAAAGTGAAACTGATTGTCGGGAGCTCCAGAAGGATCTCTCGAAATTGTGTGAGTGGGCAACAAAGTGGCAAATGCATTTTAACCTAAACAAGTGCAAAGTTATGCACATCGGGGCAAAGAACCCCAATTATACTTACCAACTGATGGGGACCAAACTTTCTGAGACAACCCAAGAAAGGGATCTTGGGGTTTTGGTGGACAGCTCGATGAAGATGTCAACCCAATGCGCAGCAGCAGTAAAAAAAACAAATTCCATGCTTGGCATGATTAGGAAGGGAATCGAAAATAAGTCAGCAAGTGTTGTATTGCCTCTGTACAAATCGATGGTGAGACCACACTTGGAGTACTGTGTACAGTTCTGGTCACCGCACCTCAAGAAGGATATAATGGAACTGGAAAAGGTGCAAAAAAGGGCAACAAGAATGATCAAGGAAATGGAGCGCCTCCCTTATGAAACCAGATTGCAATGCCTTGGTCTCTTCAGCCTTGAAAGACGGCATTTAAGGGGTGACTTGATCGAAGTGTATAAAATCATGCATGGGATAGAAAATGTGGATAGAGAAAAATTCTTTTCTCTATCACACAATACCAGGACAAGGGGGCACTCCCTAAAGCTTATAGCTAAGAAAGTGAGGACAAATAAAGGGAAATATTTCTTCACCCAGAGGGTCGTTGATTTATGGAATTCACTTCCTGAAGGGGTCGTGACAGCTGTCAGCCTTGACAGCTTCAAGGCAGGGCTAGATAGATTCATGGATGCAAAGTGTATTGGTGGTTATTAAAACAGATGTCCATGTGCCGCCTCTATGTTGGTTGAGGCAGGCAGGATTCCCTTGAGTACCATTTGTTTGGGGGTCAAGGGAAAGGGAGGGTTTTGCCTTCTCTTTCTGCTCAAGATCCCCATGTACATTTGGTGGGCCACTGTGTGACACAGAATGCTGGACTCGATGGGCTTTGGCCTGATTCAGCATGGCTCTTCTTATGTTCTTATGTACCAGTGGCTCCTTCCTTCACATCTGCCCTTTCTTTAGTCCCTTACATCAGACAGAGTGGCACTATAAAGTCAAGAAAGCTATGCCTTCCAAGATATCTCTTTGTGGAAAAACCAACAGGAAGTCAGTGTCAAAGTATTAACTACTAAGCAATAAATTATAATTTACAACAATTCATCTTTTAAGAATCAAGCCACAACAGATGTGCAGAAAATATTTGGTTCTGGAGATAGAATGTTCTTTCTTTAGACCATACTGTTTCAGGGCCATTCCATATCTGGAGCATTACCAACCTCTTTTTTTTTCTTGAAGATTTACTTCCAGGGAAAATTACCAGGCCATTCCTGGAATGCTGCAGTTCAAAGGAAGAATAAAACATTCCATATCTGGAATGAAACCTTTTGCATATATTTTAGGTCCTAACCACAAAAGAGTTGTACGGTATAGGTTTAAAGCATCATATTGCCATATAAAAACTGAGATTGTTCTGAACCCAGTATTTAGCCATCTGATTGGCTTGTAGAAATAGCTACAATTCTTCTTAAATCTTTTCCAGTTTTTAACAACCTTATGGGACAGAAAACCCATGAGTACATCTCTTTTTTTAAAAAAATCTTATATTCCTTCTCTTCTGCAAATCTCATTCCTGATATAGTGAAAAATGTCTCTTTACATAGATTAACAGGATTTTCTAAATGTCAATAATAAAGTAATAAGTAGTAAAATTGATATTTATAATTCATTAGTCTCAACCAATAACCCATAGCCAGCTCACTCTTCCAGCAAAATATGCCAAGTTCTTAAAGGAACAAAATAGTTACTACATTCACTGCCATCATAAAATCATCATTCCCTGGGCCAATGGTAATTTTGTTTTTGTAAGAATTCATTTACGTTCATTCCTTTACATACCAGTTCCATAAATAGCAAAGATAGTGCTAGTGAAGGGAAAAAAATCATATGATGGGCTGCTTCCAAGTAACTGAAGCTATAGACAAAACTATAGGCTACAGGACAAATGTTGAAATGTGCCATGTGGCATTTCATATCAAAAGAATCTAAAGTTATATTAGTGGATATACTGGAATTCTGTTATCCAGGATTTTCTCAAAAGCAATATTTTCACGATATTCTCTATTGTATTGTTCCTGAGCGTGTAATACCTCAACCTGAATGGCCAATTTTATGCTTCATTGTGTTGATCCAGCTGCCACAGCCATCAGCATTACAATCCTGGAACAGCTTCCTGGAGTAGCATGCAAGTTGCATATAAGGCAGAAGTGAGCCAAAATTGTTATTCTAATCTAGAGCAATCACACAGGTGGTGTGATTTCTCTAAAATTGCTTCCTATTGGCCATTATGAAGAGAGCATGAGAACACTGTAGATTATCCTGGTCTAGTCTTAACAATTATGATTATTATGGTTGGTCATGCATCCAGCCAGATGTTTAGACTAAATTTGGCACTTTTATCCATCTGTCAAGTACTTTCCAAGGACCTGAGACAGGCAGATGTTATTGTTTAATAATATTAAAAGTATTGTCACAGGATGTAAGCAGTTCCAAATAAAGCTGCCTTTTGCAATTGAGTGATGGTGATTTTGTCACTGCTGATGGTGTTCAAGTGGTGTTCTAGTTGTTTACTATTGTTTACTATTTACTATTGATACTATCTTTACTTACTTTTACCACAGTTGTGGTCTTCGCATTTTGTGATTTTCTGCAGTTCTTTCTCTTATATTCTGTTGTCTCCAGGTATTGCCATGTCCACTATCCAGACTTTTTTGTCATTTTTATCAACAATTGTTAAGTTTGCAATGTTATGTGGCAGGTGTTTGTCTGTTTAATTCTAAAGCCCAAGATCACTTTAGCTTCTTCATTTTCTAATGCTGTGTCTATTTTATGGCCCCACCTATTCTGGTTTGCAGGCAAATGGCATTTCTTGCAGATATTCCAATGCACCATTGTTGCTACTTTGTCATACTGTGGTTTGTGTGATTTTCTTGCAGCAGCTAACTATGTGGCCCACTATTTCTTCAGCTTCTTTGCAGAGGTGGCATTTGATGGCGTATTGCTGCCATGGGGGTGGGCTGGGAGTTTCTTATGGGTTTTTATTCTGTGTTTGATTTTTAAATGTTGTAAGCCATCTGGAGTCACCTACAGTATATGTGAACTGGGCAGCTATATAAATTTGTTTAGTAAATAATAAAATAAAATTTGCTATCTGGTGCTGTCTTCTCGATTCTGGCTTTGTATGCATTTACTCTTAAGCTTGGTCTTGTGCAGTCAGAATTAGATGATGATGATGATGATGATGATGATGATGATGATGATGATGATGATGATGATGATTGTATTTTTTATTATAGGTAAATCTAGATTTCTCTACTTCACTTTCAGCTTCTGCATTTAAAGTCGAACTTACAGGGCAAATGAACTTCTTAGGAAATTCAGAATGACATCAGAAATTCTTTATCTTGATACATTCCCTTTTAATCCAAAACCATGGAACTCACCAAACTATTTCCCTTTCATTAGGTTCAGAGTGACTGGGAGTTAATAACAGTGCATTTCCATGTATTTTGGACACTCATTTCTTTAATTGTAAACAACCAAACATAATAATACTAACAATTCCCAATCAAAACCTAGCCCGCTTCCCACCCAACTCTTGCAGTAACGTATGGCCAACTGGCTTTGAACCAGAAGTGGTTTTTCTCTGTAGAGAATTTCAAACATTTATGCATAACGTGGATCACCAGCAAATGCCTCCAATCCTCCAGTTGCTTTTGCATTAATGAACATCTGCTAATGTTTCTTGCAAGTTCAAGGGCTTTGTGGGGAGGCTGGAAATGAGGGTCTTAATTTCTCATTACGTTAGAAGAAGAAAAATGGGGGAGAGGCAACTTTTGAACAGTGCAACCTTGATTTCATCCACTCCCTTGTGGGTCAATGTCTCTTATATTTCCTACCATAAGAAGAGCACTTTTAATGCTATCCCCATGGAAGAAAATAAAACCCATGTAGAGGTTTAATTCCTTTGTAACAAAGTATGTGAAAGTTAATATATGTGTGGCTCACAGCTGTGAGTTTCTAGCCCGACACTCACCTTGCTGCGAACCTTGTGAATAACCATAAGTCAGAAACATCAGGAAGTTGCCATCTTTGTGTCAGGATGTTGGTCTATTTATAAAGACATCCCTTCTGTGTTGGTTTCTACTGTACTAACTAATGAAATCCTATTCAATTCGTTCAAGAGAACTTCCTAGTCCTGCCAAAAGAGGACCAAAATTGAAACTGAAATTTCTTCATACAGAGCCTTTTCTCAGTCAGTGAACTAGCATTCTTCCTCTTAAGTTACTAAGTTCAGGTAGTTCCTGTGTGGACCAAACAACTGGGATGCCCAGTTTGGAGAGGAGTGCCTTTCATGTCACCAGCAGGAGCTGGAGCAAAAGACAGAGCTCATCCCATCCCAGGGCAGATCTCAGATGTTTGCTGCTTGTTAACTCAGCCACCATGGTCCTAATAGCAAAATACAAAATATTAACCCAAACAAGAAAAAAAAAATAACTACAAAATGATGACAAGATGGCAACCCAATGACAAAGCAAATCTAAAACATCACAAATAGGAGAGGTGGATAGCTGGTAATACTTCCTGTATACTCAGGAGCAGAATCAATCCAAGAACATTCCGGGAAATGTCCTCACAAAGGCAATGCATTTGTACAGCTAAATTACAAAAACAATAAAGGCAATAAACTCAGGAAACAACATTCCAGCACAGGGAAGGATACACCCAGGAATCATTTTGCACAAAGGATCTGTTTCTATGTATATAAAGTTTTTGAGATGGCAATCAATATGAAGTGATGACAGAAGCCGGTTTCATAGATATTAAGCTTCTCAGTCATTATTTAACTGTATTATGATATGGGAATTAACAGTTGACAGATGCTTGAAATTCCATTACCAGTAAGATCCTGAACTTTTACATTCAGCGATCTATTGCTAAACTTCACTGGGTCATCGTGACAAACTTTCTTATTCTCATACTCTCTCTTTGCAGCTGGGATGATTCCTCAAATAAACTATCCCATTCTTGTGGTATTTCTGGCTAGGAGGGAAGCATAGGATGAATTTCCTTCCAAATTTTCAATAGGAAGCCCAGGAGGACTGAATAGTTCAGAAATGAGTCCAAATGTGTACAAATGTGCCCCAGTTGAACTGCTGCTGGCTGAAATATCCAAGGCTGGAGGCAAATATGATCCTTTTCTTATCAACATGCTCTGCTGTTGCGTCCAAGTTTTACAGCTCGGGAGGGGAAGTTGAAGATGAGAAAAGCCATATATCAGCTTTCCCAGCCAGCTACACTGGTACCAAACTGACGGTTAGCTCTGGTTAGTACGGTATATAGCATTCTAACACAAGCCACGATAGAGACGCTGCAGAGTAAATTTTACTAACTTAGTAATTTCCAGTTGGGCTACAACTCCTATCAACCCAGTATAAGCACTAGTCATAAGGGCTGGGGATATTAATCCACAGGTCTATAGATACTAAATTGGGGAAGACCAATATACATTTTCCTACTGTCCCTCAGATTGAGAAATATATTCATAGACTTGGCTTTATTGATATTGTAACCAAAGAGTCACAAGATGTGACCTAAAAATGGACAGATGCATTTAATTATTAGCGGTCATTATAGCCCATAGAACTGAAAATATACCTCAGTAATGTAAAAGCCATTTTATGCTATATGTTGACATATGTTATGCATTCATTGTTGTCTCAACTGTTCTCTCTCTCTCTCTCTCTCTCTCTCTCTTTCTCTCTCTCTCTCTCTCTTTCTCTCTCTCTCACACACACACACACCCCTATCATTTATCTATTATCTTACATAGTCCAAGTCGTTTCAGTTTGAATCAGAGTTCATAACTAAACAATCCTAAGATTCTTTCCCAAGGAAGAATCAGGTCTGACTTAGAGTAATTCAACTTTTCTGAATTCCAACTTGATTGCATAACCTTCTTTGTCAATTGTGGCAGCAGCAGTGCAGATGACTTTTGCCTTGTGGATCAAGAATTCATCTGCCACAAACACATTACACTCCCTCTTTTGGGAGAAATTACAAATCTGATGCATCTTATAATTGTAGCCCCCCTGTGACTGCTCTGTAAACAAAAGATCCCCAATTGCGTTGAAATAGTGAATTGGTTTTATAAAATGGAAATGGAAGGGAGGCAATGGAGGAGAGGACTTAATATAGAGGGAACTATTATTAATGCAATGAGGTGCACTTAATCAGTGAGTTGGGTGAAATGCTTTCGTGCATAACAAGTGAGGCCATAGGTGGTATGACTTCAGGAACCAAGAAACAGTTTATGTCACAAGTCCCTGTTAATGTGTAATTAAGAGGCAGAAATTATTCCTACAACATTTAGAGGAAAGGCATAAAGTATCTGTAGGTGACAAGATAAATAAATAGCCTGCCTTTTTTAATGGCTGCAGAAGGAATTGATGTTGCAGACAAATTCCATGGTTTGCATTGCCATTTAGCAAACTTGGAAGGGTAGCACTTGGAAACAGCTAGATGCTTACCCTCTGTCCTTGCAATCATCTTCTCCATGTGGTAGGTACAATGCATTTGCAGAACAGTTGCTGGCTGTGGGATCTCCTGAAGAATTTGCTTTATAGGACAAGCAAGAGAAAACCTATTCTTCTATTTATAAAGTCCACAAATATTCCTGCTTAAGGAAATCTGTTTGGCCCAACTGGCAGAACTTAATTGCTAGAAGGAAAAGATGTTTTGTAGGTAGAATTGGGCACAAAAGTAGCTGTCAACTTTTGAAGCCTATAACAAACGCAGAATTTTATTATCATTTTCCAAATATAACAATCTGTTCAGTTAGCATTAAAAAAATGCAGATCCAAGAGAGAAACTGTTGGGATGTGTCAGTGTTAAATATTAACATTCAGCCTTTCATTTAAATATGGTATTCCAAATCTGCCTGCTTCCAATGAAGCTGTACTTCATAAATCACTGCAACAAAGCTATGAGGCCACCAGATTGGAGAAGAATATTCTAAATTTTAAATATTCAATACATTTTTTAAGAGAGAGAGAAATTCTAACTTTTTAAACAGAATCACATAAATATCCAAGTTAACAGTTCTAACAATCCAATGGTTATTAATTGTGATGGTTGTGAGGAGCAGGTTGTCTGCTGTGTATGATTTATTTATTCAATGAGTAAATGAGTAACAATAGCAGGAATGCAATTATTATGACAAAATTTTAGTAATTTTAGACCAGTTTAATAAGCCTCTACTCCCAAATCTAAGGGATTGCTGGCAGAGTGCACAAATCTTCATTTACATTTTAACTCACATTTATTTCTTCCTTTAATTCTATAATATATATATTAGGTTAGGTTAGTCTGAGTTGCAGGGGGATTAGAGATGGTGAGCTGCATAGCTGTTTGGCTTCGCGTTCGTGGTCGTGCCTCATCTTCATGGTGGGTGTCAGTTTGCTTCATGTATGGATTGGAGGGGTTTAAGGTGGTTAATGATGCAGCTGTGGTCTGGCTTCTGGTTTGTGGTCGTGCCTCATCATCGTTGTGGGTTTGGGTTTGCTTTTTGCATGGATGTGTGGTGGTGACATCCTGTGTGGTTTTCGTGAGTGTAGGTCTGGTGTCATTCTTTGTGTTAGGACTCGTTTGTCAATAAGAGCGGGTTTCCAAATGGACCTGAGCACAACAAAGCCCCCACCCAAACAGAACACTCCCCCAGCCAATCAGAGCACAGCCAAGCCCCTAACCAATCAGAACACACCTCCACCCAATCAGAACACAGCCAAGCTCCCAGCCAATCAGTTCAAACCCCCACTGGCAGTTAAAAGGAAGAAAGAGCTACAATCACACATTGTTCCTAGAAGCACAAAGCCGAAAGCACCAGCCTGAAGATGACGAATGGGACTTCGTCGAAACGTCGCCAAGACACTTCAAATTCTACGTGGGAGAAAACCCGAAGAACCAAAGACCTACATACAAACACCCGCGAAAACCTCAGAAAACATACGGGTATATATCCTCAGAAAACACACACACATATATACATATATATTAATTTTGGTGTTGCAGCCTGGGAGGTAACTTAAGCATAACTCCTCCCATTGATATCCACATCAAGGAAGGGCAGATGTTCACACAGAATAAATTAAATTGAGAAATAGTTACTGAAACTGAAATAGAAATGCACAATAGCATCACAATAAAGGAGATAAAGACTGTCACTTTAGCCTGCTGCATAGTCAGCGGGCAATATCCTTTTTTTATTTTTTTCAAAAGATCTTTCCATTAGAAGGGATCCTATAACAATTTCTACAAAATTATGAAAAGGCAAATAGACATTAAAGAAAATGGGCTTATTGGAAGATGAAATGGTGTATTGTCCTTAAAGTGGTTTGTGACTTGTCAGTCTTTTAAACTGAAGGTGTCTCTAGATAAAAGTCTAAATAAAATATTTGGAAAATGTGGTGAATTTCTTTTGCATTCTATAATATTTCCAGTTTTAAACCTGAGTTCATTGCATCTGATTTTTCTCATGTATCCTCCAAAGTTCAAAATGGTTATCAAAATAATATTAATACTGGTTTAACTCTTAGTTTTGCATCTGTTAATTTTTAATGTTTTACTTAATTCTGTTTAGGCCTTTTGAATAGTCAAAAAAAATGGACTGTAAATAAAATACATTTTAAAAATCTATTTTCAAATCAGCATGAAAATTGCTTTGTATAACAATTTACATTCATATCATACATTATTTACTTTGGTTTTACAAGTAATGTTGTAAATTTTCAATAGTATTTTCTGTAACGTTTTATTTTTGTGTGAAATTTATATGCAGTTTTATTTATATTTTTTAAATTGCAGAAGTCAAAGCTTTTTTTAATGTGAAAGAATTGTAGAAACAATAGATCATTGCTTTCCAAACTCAGATATTTGGGGAACTGTGTGCGTTGGGTAGGTTCATATTAAAAACAAGCACATAAATCTCCCCCTAGTTCTCATCCTCTGTAAAATTGGACACATGACTGCACTGCAGCATTCCACCTTGAGTTTATCACATGATGCATTCTTAGCCAGGGGATTTTATTAATTTATTAATTAATAGTATGAATAAATTTATATTTAACATCTTTTGAAAGTTTATAGCAAAATTTTAACAATAATTTTATTATTTAAGAAAATTAAATAAGTATTATTTAATTTCCCTCCCTTATTATTTTTATAAATAACTCAAAGGCAGAGAACATACCTAATATTCATTCCTCCTATTTTTCCCACAACAACCTTGTAAGGTGGCTTGTGCTGAGAGAGAGGGAGTGGCCCACAGTGAGCCAGCTGGCTTTCATGCATAAAATGGAACTAGAACACACAATCTCCTATTTTAAAAGCCTGGTGCCTTAACTACTAGATCAAAGGAAAAATAACTATCTAGTCATTTTCAATCCATGATGTAGGTATTCTTTGAATACTAATGACTTCTAAGAAATGAAATACTTCAACTGGCTGATCCCCTAAGTCAGAGGTCCCCAACCTTTTAGGCACCAGGAACCGGTTCCTTAGAGAGAGGTTTTTCCGTGGACCAGAGGGGGCATGGTTTTGTGTGCTGCCTGCATCCCGCAGATGGGGCTTTCTTTGTTTGTGTGGCCCAGTTGCTGGCATGCCGTTTGCCCAGTACCAGTCCACGGACTCGGGGTTGGGGTTGGGGACCCCTGCCCTAAGTGTATTGCTAGCATTGGATTTGAAGACTTTGAGGCATAAATTCCCTAGTTCTTTACCAGTTCTTCACTCACTTACTTGAAAGTAAGCCCAACTGAAATTTGTGGGAATAATGTACAAGCGTGTTAACACACTGGGTGGATAAGACAAAACTAAATCCAGGGCGCTTCAAATAGAGTTGAACTAAAACTCCCAAAAATTCCACTAACATGACTGTTAGCAAAGGAAGCTGGGATTTGTATCCCAGCAACATCTGAAGGCCCCACAAGTTTTCATTCCTGCATTAATGGAACAACAATTCTATGTCAAGAAAGCAATATTTTAAATATGAATTTTTTTTCTCTTTCAGCTTCCAGGAAAGCAATTATCTCCTTTCCTCTTCTTGCTGTCAAACTGTGAGTTGCTTGCTTACTTAATTTATTGTAACAACTGGCACCACCTGTATGAACCCATGGAAGGACAGTGATGGAAGAGACTGTGCGATATTGTCTTACGTCTTCTTAGTTTAAATATGTGGAGAAAAATGATCTTCAGGCAAACATCTTCAAGCAAGCTACTCAGTGCCACCTTGTGGAGTGATCTCACTTAACCTTTCTAGAAGCCGCATAATAGATTGTTATATCTCTGATATTGCCAAACTAATACAGTTCTCAATTCTGCTAACCCAAGAGCATTTCAAGTATCGCATTACTCAATTCCAATTCTTCACCTAGCCACTAAGAATTCAGGCAATGATAAGCAAGACTGACTTTCATAAATAACTGCTGGCTATTGGATTATTCCAGTTATATCTGTAGTTTAATATTAAATGAATAACTTGAGGTGCTTTCTGAAAAAGAGACACTCTGAATTAACTTGCAGTTTATTGTTTAGAGACTCACTAGCGTGGAAGATACTGCTCCATCTGACTAAGATTTGACATATGAATGGCTGAAATAGAGAATCCATGTGGTGATTAAATATCTTTAAATGGCAATTTATTGCCTTAGTGGTCTGCCATAATTACTTTTCAAGCAAATCTCTGGGTTGATCCTGTGGACTATCCAGTCTAGCAAAAAGTACTTAGCTCAGCAGGAGTTAGGAGCAATACAACAGCAATAATGAAACTGAAATCTATTTGTTTCAGATAAATGACCCAGTAGTACCCAGGTGTCAAACTCGTCACATGACGTGTTGCAACTCTTTTTGCATTGCTGGCAATGGGGTGGACGCGGCTTCAGTATTTATTTATTTATTTATTTGTTTGTTTGTTTGTTTGTTTCGATTTATATGCCGCCCTATTCCAAAAACTCAGGGCGGCTTACAACATAATCAGTAGCATATAGAAATCAAATACATTATAAAACCCCTAGATTAAAACCAATCATCTGAAACAAACTTACAACAAACATACCCTGGCTGGGGCAAGGTGTCAACTGCCCCAGGTCTGCCGGCAAAGATGTGTCTTTAACAGTTTGCGAAAGGTGGAGAGGGTGGGGGCAATATGGACCTCTGGGGGGGAGTTGATTCCAGAGGGCCGGGGCCGCAACAGAGAAGGCTCTTCCCCTAGGCCCTGCCAGGCGACACTGTCTGGCTGACGGGACCTGGAGAAGGCCGACCCTGTGGGCCCTAACCAGTTGCTGGGTTTCATGTGGCAGCAGACGGTCCCGCAAGTAACCTGGTCCGATGCCATGTAGGGCTTTATAGGTCATAACCAACACTTTGAATTGAGTTCGGAGACCAATTGGCAGCCAATGCAGCTCACGGAGTGATGTTGAAATATGGGCATTTCTGGGTAAGCCCAATACAGCTCACGCGGCTGCATTCTGCATTACCTGAAGTCTCCAAACATTTTTCAAAGGTAGCCCCATGTAGAGAGCATTGCAGTAGTCGAGCCTCGAGGTGATAAGGGCATGAGTGACTGTGAGAAGAGACTCCCGGTCCAAATAGGGCCGCAGCTGGTGCACCAGGCGAACCTGGGCAAATGTCCTCCTCGCCACAGCCGAAAGATGATGTTCCAAATTTAGCTGTGGATCGAGGAGGACACCCAAGTTGCGGACCTTCTCTGAGGGGGTCAAAAACTCCCCCCACAGGATGATGGACGGACAGGTTGAATTGTCTTTGGGAGGCAAAACCCACAGCCACTCCGTCTTGTCAGGGTTGAGTTTGAGCTTGTTAGCACCCATCCAAACCCTAACAGCCTCCAGACATTGGCACATCACTTCCGCTGCTTCACTGAAGTGACACGGGGTGGAGATGTAAAACTGGGTATCATCAGCATACTGATGATATCTCACCCCGTGTTGGCAGATGATCTCACCCAGCGGTTTCATGTAAATATTAAACAGCAGAGGGGAGAGGACCGATCCCTGAGGGACCCCACAAGGGAGGAACCTAGGGGTCGACCTCTGACCCCCTGCCAACACCGACTGCGACCGATCAGTGAGGTAGGAGCTGAAGCACTGCAAAACAGTGCCCCCAACTCCCAACCCTTCCAGCCGGCGCAGAAGGATACCATGGTGAATGGTATCGAAAGCCGCTGAGAGGTCAAGTAGCACCAGGATAGTGGAATGTCCCCTATCCCGGGCCCGCCAAAGATCATCCGTCAGTGCGACCAAAGCAGTTTCAGTGGAGTAGCCGAGCCTGAATCCTGACTGCTGAGGGCCCAGATAATCAGCCTCATCCAAGGACCGTTGGAGCTGGAGTGACACCACCTTCTCAACAACCTTACCTATAAAGGGAAGATTGGAGACAGGACGGTAGTTGTTTAACACAGCTGGGTCCAGGGAAGGCTTCTTGAGGAGGGGGCGCACAATTGCCTCCTTGCAGGGAGCTGGAAAGGACCCCTCCCTCAAAGAAGCATTGACAATCTCCTGAACCCAGCCCCGCGTCACCTCCCTGCTGGCCGAAACCAGCCAGGAGGGGCACAGGTCCAATAAACCGGTGGCGGAACTCACAGCTCCAATGATGAAGTCAGCCCACAGGCCAGCAGTTTGACACCCCTACATAGCAGAAGAGAGAAGGGGGGAGGAGGGAGGGAGACACAGAAAGACAGAGAGACAAAGCAAGAGATGGAATAAAACACAACACAAACGTGACTAACAAACATTTATCTTAAAAAATATTTAACTGATTATGGGGGGAGCAATCCATGTAGGGCTAGAACTGGCTTCATTCCATGATACAATTTTTAATTTGCAAATGCTGAAATGAGAGAACATAGCAAAACAACAAGTGGCTCTAATGTTGTCATAAGCACTCAAACTTGATTACTATTTCTGAACTGTAAAAATATGGAAGGCCACTTATTAGTAAGATTGTCTAATGATATCCAGTTCTTTAGTCCAGTATAGCAGGACTAATTCAAACAAGAGTGCTTGTAAAATGAAAACTAAAGATCTTCATCATCACCCAAAGCAAAATAGGGCAGACACAGTAATATCTCCAATTGTGGCTAGTAGCTACATTCCACCAAGGAAATACTAAGTATTAGAAAGTTTTCAAGAGTACAAAACTGTCAGGCTTATACCTCCTACAACCTTAGCCAGGATATCAACAAAAGAAATTCAGAAGAGATAAGCAGCAGATCAGAATCAAGGCTTGTGGTGAACCTTTCCCCCACATTCATAATTGTGGTAAAGTGTTGGGATTTTTTTTAATGTATTGGTACAAGGTTTTGAGCATCCTAGCCCAGATTGCATCTAGTTAGCTTTTCCACTTGTTAATCACTCTTGAAAACTATAGCAGACTTATTTTGTTGATCTGGTTTGAATTCTGCTTTAGAATAGCAGTCTATTTCCTCTCTGTAAATCAACTGATGGGCACCTTGGGGCATTTTCTTTGCAGAAGCAGGCCAGTATTTATATTTGTTGTTAGAAGTGAAGAGATTAAACATACAGTATAGATTATTTTGTCCTATTTGCTTTATACTATTGCTTAAGATTCCTGGTAAGCTGCCGACCACCTCTTCTGCAAGCAGTTATAGCCCATTGCTAAACAATAAACTTCCTCAGATGACAAAACCAGAAAAGGAGACTGCAGGCTCCGGTATTCAACTTCAAAACACAAAAAGCTAAATTACCACCCAATTTTTCCAAGTTTTCCCATTCTTTCTGATCTTTTCCCTTCCTAGCATCCTCACTTCCCCAACATGAAGCTCAGAAGATTCACACAAAACAGGAAGGAAATATCAAGCCAACTGCTAACTGATTGCAACCAACACGCATCGTACTTTCAGTCTCAGGCACCATAATCAGACATGGGAATATTTTCCTCCTGAGGCACACATTGGCTAAGTCTCTCCTTGTGTGGAGGAGCCCATGGTACCAATGCACAAGTCAACTTGTGGGCAATGAACAAACATCGAGAAGCGTTTCCATCCCTAATGCAGATAGATGGAGCTCTATTGTCTTAGTGCACGTCAGTCGGCTGCACAATATCCTCAAATACATAGGTGAAGTTTGTAAAAACAAAAATATCCTTTTCCATCAAGAAGAGTAGCAAGAAGTCCACTAGGACTTTTCTTAATAGAAAGTGACACTCTCTGCTCACATTTTCTGCCAGGGATCATAGAACCCGTATCTGAGTTTAAAAATTTAGCAACCCTTCTTCTGCTTTGGGTTACATAGATGTGCATTCGATCCTATGGCATTTCATTTCAACTAGAGAGAAAATTGCTTGAGAAGTCGTAGTTGTGAACATCTATTTTCATACACAACATAGTCAAAAGTGGGCAATCAAAAATATAACTTCCAACTGTCATGTCTATGGAGATTTTTCGTCATCCAGGTCATGGTTTTCCCAAAGGTGTTTTTTCAAAAGGCAACTGGAGTTTCTTGTTTTTTCCTTGAAGATGTTTTGCTTCTCATCCAGGAAGGTTCTTCATTTCAGACTGAATGGTGGAGGGTGGAAGGATTTATATTCCTTGCAGTCATCTGTCGTTAGCATTCTTTCAGGGTTACTCTGAGGGCACAAATAAACTCCAATGACTCTCAGAAAGAGTGCTAACAACCAGATGGCTGCAAGGAATAGAAATGCTTCCATTTTCCACCATTCGGTCTGAAATGAAGAAGCTTCTTGGCTGAAAAGTGAAACTTCTTCAAGGAAAAAACAAGGAAGTCCAGTTGGCTTTCAAAAAAGCACCTTTGGGACATTTCAATTAGCATGTTGATCTGGGAAGGGCAGACTAGATTAGTTTTTTAAAAATGTGGATCAAATGAATCTTCTCCACCCCTATGGTTAGTGCCGCCACTAGGCTCCCCCCCCCCGTTTGCAAGACCCTTCCCAAATATTACAAAAGTTGGTTGAAAATAGAATTCATCTCTGTCCATTATGGTGTGGGTATTTCTTTATCTCATTAGAACTCAGGATCTTCCCTCAGTCAGCCATGCAGAGGAGGCTGTCCTGAAAAGTGAAGAGAAAGGAATGGGTTTTTAACTTTTCTAAAATGTTATTTTCATTTATATAAAGAAAGTGGATTACGCAGAGTCTGCTGGTTATATAATGTGGAACTTCTTTGATGAAAGAAGAAGGAAGGAAGGAAGGAAGGAAGGAAGGAAGGAAGGAAGGGAGGGAGGGAGGGAGGGAGGGAGGGAGGGAGGAAGGAAGGAAGGGAGGGAGGGAGGGAGGGAGGGAGGGAGGGAGGAAGGAAGGAAGGAAGAAAGAAAAAGAAAGGAAGGAAGGAAGGAAGGAAGAAAGAAAAAGAAAGGAAGGAAGGAAGGAAGGAAGAAAGAAAGAAAGAAAGAAAGAAAGAAAGAAAGAAAGAAAGAAAGAAAGAAAGAAAGAAAGAAAGAAAGAAAGAAAGAAAGAAAGAAAGAAAGAAAGAAAGAAAGAAAGAAAGAAAGGAAGGAAGGAAGGAAGGAAGGAAGGAAGGAAGGAAGAAAGAAAGAAATTTAGGCAATCAGGAGATTTGTTTTTTTTATTAAATTTAAGTGCCACCCACCTCACTATCAAGCCACTCTGGGCAGCTTAGAGTGGTTAACCAGATGCTTAACCACAAGAATCTGGATTGGCAGCAAGTAAAGGAAGGAACTGGGTTGTTAATGCTTCAAGCAATAAGAACAATGAGCTCTCTAAAGAGGACCTTCTATAATTTTAGGCATGAGCACCTAATTATGAGTTGGATAAATTATCGTCATCTATCCAGGTAACCTCTTAGAGTTAAATACAGGCAGCTTGTTGCTGAAAACCACCTGTTGGGATTCTGGTTAAGAAGCTTACATTTTTAACTATAGCATTACATCTAATGAGATACATGTATCTGTGAACAGGTCAAGGCAGGCCTTGCCAATGATGTGCAGGATTGGCAGGAAAATAGGTTCCAGAAGAATTGGGCACATGTGGTCTGAACCTCGAAGCTCTACAGTCCAGGGGTAGGCAACCTTGGCTCTCTTATGACTTGTGGACTTCAACTCCCAGAATTCCTGAGTCAGCCATTCTGAGAGTTGAAGTCCACAAGTCATAAAAGAGCCAAGGTTGCCTACCCCTGCGTCTACACCCTTCCCAGCCCCAGATCAGCTCTGCCTAGACAAGATGAAGGAGCTTGAGATAACAATTGGCAGCACTTTTAATTAAGTTTGTTAAACTGTTCTTGAAATAACATCCTGGCTGGCTGGTGTCTTTTGTGTGGGACTCAGTGAGAAACAAAGCAAGGGATAGAACGAGGGGAATTGTCTTCCATTCCCGAATCTTACTAAGGAGCCACTTTTGTGGAAAACACTGTCATGCTGAGGTGAAGCGCAGGTGTGAAACACCAGCACTGCTCCACAGCCCTTGGCAGGTGTGCAAGAGTGACCTCTTCCCTTGCTAGTGTCTGCGAAAACCCACAGTTCCCATCATCCACATGGTGTGTCATTTCCCATGAGTTCCTGCCATCTGCTGTGATTTATTGAAAATGAGCAATGATTAATAGCTTAGTCAATGCCGAATGAAGCCATTTTCTTTCATTTACCTGCTCTCTGACCTCCCCCTGCAGCCCCAGACAGGAGCTGGGGAAGTGTATTAATCATGCACTTAAAAATATTTAGGAAAGGAGATTGGCTTGCAGCCCAATCCTTTTTTTTTTTAATGGACTCATTTTTTAACAGAGGGTATGTGTACAATTTGCCAGGTACAACAAATAGCCTCTTTAGAATGCAAACAAGTCACTGGAGCTAATTCTTGCTTGCCAGCCTAAACTCAACTCACTCTAGGGCCTTTTTCTGCCATAGACTGTACAGCAACAAACCAGGAGGAATCAGTGGAATAACAGAAGGGAAGAGAGAATTACTGAGAGAGTCGCTTGATAGTGAGATGGGCAGCATATAAATTTAATAAATAAATAAAATAAATACTGAGAATATTAAGGGTTTACTTAAAGCCAAAGTCACTGGAAAGCATGGGATGGCTTAAAACAAGGATTTAAGCTGAGATTAATTGTAGCAAAGAATAGTTGAGGTTGCAATGAATACTTCAGTGCACAATGCAATATACAAAATGGGGGATCCAAAATAGTATTATTGTTCTACCTGCCAAGTAGAAATCAGAATTTATGGCTGAGATCCAGGATCCAATAATGTAAGAATACCCAACATGAATGCTAGAAAGCACCAGATAGTGGAAACAGGGCCATACCATTTTGTCGGCAACTTTTGTAATTGGACCATAATTTCGTTCTTTTTTTCACCTATTCCTATTTTTTAAGAATATCCACTTCTTAAATTACAATAACAATCATGATTGTGAATCATGATGAAGGTATAAAGTATCTTAGGCAGCAATACTACTGTGTGCATGCTTCTCTGGGGATAAATATTCTTGAATTCCAAGCAAACACATCGAGGAGTGAGTATCAATCTTGATCGATCATTATCAATCCTGGCGGAATTGGGAGGTGGGAGAAATTTCTTTTGAGTACGGAAATATGTATTTTTTCAGCTTCAGCATTTATATTTTTCCCATTCACTCATTAATTTATTTTATACCACTTGACTCCCAGTAACTCATTTTCTAGAAAATAAATATTTTCTTCCTGTCCTGGGAATCAACATTTGAAAATCAAGCTGTCATATTATCCAGCAATCTTCCCAATCTGATTACGAGAGTTGTAGTCTAACACAACTCGAAGATAATAGACTGAAGAATCAACAGCCAGTAATAGTATATTAAGTTACTTTGAGCCCTTGTGGAAACTGTCAAAAATCGAACAAAACCGATGGATATCACTGAGGGGAATACATAATTTTCTCTCGTTTTGTTACATAAAATCTTCCAACTCCAACAGGAAATTCATCACATGACCCAGTATGGTTTAATGTAATCATTAGTTGTTGTTGTTGTTTTTAAGATGTATGCCTTGAGGAGTATTCCACACTTTATGAGGTTATTTGCACCCTGGACTATTTAAATGGCAGCTCCCTATCTCTAATTGTTGGAATGTGTTGCTCTTGACAGCATAATTAACTGTTCTTCATAATGAACTTTTAGCCACACATGACTAAATAATTATCAAAGCAAGGCCTAATCTTTCACCCAACAGATTGAAGTAGTGAGTATTCAAAAAGCTGGTTATACCTATTATAGATAACATTCTTTTGCACACTAATTGGAATATAATTAAAAATATGTCAGGGCAAAGGTAATTATGCAGCATAGCACAGCAACACATAAAACAATTGCTATCTTAATCCAGAAGGTTTCTAAACACTTTCAGATGGGTTTCAAGCAATTGCAGCAACACTGTGATGGATTGTTCAATAGATGCCAATATCCTTCAGCCACTCATCCCCCAATTTGTCACTTATCTGATTACATAAAATGCAGAAAAAGAAGACAGACAAGCTTTCTTTTGTGATTTTTCTTGGACTGCCACTCTGATTTCTTTTTTGGCCATTATTGATTGGTTTACAAACTGACTTTGGGAGGTTGTTCAGAAGACCCTGGGATGGTGGTGGTGGTGGTGGTGAGTTTGGTGAGAATCAGGTGAGTATGGTCATCCTTCTCTCCTGGGTGAGAACTCTGTGTGTGTGTGTGTGTGTGTGTGTGTGTGTGTGTGTGTGTCCCTGTTTGATGCGTGACAGTGGCCAGGTAGGTTGGTATGTATGAGTTGAGAGGCCGAGTGTGGAAGGGAATGAGGGGGTGTTTGACATACATCAAAATGATGCAGCATCCATAATGTAAACCCACATTATTCATAATTTTTAAAAAATCCAGTATTAAAATCCTTTGGTACATTAAATGAACATTCTTAAATCAACAAGCAATTATCCTTATTTCCTTCAATATAATTAAAGACAGGTCCAAATTATATTAAAAAAATGAATAAATTACTAGCCATATTTAAATCCTTGCTGCTTTTTTCAGCAGGTACATTTTTTTTCACTGATATCAATGGGGTTTATCTGAGCTTAAATTTCTGCCCCGTCTGACATGATTTCCCCACTTTGGTCCTTTATTTCTACAAGATCCAGTTTGGTGGAAACAGCCACTATGTAATACGTTATTCCAGTGTAATTTAGGGGCTGCCGAGGGCAGGGAAGACTGTCGGGAGACTAAGATGTATTTGTGTCAGAAACATAGAATGACTGACAGCATAACCCAAAGGTTACTTTACCAATATATTTTACTTTATGGTTTAAACATGGTAAAACTGTTCATCAATTATGTATATGCATTCTGTCTTTATTATTTTGATTGATATCCCATCTTTCTGCTCCAGGGCACTCCCCAGCTCCTTCAAATGGCCATACATAATTCTGCCATTTCCGTTATTGCCATCTGTGATATTTCAAAAAGAGCTGGAGGTTGATGCATGAATGTCTGACTCTAGCTCCTCTTGAAACATCGCAGATAAAGTGATATAGCAGGAGAATGTTTAAGCAAATATAATAATTAAATACAATATATATATTATAAAAGCAAACAAACAAGAACACCAGGAAACATTTAAAACTAAAAACGTTTAATGTAGTTCCAAGCTTTCGACGGCCAACTGCCGACATCATCAGGGCTTAAAACCGGTTGATGGGAGTCTCCTTTATAGTGCTAGTCAGTCTATAGGTCCTACTTGATTGGGCTGCGTGTTGATTATAGGAGGAGATAGATAGCAATACACGCACAAAGAAGGAGGGTGGAGGAAACAGAACAAGTAATGGGGCAGCAGCATCAATTAACATTAAGAATATAATCAACACGCAGCCCAATCAAGTAGGACCTATGACGAGATCCAGGAGCTGTGTGCATAGACTGACTAGCACCAGGCTGGTGCTTTCGGCTTCGTGCTTCTAGGAGCAATGTGTGATTGTAGCTGTTTCTTCCTTTTAACTGCCAGTGGGAGTTTGAACTGATTGGCTGGGAGCTCGGCTGTGTTCTGATTGGGTGGTGGTGTGTTCTGATTGGTTAGGGGCTTGGCTGTGCTCTGATTGGATGGGGGAGTGTTCTGTTTGGGTGGGGACTTTGTTGTGCTCAGGTTAGTCTGAGTTGCAGGGGGATTAGAGATGGTGAGCTGCATAGCTGTTTGGCTTCGCGTTCGTGATCTGACCAACCACTGTCTATCCAACACATACTTCATCTATAACGGACAAAAATACAAACAAATAGAAGGAGCACCCATGGGATCACCCCTCTCACCTGTCATTGCAAACCTCTACATGGAACACTTTGAAACCCAAGCTCTAGAAAAATCTGACCACAAACCCAAACTCTGGTTCAGATACATAGATGACACCTTCAGAATCTGGCCACATGGGAAAGAAAAACTAGACAACTTCCTCACACATCTCAACAGCCTACACCCCAAAATACAGTTCACCATGGAAACAGAAACTAATAACCAACTTCCCTTCCTGGATGTCTTAGTCTACAAGAAATCCAATGGCTCCCTAGGACGCACCATCTACCAGAAGAAAACACACACACAAACTGCTATCTGCACGCACTCTCACACCACCACCCAGCACAGATCAGCTCCGTAGCCAAGACACTCATCTCCAGAACCAAATGCCTAGCTGACGAACAACACCTAAAAACCAAACTACACACTCTCACTAATGTACTAACATCCAACGGATTCCAAAGAAATAAGATTTCCAACTTAATCCAAAAAGAAACTCCCACTAAAATCCAAGACAGAGAACAAGAAAACGGCAAAGCCCTCCTCCCATACATAAAAGGCACCACAGACAGGATCAACAAGATCCTCCACAAACATAACATCAAAACAGCATTCTGCACAAACAGAAAAATATCCACCATCCTAAGAAACCCTAAAGACAAAATTGAGTTAGAAAATCAAGGAGTATATGAAATCCCATGTACTGCCTGCCCCACCACATACACCGGACAAACCAACAGAAGAATAAGTGCATGCACTGAAGAACACAAAAACTCAGTCAAAAAAGAGGAACCAACTTCTTTCCTTTCCTTCTTTCCAGACCTACACTCACGAAAACCACACAGGATGTCACCACCACACATCCACGCAAAAAGCAAACCCAAACCCACAACGATGATGAGGCACGATGACAAACCAGAAGCCAGACCACAGCTGCATCATTAACCACCTTAAACCCCTCCAATCCATACATGAAGCAAACTGACACCCACCATGAAGATGAGGCACGACCACGAACGCGAAGCCAAACAGCTATGCAGCTCACCATCTCTAATCCCCCTGCAACTCAGACTAACCTGAGCACAACAAAGCCCCCACCCAAACAGAACACTCCCCCATCCAATCAGAGCACAGCCAACCCCCCATCCAATCAGAGCACAGCCAAGCCCCTAACCAATCAGAACACACCTCCACCCAATCAGAACACAGCCAAGCTCCCAGCCAATCAGTTCAAACCACCACTGGCAGTTAAAAGGAAGAAACAGCTACAATCACACATTGCTCCTAGAAGCACAAAGCTGAAAGCACCAGCCTGAAGATGACGAATGGGACTTGGTCAAAACGTCGCCAAGACACTTCAAATTCTACGTGGAAGAAAACCCGAAGAACCAAAGACCTACATACATATATATACAGAGAGAGGGGGGAGGGAGAGGGAGAGGGAGAGAGAGAGAGAGAATACAATGAAAAGTATGACTGATCACTTTCATAATTCCATGATTTCACTGGATATACTGAGTTGATGTCCCTCTCTACAAGTAGTTCCCGACTTACAGCAGTTCATTTAGTGACCGTTCAAAGTTACAATGGCACTGAAAAATATGACCTATGACCAATTTTCACACTTATGACCGTTGCAGCATCCCCATGGTCACATGATCAAAATTCAGACGCTTGGCAACTGGTTCATATTTGTGACGGTTGCAGTCTCCCGGGATCATGTGATCACTTTTTTGCAACCTTCTGACAAGCGAATTCAACAGGGAAACCAGGTTCACTTAACAACCGTGTTACTAAATTAACAACTGCTGTGGATTCACTTAACAATTATGGCAAGAAAAGTGGCACAATGGAGCCAAACTCACTTAACAAATGTCTCACTTAGCAACAGAAATTTTGGGCTCAGTTGTGATCCTAAGTTGAGGACTACCTGTATTTTATAGTAAGGATCGTGTGACATTTTCTGAGATTGGACATGAAAACTTCCCAGGCTGCTCTTTGTGTTTTTCTTAGGAAAATGTGCCTTGCTCTGACAATCCTTCTCTTGTGCTACAGGCTTTGAAAGGCTTCCGTAAATAGGCATGATGGAAGCTGATGAATCAGCTTAAGTCACCAGAATACAATAAACAGCATGGATACTTCTCAGAGTTTATTTTGTTAACCCAGCAGATGATCTAGTTTTCCCATCGCCATATGCTACATGAAGAAGGACACCAACCCAAAAAGGAAACACTGCTGTGCCAAACAGCAAGAAACACACCTGCTCCGATGTCGCACTTGGACATCCTACGAGGTTAAGGATGACCTAGAAAACCGAACAGAACCAAGTCAGTTTCCCATGGGTAAAATCCCATGTGGTCCCATGACAAATTGTTTGCTGGGAACTGTGTTGAGGCTGAAAATGCAGGATTCAGTTGAAAATCCCTATTCACTTATGTATTTCTTCCTCTCTGTCTTTTTCCCTCACACAAAAACCTAGAAACAGAGAAATGTGCTGTAGAAAGCATAAAAAGGTAAAATAACAGTGAAGAGAAGCAAATGCCTAAGGGATTACTTTCTTACACTATTTCATTTATTTTGCAATATTTTGTATATTCTCTATCAACCCTCCTGGCTTCCAGAACCACAAAATGCAGAGAAAAGAAAACGGATAGTATTTGTTGTTTATGTTAAGTAATATCAACTTCTGTAGATATATTAAATTAATTATTTGTTCTGTCTTCTCCAGTTTGAGAGAAGACTGAGCAAATGGAGGTTGTCCTCAACTTGCAACAGTTCATTTGGTGACCCCTCAAAGTTACAATGACGCGGTTCCGGTTTCCGGTCGTGCCGTAAGGAGCCTTTCCTAGAGAGCTCCGAGACGGCGATCGGTTTTTCGGCGGTTTTTCAGCCGCCTGGAGCGACGGAGGCCGGGAGAGCCTCTCAGCTGACAGCGGAATCCCCGACGAGCAGAAAGAGATGAAAACCACTGCAAGAAAGCCAGAGGAGATGCAGGCAGGAGGCAGAGAGGCCAGCTGCGGCCGGCCCGAAGACACGAGGAGCCGGCACAAGCACAAACAATGGAGGCGAGGGAAGAAGAACCACAGAGACAGTAAGGAAGGAGACGGTGGGGGAGGACCCAAGACTCAGGAAAGAAGTACCCTGGATGGCTGAGGGACTCGGTGAGTGAGCTGGAGCCCCAGGGGTACAGCAGCGCCCAGAGCTTAATAGGGAGGAAGGAGGGAGAAGGAGAGAAAGGAGAGTGACGGAGGGGAGAAGGAAGACAGGAAAACGACAGGGGAAGCAGTAAGGGGAAGGCTGAAGGGATTTGGAACCAAAAGCGGCCAGAATACAGCAGAAAGTGGTCAGGAAAAGAAAATAAAGAAGGGCAAGAAGGGGCCAGCAGAGGGCGCAGGGAAGAGAAAAACTGGCAGATGACAGCATGGAGGAAGCCAAGGCAAAGATACTGAACAGGCTCCCTGATCACAGAACTGCCTGAATATTGGCTCTTAGCCCTTAACTGCTTGAACCCTGAGCCTTCCCCCCTGAAAGAACAGAATACTGGATCATCATCAGAACACAGTCTGGTGATTAACTTGGTCTAATTGGAAAATCAAAGAAAAGCCTGGCCAACAGGAGGATAAGCTCAAGATGGCCTCCAAACAGACCATACTGACACAAACGAAGGGAGTTGTATCCTCCCCAGCCCAGCTTACTAAACCACCAGGAAACACCTTACACACCCCCACACCCTCCCATTCAAATACAGGCCCCCAGACCCATCTGTTCCCACAGGCCAGCCCAACAGCACACATGATACAAGAATTAAAAGAGGTAATAGAAACGCTGGTAATAAGGATGGATGGAATGGATAAAAAGTTGGAGGAAATGGACACAAGGATGGAGAGGAGGTGTGTAGAGGCAGAACAAAAGATGGAGGAAAGATGCAACGACATAAAACAAATGCTGATAGACCAAGGTAGAGAGCTAGAGAGAAAATGGGAAGAGCAACGCAGGGCGATGGCCATAGACCTGGACCAAATGAAGGAGGCAATGCAAGCACACTATAAGGGAATAGGGGAGGAAATGTAGAAAAATTTCCAGGAGATCAGGGAGAATGTGGACAAGCGGATGGAAGAAGTAGAGAACCACGTAGAGGGACAGATAGCAGAGATGAAAGGGGTGGCCCAAGACCAATCCACCATGATGCAATACTGGCAAATGGCGTCCGCAATCAGGTTTAGAGGTTGGAAAGAGACACCAAACGAAACCCAAGGGGGCCTGCTCGGAACCTTTATAGAGGCCCTGGCAACATTTCTGGGAAAGAAAACCCCAGAGATCGCATGACAATTCAACAGAATCTACAGAGTGGGCGCATGGACGGCAACAAACAGGCATCAACCAAGGGACGTGGTCATCCATTTTGCGACACAGGGGTTCCGGAACCTCATCTCGGTCTTACAACAAGAGATTATACATAGAGGGGCAGGAAGTGAAAGTACTGAAAGAGATCCCCCAGACGATGCTGCGAGACAGAAAGGACTACAAGTTCCTAGTCGACGAACTGAGACTACGCGCTCTGCAATACCGATGAGAAGCCCCAACGGGGATGTCACTTCTCTATAAAAATAAAAGATACTACCTGAACTCGGTCCAGAAAGCCAGAGAATTCCTTGCAAAGGAACTGACGTCGGATGGACCTCAGTACATCACGAGAGAAGACGCAGAAGGGCCACTGGAACGCGGAAGGGATCGAGAACAATGAGCAACCCACCCAGAAATACAGACCGACGCAGTAGCAAGAGAAAGGAAAGGACCAACTAGAGACACGACGACACAGAGAACAGAAAGCAACAACAACAAGGAAACAGGACAGACTGCAGAGGGCAGGATACTAAGATCCACCACCAAACGCACGGAGCAGCAAGGCACAATCCCTCTATGCAACATGAGCACCAACCTGGATACCATGGGAATGAGACCAAAGAAGAACACAGGAGATAGAACAGAAGCGGTCTTGCAAGAGTATCCTGAAACCGACGATGACAACTAAATACTTGACATGGAACGTTAACGGACTAAATTCCCCACAGAAAAGGAGAAAGATATTTCATTATCTGTATCAAGGAAGAAACGACATAATTTGCCTACAAGAAACACACATCAGAGCAGCGGACCAGAAATATTTAATCAACAACAGACTAGGTACATATTTTGTCGCAGCGGCGCCACAAAAGAAGAACGGGATTGTTATATACGTGAAGAAACATGTAATAGCTAAGCTAATAGACTCGGACTCCCAGGGTAGATACCTAGCAATCGAAGTGACACAGGAAGACAAGAAAATTCTAGTGATGGGCATATATGCACCAAATCAACAACAAGGAAAATTCTACAAAAAGTTACACAAGAAGTTAATACAACTCAACTACAGATCATGTATTATTCTGGGAGATTGGAACGGGGTCATAGAGATTGCCCTGGACAAGAAGAAAACAAAACCTAACCCACAGAAGCACTCCAAGTTGCCTAAATCTTTCTTCGACATGAAGGAGGACGTCTGGAGGGAACGGCACGGCAAAGAGCAAGAATTCACCTTTTTCTCCGACAGGCATCAATTATTTTCCAGAACTGACTTCATCCTGGCATCTAGTGACTTGCTAGTCCGCCTAAACACTGTGTCAATCCTACCCAAAGTACTAACAGACCATAACCCCGTAGGGATGGAATTAAGACAGGATCGGAAATCGAGGAGATCCTGGAGAATTAATGAAAACCTGTTTAGACACGAGAAAGAGGTGGCTGAATGCAAAAGTGCCATGAAGGAATTCTTTAGTATAAATATGAACAATGAAACACCCATTGAAATGATTTGGGACGCTAGCAAGGCATTTATGCGTGGGATCCTCATGAACATGAACGCCAGGCACCGACGTAAACAAGAACGAAAAAGAAAGGAGCTAGAGGAGGAGATAAAGAAACAGGAACAATTATTAATAAAAAGACCGGAGGACAAAGCCACAAAAGAAGGAATTAAGATACTAAGAAAACAATTCGACCTGCTGATGGCGGATCAAGTAGCAAGGAATATACAATACGCAAAACACAAGACATTCTGTAGCGCCAACAAACCGGGTCGGTGGCTGGCTTACACCATAAGAAAGAAACAGAAAGCCCGCATAATTGAAAAGGTAGAGTACAAAGGCAAGGAAGAATTCAAACAGGAAACCATTAAGAAAGCTTTCACCGAGTTCTACTCAAAGCTATACGCCGAGGAGAAGATACAGGACAAAGAGATAGAAAAGTTTCTACAAAACGAAAAATTAATGGTACTCACCGATACACAATGAGATGCCCTGAACGCCCCAATCACGAAGGAGGAAATACACTCAGCGATCAAACAACTGAAAAAAGGAAAATCACCCGGGACGGATGGGATAACGGCTACCTATTACAAGCATCTCCAAGAGGAAATGATAGAACCCCTCAGAAAGCTATTTGTCAACATACAAGAAGGAGGCCAAGTCTCACCCTCCTGGAAAACAGCCTACATTTCTCTAATCCCCAAAGAGGGAAAAGATAATGCACAACCGGCAAACTATAGGCCCATCTCACTATTGAACACAGACTACAAAATCTTCACAAAAGTTCTGGCCAACAGATTAATGACTGTATTACAAAAAATAATTCACCCGGATCAAACGGGGTTTATACAAGGACGTCAGATGAAAACCAACGTGAGACAGCTGTTGAACATAATAGAGTACTTGGAAAGGCACAACCAGGTACCTGCTACCCTCATGTTTGTGGACGCAGAAAAAGCCTTTGACAGACTGAATTGGCCATTCCTGACGAACCTGGCCCGGGGGATGAAAATGGGAAAGCAGTTCCTCAACTCCATAATGGCAATCTACCAGAAACAAACGGGCCAGATCATTGTGAACGGCGAACTAACAGACCCATTCAACATAGAAAGAGGCACGAGACAGGGCTGTCCGCTGTCACCACTGTTATTTGTCTTAATGATGGAGATTCTGTTGAACAAGATAAGAGCAGCAGAGGGCATAAAGGGCATACAGATTGGACAACAGGACTACAGACTGTGTGCCTTCGTAGACGACCTGCTGGTGACCGTATCGCAGCCAATACAATCAGCGATGAGACTGATGGAGATAATGAAAGACTATGGCAAGGTATCAGGTTTTAAAGTGAATATATCAAAAACGAAGATGCTAGTTAAAAATCTAGACAACAAAGCAAAACAGGACTTGGAAAGAATAACGGGCTGTGAAATAGTCAAGAAAGTGAAATACTTAGGAATAGAGATAGAAACAACGAACGCGAAATTATGCAAAAATAACTACGAGGTACTGTGGAACAAGATACAAGCAGACCTGGAAAGATGGAAAACACTACAACTGTCCCTGCTGGGCAGGATAGCAGCAATAAAAATGAACGTCTTGCCAAAATTTTTATTCCTCTTTCAAATGCTACCCATACTCAAACAGGATGTGGACTTGGACAACTGGCAGAAGGGCATCAACGGATTTATTTGGGACGGCAAGAAACTGAGGGCAAAACTAAAAATCATCCAGGATACAAGGAAGAGAGGGGGACTAAAAATGCCCAATTTAAAACTGTACTACCACGCAGTGACATTGGTGGCGTTGAGCGACTGGATTAATATGACGAATGAAAGAATACTGAATGTCGAAGGGCATGGCCTTCTATTCGGCTGGCACGCATATTTGGTGTACGACAAAAAGGCGGACAAGAACTTCAAGGAGAACCCACTACGGATCCCGTTGTTGTGGGTCTGGAGGAAATATAAATACCTTCTACACGATGAGATCCCCATCTGGACGATCCCCGGACACGCAATAGGGGACATAAACATATCCCAAGGGCAGGATGTGGTGCCCTACAGTAAACTAGTACTGGAAGAAGAAAACAGGTTCTCTCTAAAGCCACCAACAACGCTAGCAGAGGAAGGAATAAGAGGTTCCTGGCTATCATATCTGCAACTGCAGTCTAGGTGGCAAAAAGACAGGAAGAAGGGCTTATCCTGGACTGATGAGAATTTAATTAAACAGATTAGAGAGCAGGGGATCATGCACATCAAACGAGTGTACGGCGTTCTGATAGACATAGACTCTGAATCCGTGCTAGTCAAGAACTGTATGGTAAAGTGGGAAAGAGACTTTGGGCATCCTATCGCAATGGAAATGTGGGAGGACATCTTGGTGAGAAATGTACCGGTAGTATTTACGAAAGCGCAACTAAGGGAAAACTTCTACAAGATGTTCTACAGATGGCATTTAGACCCGAAAAAACTATCATACATCTATCCAGACACCCAGCCTAAATGTTGGAAGTGTGGTAGTGAGGAGGCTACATATTTTCATGTATGGTGGACATGCAGAAAAATTAAAGCCTTCTGGAGGAAGATATGGTGGACACTCCAAACCATTTTCAAAAAGCGTATCGAATTTCTACCTCAGGTTTTTTTGCTAGGGATCATAAAAGATTCCATTACCCCAGAGACAAACTTATTTCTGAACTTGATCACAGCAGCCAGACTGTTGGTGGGACAATACTGGAAGAATCCAGACATACCACCTATAGAAGAATGGACTTTGAAAGTAATAAATTTGGCGGAAATGGCAAAAATATCGGCATACTTGAAAGATCGCTCAAATGAACAATATTTGACCGACTGGAAACAGTGGATAGACTATATACAAGAGAAACACCAATCAAATAAAATGTACCTGGCGTATAGTTGAAGCTGGACGCGAGGAGTGAAGAATGTTTACCAAACCAGACGTTTACAAAGACTAATACCTGTTGTTGTATGTTATGTCCTATGATGATTGCTTCTTAATATGATCTTATGTTTAATGTTAATTACTTTAATATTGAAAAAGCAGACTGAATTTTTACCCCAGGTTATTGAATTTCTACCTCAGGATCTTTAGTTAGGGATTATAAGAGATTGCACTACTACTGAGATGAATATGGTTCTGAATCTGGTCACAGCAAATGGATTGCGGGTGGGACAATACTGGAGGAAGTCAGAAACACCGCATTATGAGGTTAGGACTCTGAAAGTAATACAATTGGCAGAAATGGAGAAAAATTTAGACGCATTTGAAGCTGAGGCTTGAAGTGAGGAGTGAAGAATGTTTACCAAGTCAGATGTTTACAAAGATTAATACTTAGTGTTGTATTACAGGTTTTACGAGGACTGCTTTTTAATATGATCTTATGTTTAATGTCGATTGTTTTAATAAAAAAATTTTATATATAAAAAAAGTTACAATGACGCTGAAAAAAAGTAACTTATGATCGTTTTTCAGACTTACAACCATTGCAGCATCCCCATAGTCATGTGATCAAAATTCAGACGATGGGCAGCTGACTCGTATTTAGGACGGTTGCAATGTCCCAGGGTAATGTGATTGGATTTTTTTGCATGCTTCTGACAAGCAAAGCCAATGGGGAAGCCAGATTCACTTAACAACTGTGTTACTAACTTAACAACTGCAGTGATTCACTTAACAATTGTGGCCAGACAGGTCGTAACATGGAGCAAAACTCACTTAACAAATGTCTCACATAGCAACGGAAATGTTGGCTCAATTGTGGTCATAAGCCAAGGACTACCTGTAATATGCTGAAATACTATTCACGTAATTCTACTACCTCAAGAAGTGCCAAGTCTGTGGAAGCTGCATTCGTATGTATGTAACACAACTGGCAAATAATGTTTGCTGTTTGGAGTAAGTAGGTGACTAATAAAAGGTTCCTTTTCTGAAAACTTTACCATAGACTAGGGTTGTGCAACCTTGACAACTTTAAGACTTGTGTACTTCAGCATAGCTGGCTGAGGAACTCTGGGAGCTGAAATCCACAAGTCTTAAAGTTGTCAAGGCTGCAGACCTCTTGCCATAGATGAATGCTTTGTTTTCAATTAACTTATCCAACTTCCTGCAGCACACAACTAGTGCAACTGGTTCACATCCAGAATAAAGAGGAATTGCCCTCTTTATTTATTATTGGAAGAAATCAGTTCATTTTTTCTACCAAACAACATCAAGCCCTTCCAGAAAGTATAAGGTTTTATTTTAATTGCAGTCCTATTTCACGTCATATCTACATTATTGTTGCTGCTTATTCTGAGACTTCATCAATGTGTCTTTGGGGAAAGGGGTGTCAAATTCTGCAGATGGACAACAACCACAACTAAGAAGAAAAATAATAAAACAAATGCTTCTCCTTGTTTCCCAACAGGTGAAGCTCTTTGGGTAGAGCAGCGGTTCTCAACCTTTTCTGGGGCTCGACCCCGGCCCGCATTGCGCATGCGCGGCGTGATGGGGCACATCGCGCATGCGTGGTGCAACGGGGCGCATCCCGCATGTGCGGTGTGATGGGGCGTATCACAAAGGGGAAAAAAATGGCCGACCCCCCCAAAAAATGGCCGACCCCAAAAAAAATATGGCGGGCCTGCATCACGCATGCGCGGCGCAACGGCCCGCATGGCAAAGGGGGAAAAAATGGCCGACCAAAAAAAAATGGCCGACCCCCCCAAAAAAATGGCCGACCAAAAAAAATGGCGGGCCCGCATCGCGCATGCGCGGCGCGCCAGCCCGCATTGCAAAGGGGGAAAAATGGCCGACCAAAAAAAATGGCCGACCCAAAAAAATGGCGGACTGCGGTGTTTGGCGACCCCCGTGAAATGGTCATTCGACCCCAAATGGGTCGCGACCCACAGGTTGAGAACCGCTGGGGTAGAGACATACGAATGGCTTAGTGCAGGGCTTTTCAACCAGTGGTATAGGTACCACCTGTGGTACATTGGCACCTGGCAGGTGGTACGCGACCATCCTAGAAAAGTGGTAGCAGGGGAGGGGAATGAGCTAAACCAGTGGTAGCACCGCACAAGCCTGAGCGAGAGATGGCTGGAGCTGCAGGGCTGTCAGGGCTCAGTGGAAGCGCCAAGATCAGCTCTTCTTCGGGACTGTCGGGGCTCAGTGGAAGTGCCAGGATGAACGCCAGGCTCCAGCTGGAGCTCAGCGCTGATCCTAGCACTTCTGCTGAGCCCAGAAGAAGCACCAATCAGCTGGAATGTTGCAGCATCTCCAGGGTCTTGTGATTTACATTCAGATGGTTGCCAACGATTCATATTTATGACAGTCCCAGTGTCCCAGGGTCATGTGAAGTGACCAAAACCTGCTGCAATCACCCAGCAGACGGGGGGAATAAAAACCAAACACCCCTCCACCCCAGCCCCGCTGCCAATCCTCAACAGAAATGCTCACAACAATGAAAACCTCGGACAGCAGGAAGAGCGCCACCTGGTGGGCAGGCAGGTGTCTTGCTTGGCTGTGCCTTGGGGGGCACTTTTTCAGTGCCATTGTAACTTTGAACAGTCACTAAGCGAACTGTTGTAAGTCGAGGACTACCTGTACTTTATCACTTTTTTCCTTTTTTTTTTTTTTGGTCATCAAGTTTTTGACACTTTGCTAGCCAACTGGTGATACTCGGATATTGCCATATCCTAAAAGTGGTACAATGGGTGAAAAGTTTGAAAAGCCCTGGCTTAGTGCAGTCCAAATATCTGAAAATAGGCCGGGTTTTTTCAGCACAGAGGTATAAAATATCTATCTGGAAGTTCACAACTGGAAATGAGCTATTTGGTATTTTAATCTTACAACATCTATTTATTGAAGTCATGCATGGAAGTTTATGGAGATTCTCAGTCATCCAAGTCATGGCTATCCCAAAGGTGCTTTTCCAAAAGGCAACTGGACTTTCTTGGGTTTTTTCCTTGAAAATGTTTTACTTCTCATTCAAGAAACTTCTTCAGTTCTTCTGACTTCAGTTCTGACTTCTGACTGAAGAAATGTCTTGGATGAGAAGTAAAACATTTTCAAGGGAAAAAAAAAACAAGAATCTCCAGTTGCCTTTCGGAAAAGCACCTTTGTGTCATGCATGGAAAAAAGTGAAGAACCATGGATTTTGTACAATAGTTAGATTTTCAGGTGAAAATTATTTAAAGTAAGGTGCAACAATTCAACTGGACTTTGATTTCCTAAAAGAATAGGACATTTTTTTTCTTTTTGCTGTTTAAAGAGGCTTAAGCCAGACATTTTGAAAAAGCAAGAGTTAACCCATCTCAGAATGGGGGCATTTCTGTCCCTTATCAAGTCTTCCACAGATGCCAGGACATATGTTCCTTTTTCCCCCAGCTGTTGGAACTCCACTTTTTTCTGTGGCGTTTGGAGCCATTTGCCAACAGAGAAGCTGCATCTGAACAGATTTCTGCTTTAACTTGACTTCATTAATCAAATCAGCCCCTGACATCAAGCCATTCAGGAATTGCTGGAGGTGTGAGGCCAATGAGCCTGAGTTTACTGAATGGCTCTGTGGGATGTGTCAAAAGTGACATTGTATATCAATTGCTGTGAGTGAATGGGACTGCCACACTCTCTCCTAAATGCCTCGCAGAGCAAACTGGCAAAGATTAAATATGAGGGCAGCGATCTAGTGATAACCTCAAACTCTTTTTTTCCCCCATTGAAAATATATTTTAGCATGATGCAGTGTATAGGTAAAGGTAAAGGTTTCCCCTGACCAGTTGTGTTCAACTCTAAGAGGTGGTGTCCATCTCCATTTCTTAGACAAGGGAGCCAACGTTGTCCGAAGATGCTTCCATGGTCATATGGCCAACATGGCTGTATGCTGATGTGCATGGAACGCTGTTATCTTCCCACCAAAATGGTACCTATTTATTTGATACTTTCGAACTGCCAGGTGGGCAGGAGCTGAGACAAGTAACGGGAGCTCACCTTGTCATGCAATGCTCAGGACTCAAACCCGGGCTGTCAGCTTTCCCGTGTCTTTAACCGCTGAGCCATCATGCTCTTTTTGATGCAATGTATATTGATATACAAATATAGATAGATAGAGATATAGGTTCATGATTCATTTCCTTATTTTAAAAAAATACATTAATAGTGCTTATCTAAAGAACTTACCCAACATCTCTATATAAGTGGGACAGCTGCTCCAGTAACAATCTGCACATGCTCTATAGTTATCTGATAACTCTAAAACAGACGTTACGGTACCTCCAGAGGTGGAAAAAGTGGAACTGGCAGGCAAGGAGAAGACATTTTGGTTTATAATGTGCTGCACAATTTTTCTCAGGATGTCACAATTCATGACTCTGTTCCTAACTATGTGGTATTAAGCATCATTCTTTGTTTTTTAAAAAAATTCCTATAAGACTTTCAATGTGGTTTCTCCCCCCCCAAAAAAATAAAAGCTGGCCCTTCTGGTGAATTAACTTACGTTTTATTGTTGTTTCACATTGAAGTTTTGCCACACTTTGCAATTTGCAATTTTTCTTTTTTTCAATTTTGTAAAACGTCCTGGAATCATATGATGAAGGGAAGTACATCAATTGCCTAATTAATACACCTTAGCATAACCGGCTCAAGATGATGATAAAAAGAGCCCATGATCTCAACAGCACTGAAATGTTCATTTCCCATGGAAAGTTATTCAGTGAATTAATCCGTTTCAGCAATTCTTCCCGTTAAGTTGATTTCTTGCCTAAGAACTACCACAGTCCTGTGGCTAGGAAGCAATAATAATGCACTTTTGGGGCATAGCTGTCAAAAGAAAAAGTACAGATAGCATATATTTAAAAATAAAACACAGACTTCTTCTCAGTGAATAGGGAAATTAGACAGATGGTGAGAACAGATAAAGGAAAATAGTGTAAAAATGGCAGGGTTCGTTGAAATCTTGAAAACAAAAGCACTCTGCTGCAACACTATTGCAAGGCTGTCTTAGGTTCATTTTAACATTTTAGAGAAAACTATATTGTTATTCATCTATTTAGAAGGGACATTAGGCAATATACTCTCTAAATGAGTTGGGCTATGTTTCTTTGACTACTATCCATTCTGGCTAGGGTAAAGGGCAGGGATGGGGAACCTTGGCTCTTTTACGACTTATGGATTTCAACTCCCAGAATTCCTGAGCCAGCCATGCTGACTCAGGAATTCTGGGAGTTGAAGTCCACAAGTCATAAAGGAGCCAAGGTTCCCCACCCCTGGTATAGGGGAATCCTTGACAAAACATTACAAATTTGAGAAGTCTCATCCTTCATTCAACACTTACCATGAAGTTAGCGTAGTATAATGACCAAGGTCGGCAGGCTTGCATGTAAGCTGGCAGGCTGGCTAGTAGGTAAAGTGGCTGGGAAGGCAGAGAATCCGCACAGCAAAGGTGGTGGAACTTGGAATGACTGCAGCTGGGTGGGAAAGAGTGTGCAAGTGTGCACAAGTGACTGGGGAGACATGGTGCAAACATAGGCTTGGGGATAGTGTGCAAGAGTGCATGGGTGGTGGGGGAGGTGCAGTGCAAGGACAGAGGGAGTAGGAGACTTTGCTTGTAGGAAGCCTGTTACCATAGGATGCTGAAACCGTCATAAATATAAACCAGTTTCCAAGCATCCAGATTGTTGCAGAGTGCTGCAGCCACCAAAAAAGCCAATGCAATCCTAGGCTGCATTAACAGAGGGCTAGAATCAAAATCACGTGAAGTGTTAGTGCCACTTTAAAATGCCTTGGTAAGACCATACTTGGAATACTGCATCCAGTTTTGGTCACCACAATATAAAAAAGATGTTAAGACTCTGCAAAGAACGCAGAGAAGAGCAACAAAGGTTATTAGGGGGCTGGAAGCTAAAAGATATGAAGAAGTGTTGCAGGAATTGGGTATGTCTAGTTTAACAAAGAGAAGGACAAGGGGGGACATGATAGCAGTGTTCCAATATCTCAGGGCTGCGACAAAGAAGAGGGAGTCAAGCTATTCTCCAAAGCACCTGAAGGCAGGACAAGAAGCAATGGATGGAAATTAACCAAGGAGAGAAGCAACCTAGAACTAAGGAGAAATTTGCTGACAGTGAGAATGATTAACCAGTGCAATGGGTTGCCTTCAGGACTTGTGGGGCTCCATCACTGGAGGTTTTTAAAAAGAAATTGAACAGCCATTTGTCAGGAACAATATAAGGTCTCCTGCTTGATCAGGAGGTTAGACAAGAAGACCTCCAATGTCACTTCCAACTCTGTTATTCTGATTGCAATCACATGACTGTGGGAATGCTGGGACAGGCAGATCTTTGAGGACGAGTCATAATCCAACTCATTAAGCGCCATTGCAACAGTCATTGAATGAGCAGTCATTAATCAAAGCAGTCATTAATATATATTCATGAAGAATGCTCAGTTTGGTGAAATAAAAATAGATTGGATTCAGGCTTACTAATTCTCTGGAATCAGTAGGACATCTTTAAGCATTGATGACTGAAACATAAGTGATTTCAGTAGTTTTCATTATGATTGCTTGATCTTATCCACAGTTTCTTTGCTCAAAATCAGCATCAGCTCTAGATCAGTGACAAACAATCCTTCTATCAATATGTCGTAAGAGAGGGGACAGAATAAGTCTTGCTATTCTTTGAAATTAACAAAGGAAAGCTGCAGAATTATTATTTTACCCTGTGTCGGTTAGCATGTTAAGCATCGCAGCCATACGAGGACTTTGTCCATGCACCAAAGGTTTAAATGTTCATAAAGTAGAATACAAAACAGAAAACTAAAGAAGAGCAAAATATATGAAGTTCCAGTCAATCATGAAAAAAGAGGCAGACTAGTAAAGATATCCACAGCATAAATCCCGAACAACATTTAATGGGGATTTAATGAAATTCTAGATTATTAAAATAAGACCAAAACTTTGAATATAATTTGTTGGGGAGGAAAAAAATTTCTTCTTCGTCTTTTCCTTATTCCTTCTGTATAGATAACCCATTTATTCTTTCCATATATTAGTGTTTCTCAGAAGTGAGGTCCAGAGACCATGAAGATCCTCCAAGATTTTTTAATTAAAATATAGGATTTTTTTCCATGAAAAAATGTTTTATTGACATCTAATGAGTTTCATATTGTTATTTTCACATGACTCAATAAATAAACATTAAACAAATGTATCGCTTTTATTTTAAATAAAGTAAGTATTAACAATTTACACAATCAAAAGTTATTTTGCAGTCCTCCGTACCTTAAAAGTAGAAGGCAAAAACTTTTAAAGAACAGCACCTTACATTGAGTCACCATTCTCAACTAGTGGCATATCCAGGGAAGAACAGCAGGTGGTGCTACAGGCTAACAAATATGTTTCCCCCCCTCCAAAAAAAAAAGAAAAACCCTAAATTTAACCATTAAGCTGCATCTAGAGTTGAGAAGAAGAGGATCAATAACTTAAAGGATTCCAGGGTCAATTCTTTGCAGGTCTAGATAAGAAAAATATATTCCTCATTTCTTTACTTTGGCTTTCTGTTGGATTTTAAATAGCTGGATATTAGGGTATAAGCCCGAATTGTGTATTTCTTTCTTTCAGGGGGAACTTTTTTCAAGTTCCATTTTCATGATGGTTAAATATGGGGTTATATATCTGATAAATAATAATACAAAAGTAACACTAATGGAGAAGAAAAGAAGCACAAAATCAGTTTGAGTAACTGTAAGGATAATCTGTAATGTAGAGCTTACCCCACAAAATCCATGCCCAATCTCTATTGGACATTAGTGCAGTTTGATGGACTTTTCAAGGTCTGGGTGTGGATTTTCGGTGGGTCCATCCCTTGCTCTTGACCTTGAAGCTGAGTGGAAGTGGGTGATTGCAACAGCAGCAGATCGATCATGTTGTGGCTGGGTTTTTGATGATTTGAAAAAGGGTCACATGGTTTGTTGCAGAACTGCAATTTCTAATGTGCATAGCTAATAGATGACTTTGCTGCAGTCACCAATGGAAAGGACAGATTAATGAGGCAGAGAAGTAAAAATGTTTATTTCTGATCCACGATGTGGACTAAGGTGTGTGAAGAAAAGAAAAGCCATTGATGTTTTATGTGGCCTTCTCAGTTTCCTCCTGGGGTTCTAAATCATGTGAGAATCTGACCCAAGTAGAAAAGAATCCCTAACACAGAAGTATGGTATATGATGGAATGACAATGTTGAAATATGGACAAGTGTGGGAAGAAGGCCTCCATCCCACTCTTGGGTTCATAATTACAGGGTAGGAAAGTGAATTACTAAGTCTGGCTTCTCCTTGGTCTTCCCAGATAGAGAGAGAATTAGACCTTCATACTGTATCACACCGACTGGATTCACAGAATAGCCTTAGCAATATGTAGTTCTGTAAACCTTGATTAATTTGATAATCTATTTTTAATGCATTCATAATATTCCTAAACTGTCCGAATCACACAATGTACTGTTTTATGAAGTAATAATGAGCATTTGACATTTATTATTTAAAAAAAATTAGATTAGTTCTCCATTAGGGAATAAGAACATTCAGAAGCTTCCTAAAAGCTGTACATTAAAGAGTCAAATCTATGTCTGGTGACTGCAAGTTCTATAGTCTGGGGGCAGAGTTGATAAGCCCTGTCCCCTCCCTCCACATACACAAACATAGAATGAGCATATTGCTGTTGATATCCCAACCGAACCAATGGTGGTTTTGATTAACAAACTATAGTTACACAAACTGTCTCTTAGGGTGATGGGTAACATAATCATTGTATGTCTGGATTGAGCACTAAATTACTCATGAAATGAAAGGCCAAATCAGAGTGAAAGGAGGAACCAGATTTGTGCTGCAAAAATCTAGATGATGGAAACTCTTTATTTCCATCTTCCTATTTGGTGTTGTCCTAGTAACCTGAGGTTAATCCTTGTCCTTCTCTAGTCCTAATGGGAGCTGTTCTAGCTTGCCACATGCCTATCAACCACTGTACCTCAGTGTTATACTGGTCACCACTGATTACAAACAGCTCAATTATTGCTAAGGTGCTCAATTTTGTTCTGAGCTCACATGATTGAAAGCTCCTCCATAAGCAACTCCACTTCCCACAGTTCCACATAGTAAACTAAAAGCCAAAGGGAGGGAGCAAAAATAAAATTAATTTGCTTATTTGAGTGATTGAATGTTGCTTGGATTAACACCCAGAACAGCATGTTATCTAGGGCCTTCTCTATCCATAAATCTCTTTAAACTGTTTTCCATTTCATGGCATTAGTTTATGATGCTTCATAATGATCCATTACTTGGGTTTCACACCCTCAGGCAGCTCACAGTGGGGGTTCCTGGTGATACTTCTCAGAGCCAACATAGAAGGCCACAAACAGCATCTCCACACACTATAACGCCTTCTCCCTCATTTATCAATGAGAACTGGGGAATAGCAACCTTGCCAAGCTATTCTAATTAGCTGTCAAAAACATTATGAGGAAATGAAGACTACTTACCCTAACTAACCTTGGCATAATGTCTACCATCTCAGGGCAGTTGTCAGCTAGGCTAACTTTTTTATTGTAGTGTTCCAAATATGACACCACCTCCTATCGTTACCAAGTTAACAGAAGTCTGCCATCTCAGAGGCCAACTGTGAAGGCATCCCTGTCACTAAGAATCCTCCTGAAGAAACACTACTCAACAAAGATCTCACTGAGGGAAAGTATAGGGTCCTGTTAAACCGGAAGCCAATCCAGAGGACTTGGGCTGCTACAACTATAAATGTTCAGAGATTGAAGAAGATAAAGCAACAGTCAACACTATTAAGGGTCTGAGGCAAAAAAAAAAAAAAGCTCTAGAAAAAAGAAGAGATTCAAGTTCAACCATGACCCAAAGTGTTTTTTCAAAAGGCAACTGGACTTTGTTTTTTCCTTGAAGACATTTCATGAAAGAATGCTAAATAAGCAGATGACTGCAAGGAATATAAATCCTTCCATCTTCCACCATTTGGCCAGAGCTGAAGAAGCTAATTGGATGAGAAACTAAATGTTTTTTCAAGGGGAAAAAAAAGTCCAGTTGCCTTTTGAAAAAGCACTTTTGGGACAACCATGATCTGGATGACTGAGAATCTCCACAGACATTCAACCATGCCATTTTCCTTGTACCAGCTTGACCTAGACTTTTAGTTCTTAGTTTAAACTGAGGAAAGCCTGAAGACAGCCTTGGGCCTCATTTATACTAAACTCTTTGCAATATTTAAGTTACAGTTTAACTTTCACCTGTGAGGAAGGGCCAACAGGCAAAGCATGACAGACTCAGGAGCCACAGTCTCACTAGATGGAATCTCATTAGTTGGCGCGCTTACATAAACTGGCTTTCTTTTTGGAGAAAAAGCTTACGACCTGCAATGCATAGAAATGGCAGGTGGTCAATTACAACCCCTCTTACAGTTCCAGAGCAAGAGACGTTTGACCTGGCCTTTCAAAGTGTGCTGTGAATTAGACTGGATCCAAAAAAATTTAAAGGATAGCTGATAGACCAACCTAAACTAACAATCACCTCTGATCCAGAAATCAACCTTCAAATAGGTTAGATACCATCTGATTGCAGTTCTATTTATACTAGCTTGGAAACACGTTTTGCTGTTGAGAAAATGGAACAGATGTTAACAAAAGTGTCTTTAGGAACAGGCTGTACAACCATTTATTAACTAGGTTGCCGAATTAAAAAGATCTTTGCTCTTTTCTTTGTGATTCTCCAGTGCCATTCCCACCTGCGATGTGGGCAAACTCTGAAGGAGAAACTGTGGATACTAAAGGAGAATGGCCCTCGTGCCAACTAACAAAATTTTGATCAAGCATTTTTCTCCATAACTGCGAGGAGATCTGAGTTGTTCAGAATGGAACGGGATAGGATGTAAAAAAGGAAAACAGGTTCAATTCTGTGTCCAGGTAAATTTTAGAGTCGACTGGCTCTTAAAGATTATGTAGTCCAACTCTAGCAAATGCAGTAATCCCATTAGTACAACAATTCCTCTCAGCGGATAATCCAGCAGAAACTTTCTTCCACCTGAAATTGTTAGTCTGTTCGTGTTAGTGTTGTTAGTGAGCAATGGAGAAAATTATTTCTGATTGAACCTACTTGGCAAGCCTCTTAAAAATCTCAGCTCCTAAAGTAAATCATCCGACCAGCAATTTCTTCATGTATTTCCAAGTGTATTTCTGTATTAGGATCTAAGGCAAGAGAATAATATAATAATGCACAAGGCTCTCGTCACTTGTCAAATATTGCCACAGGTTACAATCAGATTGGGATGTTGGTTCTTCTGTCCCAGTGATGTTACATATGGGCAGATTTCAAAACAATATTTCATTTGATCATGTTCTCCTTCCAAAATGGAGACTACTTTTCAAGATAGTGCATAAAAAAAAATCCATATGTTACAAAAGTTGCTGGATTTCAGACTGAAGATGCTTTTTTTTTTAAACATGAAATAGGTTTTCTTAAAATGGGCTATCTTAGCATTTGAAAGAGGTAGCATGGCCTTTGTTAAGAAGGTGACTCTAAAATGCATATGGTGATCTCACCAGAGTATTTGAACTCTAACCACAATCAAAAATATCTTGATGACCTCTAAAACTTTAAGGAACATTATCTTCATATTAGTACTGGCATGTGCTAATTATATCAACTTTCCCTTCTCTTGCCTACAGCTGCTAAAAAAATTGGCTGGTTGCTGAAAAGGAGAGAAGATAGTAATTCTGAGCTGCAGGGTTTCTTATCTTAAAATAGTTCAGTATTTCAGGAAGTCATGTTCTATCAACGTCCCCTTTAGTAATAATGGTTGCCCTGAGATATCTTATCTACTATTTCATTTTTTACTTGAGTAAAGAGATTTTTCAGAGTTCAAATCTCAATGTGTCCACCTATTTTCCTCAAGCATGCAGCATTCATATGAGGCATTAGAATTCTATTCAGGGGCATCTTCCCCGGGGATGGGCTATCAAAAAAAAAAATCATCATGGCAGTTGTTGTGTACTTCGTTCGCGTGCGAATGATGAAGACACATGGCGATGCTGAACAAACACTTTATTCACCTTCTACAACAACCAAGCAAAAGCAAAAGGCACGCAGGCCTTTTTATATGGCCAGAAACCCGGACAATGTCAACCAATAGGAACAGAGCATTTTAGCGCCGTGTGCAAGGCTGGTGCCGCTCTGTCTGGTCCCGTACATTCATGTACATCATGCATTGGGAAGAGTGGGATACAGTTGCATTATTCAAATATGAGTCTGTCCTCAGGCAAACCCTCTACAATATTGATTAATAAAATAAATGTATTCGAAATAAAAAAAATAATACAAAATAATCTACCCACGAGTTGCTCCAGTTATTCAGGGGCCTCATGAACAGGTCCCTCATGATTTGACAGCAACTTCACAAAGTCTCTCAGATGTTTGGTTGGGCACTTGGCCCGCTGTGACCTTCTAAGGCCCGGAGAGATTGCCTGGCCCACCTGCTCACCTACCAGGCTAGGCAGGCCAGGGCGTTGCTGCCCTAAATACCCAGATGACCCTGGTAAGGGTGCCTGGCCTACCTGCTCGCCTACCAGGCTAGGCAGGCCAGGACTTTGCTGCCCCAAATACCCGGTTGACCCACCCAGCTGCTGGCTGGCTGGCTGGACCCTCTAAGTCCAAGCCAGCATACCTTGGAGGGATGGAAGTCCCCGAGTCCACAATGGACCCCTCTTGGGAACACTGTCCCTCGAGCCCAAGGCTAGCAGATGGAGAGGGCTGGGTAGCTGAAGTGCCTCAGTACTCTGTGGCCCCCAAGTACGTGCCCGAGGTGCCAGAGTCAGGAGTCGCCTCCGTGGCAACCCCCTTTGCTGGAGACATCCTTTTGGGAGCAATTGCGGAATTAAGCAAGCGCCCCTGATGGAATTCCTTTTCTCTTGCTGCTTGTGATTTGTGTGGATATCCCCGGTCAGTTTCCCTGTCTGGAACACTATCTGACATATGTGAATACTGTGGATACCCCCAGTGTGACTCCCTGTCTGGAGTAATTATGGATGTGTGGGATGATCCCCTATCCAGTGAATTCCTGTTAGGAGCACTTGCGGAACCTTAGGATGAATCCCAAACAGCCTCAGTAGCAGCTAGTGAGGGCCTGTTAGTCCTGGGAAACTGTGACCCAGAATGCATGTTATGGTCCTCCTCCCCCCCAGAGCAGAGCCAGGAGTGGAAGGGTGAGAGTCTAGTCTCCAACGCAGTTGGTCTATGTGTCTGCGGAGAACACGGCCATCACCCAAGGCAACTTCGTATGACAACGGCCCCAAGAACTTGCAGACCACAGCTGTGACCCAGAGATGTCCAGTTTAGTAATGAGGCGGTGACCCCAGCTGAGTTCAGCAGGGCTCTTCCCTGTGGCTGTACATGGTGTGGTGCAGTGTGCAAGAAGGAAATCTGCTAACCTGTGATGCCAGTTATCGTAAGTCAGTTTCTTGAGGGCATCTTTGGTGGTGTGCACCATTCTCTCTGCCAGTCCGTTGGAGGATGGATGGAATGGAGCCGATGTTGCATGCTGGATCAGGTTGGCCTAAAGGAAAGCCTGGAACTCAGAAGGTATAAATTGAGGGCCATTATCTGAAACCAGCACATCCAGAAGACCATGTGATGCAAAAATTCCTCTCAACACCTGGATGGTCCTGGCAGTAGTAGTGGAGGAAACAGGAACAACCTCTAGCCACTGGGAATGGCTATCAACAACAACCAGGAAGAATTGCCCCTGAAAGGGTCCAGATTAATCTATATGCACCCTAGACCATGGGGTTTGAGTTTCCTCCCTCTTGTGTACTGGGGCCTGAGGCATTTCAGGCCGAAACTGTTGGCACACTTGGCACCCGTGCATCTGAGCCTCAATGGCTTTATCGAACCCAGGCCACCAAAGATGGCTGCATGCAAGCACTTTCATCCTGACTATACCAGGATGTCCCTCATGCAGAGAGATCAAGATTCTAGACCTCAATGAGGCTGGGATCACTACCCTGCTACCCCATAACAGGCAACCCTTGAAAGTGGAAAACTCATGCTTCTTGTGCCAGAAGCTTTGGAACTCAGTATCTGGGCACTTGTCAGGCCATCTTGACAACACTCATGTCAGCACGCGTGTAAGCGTGTGATCAGTGGCAGTTTCAGCAGCCACATCCCTAGCATAGAGGGGAGACTCAGGCAACTCCTGAATGGACAGAATATTAATGGCTGGAACAGGATCTGGCTCTAATTGGTTCAGGAGTAATCTGCTCAGGCCATCTGCATGACCCATTTCTTTCCTTGGTTTTGAACTAATGTATAGTCATATGCTGACAGGAAAATGGACCATCTCAGCATACGAGGAGAAATGATATGTGGGGTCTGTTTGTTAGTGGTAAACAAACCCAGCAGAGGCTTATGGTCAGTAAAGACCGTGAAATGGCGGCCATATAAGAAATCATGAAATTTCTTAATGCCAGCCACTATGGCCAAGGCTTCTCTGTCAATTTGAGCATAATTTCGCTCTGCAGAAGACAAAGTCTTTGAGTAATAGACCACAGGGACTTGTGTCCCATCAGCCTTCAGATGGCTAAGTACAGCTCCCACCCCATAAGGAGATGCATCGCATGCAATGCAAACAGGCAGTTGCTCATTGAAATGCGCTAATACAGCATTAGAAGTGAGCAAGGCTTTAACCTCATTGAAACTCTTTTCATGGACTTTAGTCCACTGCCAAGGAGCCTGCTTGTCTAAGAGTCTATGTAATGGCTCTGCCACTGCAGCTTTTATTAGGAGAAATGCATGGTAAAAATTTAATAGCCCCAAGAAGGCTTGCAGCTCACTCTTAGACTTAGGGCTTGGGGCCTGCTGGATAGCTTGCAATTTAGTTTCAGCAGGGTGAATGTCTTGAGCATCTATCCTGAATCCTAAGAAGTCAGTAGAAGTGACTCCTATCTTACATTTATCCTTCTTTAGTTTAAGGCCTGCTTTTCAAAAACGAAGCAAGACAGCCCTTAATCTTTCTGCTAAATTTTGAGATGACTTCCCAGCAATGAAGACGTCATCGAAGTAGGGACAGACCCCAGGAATATCTCGAAGTGTGCTCTCCATGACACTTTGGAATATGTCAGGGGCTACATTTACCCCAAATTGCAGTCTCTTGGCCTTGAAGGCCCCCCTATGAGTTACAATAGTCTAGGCCTCTGCAGCTGCCTTATCAACAGGTAACTGTTGATAGGCCTGTGCCAGGTCAAGCTTCGCAAAAATGCGCCCCCCCCTTGAGGGAGGCCAGAATGTGACTAACCACCGGCACTGGATAAGCATGCTGTTGTAGCACCTTATTCAGTGTGCACTTATAGTCTGCACATATACATATGTCCCCATTAGCCTTTAGAAGCGTTACTATGGGGGTTTCCCATGGACTTGAATCCACAGGTTCTAGAATGCCCTGCTGGAGCAATTTGTCCAGCTCAGCATCAATCTTACCTTTGAGGGCAAAAGGTACCCTCCTAGGTTTAACCCTGATTGGTGTGATGGTTGGGTCTAACCGTAGCGAAATTGGAGGCCCCTTGTAGGATCCTAGCTCTGAACTAAACACATCTGCAAACTCTTTGCAAACCTCTGCAAGGCCCAACGTTTGCAAGCTGTGCAGCCCAGTTACCTGGATCCCCAGAGCCTCGAACCAATTGAGTCAAATAAGACTCGTACGTTCACCCCCAACAACCACCACATCTAGGGAACCTTCAAAATTCTTATACTGTACCCTAAGGGTGGCCTCCCCCTTAACACACACCATAGAATTTTGAAAATCAGTGAGTATTAGATTCGATGGCCTGAGTTTAACTCGAAGGCCACTACAGCTGCAAATCCTTTTAAAGGTGTTAATTGAAATAATGGAAAGAGCGGACCCTGTGTCCAACTCCATTAGTAAGGGAACCCCTTGCAACCTTACGTTAATGGAAAGTTTCTTCTTAAGGGGCTTGTGTGTTCCTGTTCTTAGAATTCTCCTGCACGATGTGCAGAAACCCCCCGTTTTGGCTGGGGACCCTGGTACATTTCTGAAGCAATTCTTCCCGAGGTTGAACCTTCTGGTGACCCAAACAGACGGATGCAATGTGGCCCTGCCTGCCACATGCCCTGCAAATGGCGGAGCGAAACCTGCAGACAGCTCGCTTGTGGTGTCCTCTACACCCAAAGCATTGAAGAGATGCTGGGGCCTTGACCGGACGTCCCTTCTGCCTCCTCTCAGCTGGTTGGTGAAGTCTGTCGACCTTCTCTTCAGGATCCTCTTCTGATCCTTCTTGAGTGTCCTCTTGATGGACAGTAGCTGTGTCTGGAGGATTCCTTGCGAGGCGCAAGACCTTCACAGCCCCGCCTGCTGCTTCCTCAGCTGCCACCTCTCGCAACGCATCTTGGAAGGAGACATCTTCTTTTGCAAAAATCTTTTGTTGTAAGTCTCTGCTCCTCAAGCCACAGACAAAATGATCTCACAGCCTCTCTTCCAGATCCTTGAACTCACAAGATCTGGCTGCTTGCCTTAAGGCCGCAATAAAGTCCGCAGCAGATTCACCCGGTCTCTGGTCTCTCTGCTCGAACGGGTGCCTCCAAGCAATGATGGATATCTTCGGCTGGAAATGTTCCTTCAACATTTTCTTCAAGTAAGCATAGGTTACTGACTCCAGAGCTGCAGGGGCTACCAGATTTTCTGCGATGTCAAAAGCTTCTTATCCACAGGCACACAAAAGAGTTGCTGCCTTCAGGCCGTCTTCTCTAATTTGATTTACTCGGAAGTAATTCTCCACCCGTGCTACATAGGAATTCCATCTCTCTGGGTGGGAGACATCGAAATCAGTCAAGCGGCCAATCTTCGACATCGTAAACTTTACGACCTTCACCACTCGCTTCCTCTACAAGCTGCTGTTTGGGGAAAGGGTCCTTTAGCCGAGCTCAACCTCCAGCGATGCTGTACTGGCAAGCTGGGACGCTGATTCAGATGCCGTCTTCCCCTCTTCGGGACTTCCTGGGTAAGTCCTTAAATCTTTTGTTTCAGCTTGCAAAGGATCTCATCCTCGTCACCAGTGTTGTGTACTTCGTTCGCGAGCGAATGATGAAGACACATGGCGATGCTGAACAAACACTTTATTCACCTTCTACAACAACCAAGCAAAAGCAAAAGGCACACAGGCCTTTTTATATGGCCAGAAACCCGGACAATGTCAACCAATAGGAACAGAGCGTTTTCGTGCCTTGCGCATGCGCACAAGGCTGGCACTGCTCTGTCTGGTCCCGGGCAGCTTTTGGAATGCCTGGGACCAATGCAACATCCCGAGCCTGCTTTTGCAGGCTCAGGACACAACTGCAGTCATGATTGTGCAATCCAGCCTTACCTCATTTTATGTCTATTGTGATTAATGGTCAGGGTTGCAACCGCCATCTTGACTTTGTTGCCCCCGCCATGGATACCCCTGAAATAATAAGATCAACTCTTTAACAAATCTTCGTATCAAAACTGCTAGTAGTTTCAGTTAGTGGAGGTTAAAGGTCTATTGCACAATTTCTAGTTGGATACCTTCCAGCTGTGTTAATGTGGATTCTACACAGGAGGGAAAGCACCGGGATAGACCATGAGAAAATTTAATGACTTCTTCAATGAAGAGGGCAGTGTCCAGAAGTTCTGGAATCAGTAGCATCTTCTATTTATTAACTCCATGGACTTCGGGAACACAAGGATTCACCATTTCAAAAGGCTGAAATAGGTAAGACTAAAGAACAGTAATCCTAAAGTCAGACGAGAAGGGGAGGGGCCTTTCAGCATCTGAAAATGTAAAATTTCCATTAAGTAAACATTCTATTGGGGCTTGATTAAGAGTGCAGGCTGTAAAAAAATATATCCAATGAATGATGAACACAGTTCAAAAAATAATCATTGTGAATCTTCCTCATTATGCAATGGGATACAGTTTTTCTTTCTTTTTTAATTTTTAATTTTCCTTTTTTTTTCTTTACAAACAAACATAATACACAATACATTTTGTTCTTTTCCCTTAACAATACTGTGTCCTATATCTCTTAAGTTTATTTACATTTATTCTCATTACTTCTCATACATTTTTATTCCGCAATTCTAGCCAATTATAATACATGTCCCATATCTCGTAAAATTCTGTAGCTTCTTTGTCTTTTATTTCTAAGGAAAGTTTGTTCATCTCAGCACAGTCTAATATCTTACATACAATCATTGCATTTGTTGGTATGTTCTCCCTTTTCCAACATTGTGCATATGCAATATGTGCTGCAGTTATAATATGTATAATGATATATTGGAGTCGTTTCTCAATTTTTGGGTTAATTATGCCTAATAAAAATATTTCGGGTTTGAGTTCAATTTGTTGTTTTGTTATTTCCTGTAACCATCTTATCTGCTCCCAATAGGTCTTTGCTTTGGGGCATTGCCACCACATATGATAAAATGTTCCTTCTTTGTTTTTACATTTCCAACAATCCGGATTCATATTTTTGTATATTTTAGCCAATCTCACCGGTGCTAGGGAAACAGTTTTTCATAGGTCATGGGAGCAGGGTTAGTTTTGTTGGAAAGCCTATTCTCTCTTTCTTGCTCCCTATCTAATTTAATGAACATTTTAAACACAAGAATTAATGCAAACTAAAACAGACCAAAATCCAAAAGAGAAAAACGAAAAGTAAACTAAAGGTGGAAAAAAGAAAAAGACTAGCCGAAAAATAAAAGAGAAAGAAGAAAGATATAAAGAAGTAGCTTCCAACCTTCTTTACAGCAGTTATAAGTACAATTATAAGTTGATCCTTCTCTCTCTAAAGTTACAACGTGACTCTCTTCTTTCTATCATCTGCCTTATCTAATCATCAAAACCGTAAATCGTAAGTTCTTTCTTTTTCCTGTTTTATAAAAAACGTCCATAAAGGGTTTACAGTCACCAATAAACATAGATATTTTCAAACACGTCACTTTGGCCATTTTAGTGAGTTCTGTCGTCCTCACCAACAATTCCTCTGTTGTGGAACATAGAACATAGAATAATAGGGTTGTAAAGGAACTTGCAGGTCTTCTGATCTAAACCCCTGTTCAAGCAGGAGACCCTTCTTTCATGTGGGACAAATGGCTGTCCAACTTCTTCTTAGAAACATCCAGTGAAGGAGTACCCACATCTCCTGAAGGCAAGGAGCTCCACTGTAGGTATTGCCAAATCTTTCCATCTTTATGTGTATAATAATCTTGCTGCGGTTAGATATAAAAACAAGGTTCCATGCCTATTTTTTCCCAACTCCTTGTCCATCAGTCCCAAGAGGAAGAGTTCTGGTTTCAGCTGAAAGTTAATCTTTCAAATCCTTTGAATTACTGCATGTGTTTGAACCAGGAATTGCATTTCTCTCCTACACAATGTTGGAAAAGTGAAAACTGAAAGATTCCCCATTTCTACATAAAGAATCTGATTGATGTGGAAACTCCATAATGAAGAGGTTACAACCTTGCTAAGAGTCTCTTATCAGTCTGTAATGCTAGAGTTCATTTGGAACTGGAATGCAAAAGAACCAGTTACAAGCAGGCACCTGGGGGATTATATTGGTTCCCTGAACCAAGAAATGGTGCACATACAAAAAATGCCATCCCTGGATAGAGATCTCCAAATAGGAGAGTTGAGAGGTTTATTTAAAATATAAAATTCCAATGTTTTAGGAAGCATCTTGTTAAAATCGTGCCCTAAAAATAACTATCTAAGGTTTGCATTACCCATAATTGCTGATTTAAAACCATATCACTTACACGTATTTGTTATGGTAGCCAAAACATAATATTCATCTAAGTACAGATGGGTGAAAAGACATTATCCCATACCTAGGATATGTGTGCTTACATATATGTTGTATATGACAACATATGGATAGATGTCTTCCATGTGTATTGGCACATATACAGTGGGAATATATTCAGGAAACTAGTTTCTCCAGTAGAGTCCACAACTAAATCCAACTTTTGCTGCTCATCGTCATTAAACTTTTTCTAATGCTCAGTCTGAAGGAAACACAGTCTGTCAGTTTAATTATTCACTATGGCCTTCCTTAAAAGCACCACATCTGGGGCACATGGCCTTTTCAAGGCCAAATCTTTCCAGTAACAAAGAGTGAGACAATCTGTAAGATTCATCCTGTTGCTGAATTCTGTCGAAATGAAAGATTTTTTAAGGTATTGCCCCATCTGCAAATATGATTGAATGAAACAATTATTGTGCATGCCTTTTAGAAAGACACAGATTATTTATTTATTTATTTATTTAATTCGATTTCTATGCCGCCCTATTCCCCCCCAAAAAAACTCAGATACTTTATGATCAGACATTTGTCTTTTTTCTGTGCAATCCAAAAATCTTATACTTACTTCTCTCTTTTATATCCTTTTGCCCCTTATGGAACTTTTATCAAATCATAATTTAGACCTCTGCTTAAAAAGCAGAGACCTCTCTAACATCAAGACTTATAAGGGAATCTAATAGTGATCATTCATGCTTGCAAGGGCCAAGGGCAGCTACACACCAAGGCAGCTGGTACAATGGGACATAACTTACTTACTTTTTATAGAAGAATTTGCTAAAGTGTAGACATGGGTTACGCAGGTGCAAATTTAAATCACCTGCCTCAGTGTACTTATATAAAAATGGTTAAAGCTGCTTTAAATTCTCAGAAAAGGCAGTCATTCTCAAGTAAACGTTTGCATGTTCCCTAAACAGATTAAGAATAACTGATAATTGTTTTTATGGGTTTGGATTTAGAAGAAAATGTTCAAGGAAAGGTTTTCACAAGGCAATAGACCACACGAACTTTGGCAATCAAAATCCAATAGAAATAAAGTTTCAAACAAATCCTTTGGATGATAATTTTCATAGTATTTGTTCTGTGTCTAGAAACACTGATCTGTAAACATTTATGGAAACATTTATTTCCTGGAACGTGGCCTGTTTCACTACAAGACACATGCACACTCTTCTTTCAGCTAAGTTAACACTTTGGGACCAAGAAGGAAACAGTATATCTGATATGAAGAAAATGAAATTAACTGAAGAATATGCTATTGCACAGATTTTTTTCCATCATTTGTGTCATTTGGCATTGTGCAAAATAAGTAATGTAAATAACAGACTTTACATCAGGGTCCTCAACCCCGGACCACGGACCACTACCGGGCCATGGCATATTCAAAACTAGTCCCGTGAGTGGCAGGCAAGTGCGCACACACATGCAAAACTCCACTCGCAGGAGTGGAGGGGGCTTGCACTCGCATGCGAAGCTCCTTTCATGCAAATGAAGCATCATGCACAAGCGTCCTCCACTCACGGAAGTGGAGCTTTGTGTGCAAGCACAAGCACTCTCCACCGAACCTCCCACCCCTTACACAAATGGAACTTCGCACACAAGCACAAGTGCCTGTTGCTTGAGCAAACTTAGCTTCTTGCACAAGTGCTCACAGATAAAGCTCCATTCACGCAAGTAGAGGGTGCATGCCACTCACACGCCCCCCCTTGCATTGGGCTGGGCCACCAAGCTGCAAAGGTTGGGGACCACTGTTTTACATCATTTGGTTAAGACGTCACCACACCACAAGATGTACATTGCAGCTTCAGTAGTATAAATAAACAGTTCCCGTTAGAGAGATGGGCGGTTTGATGTATAAATAAATAAATCCATTGCATTCCCAATCTGATAAATCAAAGTTTCACTCATGTGTTTTTCTTTAAGAATATAAGAACACAATCAATGCCTTGCTGGATCAGATCCCTAGCCGATCTAGTTCAGCACTGTGTTCTGAGACTGGCCAACCAACTGCGCAAGGAAATCTCCCAGAAAACAACCTTCTGAGGCCATCATATGGCCATCAAAGGTAATCTCCATTGATCCCCATGACTTCCATGAATTGGTCTAATCCTTTTTTGAAGGCAGTCAAGATGGCAGCCTGCACCACATCTCATTGTAGTGAATTCCAAAGGTGAATTACATGCTGTATTTTTTTTAAAAAAATACTAATACCGGTATCTATCCTGATTCTTATAGGACTCAAATTCACTTGGTGGCATCTGGTTCTGGAGTAAGGGACAATAACTTCTTCTCATCCATGATATCCACACACTGCATAATTCTGTACACCTCAATCATATCCCCTCTCATCCGACTCCTTTTTTAGAATAAAAAGCCCCAAATATTGCAAACTTTCCTTCTAGAAAAGCTGCTCCAGCCCCTTGATCATCTTAAGTGCCCTTTTCTAAACTTTCTGCAGCTCTATTGTATCCTTTTTGAGGCGTTGCTTCCAGAACTGCACACAATTTTCCTGATGTGGTCACACTACTGATTTACATAAAGGCACGATGATAATGGCATCTGTGACGAATGAAGGCAAATATACATGTCCCAGGATAATGTTGCAGGATCCAATCTGGGTCGGTCACTGGGACCCAAGGTTTTATCTTCCAAGCTTTTGGATTTGTGCTGGAGCCCCCATCCCTCAGGGAACTTTTCTCTAGCAGAGTGTCTCACATATTCACACGTTCTGCTAACAGAGAACTTCTCTCTAGCAGAGTGTGTCACACTCTATCACACACTGAGGATGAGCTCCAGCATGAATACAAAATTCGGAAGACTAAACCGCTGGTCCTGGTGACAGTATTATGAGACCTCGCCTACCAGTAGATCTGGCAGCCGAGTCAGATGAATTGGATGAGGGGGAAGGGTTGCCTGGAGTCACATCGGAGTCTGTGGAAGACTCTGAGGAGCATGAAGACTCAGAGCTAGATGAGATCCCGGGCCCATCTACTCACGCTCAGGCAGAGAGACAGCTGGGCTGGGGGCCTGAACTGAGCAAAGACAAGGAGCAGCTGGGCCTGTTCTAGATGCACAGATGCACAGGGAGAAAAGGCATGCAGGACAGCGGAGGACAGTGGAGCAGCTCTCCAGGAAAAGTAAATGACTCTAAGAAGCCGCGCCCATGTGGGAGGGGTTGGTTGCCAAAGGAAATTGTTCATGCTACGGTTTCGTGCGTCTGTCATTGGATTTCTTGCCTCAGGATTCTTGGATATTTAACCAGCTTTGTCGGATTTCTGTGTGTTTGAGTGACTTAAACCTTGAGCATTCCAGCTGAGAACTCAGAGACTGAATTTTGTTAGTTTCAACAGCTAAAGGAGTGGTTGGAGTTTTGTTCCATAAAAGCTGTGTCAAAATAAAAGGGGTTTATTTTCTTACCAAATCCTGCCTTGTTGCATGCAAAGGGGTTTTTCCTCGTGAGTAAGCAGTTGAGCAGTACTCACAGAGGCAGGGACAGAACAGACGGACCCAGATTGGATCCTGCATTGGCATCTCTATTTCCTGTATATTTCATTCAATCGTTCAGATATGGAGATTTTAATTAAACAATAAATATGAAATTAAACAATAAATATGATGGTGGTGGCGGTATACCTTGCTTTTCCACGACGTAGCACTGCTTCACTCCATCATGGACAGTTGAGGTGGTTGTGGTTTACAAAGGAAAGTGGCATAGTCTCACACAGCCCCAATTTCTCCGTCTGTTTTAAAACCTATTTCACTGCATTTGGGAAGACTTTGTTTTGAAATACAGCATATAAACATTGGAACACATAAATACATATTATGACTGATTTCTGGAGACCTATAAATAAATTTCTTCCAAATCATAAATGCAAAGCAATTCATATTAGGTGCTCTAAATATTTATGCCTGCTCATGCAATGTCTCAATCGGGACTTGTCTCTGTGTGTACCCATAAATCTATTTTTTACATTTCCCCTTGGAAACATTTACTCTGTTGAACTTTTATTTCACTGCGTTCACTGAGAGTTTGTAAAACAGCTTTATGACAGGACATTTGCAAGGTGATGCCCTTAAACAGATGACCTTAAAATTCTTAGCAGGAACTATTTAATGACCTAACCTTTTGGTAAAGGCAAACTGGGCAAGTGACAATCTTTGTCAAGAGAGGAGAAAGAGAACAGACTTGCAATACCTTAGGGCATTTTCTCAGGTAGAATATGTTCACATTCATATTTTGGGGGCAGGGCAGGCAAAACACTCAATTATTATTATTATTATTAAAATTAAAATGCAAAAAGAACTTGACAAACTTGAACAATGGGGCCTATCCAACAAAATGAGTTTCAGTGTGGAGAAAAGCAAATTTTTACATTTAGGCAGGAAAAATCAAAGGTACAAGTATAGGTTGGGCGAGACTTGACTCAAAAACAGTAACTGTGAGAGGGACCTTGGAGTTCTAGTGGCCGATCACTTGACTATGAGCCAGCAGGGTGCAGCAGCAACCAAAAAAGCTAATACAATCCTGGGTTGTATAAACAGAGGCATAGAATCAAGATCACACAAAGTATTAGTACCGCTTTATAAAACCCTAGTAAGACCACACCTGGAATACTGCAGCCAATTTTGGTCACCACATCACAAAAAAGATGTTGAGAGTTTGGAAAAAAATTCAGAGAAGAGCAACTAAGATGGTCAAAAGCCTGGAGACTAAAACATACAAAGAACGGCTGCAGGACTTGGGTTTGGCTAGTCTAAAGAAAAGAAGAAATAGGGGAGAGAAGACAGCAGTATTCCAGCATTTGAGGGGCTACCACAAAGAAGAGGGGATCACGTTATTCACCAAAGCACCAGATGGAAGGATGAGAAAAAATGGTTGGAAACTGATCAAAGAGAGAAGCAACCTGGAATTAAGGAGAAACTTCCTGACAATGAGGACAATTAACCAGTGGAATAGCTTGCTCCCAGAAATCATGGGCGCTCCATCACTGGAGATTTTTTTAAAAGAGGTTAGACAGTCACTTGTCTGAGTGGTATAGGTTCTCCTGCTTGAGTAGGAGGTTGTACTAGAAGGCCTCCAAGGTCTCTTCCAGTTATATTCTATTCAACTGACACTTGTCTGCCTATTGCCTAGTCTGAGGCTGCTCTTCTTGTCTCCCAAGGTCATTCTCACATACCATTACAGGATGAATTGCTGAATGGTGTAGGAAAAGCATTGACTCTAGAGATAAAAGGATGGTCTTCCATTTCTTTCCAGGCAAAATATGAAGTGTTGGTTACTTCTTTTAACACCCCTAACATACTACTACGTCATGCTACTGGGGAGAGTAGCTTCTTCCATCATATTCTCACTTACCACATCCTCCTCAGGTCCTTGTCTAGAGGCCTAATGGAAGTTTAGGAACAAGCCATTTCTGAAGCCACCCTGAGCATCTGGAAGAGCTGAGGAAATGGAGATCATTACTGATATGTAGAAGGCCATGAAGAATATTTTTTAAATTAGGGTTTTATTATTGTTTTATGTTAACTTTAATTTGAATGGTTGCCCTGCACTAACAAATCCTGGTCAGAGTTATTTTGTTTATATCTTAAATAACCTTTTAAAATGGAGCATTTACATTCCCATTTTCCAACTAAGAAAGTGAACAAACCAGCTGGTGAATATCCAAATTCCACCCCTACCCAGTTTCTTTTAACTGAGTTTGAATCTGAATCCTACAGGCACACATTGGCTCTCTTCCCATGATCATCAAACTTGCATGAAAAGGAAGAGGCTATGCTGTTCCACGTTGCCTTCATGCCTGAATGGACCACTAGCATCTACAAAGGCAGATATCAAAGGGAAGAGGGCAGAAGTGAGAGCCTCTCTCCTTTTGCACATGCCTACAATACAGGTACAAAAGTAATGGGGCTTGCATCACAAGACTGCTCCTTGCCTTTTTGGATCCCCATTTGGATCCCGCCCCCCACGGCCATAATGGCTTGTTCCCATTTGAGATCCCTGAAAACAACCCAAGGCAGGGAAAACCTCTTTTCTCCAAACAGCTGTTCCCCTTTAGGAAGAACTGAAACACCATCCAGAGAACAGACTGATATTGGGACAAAAGAAAGCCTCGGCTTGTAAGTCATAATTGGCCCACAGTTTATAGTTTCTCCATGCCTGCCTTACCAAATAGTTTTAAAGTAGTTGGAACAACATACCACAAAAAGTCTAAGGTAATTTCCGAATAAACAATTAGGGCTTTTCTCTTTTCTATAATTTCATCTCGGCAAATATTTGCTGAAAAATGTATTTGGCATCTTATATATTTCTTGTGAAACTTGCTTTGAAATACTCTAGCAGAAGTTCTACTTGCAGTCTAGATTCTAGACTCCAGAAAGAAACTCGTAGCCATGGTCATTAACACACTCCTACCTATGAATGAGAAGTAACTGAACAGATGTGAACATGACACATCTGTAATTTGTTGCTGGGCTGTAGGCTAACATTTAAACCCTGATTTTATATATGCATCAGCCTGTGAGAGAGGGAGACCATCAAATGTTTAATCATATGTCTGAAATCTGAAATAGAGCACTTCACCAGAAAGATCACATCAGTCTTTGCTGGTTTAATTCAAGTTATGTCTTCTTACAAATGATACTCTTTTAAGAGAATAACAAAACAACAGAGTTGTTCTGGAAAGGAACTTAGAGGTCTTCTAGTCCAACCCCTGCTCATGCAGGAAACCCTATACCATTTCAGACAAATGGTTGTCCAATCTCTTCTTAAAAACCTCCAGTGTTGGAGCATTCACAGCTTTTGGAGGTAGGTTGTTCCACTGATTAATTGTTCTAACTGTCAGGACATTTCTCCTTAGTTCTAGGTTCTTCTCTTCTTGATTAGTTTCCATCTATTGCTTCTTGTCCTGCCTTCAGGTGCTTTGGAGAATAAGTTGACACATACACCCCTTTTCTTTGTGGCAGCCCCTTAGATATTGGAGCACTGCTATATTTATCCCATATCCCTACCTTTCTCCTTGTCTCTTTTCCCTTCCCCCAGCCCAGTTTCTTCCAAGAACATACCATGTTTTCAAATTAGTCATTATATTTGTAAAGGAACAGGTTCCATCCAGCTGAAGCTGGTTAAAGAACAACTTTTCAATCAGAGCCATCAGACTTCTGCAGGTTAAGCTGGAAGGAAATGATCCTTGAAAAAAATCATTCTGGGTAAGCTATGAAAACTATGTAGTGCTTTCCAGTTCTCTAAAGAGTGACAATAAGTAGAAATTACTTCTAAATAACCTTGTTCTCCATCTTCAAATGTTCCTACAGAGTGAATTGTTTGCTATGTTTGGACCATACACTAAAGTAGCATGAGCCCTTCCATGAAATACCAGTCAATGTGTTAAAATAGAATAATTGCTAAGCTTCATTTACTTTTATGACAAGAGATAAAAATTAATTGCTGGGGCTTCCACAGCTGCTGAAATAAAAAGGTGAGCGGAAAGATAGGATTTAACATGGGAAACCTCTGTGCATCAAAGCTTGGTGTTCCCGTTGATTTAAATTAGAACCATTTTCAATTGAAGAAGTTACAGGTTGATGTAATTGACATGGCTGAGGAATTCTGGGAGTTGAAGTCCACAAGTCATAAAAGGGCCAAGCGTGAAGACCCCTGATCTAATGGAACAATGTCTAATTGAATAAGGATTAGATCAGAAAGCCTTGGTATGAAATGAGCTGAAGACGAATAGGGAGAGAAGTACCAATGGTATATGGGGGGAAAAGAGTGAGCAGCAAGGAGCTACTTTCAAGCAGGAAAAGATTATTTCAGAGTGTGCATAGACAAGTCTATCACATCTGCCAGCATCTTTTTAAACCAAATACTTCTTTTCCCGGATTGTGCAACATCAGCCATGCAAACTCAAGAAAAGATACAGCTTCTGATTTGCTCCTGGCCACAAAATGAATATCCCCAGGCTTTTGGGGTCATGGTTTCCACTTCAAATCCAGATTGAATAGGGTATAACCCTATTATAATTGCCGGGGATGGGGAGATTTGTTTCTGTTTTGTTTCTTGTAATGACTATAATAAAAATATATGCATAATAGTAATACAAACAGAAGAGAATCCATGAACCTGCTTCAGGTGAGGAGGCTTAAATGCAGCAACTATAATAGGATATGGGGAAGTATCAAAAAAAGTGAATCCTGAGAAGAATTTAAGACTAAGATTAAAAATAGCCCAGGAAAAACAGTGTTAGAGAGGGAAGTATACAAAGAAAAAAAAATATAGCACCAACAGTACACAGGTACAAAGTGAAACTGTGATGAGCAAAATGTGCAAAATCTCAGTGCAAATGTATGACTTTTATCAAGCAACAAAAGTCAACCTAAAAAAAAAATCACCCTCTAACCAAGATATGTCAAAGAACTAGGCAACACGATAAAAAGTAGCAGCAATTAGATGTTTCAGAATCATGCTGAAACACTATTAAGCCTAAACATGAGTTCCTGGCCAAAGAAACGGAACACTCAATAGTAGTAACTGTGAGAGGGACTTCGGAGTCCTAGTGGACAATCACTTAAATATGAGCCAGCAGTGTGCTGCAGCTGCCAAAAAGGCCAACACCGTGCTAGGCTGCATTAACAGAGGGATAGAATCAAGATCACGTGAAGTATTAATACCACTTTACAATGCCTTGGTAAGGCCACACTTGGAATACTGCATCCAGTTTTGGTCACCATGATGTAAAAAAGAAGTTGAGATTCTAGAAAGAGTACAGAGAAGAGCAGATTAGGAGACTGGAGGCTAAAGCATATAAGGAAAGGCTGCTGGAATTGGGTATGTCTAGTTTAATGAAGAGAAGTATTCCAATATCTCAAGGGCTGCCACAAAGAAGAGGGAGTCAAGCTATTCACCAAGGCTCCTGAAGGCAGAATAAGAAGCAATGGATGGAAACTAATCAAGGAGAGAAGCAACCTAGAACTAAGGGGAAACTTCCTGACAGAACGATTAACCAGTGGAACAACCTGCCTCCAGAAGCGGTGAATGCTCCAACACTGGAAGTTTTTAAGAAGAGACTGGACAGCCATTTGTCTGAAATGGTATAGGGTTTCCTGTCTGAGCAGAGGGTTGGACTAGATGACCTCCAATAATATTGTTGTTGTTGTTGTTGTTGTTGTTGTTGTTGTTACTTCCCTAGCAAGAGTTCTGTAAACCTGTCCCTGAGCCAAGAAAGCATGTGTTGTCCAAATTCATTTAATTTTTCCTAAAAAGTCTTTGTGGCTCATAATCTGAAGGCTCAGAGCATCCTTCCTACCAAGAATGATGTCTAGATCTATGCCTGTCTGTCTATCTGTATCTATGAAGTTTAGAACTGATAGCTCTGAGGACGATATTGATCCCTAGCAGCTCAATCACTTTAGTATTCATACATGACTTCTTTTTGACAATGAACAAATGATCACCAGGAATGCAAAGAAATTGAACTACTATATTCTTTGCAGTGCAGAAAATCCTGCACATTTTTTTGGGGGGGGGAGGGGGCAGTTAAGCTTCAGATTTGCCATTTGCATTTTGGAGAAAGACCGCTCACTTTTTTAGACTGTCAAGTCTCTTTATCTCACCCATAAGCTTGATTCCATCACATGCCTAAAATTGGATGATTAGTGATTAGATCATGGATGATTAGTGATGCAAGGAATGCAAGCCTAAAGGCTGAAAAAGGATCCCTCCCCCCCTCCGCTTCATAAGCTTCCCAAGCCAGAAGGAGTTTCTAAGGCCTCCTTTACAGTCCTCATACCACATTGTTGCTAGAAAAACTTGGCTTCTTGTGCACTTTCCAACAACTGACCGACAATCCACCCCCAGTTCAACTCACTTGTCTTCTCTCATCTTTGCCTACCCTTCCTAGCTCATAGAGCAAAAGAGTCATCCTAGCACTGGGCTACCATCTCAAGTGTCCACAGCACCTGGACACCTCTCATTGTGTTATTGAAGTAAGATTCATCTGCCAGGCTAAAATGGCTTCTATCCATTACATTGTGGGGAATCCTTCATCTCAGTTACCAAAATACATTGGGTCTCCCCAGCTTATCCTTCTGATGTATACTTTAGCAGCAGCACATCATGTCCGCTAAATCCAGGTAAATTGCTTTCCTATTATCTTGTCCTGGTTTCAGTATCTCAATACCTGGCTGGACTTGACTAACTAGAATCCAAGCAGGGTAGAATCTGGCTAGTTTTTTTAGGGGGGGGGACAGCTGTTAGCCGGAGTGGGAAATTAAAAAAAATCCCAAAATGTGGCCATTGTAAATCACTTTGTAACTCTGCCAAGAAATTGGCATGATTAGTCAACAGGAGTTGGGAAAAACCTGAGGGCGCCTTTTACCTACTTAGACCTTGTCCTGAAGGGATCTGTTGAAGGAGTACTATATATTAAGATTCCAATAAAGCTATGAAACAATTCTCCACATGTTGACCTTCTTAAATGAATGTTCTTGCTAAACCCATTGTCAGTGATCATGAAAGAACTATGGCAATAAATGATTTGTCTGGCCCGGCTGGCAGCTAGCACTTTCTTGTAAGCAGGCGTGCTTGCTTGCTTGCTTTTGAACGTTCTTCAGCATCTGATAAGCTGACATTGCAAGTTGCCAAAATATAGTAAAGGGAACACACTTGGAGCCTGGCATCTAGACAAACAACTCATTTCATAACCAGGAAATTATTATAGTTGTAGCAGAAAGATAAAACTATTCCTTCTGACTAGCTTGCCTTTCTTGGTTTAGCTGGGACCTGATTTTCTTTATTCAGCTAGTGGGAAGATTTATCAGGTGCCAGGGGAAAAAAAACAGTTTATCAATGAAACATTTTAGCCTAGTTGGAATTTTCATATAGCAGGAGCTTGCTCTCACTTTTTTTTTTTCAAACACATTATGCTCTGCATGGAGCGAATATAAATATATATTGAAACCAACTATAAAGAAAATCAATTTAGCTGAACAACAAAAATGCCAAGCTTCATAGCAGAGACTTAAAAGTATCAATAACTATATCTCTCTAAAAAGTTGAATTATAAATATCCACAATTTCCTATCTAGTGTAAATATTCTATTAATCCAGGAGTGTCAAACTCAATTTCATTGAGGGCCACATCAGCATTGTGGTTGTCCTCAGGGGGCCGGGTAGGTGTGGCCAGGGTGGGTACGGCCTACTGGGTGGGCATGGCTGGAGTGGGCGTGGCCTACTGGGTGGGCGTGGCCAGCTCTACATCGTTCGTGTCAAGGGTGCCTGTGGGGGCCTGGGCAGGAGTGGGACAGATCTGAGGGTCTCTGGCAGAAGGGGGTGGGACCAGGGCAAGCGCCAAGGCATGGTCCACTGGAAGAGCCTGCTGAAACCCCTCCCCTGGGGTTATGTGAAGTAGGCGAGGGCCATTTGCTGGCCACTTCCAGGCGATGGTGCATTTCTTCATTCCTCACAAAGGGTGACACCTCCCCAGTGCACGCCCAGGGGGCAGGGTCAACGCGGCCCCCTGGGTGCCGGTCTCTTGCTGTTTCCAGATGGCCTTGTGAAGCTAAGATTGAATGTATTTCAGCATAGATGGCCACCACAAAATTGTACATTGGCTCCCGGGTGGCTAGGGTCGGGGCCAAGGCAGTGGGAGCCATTACCTCACTGTTTCCAGGATGGCTTCGCGGGCCACATGAAACCACATCGCGGGCCGCATCCGGGCCCCGGGCTTTGTGTTTGACATGTCTGTATTAATCAAACTTCCTTTCTCCTTGTTGTTATCTTCCTTCCTTCCTCTCTCCCTCCCCAGAAATCCTGCTGGCTTCCCCATTTACTTTCCTTCTGGGAAGCTTTCAGGGAGAAAGTGAATGGGAAAGCCAGCAGGAAGCTACAAACCAAGGCCAGCACTCAGGTAAGTAGCTCCTGCTGGATAGGGAAGGAGGGGTGTGGATCAGAAGGGTATGTGGAGATGTGTCAGAAGTGCATCAGAAGTGAGGAAGGGGAAGTGGATGTGCACGAGAGATGCCATGTAGGTCAGGGAAGGCATGTGAGTGGGTGACATTGGTTAGGAGTGGATGAGAAGTGATGTGAGGGTTGGGTAGGGCAGACAGGGAGGTAGCATAGGTGGTGAGGCCAGTGAGGTCATGAGGATATGCAAGAGGTGCCACATGGGTCAGGGAGAACGTGCAGGGGGTGGCATGGGTTGGGAAGGGTGCCTGGATATGCTTGAGAGTGTGTGAGAAGCCAGGAATTTCATTCCCTTGAGAGTCATGGATCCTGGATTTTGGATGCACTCTATAAGTTAGCCCATTTGAGGTACCTTGATTCAAAATTTCTTGCCCTGTGATGCACCAGTTCATCCAATTAAAGGTCATGACAACAAGAATTTTAGTAGTATATAGATTAAGAAGGATTACAAAACACAATATTTTCTAAATCCAAGCACGGTATATCCATGTAGCAGAAAGCCACTCTCTTGGTTATGTATGTCAACACAAGATAGGCTTTTGGTTGGTCTAGGGATCAAATAGGGCAGTTCCATGCTGGAAGTGGCCACTGGATTGATTGCAGACTCCACCTTTCCCCCCCCCCCCTTTGTTCTCTGCTCTCCACCCATCCATCTTTTAGGTTATCATATTGATGTATTCTCATTGTGTTCTTTTTCTTTTATTTATTGTTTTATTATTTTACTTCTGTTCTGTGTATTCCCTTTTCATTTCTTTTTATTGTCGTAAGCCACCTAAAGTAGCCCCATGGTGAGATAGGTGGCAAATAAGTTTAACAAATAAACAAACCAACAAACAAATCCTTTAAGCACATTTTGGGATATAACTGGAAGAGCAACCGATTTAATTCACCAACTGTATCTTTTAACAAGGTTGGCTATTCCAGCACCCCTATGTACCAAAAAGCACATTTAGTTTTTACGTAACTAGCACCTATAACATGACTGTTAATTTATTTTCCACACTGACAATATTCCGATTTTTTGATGAAGTTAATATTTGGCTTAATTCAGTACAAAACTTGAATATGTGTTTTGACTGTTTTATTTTTTGTAACTTTAAAAAAAATTATTGGATTATGAATACTTGGATAAAGATTTAAAACAATCTAAAGATTTTTTAAAAAAGAACTGAATTGGAGATAACAAATCACTTGTGAACACAGCTCCAAATGTTATAGGCAAGTATAAGGCTGCTTCCCTGAAACACAGTGCAGGAAGTAAAGCCTTTCACAAAGATTGCAACTTTGCTTTTCTTCCCTGCTCCCAATCTTGCTCTGGTGATTCAAGAAAGTTGAGTTTCATGTGACTAAGCACATGACTACCTTGCATCAGAAGCTAGATAATAAAGTTTCCATTAACAGACTTATCTGATCTAATCATGATTTATCATAGACTAACTCTGAAATTGGGTTACTTCCTTTCTAATTTAGCCCAAGACTTGTTCACCTGGCACAATTTACTTTATTTTTTAATACAGTGATGACAGGATTTTACCACCTTTCTCATATGGATGGGGGAAGACAATCCAGCTGTGTTTTTCCAATGTTAGCCATCTCTAAATCCTGACATGCTTAAACAAGAGTCTAAGCCTATCTTAGAACCCAATTCTAAGAAAAAGCTAGAGCAATTTGAATATTATTTCATTTATGTGATATATTTTATAACTTAGCATGTATGCCATTATCTCCACCTATTTTTCCCCTCAACAAAGACTGAGAGAATGGCTGGCCCAAAATCACCCAGTGCATTTCCCTGGTTGACAATGGACTAGGAACCTGGATATCCCTGGTGCCAGTCCAACAACTTAACCTGTACATGTTTTTTCCTACATAGAAAGAGACACACATAGAATCATCTCGGAACCACTGTTGTGTACATATTGTACATATTGCATTAGTAGTTGCAAAATCCATCATAGTTGATATCATTTCCTTTTATCGTTTTCATTAAATACTGTAACTTTTTAAAAAAAAGATATAATTTTTTCCCCTTCCATTTAATCGTATCTGATTCTCAAATACTTTTTGGACAAGTCCCTGTAGTCTTCTTGGCAAGATTTTTCAGAAGTGGTTTTCCACTGCCTTCTTCCTAGGGCTGAGAAGAAGTGACTGGCCCAAGGTGACCTAGCTGGTTTCCTGCCCAATGCAGGACTGGAACTCACAGCCTCCTAATTTTTAACCCAATGCCTTAACCACTATACCGAACTGGCTCTTCTAACTGCATTATTTGCCAGTGCAAAAATGGAAATGGTTGTGAGGCTAGTCACATTGACAACAGGACATGAATGTTCAAGCCTTAATAAACAAATGGCTAAGTTCATCCAACCATAGAGTTGTTTTGCTCTACTTTCTGGTATAGGAGGGCTCTATAGTGACTGGACTATCCCTTCCCCCCAGAGATCATCTACCCTGTTCAGTTATTTCAAATTTATTTCTTCTCCCTCACAAAGAATGCCACACTTCCACGCTTGCCTTCCTTCAGATCTGAAAAGAAGAATGGTGTGGAAAACTAAAAATAGTGGAAGGAAATGGTAGCCTGTGTTTCTGACCTCCTTTAAAATTCCATGACTGAGCACATCTGCTATACAATAAAGCAGTCATCTGTTCTTTTTCATGGCTTTTGTGCCACTAATGGCATTTATGATCAAAGAATTAAACAATTACAGTTTTCCTTATGTAGGATAAATAATGGTTAAACTATCACCTTCTGAATTTAGGCAAGTCAAGCTATTATCACAACTACAATTATAGAGTCAGTAGAAAGGGCTCTGCCCCACTTCATACAAAAAAGTCATGCATTAGATATATATATACATATATATATATGCATTATATATATATATATATATATATATATATATATATATATATATATATATATATATATATATATATATATATATATATATATATATATATATATATATATATATATATATATATATATATATATATATATATATATATATATATATATATATATATATATATATATATATATATATATATATATATATATATATATATATATATATATATACATACACCGGTATATATGTGTGTGTGTGTGTGTATATATATGTGTGTGTGTGTATATATATATATATATATATATGTATATATATATATATATATATATATATATATATATATATATATATATATATATATGTATATGTATATGTATATATATGTATATGTATATATGTATATGTATATGTATATATATATATATGTAACTTTATATGTTTATCAGCAAAGCAGCTAGCAAGCAAATGGAAATAATTTCATGAGTACCAATGGTGCTTTCTACAAAGGGCTATGCAAAACTTCCTAAAGTCAGCACACATTATGTGGTGGGGTTGCTACGTTTCAGGAATTCCTAGGGGTTCATGTCACAAAAAAGGTCTTCATTGTCATGTCCAAAAATATCCCTTTTCAAACATGAGCTTGTAAAACTAGTAAAAAGAATATGCCAGGCACTCACCAGGTCAAGACTTGAGGTCAGCTGCATTTAAGGAAGACAGAAAGACAGCTGACATTTTGAGAGCTGTGGGAACGAAATGTACAGATTAAATAATTTAGTAAGCCAAAAAAAATGTACCTTAGGCAACTTGTGTTCTGTCCTGCTCCACTATCTCAGGTGAACAGTGAATTAAATCAGGCCTTGCTTGCCAAGAAAACAAATGTCTAGTACTGTACATTATAATTTCCCGCTAAGGAGCAGGGCAGAAAGAAGAATGGGAAATTCGTTATATTTAAAGTGGGAACAATTAAAGGGAAAACTTAGATAAAGGAAACGCTTTCAGTGGTCTTTCAAATTAGAAGCTACAGAAGATTTGTTTAGAAACAAGTTTTCTGAAAACATTTAGGATATCATTTAAAAATAAGGTTATTCATTATTTTACAATTAAGGCACTATGGCAGCGGTTCTCAACCTATGGGTCGCGACCCCATTTGGGGTCGAACGACCGTTTCGCGGGGGTCGCTGGACACCGCAGTCTGCCATTTTGTTTTTTGTTTTTTGTTTTTTTTGTTTGTTTTTTTCATCGCGCGTGCGCCGCACATATGCGGATCGGGCCGTTGCACATGCGCCGCACATGCGCTGCGCATGCGCGGATCGGCCCGTCGTGGTCCACCATTTTGTTTTGGTTTTTTTACGTCGCGCATGTGCCGAGCAAGTGCAGATTGGCCTGATGCGCACGCGTGCGCACCGGGGTCGCACCGTGCATGGGCGGGGCAAGTGGGGTCTCACCTGAAAAAGGTTGAGAACCACTGCACTATGGTCACTGTGCAGTAATGAGAAGTCTTCCATCTGCCTCAATCTATAATAATTGATGCAAATCATTTGTAGAATTTTACTTTTCCCTATCACTTTCATTCTTTTGAGAATGAAAACAGGATAAAGATATATGTAAGCGGTTCTCAACCTGTGGGTCGCGACCCCATTTGGGGTCAAACGACCATTTCACGGGGGTCGCCAAGCACCGCAGTCCGCCATTTTATTTTATTTTTTGGTCAGCCATTTTTTTGGGGGGTCGGCCATTTTTTTTCCTATTGCGATGCGGGCCGTCACACCGCACATGCGTGATGCGTCCCGTCGCACCGCGCATGTGTGGTGCGGGCCCGCCATTTTTTTTTGCGTGATGCAGAACCGCTGATATATGTGGATCTGAAAAAAAGTAAATCAAACGTGGAAAATGCAAGTGAGTGTATATCTCAACTATTAAAACTATGGTCCCGAGGATATCTAGCAAGATAGAAAATTATTGTACTAGTTGACCTTAAAAAATGTCAGTACACTTTTCAGTTACAGCCCTATTGAACTCACTAATTCATATGATTCTGGATTTTGTTTCTAGCAGTTCATTTGTTTAGGACAGAGACCAATTGTGGCTTTGTAGACACGGGTAGTCCTTGATTTACGACCCCAATCAAGCCCAAAGTTTCTGTTACTAAGTGAGATAGTTGTGGTGAGTTTTGCCCCATTTTAAGACCTCTCTTGCCATAGTTGTTAAGTGAATCACTGCTGTTGATAAGTTAGTAACCCAGTTCTTAAGTGAAACTGGCTTCCTTATTGACTTGGCTTGATAGAAGGACGCAAAAGGTGATGACATGGCTTCAGGACATTGCAATCGTCATAAGTATGCACCAGTTGCCAAGCGTTTGAATTTTGATCACCTGACCATCGGGATGTTGCAATGGTCATAAGTGTGAAAAATGGTCATAAGTCATTTTTTTCAGTGCTATTGTTATGGTCACTAAATGAACTGTTGTAAGTCGAGGACTTATCTGCATTGATGAATTACCATTCCCAACATCCTGGAAGTATGGCCTGTGGTGAGGCAGGCTTAGAATATAGTCCAGAAATAACTAAGAGGTGCTCATTAGCCTATTTCTGACCTAGTGACTACAGATGGCAGAAAACCCCAGGCATTCTGTAATCAAGGTGAACTTTGTAAGTGAAAAATGCCATCTCAATGATCCGATTAGCATTTTTCAACTTTGATCCCTTCCACATGTGTGGACTGGAACTCCCATAATTCTTAGTTATGGCCATACTAAGTGTGGAATTCCAGAATTTAAAATCCACACATGGATTGCTAAGATTGCCAATTGTTCAAGACTGGAAAATTTGGACTTAGAAAACTGAATTCACCAAATTCTAGAAGTACCATAGTAAATAATAGAGTTTTTCTTAGTTTATCTAATCACTTTCTTTTAAAAGATAGTAGGTCAGGCAGCCTTTGGGATGGCATTTTTTTTCCAATTATTGTTGCAGTATCACTTTCTTGTTAAGCTACGAAAGGTATATTATAAGGAGACTAAAAGTTCACCAATGATATATTTTCTATAAGATCAAGCGGTTGCAATCATACATACTTTCAGCACAGATATTCTATTTTGCTAAAAGTTTTGTGCTACTTGGTCAATGGTTTCTTGCAAATAAGGACAGCAACATTTTTCTAGAAGGCCACAATTACTATTAGTAATTCCCTTTCTTTTTTCAGTCTAATGCATCTGTTGTTCATTACATTCTTCTTAAAACAGGCATGTCAAACTCGTGATGTCACATGACATTGCGCGACATATTGGAGCTTTTTCGCCATTGCCGGCAATGGGGTGGGCGCGGCTCCGGTATGATGAAACCAGCCTGTGGGCCGGCAGTTTGACACCTCTGTCTTAAAAGATCCACAGAGAGTTCATCAAACAAAACCAAATATTTTTGGTATAATTTCTAAGAGAGTAACATCTTTAAGATAGTTTACTTCAAAAATATTTGTAATTCAAGATCTTGTTTAATTCATTTTATAGCATCCCAGTTCTTTAAAGACCTTCCAATGGTGTCTTGTTCTTGTCTTTATTGAACTTCATCTTAACCCAGGAAGAACTATCACAGCCTCAAGCCATACCATTCATTGTGCTGACATGCAGAAGTTCAGCAGCTGAAATCTATCTACTGTAATTCTGTCAAGAAAAGTTTTGCAATTAAATTTATGTTTCTCAGGTTGTTTTGAAAGCACAGGATTAAATAAATTATGAACCTGATAGATTGAGACTTCTTTTCATTCCACTTTTGGTTTTCTAATCTATAAATATAATCCACGAATCCATGAGATTAAATTTGAGATTTTTAATATTATGCCCCATCAATTTACATGAAAACTGAATGTGGGTAAGATGTGTACATCAGAAGAATAAAATTCAATCACCCCCTAAGTAGGGTATTGTCATCATGCTGGTATATATTTGTCCTGAGGCCTCCTCTTTTCTCAGACTGTGGCCATTGCTTAATATTTATCTAGAATTTCTTTAGCCTGACCTGAATTTGACTCTTGTGTGAAACTGAAGAGAGCCAGGAAAAGGGTGCAGTGTTGTGCAAACTCCATCAGACGCTTCACTTCAGGATATTTCATCAGTCCTATTTATTTATTTCCAAAGCATAATTTAAGAGGTCCTGCCATCTATACCTTACATATAAGCATCCTCTTGTTTTGCATCAGAACTTATTTTTAGCTAGTTGTTTTTCTTAAATGGAGATTGCACGAACTTTTGCCCTTGGTCTTGTGAATTATACTGATGTTGCTTGGGTAATACTGAAGAGTAGACAGTGCCTCTCACACACACCCCTTAGCTATGAATAGAAAAGTGGAATGGAGTAAGTTAGAAAATCACTAGAAGGTGAAGCTCATGGTAGACATTTATTTATAAAAAATATTGAGCACCTCAACCTTGAGTGACCATGATACGTATTCAGGGGAAACATTAGCTAAAATTTTCTTGTCTGGTGAACTTTAATCTCAGAAACATGAAATATTTTTTTGTGATCTTTGATGATAAGGTTAAAAGAGCAGTAGTGGTAAATAAGCTATCTTTGCTATTAAGGTTTTCCCCCATTCAAGAATCTTCCTACATTTCTGAAACACCTCAATATTTTCAAAACACTATTTCGGTAAACAAAACACAATGTTTTGAGAGGCAGTATAAAAGCATGTAGGTTGTTATGCTGCAGGGGGGAGGAAGAGGATAAGGTATAGGAAGCAGCGTTGTGATAAACTCTTTATATTGTGGTTTAACTGGTGATTTTTTTCTCCATATTGAACTCCAAAGAAGTCAGTTACACATATCCACAGAAAAACCCAGCTGTGATTTCCCTCTCCTCCCCCCCCCCACTGAATTTAACAGGAATTCCTAGGTAACCCAGGAGTAGGGTGACTTGGGTAACAGCATACATATGGCAAGAACAAATGTATTGTAATATGCCTTGTCGAAGTGGAGAATGTTGGACTTGCCTAGACAGCAGGAGTGGGAAATGGATGATCTTAAATGCAATGAGTTCAGCCACTGATACAAAATAAAGGAATGACTGCGAACATTAAATGGCCCACAAGCCAGCATAATAATATAAACCTTCTTGATAAGATACACTTTGATTTTTATACTGCTAACATTATGCAGTATTGAAATATCTTTGTTCAAATGTTGAAAAACAATTAACAAGTTCTGGACTTCTTTGGTCTTTTGTATGCTTTGATTAGCCCCACTACCACATGCCAGCAATTACTTTTGCTTTTTAAAACATTGTTGCATTGTTCATTCTAGGTTAAAAGCTTTGTTGTTTTATGAAGAAGCAGAAAATCAGTTTTCTTTTAAAACATTTTACTTCCTGCAAAGCTTAAAGGCTGATTAACAGAAAATGTTGACCAAGTTGTTGTTGTTGTTGTTGTTGTTATTATTATTATTATTATTTTAAGGAGGAAGAGAAGTACTAGTATTAGTAGTAATTCTATCAGCTAGTGGTAATTTAGTCAGTTTCTGGCTTCTGGTAGTTCTGCAATCTACAAACATGGACATCAAACTTACCTGCTACATCTTACTAAAACTAGAAAGAAAAAATGTATTAATTTTCCGGCGAAACACTGGGTTTCAGAACCTATTAGAGCCATTTCTACCCAGTACTCAATAAACAGTAAGACTATTAACAATTAGGGGTTAGCCTTCTTTTTTATTAGAGTAAGAAATACATGATATACATAGTTTTCTTAATGTAACTTTTTGTCTCAAGAATTAGTTCTCTCATGAAAAAGCGTATTGAATTTCTACCTCAGTTGTTTTTGTTAGGTATTACAAAAGACTGTACCACCTTGGAGACGAACTTAATTTTGAATTTGATCACAGCAGCAAGACTGTTGGTGGGACAATACTGGAAGAAACCAGAATTACCATCTATTGAAGAATGGACCTTGAAAGTCATAAATTTGGCAGAAATGGCCAAAATATCTGCATATTTGAAGGATCATTCAAATGAAAAATATATGTTGGACTGGAAAAAATGGATAGATTACATACAAGGGAAATATCAATCTAAGAAACTGTATGTAGCCTATAGTTAAATGTTTTATATGCTGATTGAAAAATGTTTACAAGTAGAAAATGATTAAGTTGAGTTGCACTCAACCTGATTTTTTTGTTTCCTCTGTTTACATTGACAAATATATAATTAATAAAAATTACAAAAATTTAAAAAAAAAAGAATTAGTTCTCTCCCTTCATCTTTCTTAGAGTGCTCGGATAGGAGACCACCTCGCAGCCCATCCAAACGTTGCTCAAGATCGGACCCTGACATCCAACAATTAAACTTCCTCATGCATCTTCATATCACATACACAATATTCTTAGCAACCAGCATCATGAGAATCATGCCCAAGCCTAGCACTGAAAATGGGTTCCTAATTATAGAAGAATTTCAGAAATGGGGCAATTCACAATTTGTAAATGACAAAACAATTCAATGGGGAAGACGCAAGGCATCTCAATTCCCCAGTAGTTGCTGGATCACAATTTCCAAGAGATGCAGGGAAGGAACATTTTCCTAATATCTCATAAATCTTAGAGCATTGCCCTTGCTTCTTGGAAAAATATTAAGGGAGGCATACAGTATAATCATTGACAGCCAGTTTGTTGTGTAGTGCTTAAGACATCAGGGTTGAAACCAGGAGACCGTGAATTTTAGTCCTGCCTTAGGAACGGAGTCAGCTAGGTGACCTTGGGCTAGTTACTTTCTCTCAGCCCTAGGAAGGAAGCAATGGCAAACCACTTCTGAAAACCCTTGCCAAGAAAACTGCATGGAGTCTGAATAATTTCAGATCCACACTCCAATGTCCTCAGTTTAGTTAACTCTCCCTGTAAGACTAGGTCAAGTACAATACAATTGCACTTATGCTGGATATCAAAAACCTCTGTTCACAATAGACTGTATTATCAATTTTACTAAAAGTCATGAGTGCCATTTAGCCGCTCCGCTGTTCTTTAATTCATGATCACATAAAATAATTTCATTTTGCTTTGCTGTTTTTGCATTTTTCTTCAGTTGTTCCAGAGTAGCAGAATCTGGGAAATTAAGCCACCTCAACAGAACTGTTAGTAGAAATCTACTTGTAATTTATTTTCTCTAGAGTCTTGACTGGGAAAGTAATAATTTAAGTGGCAAAAAGTCAGTCTTAAGACACTGAATGAAATGAAATTAAGCAGAAGGAATTAAAATGATAAAAAATACCTGAAGTACATAATATATAAACTTCAAAACCAGAATTGTTTTTTTTACAAACAAGTTTATTTATAGTTTTACCAGGGCACAAAGTTGAATGACAGCAAATATTTTTTTCTGTACAACAGTAGAATGGCCAGTGCAAAATATGTATTTTTAAAAATCTATAAACAAACATTCTGACACTTTCACTCAGAAAAGTTATTCTGGGCCTCCATTCTCCCTTCATTTAAATTGCAATTAAAATTGTTCTTGTGTTACACAGTAAAAACAAGAAAACTCCCATACCTCTTCTGAAAGACACAAATACCTACTCCAATCATCTGAAGATATCAAATATTTAGCGAGATTAAGATCAACCAGGCTTCACAATAAGACAGAAAATAGGTATAAAACAAAATGCATAAGCACAAATATTCAGCATACATTTTTAAAAGTCAAGCATTGATTTAAAGCTGCTTTTCCTGAGAGACTAGCACTATTAAAAGATATCATGACCACTAACATCCTTTTGGTCACCAAACATTTTCATTACCCAAACATTTTCTCTCAAATCTCAGGGTCAGTACAAGAGAAAAAGGATAAGTAAGGTCTCATAGCTGTAGATACAGCAAGATAATATAATTTTCTAGCAGTAACTTCTCACAATCCTATCCCTTGGTCCCTATCATACCAAAATTTGTTTACAGATTTACATTTTAAATGGAAAGTTGGCATGCTGCTTACCATTTCCAGCAGTTTCTTTATTTCCACAACACAGTGTATCCAGCCCACACAAAAGTGGGCATACTGATCACAACAGGTATATATTTGTGAATGGGAGCCCTAACAGGTTTATTTGTTGAAGGGCTCTCAATCTTCCAAATAGGCCCTCATCTCAGAAAGACATGTCCCCTTTGTTGTAGAGCAGGGGTCCCCAACCCCCGGTGCGTAGACTGGTACCAGGCCGCAGTATGCCAGCAACTGGTCTGCACAAACAAGTAAAGCCCCATCTGTGGGATGCAGGCAGCACACAAAACCATGCACTCTCCCGTCCGTGGAAAAACCTTTCTCCACAGAACCGGTCCCTGGTGCCTGAAAAGCTGGGGACCTCTGTTGTAGAGGTATTTTGAAGCAGTCAGGAATCAACACTATTTTATAAATCTCAGTCAGCTTCCTTATTGGCTTACAAGAATTAACATGCAGCACTTAAGGCAGAAAATCATGTTGCTACTGACTCAAATGGTTTACACTTTTTAACCTAAAATAACAAGCTTTCTCCAGTCTTTAAAAAAAACAACATTTAGCTATAATCTGTTATGAAGGCTGTTCATTTCAGGAAGTAAAAAAGACAATTATCAAGAGCACAGAATGTATAGTACTTCTAGGAAGTGCAACACGCAGTTATGAATGTGCTAAAGGCAATTTTGAACCAAAATTGTATTGTGCCATGATATATTTCCATCAAAACTGTTTGGGGAGTATAATAGTTCAATATTTTGCTTTATTTCAAGAGCTTGATGAAAGTAAAACATATATAAATCAAAATTCTGGCCTAAGAAGTTATCTCTACATATGAGGATTCTGGCCCTGAGCACTTACTCAACAGATGCCAATCAAATGCCGCATGATGCAGCTGCATATAATCTGCTATCTCAACCAATGTTGTCTATCTTTGTGTGCACAATTCCAATCCGGGATCTATCACACAATCATGGGAGATAGACGTACAGTAGCTTTCTTTATGTATGTTTCTAATCCAATGGGGATTTTTTTGTACAGAAGCTACTTCTGCACACCCACCCATTCAATTTATCAGGCTGCAAGTGTCTGTCTTAAATGCATATAAAAATGTAATATTAGACATGTTTCCATCCAATTTAATGTGATTTCTATGCAACTCTTTGCAATGTCTAAGAGAAGTGAGAGCAATGTAAGATTTGCCTCTCCCCACTCCAAAGGTTAGAGATGTGAAAGTCCACACTACTTGTGGAAGGAACTTTAACATATAAAGCATGTACATTCCTGCAGGTTACATTTTCAGATTAGAAAGCATGAAAAAACAGAAGTGGCATATCCACCCATTTTCCTTCCTTAGCAGCAACACTCTCTTTAAAGCAGGGGTTCTCAACCTTGGCAACTTTAAGACTTGTGGACTTCAACTCCCAGAATTCCTCAGCCAGCAAAGCAAAGCTGGCTGAGGAATTCTGGGAGTTGAAGTCCACAAGTCTTAAAGTGGCCAAGGTTGAGAACCCCTGCTTTAAAGCTTTGAGACGAAGGCATGGAATTGCCATCAGAGCTGTGGAATAACCACAGAAATAAGAGCGTTTTTTCACACATATTACCGGTATAAGTCCAAGGCACAAAAGCCAGATATTCCTGATTATGCTTATAGCTTTCTACCTATGTAGTGAATTGAGCCATTTTACTTTATTTGAAAAAGAAAATGCTTTATTCTTGAACATATCACTGGCTTAAATGTAAAGCTTAATGTCCAGCCTTGAGTGCGGCTAGGTTTTTGTTTAACAACTATGTACACATGCAACCATTTTTATTGTCTTTCAGAGTCAAATCTCACCCAGTTCCATGAGTGGTGTTGTAGTTCTCTTAGCTATAATGGTGGGAAAGCAATCTCCCATTTTCCCACTCAAAAATCAGCCCCTTTTCATCTATGCAATAAACCTGAAGGAAAGTCAAGTTGTATGATGTAACATAAGCCAGCTACTAGTGGCATCATTCAGTTGTAAGTAAGATCTGACCCTATTTGTCCTAGTTTTAGTTTGAACTCTGAAGCTCGTGAAAAGAAATGAATTAAAAGTTTAAAAATGGAAACTGGAGGTATAAAAGATCAGGAAATAAAGGAAAAAGAAAACCTTTGTTAATATGAACAGAGTGCAGAAACTTTTTCTCATGATGAGTTTAGAAGATAGTTTCTTTGCTCTGAAGTAGTGTTATCAACTTTGGCAATTTGAAGGCATGGGAAATTCTGACAGGTGAAGTCCGCACATCTTCAAGTTGCCAAAGCAGTATTAAAAAAATACTGCTTTAAGGGGAAAAGCAGTACAAATCAGTTATAAAAGCTTGCAATTAACTTCCTATAACTGTCTGGAAAGAGAGGAGACAATAGAATAAGCCCAGTTAATTTCAAATTCACATCCAAGATGAATTCCAAAAGTTGGTGGTTTATTGCATCAGCTTATTTCATCTGCTCATTTCAAGACTTTCTTAACAAGGCCCTTGAATCAAACTATTACTAGATCAGTAACAAAGCAAAGGCATTATGTGGTCCTCAAGTCTCCAAACACCACACACTTTAATCTCCTTGTTAGGGCATTTGGTTAATAACAGTACGTTATCCAATGGATTTTCTATCTTTATAGACTGAGTTGCAGGAAGGAGAATGAGACATCGTGCTGTAAAGCTGTTCCAAGTCCAAATATACAGAGGAGTGGGTCATTTCAGAATAATATGGTAGCCATCGTTACTTTCAGCTATAAGAAAAGGGTGAAAAAAATCTGTCAGGAACTCATTGCAATATTTATGTTTTTAGTCCTATAAATTTCTACAATTCTGTGGTCTGTACTTTCCTCAGATTCTGGTTGTACAATAAGAGACTATTTTGAAAAATCATTTTGAACGTATTAGGAAGGCATATCAGTATTAAATTATGGAACATTTTTTGCTAGAAAATATAAACGTTTTCAGTGGGAGGCAAGATAACACACAGGTAGGTAGAAGATGAGCTATCTTTTCTCTCATCCAGAGTATCAGTCATAAAAAAATAAAAGAAAGATCAGTCTAATTTCAAAGCAGACTTCTGCAGTTTCCCTCCCAAAACACCTACCCAAGGTAAGCAGACTTTTTACTGATTTGGGTCCTGGAGCTGCATTTTATCAGATTCCCATTCAAACTCTTCTAACAATTGCCAAGAGGACCTTTTGACCTACTTTAGAGAAGCAACTGGAATAAGGTAATTATTGTTTTTAGAAGAGGGCTCCATAGGTGCCATCTGGCTATCTCTTCATATTTATAGTTGAATGTTAACCAAAGAACTTTTGAAAAATGCTTATAGGTTGCTTCTTGCATCTCTCAGTGTGAGACCCGGAAAAGTTATTACATTATGTCAGGAAATGTATGCAGATATACCTTTCAATGTAGAGATGATGAAACAAGATTCATCTTGAAAGTTTTGTACCATCTAGATAAAGAGAAAAATGGAAGATGTTTTTATTTCCTTCATGATACATTTTTATATTAAGCTTTATTCAACAAGAAAACACTGATCAGGCATGAGCTACAAACTCCCAATGATCTCTGGATGGCAAAAAGGAGTATATTTTTATACTACCCAACGTTTTTCCAGATGTCAGTACCTCTAAATAAGATGTTGTTATTTTTAAAAGAAAATCATGTAGACACTGTCTATTAGTATTAGCAAATCCAGCTATTAAAGAAGGAGGTTCTAATTTGAGAAAAAAGGAGCTAGTTCTAATATATTTGTCAATAGATTTCAGAAAGAATGGATTTGTGCATTACTTCTGCGGCAAAATTTAGCAATGTATTTAAATGGAGGAGCTTTATTCTAGATGATATACACATGAAATATTTAAAAATAAATAACTACCATGAGACATTATGACTGTGCAAAGTATTCAGAAAAAGTGCTTTGTAGGTCCTGTTAGTGTGAAGAGCATTAGCATGCCTTCAAAGCGTTAAAACCATCATGTCTTTTGCAAGGCTGTGCAAGTCCTTCCAAAACTGACTTGGCATGTATTTGTACAGCCACTTTGTTTCTTTCATAGTCTGGGCAAAAATGTCTCTCTATGTGTCCACATGGTTATCTTTGCTATAACCCCAGTCGTCTTGCAAACCACACAAGTGCTTTAATGCTTTGGAGATGTTTCATACTACTAATGCACTTTGCAAAGCATCTCTTTTGAATATCAGGCCCAACCTTACAAAATAGTTCACCAAACGGACAAGGCTGGAAAGTAGAAATTTGTCAGATTCAATGCATACTTTGAGACCTGTTATTATTTCAGCAATACAAAGTTAGTTACAAGTAGTAGATGGCAATTATTTGTTTTTCCCAGGAAGATCAACTCTGAGAAGAATTGAGAAGGAAACAATGCGAAATAGCCTCACTTAGGATTCTACGAGATTTTTCTGGCACAGTTTCCATTATTTGTGAATACTTGAGGCTTTGCCTATTTGTCTTTGGTTTCCCCCCACCATTCCTTTTATCATACAAGAAAGTATCCCATGTAGGAGTAAAACAAGTTGCCATTTTCATTCTAGGAATCTTTGGGCTCTAAAAACCACATAACATTACTACTACTATTACTACTACTATTTCTGTTACTACCACTATACATATATACACCCAAACACTATTTTGGAGATACGAAAGGAAGCATACAGTATCTGTTTTAGATCTTGAAAGCAAGTGAGGAAAAAAGCTTTCCAATTCAATACGGCTAACATTGTTTAATGACAGGTGCTCAAGTACTGAAATGCACAAGTTGATTGTAAATGTTTACAGACATCAGGACATTTAGCACTTAACCTTTCTAAACATTTGTTCAGATTGCTATAATGGGTGACACTAGGATCCATCTCCCTGTTATAACTCTTACACGCATTTAAGGTTTCTTCTCTCCCACCCACTGTCCAAATGTAGAAATATTCACCAAAACTAAAGTCAAGGCTACTCGCAACATGCACAAATCAAGCATGAGGTAGGTACAGCCAACTGCTGCCTTTCCTTTACATCCCTGTTACTGCCCTACTATTAGAACACAAAAATAAGGCAGTAGCAGTTGTTAATCAGTAACCTAAATATTTAATGAAAGTCTTTTTGCACCAAAGTTAGTCAAGGCCATTCCACTTTCCAAATGCTGCCTTAAAGCATTTCATGACTATTCAAACGTTACAAGTTTCTGAATCATCGGGGTGAAACAGTAGAGCAACTTTCAGAACAAACATTACAGGTTTGATCCATAACCACATGGGAATTTTGTGCTTTGCTATAACTCCAGTCCAGAGGTCAAATACAATGAAACTTCTTAAGTGATTCTGAAGCATGCAGAAGGCTACTCAGAAAAAGCTGTAATATTTGGCAGGTAAATACAGGGTATAATTAAGTGAGATATATTTAGAAGTAGTTAGAAGAAAGATGGTAAATTTCCTCCCCATTTGCCCCAAAGCAAGAAACTTCATAGTTATTAGGGCTGATATCAGTTCCCTTTACCAAAATATCTTCCATTTTTATATAATTCAGTCTTCATATAGTGCTATCTGGGAACATCTGTATCTTTTTCCTTACTCTCTGCCTATCAGAAGACTAATCAAAATGACACAAAGCCATAGATTTTGCAGTTGAAATCACTTTCTAAAATGTAAATTGAGATTGCCTGACTTCCCTTATTTTTACTCAAAACTAACTGTATTTAAACCTATTTAGGTAATCCATTCCTGTTTATCTCAAACTTTCATCAGTTAACTGGAGATGGAGGGAGGGGTGACCGTCTGCTATTACTCTTAAACAATCGAAAGTCAAAATTTCTTACTAGATAACTACAAATCTTCCCAACTGTTGCTATATTTCTCCATCCATGCCTTAATTATCTTTCAATACTAGCCTTTTGTAGACAAGAGAAAAAATAGGCAATGTTTCAGAATATTGTTTTGTCTGTCTATTTAGTTGCAGGGCTTATAGCCTACTCTGATCTACCATCTCTGAGTAGTGTACTCTTCTCCAAGTCTGTAATCAGGGTTGAAAACAGGTAATATGATAAAAAAAACAGATTGGGAAATAAAAACTAAAATATTAAATAAAGCAAATTACAAAATTATAAAGAAAAAACTAACTGATCTTTCATCTGTTGATTCTACTCCCTTTGGTACCATATAAATTCTACCAGAAATTTCTGATTTTAAATATTTCAAGGATCAAGGGACCTTAAGTTGATGAACATTTTTAAAAAGTAGTAAAGAGTGATTAAGACATTTTAATGTTTTGAAGCTAAGTAATTTGAAAGGAACCTAATTCAGAATGAACAAATAAGTTAATGTTATGCCTTGAACATCAAAATCTAGCATCAGGTGCAAAATATTCTAGTGAAAACTCTTACCTCGTTGCTCACTAACACATGGATCCCTGTAGGTCCCTGCCGATAGATCCGGTTTATCTGCTGTGGGGAAATACTGTACAAGTTTGCAATCTTCTCCATCAACTCCAGGGTTGTTAACTCTTCTAAGAAGATAGCATGGTATACTGCAACAGTGTTGGAGAAAGAACAACTTTCAGGAGTGAACATACTGGCAAGTTGCAGGTGACATGTGATTATGTGAGACCCTCTTTCATGTTAGTCACTCTCTTTCAGCCCAACCCACCTCACAAGGTTGCTGTTGTAAGGAAACTAAGAGAAGTACTACCGTAGGTATGTTCCCCAGCTTGAGTTATTTATAAAAATAATAAAGATAGGATAAAAATAAACAAAAATAAAAAAAATAATCCTAGCTAATGCAGTTAACTGCTACAGGCCAACACGTTACTTGCACAAGATCAGCCTATAAATTATGTATTGTGTCTTGAGGGATATGCTTTTTGTCTTTCATATGATACAAAGCACCTTTCTATATTTCATTCATCCAAAACTTGACAAAGAGTGTTGAAAATCAGACATCACGTTGGTTGATCCACAACTTTTCAAAGGTTTTGCAGGGGGCAGGCAAGATGCTGTATGTCTTGTGATGCTGTATGTCTTCCAGGGATAACTAAAATCTTCTTTTAAAAGTAAGTTTTCCAAGACTACTATGTGATTCAAAAGGTAATTGCAGGATTACAAATCCCTGTCTAACCCTCGGAAAGAGATCCTGTAGATGTGGTCAATTACTGATTCCATTTTCAATTTTGCACCTCAACCATTAGATGCAATAACTGCTTGCTCTTTGAGTTGAATGTTTAAACCTTAAAACCAACTCATCTACTTTGCAAGGGGACTGGGCCATGAGAAGAATCCTTCTGTTATCAGGAGAAGGAGGGGACACTGTGGAGACTTAATTGTTGTTATAAATAAGGGTATAGGAATAGCGGTAAAATCAACCACAATACTTAGTTCAGATCTCATTTTGGTGATTTGCCATATATCGCTTTGGAGGCCATTTTATTCATTTCAGAACTGAATTAACATTATAGACAGAGTTCTCCTAATGAAGACATGAAACCTGCCTGACAAATTTCACATCACTAGGGACCAGTTAGATGTGCTTAGAATTTTTCAGATACTATAGCAGTGTTTCTCAACCTTGACAATTTTAAGGCATGTGGACTTCAACTCCCAGAATTCCACAGCCAGCATTGCTGGCTGTGGAATTCTGGGAGTTGAAGTCCACATGCCTTAAAATTGTCAAGGTTGAGAAACACTGTACTATAGGAACAATGGATCAAAGATGGGGGGGGGGAATCCTTTCATTTCTTTTTTTTTTCTTTACAGAATTTGGTCATGGAAAGTGCAATAGGGCAGAAGGAAGATAATAAATGTGAAGCAAATAGTTAATAAATGAATAATAAAAGTTCTGAAACTGCTCAGATTCTGCCCAAGTGACACTTACTACAAAGATTACCATCTCCATTCTCTCGTTTTTGATGAAGATGAGACCGGTTTTGCTCAGGCTCTTGACAGACATAAATGGTCATCTTAGGCCTTACATTCCTAAAGGCAAAACAAAATTTTCTTTTCAGTTTTGGCATTGTAAGCAAACGTACGGTTCTCTAACCTTAATCAACAACTTTAACATGACTATCCAAGGATATGATCAGTATGACTTCTGTTTAAGTAAGGGGTTGGACTAGAAAAATCTCCAAGGTCTCTTCCAACTCTGTTATTCTGTATTCTGTATCAATAAATCTGTTTCTATATGGTGTAATTGAAAGTAAGGTGTTAGCAGAGTCACGAATGAAGGCAAATCTACACGTCCCAGAATGATGTTGCAGCATCCAATCTGGGCCAGTTACTGGAAGACCAGAGTTTCTGTCTTCCGAGCTTTCAGATTCATGCTGGAGCCCATCTTCAGGGAACTAGGCTAGAGAGAAGTTCCCTGAAGATGGGCTCCAACAGAAGTCTAAAAGCTTGGAAGACAAAATTTCTGGTCCCGGTGACCGACCCAGATTGGATCTGAGGACATCTGCGATTTTTACAAGCAGAAGTAATAATGACTGATGATGCAGAGTTACAGTATTAAATTTGGGCCTCTGTCTTCCACAATATTCACAGTAGTCCAGAATGCGGCTGCGCGAGCCGTCTTGGGTCTCCCAAGACATGCTCATATCACTCCAGCCCTCCGTGAGCTGCACTGGCTACCAATTGGTCTCCGAACACAATTCAAAGTGTTGGTTATGACCTATAAAACCCTTTATGTCAATGGGCCAGGATACTTGCGGGACCGTCTTCTGCCCCATGAATCCCAGCGACCGGTTAGGGCACATAGGGTTGGCCTCCTACGGGTCCCGTCTGTTAGACAATGTCATCTGGCGGGGCCTAGGGTTAGGGCCTTCTCTGTTGCTGCCCCAGCCCTCTGGAACCAACTTCCCTCAGAGGTTCGTACTGCTCCCTCCCTCCTAGCTTTCCGAAAACTCTTAAAAACACATTTATGCAGACAGGTTTGGGGCGTGTGAGTTGCACTCTGCCCCTGGGCCTCTGATTGTGACTGTGTGTTGTATAAGTGGAAATAGTTTTATAGTTTTTACATTGTAAATTAGTATTTTAATTGATTTATACTATATTTTTGTACTTGTATTTTTGCTGTGAGCCACCCTGAGTCTTGGGAGAAGGGCGGCATATAAGCCAAATAATTAAATAAATAAATATTCACATATCTCAACTCACTATGACTGGTATAAGAACAAGGATTATTAACAAACCTTCCTTTAATGGCATTAAAAAGTCGAATGCCATCAGCTGGGCCACAAATCTGAACAAAGTCTTCTTTGGACATCTTCAGTAAGTCGGCACCTATACATTTCAAGCACAGATGATTTTCTTTTTCCTTCCAAGAACATATATCCAAGAATACAGACCCACCTTTCACAGAAGTTTTATGACAGATGCTTGCTGACCATACATGCTAAATAGAAAACAGGGAGGGCGGGGATAGAAAAGGAGGCGTGTTGCACGTAGTCATCAGAAAGCCGTTGTATACAAATATGCCTAGTTAAACTATCCTGCAGAAATGTCAACACACGGCCTATGCAAAGTAGAGGTGTACCCCTTTTAAGCATACATTAAATACACATACCTGAGAAACTTGAAAATAGCCTACAGAACTGAGAAAACCTATTTCGATGAAGCCACTGCTGAGCATCTTGAATAGAAGCAGAGGGAAGGAGATGCTACATTGCAAAAAGAATAAGAGGGTCTTGAAATGAACTGTTCATCAGTGTCCTAAAAAAGAAAAGCACCACATTAACACGATCCCAAATACTTACATCATTGCTGGAAGGCAGGACCTCCACCTGATGAGTTGGAGAACTGTTGCTAAAAAAATGTATAGAGTTGAGAAAAAAGAAAGCATTTTTTAAATCTCTCATTTAATAAAGTTGGCCATTCCCCACCACCCCTTCCACCATACAGTCTGGTTGATACATTAAAATGTTTAAAATGAACCTTATTTTTTTTTTCTAAATTTGGGCCGTGTATAAATGCAAAGACACCTGCTCCTTGTTTGAACAAGAGCTGCCTGAGTCTTCTCAAGCATCTTTGCTGGTTAATGACTACAATACAATTTTAAAATAAAATATCAAACATCTAAACTGTGTCTTGATTTTTAAAAAGAAATCAGCATTACTTGGAGCTAAACCTCATTCAAGTAGTAGAAAAAGCTTTGGCATGAGCTAGGTCTCTTCCCTCAAAGTTTGTCATCTAGCTGGTCCTACAAAGCATAGAACCTTTTTCATAGCAGCCCCTACTCTGTGGAACATCTTTTCCTTGGGATCTGGCAGACCTTCAGGTTTTTTTCCCCACAAACAGCTGATTCTTCTACAAGCATGGAGATAGGAGGAGATTGGTGTTCAGGGTCCATATTTGGTGATATGTCAGAGAATGTCAGGTTCTGTTACTGTTTCTGGGGCTTTAGTATTGTTGAGAGTGATGGCTCATAAGATGGGTGGTCGTATTTTAAAAATAAATATATAAATAAAATCATTATTATTGTAGATCACTATCCTAGCAAGGTTTGAAGTGACTCATATTTATTTATGATGACAGGATCTTGAGATCCAGAGGTGGTTTATAATCAGACTGAGGGAAATCATGTCCAGTTCTTCACTTAGCCTTAAAAATTGCTACAGAACTAAGCAAACCAACATCCCTTAGCCCAGAAGTTCCCAACCTTTTGGGCACCAGGGACCAGTTATGTGGAGAGAGGTTTTTCCATGGACCAGAGGGGGTGTGGTTTTGTGTGCTGCCTGCACCCCACAGATGGGGCTTTGCTTGTTTGTGCAGCCCAGTTGCTGGCATGCCACAGCCTGGTACTGGTCCACCACAGACTGGGGGTTGGGGACCCCTGCCTTAGCCCAATACATTTTTTGTTACCAAGCTAAAATGGAAGGAATAGGTTGCATATTGTATCTTAAGGTCCTTGAAGAAGGAATAGACAGAACAGACAATTAAGATATTTTCTTTTCTCCTAGCTAATAGTAAGGAAAAAATTGCTTAAAAACTCTCTTGCATATATTCTCTTATGTAAATAGCTTTCAAATAAGACAAAGTTGTGCAAGAGTTCAGCTGCAGAGGAATGGATCTTACAATCTCAGTCCATCAACATTAAGCTGGACCTGAAAGCCAGGTTAAGCTTCCTAATCTTTTACATTCGGAAGTGTTTAGAACACACAATCATAAAATCTCAAAACTGGGATGCCTCTGTCAGCAGAAAAGACAAAAATATTTATCACGTACCCATCTCCAAGGCTGAAACTGTTTGGAGAGCTGTTGTAATTTGGAGATGGAGCGTTGTTCACTTGACAAGGCACATCTGGCCATGGGGAACACTGTGCAAACAAAACCAATGTCTTGAGAAAGAGAATCCAAAAATACAATCTCATTCTATTTTAAAACTAGCTTTTGTTGGATCAATAGCAAAAATATATTTATTATCACCAACATGCATATTCCCAACATCACATATGATCATATATGCACTACTCAAAAGAATAAGCAGGGAATTAACCTACAGTTAGTTTCCTAGCACTGTAGATTTGTACGTGGTGGAACAAATTAAAAGCCCTACTTCAACTGTATACGTATTCAATGGGGAAAAGGGCTGCCAATTTATAAATATAGAACGTAATACATTTCAAGCCCTCTTTACTACATATAACCATGTTATACCTAATATATGCAGAATGGGTCTTACAAGAAAGCTATTACAAGTCTATCCACTCCCTTTTTACACAGAAATAATTCTAAACCTATGCTAAATTATTATATACTGTTGTATAATCGAATTCTTAGCAGAATTTAGTGTTCTAAGAGTAAATGTTTGTGCAGCTGGATGTTCCCTGTTTCTCCTCTAACCCCAATTCCCTACAGCTATGCTTCTGAAATATGCTTACGAAATTCCCATATTATCCCTTATCCATACTGTGGACTTGCTACGTAGTAGCTGTAAGGGGTGCCACAGCTGGGACAGTTAAAAGGATTTCACCATTCATTTTCAGTGATACAATAGACAACCTATGCATTAACTTAAGTTTTCTCTTCACAGTAAATATAAACATTAGTAAATATTTAACTTTTTTGGAACAAGGACTATATGGTTTCCTGCTTTAAGATGCTAAAGGTTATCCTCATCAACAGCAGGCCACCTTAATCTGATAGTCCTTTAAAACTAGGTCACTTTCCATGCAGAGGTCTCATTGCCCTCAACTATTGGGACACATAATGTGCTGGCTAAATGACACAGACAGATATAAAAGGTTCTATGAATGAAACAGCACATTTGTTTCAGCTCTTTTTTAAACATTAACTTTGCCCTACTTTCTCAATATTTGTTTAATCTGGGTCTTGCAGCAGTGTGAACTTTAAGACTAAAATGTCAACATCCAATTAATTCTCAACAGACGAATGAGACCAAAACTTCCCTGCAGACCGAGAAAATATCTGCACATTGATCTGATTATTATTTTTGTTTGTTTAAATTGCCCAATAATGAAATGAAATGACCTGCACAAATAAAACACAAAATCTAAAATGAATTAGAAGAATTGAAGGAAAAAAATATCTTGAAGGTAGAAGTAAGCAGAGGATAACATAATAAGATCAAAAAATCATTTTTAAAGATTTAAAAAAACTGAGATCATCAGAAGACCTTCACTCTGGGCTGAAAGAATATATACATCAGTAAACCTCTCTAGGGAAGTCAGCCTATAATCTGGATGCCCCATTGTTAAGGCTCTGTTTCTACGAGCGATCCCTCTCATTCAGTGGAGGTACTCTTCAAGAGGACTGTGGTTCTTTCTCACATGTTATTTCCCCAGCACAACAGCACAACCATTCTCCTTCTGTACACCCAGCCTGGCATATTGTGAGTATCATTCTGAGGAGGTCTGCAGAATTACACATTTTGAGATTACAATATAATTGTACATGCAGCCTGAGATGCAAAAGAAGTGGTTATTATTTATTATTCCGGGAATGGGGGTGGGAGTTTGACCTCAATTCATTGCCAAAAGTGGCTTCTTCACTGCATCTAATGATAGGCCAAGCCTGTGGATTTTAGAAAATTACCTCAGTATCCAAGTGGGGACACTTTAAGTAACTTCATTCCAATTGGCTTAGAAAGTTATTATTGGCTACCCTGATATTTCAGAATCCAGCAGAACATCCTTTTCAGCTCTTTGGAACTTTAGAAAGCATCAATTTTAGGATATATTAGTTTTGAATACAGGTCAAGCAGGTCATACTGAGCACCACCAAATCTAAAAATGCAACAGTGTCCTGTTTTAGACTTTACCCAATGTATCATTTTACTTCAAAATTGAACACTCCACAATATTGCCTTCTATACATATAAAATATGCAGTCTTTTGCAAGTAATAACCATAAAACACTGCAACTCTAGGACAGTGGTACCTCAGTGAGAATGGTTGTATCATAGGAAGGCTGATATTTCTCCCTTTCTTGAGTGGTTTTCTTCTCCATTTTTTCTCTGTCTGTTTTCTGTTTCCTATCTGCTCCTTTAGGCTATAAAAGCACATACAAATTTAGTTTGTCTTAAGCAAAGGATTGTTAAACAGAAAGTGCAGAAGGTTTTATTGATAGATGAAAAAAATCACATTGAGGCATAATTTAATGGACATTCTTCCCTTGCGTATATGTGCCATGGGGTATAGGATAGAAAATTATTTTTGTAAAACTGGCTTGGGGGATCTGTTCCAGATGTTGTTGAACTCTAAATCTTGCCCAATAGAGAAATGCTGGTAGTACAACAATATATAGAGGGTGCTGCAGTTTTCTCCAGCCTTCCTGAAGGATACTTTGCATTAGCAATGGCATCAGAGGATATGACCATGGTGAGCAGGACAAATCCTGCTTTTCTTCTGCAAACCTTAGAGTTTAGCTACTCAACAAACTTAGAAGGCTCACAGATACTAGAAGTATTAAAGTGATTATTCATCAAGTGAATTTCATGGCAGAAAGGATTTTTATTGCAGAACTTCCTTTTATAATTTTAACTTTATTGCATATAAAACAATATCCCAATAAAGTATCAGTAGCACACTCTCCATTCCAAAAGTCAAACATATATACGTGTATACAGAGACATACCCGCCTTCATTCAGAGGGATATAATCTATTATATTAATCATCATTCGCTAATATTCCAATTTGCTTGGTGATAGCTAGAATTCAATTTTGTTTCTAGTTTTTATTTATTTGGTTTTTTTATCGAACCTTTATTTTAGCATGTGTTATTCCGGAAATTGATCCGAAGTGGAATGCAGGAAGGAATAGGCCAAGTCACATGAATCAATAATTTTTATATAAATGCACAAATTATAGTAAATGAACAGAAAGAACTAGGAGTCTAAATGCAAACATGATATAGTCAACATTACAAAATCCGGTAGGATGAAACTCATGAGTGGATTCAGTGATATAACTACTCAAAAGTAATATGCCAGACAAAAGGGAAGGAAGAGTAGCCTCATACATGGGAAGTGCACACTTGTGCTGATAGACAGGAATTTTAGCATCAGTCTATTTGGAAGTACTTTGTAAGAATACAAGGAAGGGAAAATAATGAAAATAGTATTATGATGGTGTGCTATAGATACCAAGCCAGACAGAAGTGGATAATCATTCTTAGATATCTTACAAAAATTGCAGAGAAAAGAAACATGGTAATAACAGAAGACTTTAACCATCTGGAACATCAATGGAAACAAAGAAAGTCAGCACTGCAAGATCTTCAGAGCTGGGTTTGCTGACTTCCATTTTCCAGACAAGGAAAAAAAGAGATGGGCTTTCCTAGATCTCATCCTAAACATTTGAGAGTGTTTCCCGAAAAAGTAAAAGAAATAAGAAAGTGGCCATGCTCAGTTTATATAAAAATAGAAACTGAAGCAGTCATTCATTCACCCTAGAGTTCAGGAGAGCCAATTTTCCCAGAATTTGAAAAGTACTACGGTAGGTAGGATCCCATGAATAGAGATCCTTATGTCAAATGAAGTGCAGGTTGGGAATAAGATATTGGAAGTACAAATGTACCCCATTCTAATAAGAAAAAAAATGGAAAGAGATTAGGAATCAGTTCTGGATGCACAGAGAGCTTTTCAGTGAACTAAGACCTGAAGGAGCCATATAGAGGAAATTGAATAACTGACAAAAGCAGGGTAATGATCACCAAGAGAAAGTAAAGAGATGTCAAAAATTAATGAAAAATCCAAAATATATGTGGTTATCTGTAATTTTCACAGACCAATCTCTCCCCACCCACAATTGTGCCAATTTAAACTTCATACACCCTTCTTTTTCTGAGAGCCTACAGATCCCCTCATATCTGTCCAACCATCCTCTTTTCAAGAATAATGAAGGAGGGGGGAAAAGAAATGTCATTTGTAGCATCTCCTTATGGCACCAAATTAATAGAAGAAATTAGCCACATACCTTAAATACTTTGATCTGGCAGCTTGCAGAATGCAAGTGTTCTGTATACTCTCCATTTTCATTCTGTTTAAATGTATCCATTTGTACTCGGAACGGTACCCCTTTCTCCCCTCCATGTTTCCTTGGAGTAAATTCCGTACTAATACAGTGTACCTAACCAAAAGAGATGTGCTTAGCGCTCAAGTCCAAATCACACTGTTTGAAATTTGGGGTGTTTTGTTTTTAATAGAGGTATTTGATAGGTCCCATGTGGGGAACTAATAATGTAACCTACTGGGAAAGAAATCAGTATTACCTAAATGGAGGTACCCACTGAATCCTCGTGGCACAGTGGTTAGAATGTAGTATTGCAGGCAAACTCTGCCCACAGCCTGGAGTTTGATCCTGATGGGGCTCAAGGTTGGCTCAGCCTTCCATCCTTCCAATGTCGGTAAAATGAGACCCAGATGGGAGCAATATGCAAATAATGCTTTGACATTGTAAACCACCCATTGAGCTGTAAAGCTCAATGGGCAGTATAGAGATGCTAATGCTATTACCCAAATTGCATTCTTTTTTTCATCAGCTCTTCCCTAAAGCAGCTATTTTCTTCCACCAAACATTAAATAATGGAAAGGATAACATTTGTCCTATGATTATCTGCCTTTTAATGATTAAAAGTTCACTGGTAGTTTGGACCATACTTCAGTATGGTTAACTGAAGCAGATACTGTTGTGCTCAGATAGTGAGGCCGCTTTTAATATTCAGAGATACCTTTAACCCTCAATGTTTTTGTTAAAAAAATATTTTACTCCTCTTCTTGGAGAAAAATGAAAATTATGTAATCTTCAATAATTGGAATATAAAGTGCATAATATTGCCTATTTGTATGACTAAATGTTGAGATATATTGTTCCAGGCCGTTCTCTTGTAGTCTTGTTTCTTTCTTGTCTTATAAAACATTAAAAGTGAAAACAAAATTCAGTTGACTTAATTACGGCACATATGTAGCACATGCTACAGTACATGTAGTCCTCAACTTACAACAGTTCATGTAGTGACCTTTCAAAGTTACAGTGGCACTGAAAAAACTGACATGACCATTTTTCACACTTACAACCTTTGAAATATCCCCCGGTCATGTGATCAAAATTCGAACAGTTGACAAGTGACATGTACTTATGATGGCTGCAGTGTCCCAGGGTCATGGGATCACCTTTTGAAAATTAATTTTTAAACATGTTAAGGTGATCTGTCCTGCCCATTTAGTAAACATTCTTGTCTTTAGAAGTGTTATTTTATGATCAATTTCATATTTATAGCAGCCATTCTTCAAATTCCAAAATGTGCATACCCTAGAGGTTGAATGTCATTGTTAAATGCACTGTATAATCCTATTTTTACTGTCTTCTCACAATTTATTATCAACATATAAGATTCCAATCTCATTTTAAATTATATTATTTCTTTTGCTTTGGTGTGATTTCTGGGCAATATAGAAAGGAATACCAATTAAAATTAAAGGGAGGCTGAAATAAAATTCTCAGATTCTTAATCCCATATATTCTCAACCAAATATATCCCAGAGAACATGAAAGAATAGTGTCCCCTAATGATCTGAGGTAAAACATATTCCACTTAGGGGTTATTTTCTTTCCTTACCTGAACAAACGCAGATGCTCTCTTAGATGGATCCCACAGAAATTCAACTGTATTCAGCTGGGTGGGACTTGCTCTGGGATCTAAGATACCAACTGACAGTGGGATATCTGTAGAAGAAAACCCCTAAAATATTAAAAAAATTAAAAATTGAAGAGAAGAAACATTGCAGTGTAAACACCAGATGCATTTGAAAGACCAGCCTGACACAACTAGTTGCAGAGTAAGAAACCTGGTCTTAGCTTTTCCATCTGAAAGGGATTCTTGGAGTTGTAAATTCTGGGAAATTAAAGTTATCCTACCCTATTTAATACCTCTTCTGGCTTTCATGGGTAAAGAGTTTGTTTATATTATCAGCAAAAATAGATATGGTTATGTAAAAGCCACTTTTCTAACAGCTTTTACCTAAAAGGTGAGAAATAAATATATTAATACAAACACACACACACACATTTCATTGATGTTGGGATGAAATCTAACAAAAGCAAAAGCTCCTTGTTTATTTCAAGACACCAACTATTTTCCAGTTTGTAAATATTGCTACAGGTATAAAGAAGAACCAACTGTTTTCCAAACTCATAAATATTACAACAGGTATATATGTAATATTTGTTGTGTTTTACAGGCAAGTCATACATCCAAGAAAGAAGCAATGGATACCGTAATGAAAAGTTCTCACCTATGTCAAGGATGCGGTCTCCAGGGCGACTCCATCTCCAGCCTTCTAGCTGTTGGTGCTCGGTATATTGCAAACGCCGATCATGAAAAACTACCCGAATAATGCTCTATGGGGAGAAAAGTGGATAAAATAATACAAGAAGCTAGATGCATGTATTTTTAAAAAATTACACTTTCCACTTCTAGGACAAAGCTGACAGAAGACTTGCAGTGTGTCTTTTATTTAAGTGGATGTGCAGAAATCACCCATTATCATAAAGAAGAATATTTTAATTAAATAAAATTGCTATTCAGAATATACTGACCAGACATCTGCAATCTGGAAAACTGTATTGTTTAGTACTATAGTATCTTGTCATGTGATATCCACTGCAAATAGCTAGATACGTCCCACTTTGCAAATCGTATCTACGGTCACTACTTGTTTTTAACAAATCCTTGAAAGAACTAAACATCAAGAAAGTGAACTATTTGGAGAAAGACTGAGTAATAGAAAGGAGAACAATATTCTGAAATCTCCAGGAACTGACAAAAGATAAACGTGAGTAGCCTTTATAATATAGGATATTAATTATTTGTCTTTATTTAATCAGCCCATTTATTGAGGGAGAAGATCTTAGAAGTTTTATATCCAAATGAAAAGTCCGAGAGAGATCCAAAATGATCTGTGTTTATATATTGATTTCCATGTTATGAACTGTAGGCTTGCATGTATGTTTTGAACTAGATGCATTGAGAATCCAATGACATTTTATAGGATGGGCCTCTGATTGCAAAGTGGCCTGTTAAAATTCCAGTGCAATTCACTAAGTTTATGAACATTTGTTTGGCCAGGATAGAAATATGCAGTCATTTTATTACACGATGTTTTTTTTTATTCTAAAACACAATATATAAACAAACATTGAATTCTTAAGTGATAGCAAAACTCCAAATTATAGTCATACATTCTCAAGTCATTTATTGATCTGCTATGCTGACCAAGTAATCGACAAATATCTGTTATCATACACTGGGGCGAATGTGGAAAACTCTGGATGCTGTCAAAAACTACCCTTTATAGATCAATATTATGAATGACAGCAGCGGTGCAAAGATAGTCTTACCTAGTCATACCTGCAATTTAAAAAAATCAGTAACCCTCAATTTGATCTTTAATAGATGTTGCACTATTGCAAATAAGGATGCAATCAAGAAATGTAAATGCTATTTCAGTCCAAAATATGTCTAACTTTGTGACCAGAAAATCAAAGTTCTACAACAGTAGTTCTCAAACAGTATTCATTCTTTGAGAGTCCTCAAACATTGGGGATTTCTTAAAAAGGACTATGGGTATTCAAGTTTCCTTTAAAATGAGTTATGCATCATGAATAGTAATGTAAAATACAAAAGAATCCTGGATTCATTCAGGTTCCACACTTGGCAGACAATGTACAATGTACAAAAACTGCATTCTAAAATTCTACTATGGAATATGCTAACATGCAAAGCGAATCTGAAAGAAAGGCACAGATTAAATACAGATAATTTATGAAGAAAATGTTCATAGTAGTCAAGGAATTTAGAAAATCTCTAATGTACACAAAACCCTGGAATTCCAGTTATTTCTAGGTAAATCAGGAAACAGAACCACCACTATGGCTCGTGTACCATTAAAGTGTTTTCCAGCAACATAATCTATATCCAGTAGCTCTTATGTGTGGCAGCAGGAAAAAAATATCCTTACCTTCACATATTTTGTGTTTAAATCTTGGAACTCTCCCAATTTCCTATTCTCAAGTAGACGGATTTCATATGACTGACCTAGGAGTTCAAGGAAACATTTCCAAGTTGTTTAAGCATGTTGCAGCAAGAATGAATAGCAAGAGACAGTTGCACCGGCATCAATCATGTTTGGGAGAGATGCTTTGGGGCTGTTGTTGTTTTTGGCAATTTTCTCCTAATAAATGGTCAGACATTATTGCAACTTATGCTTAATTTAAATATTGTATTTTTGTTATATCAATGATGTGGATATTCCAAGAATATAGAACTTTCTAATTCCTTCCAAGACAACTTGAAACATATTACATGGTCTAATTGCATGTAATCATCTGGAAGATGTCTTTTTAAACAGCTACATCTTTCAAACCAGCTGCAGCTCCAAGAATACACAAGTATTCTTGAATATTTTCTATAATTATTTCAGCAATATGTGTGTTTTTTATTGTGTTGTACCATCAGAGTGAGATATTCTGCCATTTAAATCCACAGAATTTGACTAATGGATCTTTGCTTCAGGAATTATCAGGAGAGGTTACTACTATAGCCACTGAGTCTAATCCTAAAATAAGTGAATTAGTCCCAGTGGGCACTTTTGAGTAGTCGTGCATAAATTTGCACTATTAATATTTTTCAAAAGCTAACTGCAAATAGATGAATGGTAAATACTAAGCACTCCAGAGAATTCAAACAATGACCTAAAACTGGTCTTCATACAATTACTTTAATTAAAGAGCAGATATAATGATGGAATTAGTCTGTTTCTTCCCTTTTTGGGCTATTTGCTAGCTTCCAGAGCAGCAGTTCTCAACCTGTGGGTTGCGACCCCATTTGGGGTCAAACGACCATTTCACAGGGGTCGCCAAACAACGCAGTCCGCCATTTTTCCCCTTTTCCCCTCGGCCAGCGCAGGGGGCAGCACCGCGCATGCGTGGGGTAGCACCGTGCATGCGCGATGCGGGCCGTCGTGCCACACATGCACGATGCGGGCCATCGTGCCGCGCATGCGTGATGCGGGCCGTCGCGCCACGCATGCGCGATGCGGGCCGTTGCGCTGCGTATGTGCGATGTGGGCCATCGCGCCATGCATGCACGATGCGGGCCGTCGCGCCGCGCACGCGCGGCGCAGGTCGGGATCACAGCCTGAAAAAGGTTGAGAACCGCTGTTCCAGAGGATCACATGGATGAGAACCTAGTGACAAGATCAGCTCTTTAAATGTCTCCTAATAATATAACTATGTATCACACAGAAACCCTCAGCATGAAATGAGCAGGTGTGTTTTTAGTAAATAGCAATGACTTTTCATTAATTTTAGAAATAGCTTTGAACATTTGTTTTGTATTGAGCTTGTCACATGTTGCTATTAGAAACACAGTTTAATCTGGTCAATAGTCTTTCAAAACGGTACAAAAGTATACAATTAACTGTAAGAGTTTAGTGCAATACAGGAACTCATGGGAATTAAATCTGTTCTTCTATTATCAAGGTAAGAATTTGGCCTGTATTTCCATATATATAAGCCTAATCAGAAATATAAACGTATTTATTTTGGATATAATACTGTTTGTTTGGTAACCAAGTGTTGAGAACAAGATCAAAATTATAAATATGATAAAACAAGAAGCAGACATGGAGAAACAGGCTTTTCAAGTTCTTCCAATCACTTCCCCTCCTTGTACAAGAATGTAGTTCAGTGTATAACAAGGCAATCTAAAATGATAATCAGTATGACTTCTGGTTGGACCCTGAGAATTACGGAATTAGCTATTGCTGAATAAGAGCTCAAGAATAAGACAAAACTCTCTGAAAAAAGCAAAAAGTAACCATTACTATAGCTCTTCTGGAAACAAAGGAAACAAATAGAGCAAAACAAAAGGAAAACAAAAAACCAGCTCTTCCACATAAAGCCGCGTTTAGAATAACTCCATTCACTTTATTAAAATTATCAAGAATAACAAGAGATTCCCTCCAGAACATTTTAGCCATGGTAACTGAAGACTTGGCCTTATCCCATAATGCTGGGTTAGGATAAGCTGACAGCTTGACTTGGCTCCAGTTCTTTTTTGTTGTTGTTTTTAATGTTCGTGGTTTTAATATGGCTTTAATAGTTTTTTATGTAACTTTAATTCTTGATTGGGAGCTGCCCAGAGTTTGGTAAAAGACGGGAGGCTATAAAATGTTAAATAAATAAAATGTCATTAAATGAGGCAGTCACTAAACAAAGACTACCTGTATGTATAATCCATCTTTTCTTACTATGGTTTTCCACAAGCTGAACCAGTCAAAAGTAAAACAGCCTGCTATTAGGCCATTTCCAAAACAAAGTACACATGGATATTGCATCATCGGTTCACAAGAGAATAGCTTTATGTAGAATGGGTGGGGAAAAGGCACAAGGAACTGAATATTGACTGTGGTATCAATAGAACTTGCATTTGATGCACTGCAATCACTAGACTTCTTTTGTAATGGGTCAAAGGCTTGCCACAATAAATCTGCTTTATCTGTGCCTTCAGTGCCCTGGGAAATATATGTTTGCAATATTTTGTCTTCTCAGCTGAGAAAGGCCTGACAGCAGGTCAAGACATACCAGAGCCAAAGAGGTTTGTTTATATGGTTCTACTAAGCTGGCTATAGTACATACATATTCAGTGTGGTTCCACAAATAATAAAAAAAAGTAGTAAAATTGACTAGGTTCACAATGTTCCTGAATTGTATTATATGCCGCAATTCCATCTGTCTTCAAAAGAATTTTTATGAGCTTTCTGCATCAACTAACACCATTTTTGCCTGCAATTAAAAACATCATAAATAAAAGAGCAGTATGCTTGGGCACTTAGGGCAAAAGATCTGCCTACTATCAATATAAAATAAAAATAAAACGTTTGAAGGTGATGTTCTGACAGCAACAAAAAAACAACAACCCCACAGGCTTTTTTTTTTTCTTGTTTGGCAAATTCACTGCCAAGTATGACAGAACTTTAAATTCCCTCATAAACTTGGAATTATGGGATTGGGGGTGAAATAGCTTAATGAATGAGCGTACAATCTTCCCTTACTTCCAATTCCAAGGCTCAGAGGAAAGCTAATGACTGTTTTGCTAATGAGAGCATCTTGGATGCAGAAAGGCAGAAAAAGATATTTATTTTTTGCCTCTTCCGGATAAACTTTATGCCCAAAACAACTCCTTCAAACTAATATGAATTAGAAATAAAAGCACTGAGACCTGGATTTGTCTGAATTATAATATACTGAATCAACCAGAAACAAAGCAAAAAAGAAAAAGACATGTTTTTCCATTTATGATTTGTTTGTTGACTTTTTTTTAAACCACTCTGGTCTTACAGTAGACTATTTGGAGGCTTAGACAGGTCCTAAAATGCTAGAAAACCACAAACCATACATCTTTGTATAAACATCATATTGAGCTACAGTTACAGTCAATAAGCAAGTAGCCAATTATGGTTTAAAATGAGGAATGAGCCCATCAGCTAAACAAAATGCATCAAATCTTAATATAAAGTGTAAACCAAATGTTCTGGTATGGCTTTAATAGTCAATAAATTATCAGTGGGTATCAGATTGCATTTATGCATGCTTTCTTGTATTCTATAACAACTCTGTTTATGTCTGATGCGATTAGGAGTGCTCATTCTGTGGGACTGCTCTTGGTAATTAACATACATATGCTAAAATTGCTCCAGTGGCATCTTTCTCCTGGGATTCAGCCAGTTCGCACCAGTTCGGCAGAACCTTTAGCTAATTTTTTGTTGCCCAGGCCCAGAATGGACTTCCGGAAGCGGCATCCACGCAGAGAATTGGTTGTTCACGTATTTGAATCCCACCACTGAGTGGTGTGTATGCTGACTTGCATGCCTACAAGACAAAAGGCAACCAATGTAGAAATGTGTGCATGTTGACTTTCGTATAAGTCTTATAATGGAACTATACTTGAGGAAGCTCCTCTCCTTCAAAATGTCTGAAAATTGCAGTGGAGAAATGTTAGTGAGGGAATGTGGGTTATTTCAATTTTGTAACAGATGAACAGGGATAAAGCCCTCAAGCCAGGGAGTATTTTTAAATTCTTATATCACAAATGGATTGGTGATTAAAGGGCCTAATTAGTTAACTTTGATAACAATTTGTGTGAATCTTTGGTTATTTCAGAATAGGAAACTAATCAGAATATTTGACGTGATAATTGAAAGCTAACAACTGGTTAATCACCCCACTCTTTTTCCAGCTGAAACTCTGGATACTTCAATGAACAGAACAACTTTCCCATCTTGGTAGTCTCCAGATCTGTTGGATGTCACGTCCCTTGACCAGACTGGCTGAAAATTTTGGAAACAGCCTGTACTATATTAGCATAATCTCACATGCTGCACTGGCATATTATGCTTCAGTTGTATCTTATGTTCTTCAATCAGAATTTCTATCAGCAGGTCGTGTAATGATAGCACAAGCAAAATAACAGAATAACAGAATTAGAAGAGACCTTAGACGTCTTCTAGTCCAACCCACTGTTCAAGCAGGAGATCTTATACCATTTCAGGCAAAATCGTTGTCCAATCTCTTTTCAAAAACCTCCAACTTCTGAAGGCAAGCCACTCCATTGATTAATTGTTCTAACTCTCAGGAAACTTCTCCTTATTTTCAGGTTGGTTCTCACCTTAATTAGTTTCCTTCTGTTGCTTCTTGTCCTGCCTTCAAGTGCTTTGGAGATAGGTTCACCCCCCTCCCTCTTCTTTGTGGCAGCCCCTTAGATATTGGAACACTGCTATCATGTCATCCCTAGTCATACCCAATAAGTCTGTTGAGATCATTTTATATCTTGAGCCTATATTCTGGAGTGTTGGCCATTCTCACCAGCTTGGTGTAATCTGCATATTTGTGATTTGATTCTGCAAATTATGTGACATATACCATCATGGAATGGTCTTCAAATCCAACATTCTCAGATCACAATTATTCCTGGCAAGTGCTAACCTATAGTTTTATTATGTACATAATTTTAATCAATTTATGGTTCCTTTTATTTACTATACATTCTTAAGTACTATTAGTAAAGACTGTATCCATAACAAACAGACACTTAAACTTTTTGTACTTGAACCCATGTAAGTTACTATAAGTCATTTTATATTTGCGTGAATCTATATTAAAAATCAAAATTTCCTCCTTTTAAAACCTTTTTCTATATATATATATATATTTCCCCATACCTTTTTAAAATATGAATTTCATTTTTCCTTCTCAAAATTTGAGTTGTTTTGGGGAGGGGAATCATTCATTTGGTTCACACTGGTTCCTTTATCTATTTATATAGCATATAGTATAGAAGAGAATTTTTCCAAGAACAGATATCAAGAACTAGCAGAACTGCTCATCTTCATAGAAGCAAAGTGAAGAAAAACCAGTTCCAGGAGATTAAGTTGACATATCTAAGCCATATCTATTTAATAAGGTCTGGTTAATAATCAGCTGGACTCTCACATAACACTAAGGGGAAAAAAGCATATTTCTCAGATCACGAAAGTTCAGTCCCTACATTCCACCCACGTGAAAGAAGAAAACACAGTCCAGCATGAAACATAGTCCAATGGAAATCTTGTTCATCTGCAGTCAAAATATATTGTGTTCCTGATGCCCACCTGACTAATAAACTAAGAACTCCTGAATTTTTTAGGTTCGTTTTCACTGAACATCTCTGAATAACACATATAGCAAGAGTACCACCAGAGGGAAATTAAAAACTCTTTACTTTTTCTGAAAATCCCACACATATTTCATCCTTGGTATTCAATGCAAAAATGGAGGCTATAGTTAAACAACTACTCAGAAACATGATAAATGGTTTTTCTTCAGATTATATAAACCTTTTTACCTTATAGAAATAGGTTATTTTACAGCCAGAAGATACATGACTGTAACTATAGCCTCCATTTTTCTGCATAAACATTGGGAAAAGCTTAAATGTTTTAAGAAAACTTCTCCTTGTAGAACTCTTTTTTTAATCTACGGAGGTCCCCTAACGTTGTATGAAATGTTATATTATTTAATGATAATAATTTTCCTGCAATTTCATTGAAAAGCCCATTTTAAGACAATCTGTTTCTTTTGAAAAATGTCTAAGTTATGCTGTATGCATTAACCATGTCAAAGAAATAACTGTTTGAGAGTTCCTAGAACAAATGATCCTTTGAATTGAATGAAAAGGTCTTCAGCTTTAAAGAGCACATGTGTTGGTTAACATATGTTAACATATGGTAAAGCCTTCCTCCAATAAGGATAATTTATGATTATAACATCTGCCTCCTTTTGATCACAATGCAGGCATTCATACAGACAGTACACTGAACAGCACAAAGTTATTATGAAGCCTACAATTTCCTTGGAACTGTATAGATCCGTGGTGGCGAACCTATGGCACACGTGCCACAGGTGGAACGCAGAGCCGTCCCTGTGGGCACGCGTGCCATTGCCACAGAGGGATGCAGGGCCGGACTCCTCCCGGAAAATACGGTAGTAATTATACAATTGACCCATAGGTGAGCAATCTGAGTGCTTGTCCCCAGTATCAAATCAAAAAGAGTGCAGACCCGATTTTGGCATTTGTGTATTGCTAGATGAGCTAGGATAAAAATGCTATTTGAAAGGTTTTAGCCCTTAACTGAATTTAAGACCTACTGAATCCAACAGCATTGAACTCTAAGTGTCTTGAATCCCTGAGGTTCTGTTTGAATATTATTACTAAAATTAATTTATTTTCAGTAATAAAAATTAATGTGTTTCAATATCCAACTGAAGTTTATTCTACAGTTGACATGGTTTTATACTGAACTGATATTACCAAGATCAAAGCACAAATATAACTAACTTTAAGGACAAGGTGGAAGAGACAAGATCAGAAAAAGGAAAGGAGGTGAGGTTGTCATGCAGGAATACAAGCTAATTTGAGGGCTAATCCACATGGAGCTCCATTTCCATCTGTCCTGTTTGCCATCATTCGCTCCCTAGAGACTAAAGTGGAAGATCTGTAACTTGAGCTGGCCACGAACAAGGAGTGTATATCAGAGGTGGTCACCCTTTGAGAGCTGTATGCAACAACATTTCATTTTGATGTTGACAATAAAGTTATTATTATTATTATTATTCAATATTTTGAAAGTAATAACAGATCACCTTGAAAACAGAATATTTTTATTTACAAATAATTTTTTGCCCCCAAGCAAGCTTACTGAAGTATTACCATCAATATTAATAAAAGAATATTGAAAATTATATTTTCATTCTATTAATTAATAAAACTGTTCCTGTTTCGCAAGAAATGTTGTAATTTCAACAAGGTGAATGTGAATAAATACAAATCATCAGTTGTTCCTGATTCAGGAAAATTGTGTAAAGGGTTAAAGAATATACTTGTCTGCACTAAATGTCTTAGGCCAACTATGCCAATGAAGCAATCACTTGCTGACTTTACTGGGAGAAGCATGGAAACCATTACTTGGGAATGGCTGCTTCATCAAGGAATAGAATTCTTTCTGTAACCCACTCACCAATTTTGTAAACCTAAGGAGAGCTGGGCCTGAATAGTCCTTGGACAAGAGGACACCACAGAACACAAAACATTTAGGTTTAATTGGATAGTAGGAAAGTCTTTCCAGGAAAAATGGCAACTGTTTCCATACCTTTGGTAAGAAAACTATATGAACATTTCCAGAAATCAAGATTTCTTTGGAAATGTCTTCTTTATTCCTGTAACACCAAAACAAGATTCCTTCCATGACCAATTACTTCCTCTCCTCTTTTCATCCCCGTCCAACTATGTTCTTTCCTTTCTTTTTCCTTCCCTTCCCAGTGCAGTGACCCTTCCACCCATCTCTAACCTGTTTTTCTTTCTTTCTTTTTGCTATTTGTAGTAGAAGAAGGAAGGGGAAAATATATTTCTGTGTTCACTACAGAGTAAATTATTGGTATTGATTTTAGAAATAGCAATAGCACTTAGACTTATATACTGCTTCGTGGTGCTTTACAGCCCTCTCTGAGTCAGCATATTGCCCCCCCAACAATCTGGATCCTGATTTTACCTACCTTGGAAGGATGGGAGACTGAATCAACCTTGAGCCGATCAGGATCGAACTCCTGGCAGTGAGCAGTGAGTTAGCCTGCAGTACTACATTCTAACCACTGCGCCATCATGGCTCGTTGCAAAACGAGGTATCTTTTTTTTTAATTTTGACAACCTTAGTTTTTGTGAAGCATGGCTTCTAGCAAATATATAATGCAGATATACAAATATATCAGAAATATCCCCACATTTATTAAGGAAAGAGAAACCTCTAGAAATAGTTTAAAGCACAACTAACTGGGTTCATGCAATAAACTATCAACAACATGCAAGTTCAACCTAACAACTGTGGGTTGTACAAATGCACTTTTTCCACAAACCAATCACTATTCAAGCCTCAATATTCATTGCTGAGTTCCATCTTTTATCTAAGAAGCCCAGAATCATACACAACATTCTCCAACTCATACAATGCACAAATGTCTTCCAAATGTGTTGGCTGACAACTCTCAGATTTCCTGGCCAAATGTATGGGAATTCTAAAGATATACATCTTAAACATCTAGAGGGAACTAGCTGGGAAAAACTGGTATATACTCTTCAGCATTTTGTAGCAGAATCTTCATACACACCATAGTGTACATTTTGCATTTTTCTATTCCTAGATTCAGTAACCAGATAGTATTGTCTTAAGCAGAAACAAAGCAAAATCTACAATCTCTCACCATTCAGTAAAGTTCTGTTTTACTCCCTCAGTAGAAGAATTAATGTTAAATGAGTACAACATTGCAATGAGTACAACATTGCAACTGGCAATCACAATATTTTCCATTTATCAAATATGTCTCTAACACAAAACCACTGAAAATATAATCTTCCTAAATATACATAATTCTACTCCACTGTGGCACATTTCAGACACAGTACCTTAAACGAATGTCTCCCAGAGACACACAAACAGTCTTCAGACTAAATTAGGGTCTGCTATGTTTAGTCTTCAAACCACCAAAGATCAGTTCAAACAACCAGAATCCATTTAATTTTGCTTTGGTCCTACCTTGGTTGAGATAAGTCAGAGTCTCTTCATGAAGTTTTATGGCAGGAGATGTCGCTGCACACAGCACATATTGAAATGGAGGGAGTTTTGTATCATTCTCGGGGGAAAGTTGAGGCTCTTCTTGTTTAAAGAATGGCAGTGCAAGCACATCACTGAAAAAAATAAAATGAAATAAAACTTAGCAATGGGTTTGCTTTTTCTTTTTAACTATATAACTACAATGGAGTTAAAGGCAGAATCCTCTGAATCCATACTACATGAGTATTTTTTTCTGTGAACACATTCCTTTAATAAGTTAACCTGTCAAAAACCAAAACAGTTATCAATTTCAATACATTTCAATACGACCAAGTTTATATGATGAAAACTGGCATAATAAACTCAATATGATACACAAAGAAAAAGATACAAAAATATATGCTGTGATGATACTGTTTTTCAAGTAATCTTATTTAATGCAGTATCATATATTCTGTCACATTCATAGATGCAGATTGAATTACTTTTAAAGAAAGAGTCATGTTAGTCTCTGGGACCAGGAACAGCAGGGCGCTGTGTGTGTCATATTAAAATTTAAGAAGTTTGCCATTCCATACGTTTTTATGGACTCTAATCCACCTCATTGGATATATTGAATCTAGTGCTGAAAAAAGAGTGGGGAAAAACAGAAAGATAATGTATGTACACATACTCCAACTATTGATGTGGATAAGGGGAGGTAGCCCCACAGGTTCTTTTTTCAAAAGTTAATGGACTTTGTTTTTCTTTGAAGACATTTTGCACCTCATCCAAGAATCTTCTTGGATAAAAAGCAAAAGAACTTCAAGGAAAAACGAAGTCCAGTTGCCTTTTTGAAAAAAGCACCTTTGGGACAACCGTGACCTGGATGGATGAAAATCTCCATAGACAAAATGGGAGGTAGCAATACGAAAGAGAATATGAAATACGTAATTGTTTTTTTGCCATAAACAAAACAAAAACCGTTGAACTATTCCATAAGGAAGAAGAGAATTAAAGCATTCAAGCCAGATTATCTTTATAATAAAAATATGCAGATCATGTTAAAAATAATTCTTTTTTAAAACAAAAATAAAAATAAAGGACTTGGTAAATAGGAGGCAGATTTTTCCAAATATATTTCAATTTATGCAGTTGTTGTTGGTAAGACAAGACACTCCAACAGACTCCAACACTTCAGCACTGCAACCTCCTCATATCTAACCCCTCCCATCAGAAACAAGAAAACATCTTATCTCAGTCTATCCTCCCAGAAACTACCATTCCTAGAAACTATTTCCCAGGCTCAAAAGTGATTCAGTCACACACACCCCTTTATTAAAAAAAAAACAAATTACAAAGACATGTGTGCATGTGTAATAGATTCCAGACATAAATCTCATACTCAGTTAATGGTACCTGAAAATATAGGCACATATAGCCTGGTAACTGCAGGAGAAATCTATCACCTGTTCATACTCTGGTGTACTCCAGAAAAGTTAAAATTACAGTCTTGCTCAACTTCTGGTGACTTCCCTGACCATTCATGTAGGTTTTTTTCAATGGTGGTATGGAAATGGTTGCCATGAAAGCATTCCGTGCTTTCTTCCACGGAATGTTTTTTTCACCCTATGTTTACCTAGGGGTATTTCCCAGTGTCTGCCATCCAAATATGAATCATATCTGCCCAGACTTAGCATTTCTAAAATAAAGTAAGGTATACTAGATGTGCCTCCAGGTGGGGTATGTTGGTTCCAAATTTCCAGTCGTGTGTCTTTTAAAGACCACTCTTCTTGATTATAGGTAAGTTTATGTTTAGTATTTCCAAACAAGTTGGGCCACATTCTAAAACTGTTTAATTAGTCATAAGATCAGGAACATACATGCCAAAAGTTAAAAAGACTCAATATATATAATGGAAAGTCCTGTTATATTTCAGGAAGATAAATGTAACATGAGGTTTTAGGAAATTAATATTTTACCGTATTAAAACTAATTATGCTGCATCCATAGACGGTTCTAGTCTATAAAATGAATGAACAAAGCATAAATTGTGCCTTTTTTTAAGCAGAAGCAATCAAAATATTTACTTATTTTCTAATGAATCAAATTAATTTAACTTAATGGGCTTAATTTTTTATTTTGGTTCTAAATATTCAAGAAATGAAACATTAGATCAACTGTCTTCCACAAATATTTGTGTGCATATGAAAAAGACTACATTTTCTAGATGCCACCACATCTATAATTAGCAAGGCAATCCATCCACATCAGTTGAAAATTAGGGCAAATTGAAAATTGTACCTACACAGATTAATAATTCATTTTTTACCAGCAGGAAGATTTTAAAAAATGGTGAATCCATTAATCAAATTGTTTGATAATAAACATGATAAAAGTTCTTAACTGAAAGAGAATGTGATTGCATTTTATGGAGAAGTAAAGTTAAAAAGCATGTGAACTTCAAAGTTAAACATGAATATTTAGACAGATTTTCTGATAACTGACAATAGCTTGACAATATTATTTCTTTATTTTATAGTTTTCTGAAATAATCGTTTCAAACATAGCGAAGTAATACATTTTAAATGCAATATAGAATTTAGGTTAGCAAGAATCTAAACCAGCAAAATACATTCTGTACATTTCCTCTCAGGTCCACTATATCAGAGGTCCCCAATCTTTTGGGGACCAGGGACCGATTCCATAGAGAGAGGTTTTTCCATGGACCGGAGTGCGTGGTTTTGTGTGCTACCTGCATCTCGCGGATGGGGCTCTGCTTGTTTGTGTGGACTGGTTGCTGGCATGCCGCGGCCTAGTACAGGTCCACAGACTGGGGGTTGGGCACCCCGTACTATATAAAGACTTTACATCATCTCAACATAGAGAGCTACCATAATGATAACTGGAAATGTATAAAAGGACTAGATATTAATAGTCTTGTAAAAAGAGTGGTTGTTATGAGCACACAATCTCCTTCTTTTGCTAAATCAAAAAACCAGGGTGAAATAGTGGCTAAATGAGTATTCACTAATCTAGTGCCGTCCAAATATATTGAGTCTTATGATATGGATGTTGTTTGTTTTAAAAGAATAATAAAAACAATTTCAAATAGATTTATAGCCTATGTACAGTTAGTCCTTGACTTACAGTCATTTATTTAGTAACTGTTCAAAGTTACAACAGCACTGAAAAAAGTACCTTATGATAAGGTGACCAACCGTCCTCCTTTAGGGAGGACAGTCCTCCTTTTGTAAGTTCTGTCCTCCCTCGAAAAGTGTCCTCCTTCATGTCCTCCTTTTCAATATTTGAAGACTAATCTGCAGGCCTTTTTTTTTCTCATAGAACGCTCAGAATGGCGTTCCAGCACCTTTTTTTGATGTTTTTTTTTCAACTTTTGCATGAGCTGGGCTACTCCCCCTATTGGCTTTTGAAAGCCAATAGGAATTGCTGCTGAGCACGCCAAAGCACCCAGCCGGAAAACTTTGCACATGCAAATTGTCTGCAGTGAAGGCGAATTGGCAGGAACTTAGCACCCCTCCCTGCTACCCAACTACACCATCTCCTAGTTAGTTCTGAAGATACCTGGAGGAGACTGGTGCGGTACGTTTCTCTTGATCTTCGGCTCTGCTAGAGCAATAATGGCTGTGGCCGCAAGAGGCAGGGGCAGCGGGGGTGCTGAGAGCAGGGGTGCGAGGGGCGGCAGTGGCCGGCTGCCCCCCATGCTGTGGGAACCGCAGGGCCCTCTCTACATGGGACTGCGCAGGGTGGGTGGTGGTGCTGGCGGAGCGGCTGCAGGCGGAGTGTGTCAATGGCGGGCTGCCCCCCAGGGCCAGAGCCAGCATGGCTGGTGCTTTGGGAGCTGCGGGGCCTGCTCTACACGGCGGGGCAGCAGTGCTGCCGGGGGCGTGGCAGGCGGTTGACCTTCCATGGGCCGAGCCAGCTTTTACGATATTTTTTTCTTCAATTTATTTGTGTCCTCCTTTTCATTGTAAAAAAGTTGGTCACCTTACTTATGACCAGTTTTCACACTTACGACCATTGCAGCATCCCTATGGTCATGTGATCAAAATTCAGCTGTTTGGCAACTGGCATGTATTTATGACTGTTGCACTGTCCCAGGGTCATGTGATTACTACTTGTAACCTTCCCAGCTGGCTTATGACAAGCAAAGTCAATGGGAGAAGCCAGATTCATTTAACAACTTCAATGATTCGCTTAACAACTATGGCATAAAAGGTCATAAAATGGGGCACAAGTCACTTAACAACTACCTTGCTTAACCACATAAAATCTGGACTCAGTTGTGGTCATAAGTCAAGGACTACCTGCATATATTCTCACAAGAAAGTCTACATTCAGTTCAGAACAGATTGAAGGATAAAGTGGATTGGACATATGCTTAAAATTAGAAAAATGTCATATTTTGGCATTCCAAGTTGCCCAAAACCATGTTCTCTCCTTTGGAAAAAAAAACAACAACAAGGGTTAGTTTTTGAACTCTCCCAAAAAAAAATTTTTTAAGGAAAATAGTAGATGATATTTCCCTATTTATCTGCTGACGTGCGCATTGGAAAATCATTACCATGTCTTTAATACATTCCTCAGTGTAACACTCATCGTTATATACCTTAGTGCTAAATTGAGATGGCTGTTCCAGGGCTGGAAAACTTTCCAGATGGTGTGACCTCTCTCTCCCCCACCCCCCAGCCATTTTATACAGCATATTTGCATTTCTTTTATGAAAAATCCCTTGCAGTAAACTATATCCATTGTTTTTGAAAGATTTAGATTTATAGGCTTGACCCATCCCAAGGGCTGGGCTGGTAGCAGAATTGCACAAGGTGATATCACATCGTTCTCCTTCCCAGAAGTCATGCTGTTTTCAGTATTACAAAACCAGGTGGAAAAAAAAAAGACGCGAAAAGGTAAATGAATACAAGCCCTACCCCTTTCCAGAACCATCCCACACTCCAATTCTTACACTTCGGTTCTTCCTAGAAATCTAAATCTAGACGGGGGTCTCCACAGACTCAGGTTATCTCCCTCATACTCCAATTCTATTTTACCCGATTCCCATGAAGATATGCTTAGTTCAATGCCAGTGGGAAAAGGCTAACTTTAAAACATCCAGTGAAGTTAAGGAAGTAGATGAACAATGGGGTAATAAATGTCCCTCATTTAAATTAAATGTTCAGTTTCACATTCAAGAATCCATTTAAAATTATACAATCCTCTTGATCAGAAAAGTTAATATCCAAGGATTAGGAAGAAAAAAAGGTTTTATTATATCACCTGCAATATTATTTAGGTGGTAGAACTACAGGAAATAAATGTCATAAAGCTGCATTTAATTTTAGTCTGCTACTGATTTGAACAAGGACTAAAGAGCATTATTAGCCTCTTAGATCAAAGAATCCAGGCTAGGGAACATTTCTTTGAAAAACAAAATAACATGCCCTATATGCAGGGCTTTTTTTGTCATAGAACGCCCAGAACGGAGTTCCGGCACCTTTTTTGGATGGAACCTTGTAGGGTAGGCAAGGCGGGTTGCATGACGAGTGTGAGTTCTGGCACCTCTTTTTTTTTTTTTTTTTACAAAAAAAGCACTGCCTATATGTACATAGATAACCAAATGAAGAATGCTTACTCTTCAGGTTCATTGCTTCCATAACTAACACACAAGATATAGTACAGCTAGTTCTCGACTTACGACAACAATTGAGTCCACAATTTCTTTTGCCAATTTTGCCCCATTTTACAACTTTTCCTAACATAGCTTACCAAAGTTTGTTAAGTGAATCACTGCAGTTGTTAAGTTAGTAATGAGGTTGTTAAGTGAATCTGGCTTCTCCATTGATTTTGCTTGTCAGAAGGTAGCAAAAGAGGATCATGGGACCCTGGGACACTGCAACCGTCATAAATATGAGTCAGTTGCCAAGCATTTACATTTTTATCAGGTGACCATGGGGATACTGCTAAGGGTCTTAAGTGTGAAACGCAGTCATAAGTCACTTTTTTCCATGCTGTTGTAACTTTGGTCATTAAACGGATTGTTGTAAGTCAAGGACTACCTATATTTCATATATTAGAATCAGAGGGGAAAAATACAGCATTTATTTATACTTATAATCATGTTCATCACTGAATTGTATTCCATATAATCCTGTATATCCTTGCCTACTTTATTTAGCAAGAACTTTTCTATTTCTTTAAACATTAATTTTAAAACATCTAAGGTAATCCGGTCACCCTCTCCCATTTCTGGTGGTTTCTTTTTAGAGTCAACATTTGAAAAACTTAGGAATTTTCTCTCCCTACTTTCCTTCTTTTTTTCTGCAGAATGTTAAAGTTAGGTAATAAGAATATAATTCTGTGTACAATTAAAAGTACAACCAGAAGTAAGCACTTGGAACTGGGTTCACACATTCTGGAAAGCCACCATGTAGTCTGTTTGGTTTGATTCAGTGCTGTGTAAACTCTTTCATTGTGGCTTATGCAACAATGCACGGCTGTGAAGTTACTTAAAGACACTTAATCTGTACTGGGATTTTCTGTAAACCAAGGACAAATCAGATTCCTGTGAATTTAAGCTCCAAATTAAAAGAAACTATATTGTCTTTTTCAAGAAAATCTATCTTGGTCAGAAATAATACAGCTAAGCCTTCTCTACACCAATGATCACTTTATAAACTTATAGTAACAGAAGGCTGGATGATACGAAAATAGTAGAGACAAAAATACCAAATATTGTTACATTTATTTCTACCAACTTCATTAAAAAAAACTGACTCAGCATTAGCCTCAAAGGACTCTGTCCTTCACACAAAGAGATTTAAAAACAACATAAGCAGTACCTGGGAAATCACATGTGGATGGAACTTGACTGTATAATAAATATAGGCTTCCACCAAACCTGCTATCAATTCACCTTGGTGGCAAGACAACTGTTTTACACAACTTGCTCATCCATACTTGAATGAATGAGTTTATTTCAATTTCTGGATTTATACTACATTTTTGCATCAATTATTTACTTATTGCAGACTAGCACCTTTCAGATTTATGTAATGTAATGTAGGTAGGTAAGTGAGAATGACAACTCCCAGTCTTTTTAATCAGCAGGATGTGCTGCTGGCTGGGGAAATCTGTAAATTGAAATGTGCCCCATTTGAAAGACAAGTGGGGAAAAGGTGTACTACCGGTAGTTGATAAGGTTTAAGAAGACTGGCTCCTGACCTAGGTAAATTCTCACATGCTTTTAACTAGATTAGAGTCAGCAAAGTGCTATGCAACAGGTCTCAGGCTTCACTTAAGAGCAGCATATATTATAGTCTTCTGTAAAATTTCCTTCAAGTCATATTCAGCTCCTGGTGACTGCATACTCAGAAACATGAGGTTTCGTTGGTGCATCACTACTTTTCTCTGGGATATTTTCTAATTAGCATTACCTATTGGTATTCCTTGTAATTTTTTTATCCAAATAGTAAGCTAAGAACAGATTGAGTAGGTGCTGCCACCTTCTGAGACACACTCTAATCCTTAGATAATGACATTAAAATTTTTAAGTAAGACTTTAGTGTGTGGCATCTCAGGCACAATGACAAAATTAACAGAGAAACAAAAGCAAGCCAAACAGTAATATGATTTATGAATCTGATTTTACTCAACCCATTCCGCTTTTCTTACACTCAGTCCTATCCAATCTGATGAAGACTTCTGTGAAATCTGAAAAATTATTTATTATGGCATTTTAGCTTAAAAAAGATATTGCCAAACAATGTATTTTTAGGCAACATGAACAATTATGCATTTTTTAAAAATTACTCCCTAATCACATACATAAAATCATATTAAAATAAAGGAGTCCTCCATTTATGGTTTGCTGCTTAGAGGGCTCAATGAAGACCTTCCATTTGTTCTTTCCCTGTTCGCTGCCCTTTTTTGCTTACATAAAACATGATTAACACAGAAATAAAGCAGGAAAAAACTGGATTCATCAAGTCCAGTAAGTAAAATGAATTAAAGGAACTACTCATCATGTATAGACTGGTGGGGGCAGAATGGGCAGGGTTGAGGCCACAGATTTAAAGAATCGTTAGACAGTCTTTTCAATCTACAAGTGCTTGGCACTTCTGAAAGAACACTTTGTGTCTTCCAAATGTGTTCATTAAAGGGATTTACTTCAGGCAACCTCATCTGAGCTTCTTTACTCAATATAACCAATATTTTTTTTCTTTTAAAAAAAAACATCTACATCTAGTTAAGGAGGACTGGTCTGGGGAACATGTTTGGTTTTTTTTCTGCAACAAACTAAGCATCTTTTATTATATAAAAGTTTAGTTGATCACAGTCTACTTAACAAAGAGCTTCCACATATCTGATGGTGTGGACCATATCCCCAAAACATTTATGCGATAATAAATTAGTTATTTTTCTTTGCTTTGAAATGTCACAAGATCTTTTGTTTCTTAAACAGCAGTGTGTCTTAGATACTCCAGAGAGATGGCTGAAGCAAAGATGACTTGGGGGGAGGAGGGATAGAATGGTTTAATGAATAGTTTTGTGGAATGTTGATTCAGTTACATTTCCTTTCCTTTTCTCTTATCTCCTGCTTTCCTTTTCTTTTACTTCTTGGGGGGGGGGTTCTGTGCTTTGCATTAGCATTGCATATTCTCTGAGAAGGATTTGCAAAAGGAACTTTTGGAACCTTAGAAACTAAGACAAACAGAGATACACTATATAGCCACAACTCTTGCCTTATTTTTAAATATTTCTGCTCTTGTCCCCCACTTTCTGGTACTACATCTTTCAAGAAATTGAAAATTCCTTTGGGTTCATTGATCGTTGTGTTCTAATAAAGATATGATGGTCTAAAATCCATACATTTGTAAGTACGAATATATAAAGTTGTAGAGATCTATATGGAGAGCTAGTTTGGTGTACTGGTTAAGGCAGGGGTTCTCAACCTTGGCAACTTTAAGACTTGTGGACTTCAACTCCCAGAATTCCTCAGCCAGAGCTGGCTGAGGAATTCTGGGAGTTGAAGTCCACAAGTCTTAAAGTTGCCAAGGTTGAGAACCCCTGGGTTAAGGCATCAGGTTACAAAAAAAGGAGATGGCAAGTTTTAGTCCTACCTTAGGCAGGACACCACCTGGGTGATCTGGGGCCAATCACTATCTCAGCCCTATAAAGAAGATAATGGCAAATCACTTTGGAAAATCATTGCCAAGAAAACTGCAGGGAATTGTCTAGGTAATTATCAGGAGTCAAACACTGTAGTATATACACAAAAAAAGAGACTCATAGGTTACTGAAAGGGTATATCTGCCAACTTAGAATTATGGTAGTAAATGTATTAAATATAGTATGATGGTAAATGTATTAATCCTTTAACAAGATAGCATATTACAACATTTCAACATTGACTACCATACTGATCCTCCCACAACAAGCAGCGAGGGGAAAAAAAATATGAGATAGCAACTGCTTACATTTTAAAAACCATAATTGACAGACTCAAATAGGGGAACCACACAATTTATTTTATTTATTTATTTATTAAACTTTTATACCGCCCCTCTCCCGTAGGACTCGGGGCGGTTTACAGCCCAATTTAAAACAGATAATAATAATAAATATTTAAAAATGAATTAAATTAATACATGGCTGTTACTAAAACCTGTTAAAATCCCAATTCTAAAACCCAAACAACCTTGTTTAAAAATTTACATAAAAATTTACATAAAACCCGAGGAGGTCTAGGCCAGGCCAGCTTGATTGAAGAGATGAGTCTTCAATGCCAGGCTGCTGGCTATTTAGTCCAAATTATATTGTGTACCACCTCCCCATCTTCACACCCTACCATAAATCAGTTTCCCTAAGTCACACATGTTTAACTAATCTGATTAGTCTGATTTGAAATACCGTAGTTAACCCATACACTGATGTGAAATAGGAGTTGTAATCGGCAGAGGTTTTCTGTAATTTTTACTTCTTTAAATATACCTCAGATATCCACTATGGGGATGGTCATTAGGTACCCCAATATGTTCCACTACACAGAGAACAGCCAACAGCGGTTCACAGAGTGTGTAACAGCCTAGATATATCCCTCTCTCCAGGTTCGTAGAGTAACCGCAATGCAAACGGGCTCCCAGGATGGAATCAACCGCTTCAAGACATTCTAACTTCCAGGAAGTCATCCCCAAATAAAGACGCTCAAGCAAAGTTCGCGTATAGTATAACTTGGATCTTACACTCATATTGCTCTGGGGAAAAGGGCGAGATGCTTGTTAGTTATTTACAGAACCGGTCCTCAGATAGGTTTTCTCTTTCCGTTCTTTTGGGTTTTCCCCACTGTTCATTTGGTATGATGTACAATCTTTTAGAGGAGTTGACGCCATCAATGCAGCCAATGCCCCGAAACGCCTTCTGGACCGAGAGTGTGATACATACAGTACAAACCACTCAAAGGTGGTTTGGTCCCCGAGACTCCGTGCAGGTTGCTTCTTCCTAAAGCTGCGTTCCCCGCTTCTCCCGCCGCAGGACGCCGGCAGCTTCACACCCTCTCTAACCAAAAGCTCAGGGTCCCTCCTGAAGATGACACCGGAATACACGCGCTGGTTCGCCCTGTTAGATGCCCTCAGGTCGCCCCGTGCCCCTCGCTTCAGAAACCTTCCCTAAAGCCCCCCCCCCAAATTCAAACCGAAGCAATCCCCCAAAGCAATGCCGCCTCGCCAAAGGAGCGGGTGGTAGTTTCTCCGCAGCTGTCATTTTCGCTTCTATTGACCAGAACGCGCGCTTTCTCTTTTTCCCCTTCCCTTTCCCCTTGGCTCTTGGGCATCCCAAGCCCTTTCTCGACCCGCCCGCGGTTGCTCGCCTTTGCCTCAACTCACCGCAAGTAGTTGCCCGTCGAGTGCTGGTTGTAATGCTCCGGCTGCGTGTGCCAAAACAGCATCTTGCCCTTCGCTCGCCAGCCAACCCCGACCCCAAGTCAAATCCCTCCGGCCGGGCGGGCTGCGGCACCTCGAGGCGCTCAGTCGAGTCAGTCAAGTCAGTCAGGAGCGAGGCAGCGACGGCAACAAGCACTCGACGGCCGGCGCCGCTCGGCGCGCTTTTATTGGTCAGCCGCGTGAGCCCGCTGGGCGGCCGCTCCCAGCGCTGAGGTCAGGCGCGAGTTTCTTGGCTTTCCCGGTTTTTTTTTTTTTTTCTTTTTTCCTCCGCCCCGTCGCGACTGGGCGCCGGTCCTTGGGTTGTCGCCCGCGGCATCGGTGGAAAAGCTGAGGAGTCACCGAAGCAAATTGGAGTGGGGAGACGAGCACCGGGCAGCAATAGAGCGGGAGGCGGGCACCTCTTCCCCTGAACACCTCCCCCTCGGTTGGCGCCCCCGTTGCGGGGCTTGACACTCGGTGGCCGACGAGAGGGCGCTGAGAAGCGTTACGGCTTCGTCTCCCTTTGGTGGCGCTCTGCAGCCTCCCCCTCGGCTCACCTCCGGGGAGGGGGCAGCTCCTCTGTGGGTTCCGAAGGGGTGATGAGGATTACCTGTGACCCCTGTGGAAGAGGGTCTCGGTGGGAATATGTAATATGGAGTAAGATGACCCTGCCGTGAAAAAACGCGCTCTGTGGGCTTTAATTATTCTGGGAAAGGACCTCTTTTTAGTCAGGCGGGGGCTAATTTTATGTTCTATGAATTCAGCTTTGAGGGGAACTAAAGGGGCTAAAGCTGTGCCTCGGTTTACCCAATTAACTCAGTTTGAAGGGCTGCATACTGCATATGTCTCTCCCCCCCCCCCCAACCACAGGAATACCTCCAATGGCCTGTTAGCTTTCCTGAAGTAAATACAGCTTCAATGACCAAAGGGACTGCCTTCTTTGTACATTGCATGCCTGTGTGAGACACTGAAAACTGATTTCTGAGACTGGGGTTTTGTGGTTAATTTTTAAGAGCTTCAATCTGCCCTCAAGTCTCCCAGACAGGAAGCCAAAGATAAGATAACCTAGTCCCATGCAACTCCCCAAAGGCAGACATTATAGGATCTACTGAACCCATAAACTAGCCAGCCACCTTTTAATCTAGCCTGTTTGTGTGAAACCACCCTATGTGGCTGGTGTATGGTTCAGAGTGCTTTGAAAACAGCCTGGGTGAATTGGAAAAACCATGGTTAAGGTAATCAGATAAGAGAGTCAAACAGGCTAAATTAGGAAGGAAGATGTAGAGCTCCTAGAAACCCTGAGGAAAAACAGAATGTCTTACAACATACACCATTTAGAGATCATTTGAATAAGTGATTTAGCATTAGTTAAGCATAAATAAATTTGGGCAGAATGGTTTGAAGTAAGACTGCTGGGGGCCGAGGGGGGGGAGTTATCTAGTTTTTCCCTGCTTTTTGTGCTCCTTTTCCATTGCAAAGGAAGATTGCCATGAATTAATTGATACTTTTCAGTTCAAACAATTACTTTGTATTATTTGGTCTTCAAAGGATGTTCAGTGGCTATAAGTTGAATTGACATTGGATTCTCAATCTGTTACCATTCCAATACTAAGTGTAAATATGTATTATCACAATATATTTAAAATTTCCTTAAAATCTTTTTAGCAGGAGCATTAAAATCGCATTATATCAATCAACATCTTTCTAGTCTACATTGTAGTTACTACTTTTGGTGACCTAACTGTCCATTTTTCATAAGAAGTATATTTTTATTGATGATTGTCAAACCTATTAAAGGAAAACACTGCAAAAATGAAAATCCTTTTTTTCTGAGATCACCATATTTAAAGGGGGGTAAATAAGCATTGACTGAAAAATATTACACAGCAGCAAAGATTTTGAAGTGTCCTTTAGTTATACTTATCCTATAGTTTTACTCACATTTAATCTACATTTTCTTCTTAAATTAACAAAATTACATTTCTATCAATATCTACATAATCTACATTGGAATATGGCATCCCATGGTAGATTCTGTTGGGCACAATGAGAAATGAAAATGAACCAAGCAACACAGTTTCACTAGGAGTACTAGAGCTTGCTTACGCTGCATAAGCCTACCCTTGCTTACTAATTCAGTTGACTGATTAAACCTCATAATGGACAGAACAATAATTATTCAGAATAGTATAAATTAATAAATAATTGCATAATATTGTCCCTGTATAATAAAACAATAATTTCATAGAGATCTACTTCCTTTTCTTATGAAGAATAGTAGTTTTTCATGAATTCCTTTTGGCTTTGTCAATACTGTTATATCTTAAATGAATTTTATGAATGGTCATTTGTTCTGAACTGAGAGGGCACTTCAGGTTTTCTCTGCTCTGTTCGTCTGAATCAAAGGTAGAAGGAGCAAGATGTGTTCCAGTTAGCATTTTCTTGAATAGGACAATTAAGCAGCAACAGAAGTTATCTATACGCTATCAAGAGTAGAGATATTAAGAAAAGGGACTACTTGTATTTCACATCACATGTTCAGTTCTTTTTCATATGGCATTATAATTGTGGACCTCAAATATTACACTATGCTTTCTCTTCAAAACCATATTGCGAAAAAGAAAAGGTTTTTTTTTATTTTGGAGTGCCACTAAGACAGTCTTTCATAGAAGATATATTGATGATAACTATCATTTGTTGCATGTAAACAAGCTATTACTTTGATTTCCAACATAAGTGCTATATAATGTTTGCATTTATGGTACTTAACCAATAGTTGACAGAACTTGCAGGATGAAAAATCATTACCTTGAAGATAATTTTTTTCTGAAGAATTCCCTAAAGTCATGGCTGGAATAAATGTAGAACAGACATGGAAAATTGTAGATTAGCGTATCACATATATGAAGGTCAAAATTGTTGCTGTTTGTTTTTAATATGCACTGTTAACTCTTTTTATATCTATTTGGAACAGATGAAGATAATATCTATTATCAGATCAAAAGTCCAATTGAGGAGGACTTGATGAACAAAAATACTTACTGAAATATTAGTGAAGTTACATTTAGGTTTTTTTTTTCAAAATATATAAAACATTACAATTCTATGTACAATGATATAGAAGAAAGTCTAAGGCCAGATATTTGTAAGGAATAGACGTTATACATTTATATAATGCCTTCTTTATAGCAAATTGGGATGGATGAGATTTAAGGGGCAAATGCCTTCCAATTTGGTACCATTTCTTTTATTTATTGTGCCATTTATTGAGGAGCTCCAAGAAATGAAACAAGTGAAGAGATATTTGGATTAATGCAACCAGAATGCAACTAGACAGAAATAAAATCCCACATCTCAACATATTTAGGTGTGAAACATAATTTCTTCTCCACTCATACTGAATGTGGCTCCCCCTTTTACAATTTGTGAATTTGGGTGCATAAAAAAAAATCAAGAAAGAAGCAATATGAAAACCGGAAAAACAGCATCCATACATAACTGAGGCTGATGAAAAGAAAAACGCACATCATACAATAGGTACATCTGCCCTCCTGCAGCAGTACATGGTAGAGAAGTCAGATATTCATAACTCTATGGAAGACCAATAGGGTGGTACCATTTGAACCTCAGGGAACTTTGGAATCGCTTGTTTCAAAGAATAGGCAGCATAACAAAGAAGGCATCCTCCTAGGTCCCCTTAGATGGCATTGTTTCATAGAGGAACCCTGTGGGTGACCACTCTATGCAATCTTCTGGGATAGGCAGAGATAACAAGGGCCCTATTATATTTCACAAATAATGCAACAAGAATAGAGCAAATACTGTTCTATTATTATCTTCCTATTTTGGTGTAGCTGCTTGGTAATTACTGCCACCATCAACAATATTCCATGGGGTGACTTTATCTGGCATCCTCCCCTTTAATATTTTGGCAAAATCTTGGCAACTGGATATCTTTAATTTATTACAATATATCAATGTATCTCTGTCTCTTTGAGTGGAAGTTTTTTGAACATCTTACTAAGTGCCAATTAATGCTATATGGAGATAGCTACCCATTAACCTGGCAAAGAAAGAATGTGCAGATATTCTGTGCTTGTAATATTGTGCAACCCTTCCTCTTTCCCAATATGTTACAAAAGTAGTCCAGCAGTTCTATTTCCACCAATCAAGCTAGGAGGTAATAAACTTACAGTGTTGCTACAATTATACAATAAAATGCTCTAAAGGAGAAGAATTAGTTGCAGATCACAGGATGTAATGGATCCGCTTATAATATAGGCGGTACTGCTGCACAGAGATTCCAAGATGCATCAAACATATAATTAAATTTACATGAACAAAGCATCAAAAACAATAAATACCTTCACCTGCATACAAAAAGAGAATAACCTTAACATAGTACTAATAAATATGTATCATATAGGATCTACATAATTGTTTTCAGTCAGAAGTTCCTTTCTAATTTAATTTTGCCTAACTTGCTTCTTGATTTTGTAGAAATGTCAAGCTTAAATCTGATGCTGAATTAAGATAGACTTCAATTCCCCCTTCCCTCCATTCCAACACAACTTCTTGATTGTTTCCCTTCATTTGAGATGTCCCTCAGATTAAAACCTTTTTTTTCTTTTTACCTGAACAAGGAGGAGTTGGAGAAATCTCTTCCTGCTTTCATGAACTGGACCATGTCACAGTCCCTGCTTTGGGACAGAGGCCATTTATTGTGATTCTGGGATAAGAGGCTGAGAGAGGCTACAACTTGCAACATAACCATCTCTAGAAAACATTGGGATTACTTTCTTAGCAGTAACATCACAACACCCAAAATAAATGCCTTCAGTGCCCTGATATATATATAATATATACATATTTAATAAAAATGATGGCCATGGCAAAACATTGATTCTTAGATTGCCTAAGGCCTGTCGTGGCAGAAAACATTCTTGTTTCATCTTCTCACTGCTTTTACATGATAAGCCAAATACAAGGTTTTTCATTTATGCAAGCATGCATTTATACTCCTCTGTTCTATTCTATATATTGGATATATATATCTCCAATCTCCTATATTGAATGTTGTATATTTCATATCACAATTTCCCTATTAATATTTGTTTTTGCTTTTAGGTTTTATATAAAAGCAAAGTGTGGATATGGTGCACAGCATTTAAATGACAACTGTTCAGTGAGTACAAATTACAGATTACATCTAGGAGCATTTATTCACCTGCCTTCCATACTGTTTATTGAGTATTATATAAACAACTACACACGCGCACGCACACACCAAAAAATAAGAACAGAGACTGTATAGTTTTGTAAAAATGTTTTCTGGTGAAACCCATGTGGGTGCCTGTGTGCTGGTGCAGAGCAAATGATACATACTACTCTGTGTGACTTAGCATTCCTGCATGTCTTATGAGTCTGATAAGAATTTAATCTTAAGACTCCTTAATTTCTCAATTGAAAAGCATTTCATGATGTAGAGTATAAACTTTTAAGTTAATGTTTAGCATGGGGACAAATATGAAATATTAAATCTACAACACTTTGTACTGATCTCATTGTACAAAAACTTGACAAAAGTCTTTATTTCCTCTAAAGATTAAGTAAAAGTAATATTGTACGTTAAAGTAACAAATTCCCAAATGTTCCTGAGGGGCTCACATTTTAAGGTAGAATCAAACAGAGAGGAAAAGCATCAATATAACATAATCACCTCCTTATTTTTCCTCCCCTCTCCTATTCTGCATATTCGTTGAAGGAACCACTATGTCTTAATCTAATTTAAAGGTTTTGAATTCTGCACATACAGACACAGAAACACACAGAGAGAGACACACACTTGTGCTCTTTCAGGTTTTCCTAACCAAGAAAAACACTGAAAATGTAAAAGCCCTGGAATCTCATTTGCAATTGGATGGGTATTCCTTGTTAACAATTGTCTCGTTTTGCAGTTACCACAATGATGAAGTAACTTTATAACCAATTCTTTCATTTACAATCTTTGCAGGTCTCTAAAGCAAAGCTGAAATAAGATCATAAGCAGAGTTGCGGGTTCAGTTTTTAACCGTTTCATTTAATGACTGAGTTGCTGCTCCCAACTGTGGTTGCTAAATATCTATGCTGTCAGTTGCTACTCATAAGTAGTTGTATGTTTTAGACAAAGGAAGCATAAATATTATTTAAGGGCTATTTTTCTTCTTCTTGTCATTTTATTTATGCAACGTCTAATCAAGGAAATGCACAGTGAAAAAGTTTGGCTGAAACTGATGTGGATGGCGGGAAAAACTTTCAATAACCAACATCAGGACAGAAGGTGAGAAAGAAGAGGCATACTATGTGGCTAGATAGGTTATTGGAAATCCTGATGATGAGAAGGAAATAATGGGATCTTTGTCTAACAGCTCTAAGCATACCAGGAAATTGATCCCCTCCTTCTTCTAATACATTTTCACTGTTAGGTTGCAATTCTATAACTTCAAGAATAGCAATCAGGCGTCATAGAATAGTTTGAAGCTTCCTCTTCAGATTTATCTATTTATCTATCTAGCTATCATCTATTTATCTAATCTTATGGATGTACCATATGTTATTGCTGCTATTGCTGAATTGAAGTGCTAATAGTTCATTGAATTTATATCCATTAATAATCTGTTCTATATTGCAGTAATTTTAACACTCATCATTACTGGTTACTGAATAAAGTCTTTCCAAAATGCAGAATGATTTTTGACTTCTAGTAAGATTTTTTTGATAAACTACTTCCGACAAATGTTGATTTATTCCCCCAAATTGTCCTGTATTGTAAATATTTCAGATGGGAGCTTCTGCTTGCAAGTATAATTTCTTTTATGGTTAAAGTTATATTGTTAATAAAGAAACTGTCTAAGAACAAACTTTGTAATAAACAGCTTGGAACCTGGATAATAAATAAACATTATCTAATACTGTATCTCACATTTTTTGGGAAGAGATATGTTGTGTGACTCAAGGATTTTCAGACTCTAAACTTTATTAATGATGAACTACAGCCAGATAAATGATCTAGCCAAAAAAACTTGTTTCTCAAATTGAATATCAATGGAGATTCTCAGTCATCCAGGTCATAGTTATCCCAAAGATGCCTTTTCATGAGGCAACTGGACTTGTTTGTCTTTGAAGATGTTTCATTTCTCATCAAAGAAGCTTCTTCAGTTCTGACTGGATGGTGGGGAATGGAAGGATTTATACTCTTTGTAGACAGCTGATCATTTGCATTCTTTTAGAGAGTCTGTTGAGGAAACTTGGAAGTTTATCTGTGTCATCAGGGTCACCTGAGTAGTGCAAATGGGTGTGGAGCCTTTTTGGAACTGTTGAAAGGACTGTGTTGTGGACTGGAGATAGATGATGTCATATCCTTCCCCCTCTGTTGAGAGACAGCGGTTTAATTTTGACATAGATGGCCTCTTTGACCCTCTTTCAAACCAGCGGTCCTCTCTGTCCAAAATGTGGACTTTGCTGTCTTCGAAAGAGAGGCAGATGGACTGCTGAATCTTGTCCTGATGGGTTTGTTTTCCTATGTTGTGCCATGTGTTTATGAAGTGGTTGTTTTGTTTCCCCAATGTACAAATCTGCACATGGCTCACTGCATTGTACTGCATATACAGAGAAACTGAAACTGAGCAAACTGAGCAACGTGATATATGCAGTGAGCCATGTGCAGATCTGTACATTGGGGAAACAAAACAACCACTTCATAAATGTATGTCACAGCATAGGAGAACAAACCCAAGAGGGATCAAAGAGGCCATCTATGTCAAAATTGAACAGCTTCCTCTCAATAGACATCATCTAACTCCAGTCCACAACACAGTCCTTTCAGAATTTCTAAGAAGGCTCCACATCCATTTGCACTACTCAGGTGACCTTGAGGACACAGATAAACCTCCAGGTGGCCTCAACGACTCTCTAAAAGAATGCAAATGACCAGCTGTCTGCAAGGAGTATAAATCCTTCCATTCCCCACCATCCAGTCAAATCTGAAGAAGCTTCTTCGATGAGAAGTGCAACATCTTCAAAGAAAAACAAGAAAGTCCAGTTGCCTCGTAAAAAAGCATGTTTGGGATCTCAAACTGAATACAAATATGTTAAAAGAATCTGAAGTAGCTTTAGTTAACCTTATCTCTCAATAAAACTGGACAATGTAGAAAAGGTCTGTGTCAACATGATTCACTTCCTTCACTTCAATAATCCAGTAAAACCTTAAATCAAGCTCCTACAATAATAAACAAAACAACCTAAAATCAGCTGTTTCTGACAAACAACTGATAGGTTTCCTTCCAAAGGTATTGTGTGAAAATACAGGCAAACCACTAAGAGATCCAGTTGATGGTTGGGCTCTTCTGAAACCCCACTTTGTTTGTCTCAGTGAGGCCCTTAAAATCACTTGAAAGGTACACTTGTAATCAGCATCAGTGTTTGCTATATTTTTAAAAAGGCAAACTGGCATATTCATTTACAAATAGACCTACATTATTTAGTTCCTTGGGTATATTCCAAATCATGTTGGATTCAAAAGCAATATCATTGACTCTTTCAGCCCTGGTTCCCGTGCTATATCAGCAAAGAAACCAAAAAAAAATTGCACGCTACAACTTCATTTGGAAGCTTCAGTTTTGTCCAGATTGCAGCAATGCATACAGTGATGGCCCCTGCCCTAGTATACCAGCAAGCTACGCTGGTTGGCGGTTTGTTTCAACTTGCTGGTTATGACCTATAAAGCCCTATATAGGACAGGGACTGATTCATTAAGGGACCATCTATCTCCTGTGGTGTTGGCCTGATTACAGGGTTGGCGTGCACTGGGCTCCTTCAATTAAGCAGTGCCATCTGTTGTGATCCCTGAATTGTGCTTTCTCTGTCGTGGTGCTGCCTTTTGGAATGAGAGTCCCTCAGAGATCTAGCTGACTCCCATCCTGATGAAGTTCCAGATGACAAATATTTGCCTCTGCTCCCAGGCTTTGGCCTAGGATAGATGGAGTGGCTTATAGGTTTGATGTTAACCAGATTTCCCATTTCATCTTTTGCTCCATGTTTTATTGTCTGATAGTATTTCATGTTTTGTTTTTATTTTCTGAATTACTCAGAATTGACTGGAATCTAGCAGTGATAAGGTTAAATTGGTTAATTAATTAATTAATTAAGATGAGTGTAACTCCTCCTACACAAATGCCACCAAATTTACATTGTACGCAAGATAGTGATATCTAATTGAGTATTCAGTTCTCTGGTGGCTTACCTGATACTTGATGTACAGTATATAGAAGCATATAATGAATGTAGCAATGCTCTTTTTATCTTCCCAGGAAGTTATCCAAAAATATAAAGTAAAAGTCTCTCTCTTCCCCCCCACCCTCTCACTTACTGACTGTACTTACTGAGGTTTACTCAGAGGTAAAATGCCTATGATGTAACAATGTATAACAATTACAACTAACAGCCAATCAAACTTTAGTAGGTTTGAGATGTGAAGGTCATTATCAGTTCAGTTTATCATTATCATCATTTATCAGTTTATCATTATTTCTATAATGACATACAAAAGGTGGAGTTGACTGAAGCGTTGGGCAAATACAATGAATTTGTCTGCATACAAAATTTCATAAATAGAAAAAACAACATAGAAGATAATATAACTGAATTAATTCAACCAAATCCTTTTCAGATGCAAGAATTTCACTAATTGTTGTTATTCTGGTTGATAGGATCTAGTAGTACCTCTGGAGTTTCTCCACTCAAAGGTGCTCATTTATTAGTCCAACAATTTTGGTGGTTAGCCCTGTCAAACCAATGTGCTGACTTTCACTATCATAACTTTCCATTTTGATGGAATGGGATCCAGCATTGCATAGTGGTAGAACTAGGGTGGGAATATTGGATTCAGTTGGACATTCAGCCATGTAGTTGACTTGTAGATCTTATAAGAGAAGAATCATATTAGTTTATGGTAGCAAAAAATATATATCAGGATTTCCTTTTCCAATCAACAAGGTATTTACAACCCTGTAATCCTTTAATTCAGGGTAAATTTCATTAAAAAAATAAACTTTCATAGTTCAGTTGGAGGGTTTGAACTAATAAGCAAACCTATGTCTCAAGCTGATGAAACCTTTTTTCAACAGAAGGATGATAATTCTGTTTTGATAAAGTTAAACCACGTCCTTTCTGAATCAAGCATAATATATATGGGGAGATCTGTGTTCACCTAATTTTAGTTTTTGCCAAATTAACTTTCCTGGATTCCTTTTCTAAGACTCACTGTTGTTCCTAGGAAAGATTATGTGATGATTTTCATCCTGGCTTAACCATGCAGACCTTCGATTTACATGGTAACATGGAGGGTTAGCTTTCTAGTTTCTGCTTCTATTACAGTTGCCTTTAAAAAAAAACACCAAAAAAATAGACTCACCAAATCATTTACAAAAAAAAAAAAAAAACTTTCTGTAACTTGGTTGTAAAGCCCACTGACAGGTTAAGGATTCTAAATTGTTCAGCTGAATAAGCACTGGTAATCATTCTAAAAACTTAGGTCATAGACAGTTCCGGGTTGCAGATGCCCCTTTGCAAGAAAGAGCAGGAAAAAACTGGCAGGGAGTGGAAATGACTGGCAAGGAGATTAGAAAGCTTGCCTCCTATTTTTAGAATAGCGACAAAATCATCAAGAGTATTAGCCCTTCAGGCATGTCAGTGGTAGCTTAACTCTTTGAAGCTTCAGATGACTTAGAAAATAAAGAGAAAAAAAAGACTGTGGTGAACAAACTTCTATTGAAAATACTTATACTGAAATATCCCATTTTTCTGCACTGTTTTAATTTTAATTCAGAATATGGACATTTAGGACACAGAAGTATTAATATGTACAGAACCCTTTACATGTATAAAAATACTTCAAAATAAAAATGTAGGTTAAGGTTTTGTAAATGGCTTAATAATCACAATCAAATTTTGACTGGCACCAACAGATAGCAATAGCAATATAACTTAGACTTATATACTACTTCACAGTGCTTTACAGCCCTCTCTAAGCAGTTTAGAGAGTCAGTATATTGCCCCTAACAATCTGGGTCCTCATTTTACCGACCTGGGAAAGAGTCAATCTTGAGGCGTTCAGAATTGAACTCCTGGAGTGAGCAGTGAGTTAGCCTGCTGTACTAACAACTGCACCACCACAGCTCCCCACTGAGATGCACCCATAGCGGCAGTTTTGTACATAAACACAGCTTTATTTGCATATCTTTACTGAGAGGAAGTAAACTTAAGAACTGGAAGATGAGTCATGGCAATTGTATTCCTCTCCTTTTTGGTTCAAAATATTTTGTTGACTCAACTTCTAGACAACTCTACTTGGATGACTGAGAATCCTCATTGACTTAAGACAGATTGAGAATGCAATCGTATTGGAAAATGTAGACCTGCTAATGGACCTGCATCAGATTCTCTAAATAACTTATTGGAACCAGTATCTTTTCAGACCAGCTAAATACCTTTTCAAAAACTCTCAAAACTCTGTAATCAAGTGTGGCACCAGCCAAGATCTCAGGGTAAGGGATCAGAGATATTTGGGAGGCATCTGGGTCCTGTCCATCAAATTGCTGAGTGAAAGTTCCTATTTGTTCAGTTGGGCACAAAGAGGGTTCAGTGGGGACTGTTGCTGTTGTACCAGTCTCTCTGGTGTTCAGCAACCTCACTGACTGAGCAGCTTGACTCTATGTCTTGGTTGGTGGTGGATTTCCCCAGGCTTATGGTCTTGGGGAATCTTAACTTGCCTTCCCTAGGCATAAGGTCTGAGGCAGCTTGGAAGTTCACGGCCACTATGGGCCTGTCCCAAGTCATCCAGGGCCAGATTCATAATAGTTCTCATTTGCTTGACCTGGTTTTTCTGTTACAGCAGTAGCATGATGCTCTGGATTTGGGAGAAATATTGATTTCTCTCCTGTCTTGGTCAGAACACTCAGAGATGAGTCTCCAATTCACTAGAACCACCTACCCCTGGAAGGCTGGATCTGTTAGATCAGCTTACTCCAGGTGACAGATGACTCCAGCTGGGTTCCAAAGGAAGCTTGGCATTGTTCTGGAAGGTCTACACAGTCTGGCAAAGCCTTGGTGGTCACTTGGAATGGAAGAATGATCACAGCTTTGGACAAGATTGCATAAGAATGGCTTCTCCGTGCCCACAATCCCTATAACTCTCTATAGTAGAAGGAAGGAGGGAACTAAAGAGGGCTAAGAGATGCCTAGAACACCACTAGCAAACAATCATAAGAACATAAGAACATAAGAAGAGCCATGCTGAATCAGGCCAAAGCCCATCGAGTCCAGGATTCTGTGTAACATAGTGGCCCACCAATTGTACATGGGGATCTTGAGCAGAAAGAGAAGGCAAAACCCTCCCTTTCCCTTGACCCCCAACAAATGGTACTCAAGGGAATCCTGCCTGCCTCAACCAACATAGAGGCGGCACATGGACATCCGTTTTAATAACCACCGATACACTTGGCATCCATGAATCTGTCTGACCCTGCCTTGAAGCTATCAAGGCTGACAGCGGTCATGACCTCTTCTGGAAGTGAATTCCATAAACCAACGACCCTCTGAGTGAAGAAATATTTCCCTTGATTTGTCCTCACTTTCTTACCTACGAGCTTTAGGGAGTGCCCCCTTGTCCTAGTATTGTGTGATAGAGAAAAGAATTTTTCTCTATCCACCTTTTCTATCCCATGCATGATTTTATACACTTCAATCAAGTCACCCCTTAAACGCCGTCTTTCAAGGCTGAAGAGACCAAGGCGTTGCAATCTGGTTTCATAAGGGAGGTGCTCCATTTCCTTGATCATTCTTGTTGCCCTTTTTTGCACCTTTTCCAGTTCCATTATATCCTTCTTGAGGTGCGGTGACCAGAACTGTACACAGTACTCCAAGTGTGGTCTCACCATCGATTTGTACAGAGGCAATACAACACTTGCTGACTTATTTTCGATTCCCTTCCTAATCATGCCAAGCTTGGAATTTGCTTTTTTTACTGCTGCTGCGCATTGGGTTGACATCTTCATCAAGCTGTCCACCAAAACCCCAAGATCCCTTTCTTGGTTGTCTCAGAAAGTTTGGTCCCCATCAGTTGGTAAGTATAATTGGGGTTCTTTGCCCCGATGTGCATAACTTTGCACTTGTTTAGGTTAAAATGCATTTGCCACTTTGTTGCCCACTCACACAATTTCGAGAGATCCTTCTGGAGCTCCCGACAATCAGTTTCACTTTTCACTACCCGGAACAATTTGGTGTCATCAGCAAACTTTGCTACCTCACTATTTACTTCTACATCCAGATCATTGATGAATAAATTAAAAAAGTAAAGGTCCCAAAACTGAACCTTAGGGTACACCACTTCTCACTTCTCTCCATCCAGAGATTTGTCCATTTATTGCCACCCTTTGCTTCCTACAATTTAGCCAGTTACCAATCCAGGACAAGACCTGTCCTCTAATTCCGTGGCTGAAGAGCTTTTTTAGGAGCCTTTGGTGAGGGACTTTGTCAAAAGCCTTTTGAAAGTCAAGATATACAATATCAACTGGGGCCCCTTTATCTATGTATTTATTTACACCCTCAAAGAATTCTAACAAGTTAGTAAGACATGATTTGCCTTTGCAGAAACCATGTTGATTTTCTTTCAGCAATGCCTGTTTTTCTATGTGCCCTGTAATTTTATCTTTAATAATGGTTTTCATCAGTTTGCCTGGAACTGAGGTTAAACTGACTGGATCACCTCTGGATCCTTTCTTGAAGATCGGGGTTATATTTGCCTTCCTCCAATCCTCCGGTACAGTGCCTGATCTTAGAGAAAGATTATATATTTTAGCTAGAAGTTCAGCAATTTCACACTTGAGTTCCTTGAGAACTCTAGGGTGGATGCCGTCTGGACCTGGCGATTTGTTGACGTTTAGTTTAGAAAGGCATGCAAGAACATCTTCCTTGTTTATCTCTATCAGGTTTAATTCTTCTATTTCCCTCCCTGGGAAAACTAACTCATTGGCAGGCAGATGCTCTCTATCCTCCTCAGTGAAAACGGAGGCAAAGAAGTCATTTAGCCTCTCAGCAATCTCCTTGTCTTCTCTGATTATCCCCTTCTGACCATTGTCATCGAGTGGCCCAACTGTTTTTCTGGTTGGGTTCCTGCTTCTGATGTACTTAAAAAAGATTTTGTTATTATTTTTAATATTCTTTGCTATATGCTCCTCAAAGTCTCTCTTGGCTTTCATGACTATCACCTTGCATTTGGTCTGCCAGAGTTTGTGATCCCTCCTGTTCTCCTCAGTAGGAAGAGCCTTCCATTTCTTAAATGAGTTTTTCTTCTTTCCAATAACCTCCTTTACCTCATTCGTAAGCCATACTGGTATCCTCTTTGACTTTCCAGTCCTCTTTCTTCTTTTAGGAATGCATTTTATTTGAGCCTGTTGTAACGTATTTTTAAACAGTTTTCAAGCATTTTGGAGGGATTTGACTTTTTTTAATGTTCCTTTTAGTTTCTTCTCAACTATTTTCCTCATTTTGTCAAAATTCCCTCTGTGAAAGTTTAAGGTCTCTGTGTTAGTTTTCACTGACAATTTGCTATCCATGGTTAAGTTGAAGGTTATTGTGTTGTGATCGCTGGTTCCTATGGGCTCGGTTACAAGGACATCATGAACCAAATCCTGTGCATTTAGTTAGAACCAAGTCCAGGATCCCCTTTCCCCTGGTTGGGAAATCGGGAGTGAAGACAACCAGGCATGAGCTAGAGCTGCTGTTATAGACTACCTTGTGATGATTATAGCTGCAAAACGTATCTATTTCTCTATCTTTACTGTATCTGCAGATATTCTCCCTGCAGCCCTGTTTTGGGTGACTCAGTCTCTCTTTGGAGGAGATAATATTGAGAGTCACTTACAGGGTCGCTGTGAGAAATATGCTGCACATCTAGAAGATAAAGCTGTTTTTATTCACTCTATGTAGAACTCCAGCAGGATCGATGGAAATTATGTGGGCTGAGTCTGCATGGTTATCTGAGGGGAGTTTGATCCTGTTGAACCCAAGGAGTGGACCTTGCAACTGCTAATTCAGCCACTTCTGTGTTAGATTTGTGCTCTTCCTGACTGGTTAAGACTGCTCAGAGACATGTATGATTGAGTTTGGGGAGTAGTTAATTCTTCCTTGAGGGAGTGATGCTTCCACCGGTTCTTAAGGAGGCAGTGGTAAATCCTCTCCTCAAGGAGCCATCACTTGACTAAACTAGTTTGAACAGTTAGCATCCAATGATATTTCCTTAGCTAAACAGAGAAACAGAATTACCAAGGATGAGACGATGGAAGCATTCATTCACCCAAACTTAGTTAAATTTAAGAAAATTCTAATATATAAGGATATTCTGAATACAGATGGAAAATTAAAATCTAATCAAGAGTTAGAAGATCAGGGTTTTGACTTATCTTGGTGGCCTCAACTGTAAATGCAATCGAGGTATGATAAAGATGTTAAAATATACGGTTTTTATAAAGACCAGACAATGTTTGATCAGGCATTGTTGACTTCTGATGAAAAACTGATTAAGAAATTGTATAACTTCTTATTGAATCTGAAAATGGAAGATGAACAAGTGAAACAATGATAATATGAGCAAAATATTTTGGATATAATATAGAATTAGAGAAATGACAAAATCTTTGGGAAAGAAACTATAGACAATGGCAACTTCATATAAATGTTCTATAGATGGCATCTTCCACCTGTTAAATTAGCAAAAATGTTTAAAAATATGTCTAGTAAATGCTGGAAATGTAATCAAAATCCTGGTACATATTATCACCAGTGGTGAACATGTGTTAAAGCAAAAAAACTTTGGACAAAAATACATATTTTGTTAGAAAAGATGTTAGGGAAACATGTAGATTTTGAACCTGAACTTTTTAAAATTAGGTATAATTCCAGAAAAAATTGATAAATAAAATATATATTTAACATTACATGTATTAACAGCAGCGGGGATTGTATTTGCTCAGCACTGGAAAAATGAGATAACACCATTGGATGAAGCAATAATCAAGAAAATACTAGTGTCAACGCTGCTAACATTGGATGTTCCCCCTTTGACAATTGATGAAAATGCAGCCATTTTCTCTATTCTTTTACAATGCTTTTCTTGCTTTAGAAATCAGGTGCAACAAGGGGGGGTTGGAATGTAAGCTTAGGACAAGCTGATAACAGTTTGGTGGGCTGTGGAGTTAAGGAGAAAGTCCACGCTTTAAGCTAATTGGGGAATGTGATTTATGACAGTTTATTGGGGGGAATTGCACTTTGTTACTTTGTATCAGGGGGAAGGGAATATAGGTTTTGGGTTCAACTATGTAGTGCTGATACTTTGTTTCCCGAATAAAAAGATTCTTTAAGGAAAATGATGCCTCAAAGTTCTTTTGAAGGGTTTCATCTATCGCAACCATGACAACTGGACTGCGCTGAAATGGATAGACTTACACTGAGAATGCAAAGAAAAAGAAGACAGAATACTTTCAAACATGGAACTTATTTTATCAATGGCTGAAAAAATGAGATAGAAAGTAAGAACTTAATTTTTATTACTAAGCAAAAAAGTAACCCAGATAATAGAAAATTAATACAATACTTAAAAAAAAAAAGAATGAGCAAGGATGAGCAAAAAAAGCAGTGACTTCCAACTTCCTGCTGGCTTCCCCACTGAGTTTCCTTGTAGGAAACTGGCAGGGAGCATTGGAAATGACAATCTTGTGATTGTGTCTCAACCACAGCTCTGCTAAATTTCAAACTCATGGGAGTAATGGGTTTTACAGTGTTGATGCCTTCTTTAAATTAGCTAATTTGATGAAAGTCCTTATCCACAAAGTCCAATAATACAAGAGTTTGAAAACATGCTAACCAAGAGAGAGATGAAAGACATGAATTCAATCATCATCCCACATGATGGAAGAAAGGAGAGTTTTAGTAGTATATAGATTAGAAAATCAGGGTCTACACATTTTTATAAACTATAAACCACCCTAAGATTATTTTTAATGAGCTTTGCAGAAACAGGTCTTTTGAAGGAATCAGCTTTATATATTTCACATGGTCCCCTTTCTAAGCCAGACTTCCAGCAGTTAATTTTATTATTGTATTAATAAATATATATATGTATTAGTAGAGCTATACTTCCCTGAATTCCTCCTTTGTTACCATCACAAAGTCATAAACTGTAAGATCAGGGTCCCATCCAACTACAAGGCTGATTTACCAATTTTTTTAAAATCAGGCAATTATGTACCTTGCCTGATAAAGGAAATGCTACCTATATCAGTATTTTATAATAGGTCCATGACTGTATAATGAAATTGCTTTTGAAATACACATTGCCATGAAGGTGGGATTTTCTTGTTTCTTACTTTTAAGTAAACATGCAAAAATCTACTAGTTACTTTTAGAGTAACTTTATGTTTTCTATTTTTGCAGTATTTTGTTACTACTTAATTGATCCAAATCCTGTTCTCTTTCAAATTTTCTTGTTAAAACTGGATTTTAAGGGGAGTTCATTATCTCAGGTGCTTGTAAGTCAACCTTTCCTCACTAATTACTCATTACTACTTTCTCTTTAGCATTCTTTTGCCTGCAGATATATTTGTAAACAGCCTGTTTCCCAACCCCTAATCCTTCTGACCATCCTTAAGTCATTCTGGTTTGCACTGCTTTTAATGTTTTCCATTTGCAAGTTTAAGTGACTTTTCACATTCCCAGTGTTTAATTTACCACCTCACCAATAAAAGTAATACTGCGAATATTAATATGTGGTGCTTTCATTATTGGGATGCTTCAGAAAAATGTAATTTGTTAGCAACCAGAGGTGATTAGAATGAAACTAGATGGGAGAAAGGAAAGAGAGAAATGAAATCTTATAGCAATGAAATAATTAAGCAAGGTCTTCTGTACAAAAGAATGTTCATGGCCCAAATATCTAAAACAGGGGTAGGTAACCTTGGCTCTTTTATGACTCGTGGACTTCAATTCCCAGAATTCCTGAGCCAGCCATGCTGGCAAGAAAAGTTCTGGTTTCAATTGAATCTTTAAAGTTCTTTGTATTATTATATGTATTTGAACCAAAAATTGTCTAGCTTTTTAAAAAGTCCAATAAGCATGATAAAAAAAACCTTTCATGTTTTCCATATTTTTAACATAAATTTGACTAGTTTTTCTGCTGTCATATACTAATGCTACATCTTTTTATAAAATTGTCTTTTTCAAGAGGAAAGACAATATTGTATATGAAAATGTTGGTGTCTTTTTAAGACACTCTCCCTCGTTATCTACTACTATTCATGCGAGGCTTATTTAAGGCAGTGATATGTGAAATCACATCATCAGAAAAACTAAGCTGATGGCATTAGCTGAAGTACCTGGTCTGTCTTGATCTTTATACTAGATTTAAGTAAAGGTTAGCTTTTGAAAATTATTAGTGGCCCTCATGAACTACCGGTACATGCAAAGTTCCAAGAGGGAAGACCTTTTGAGAAAGACGGAAATTCCCCTTTACACACACACACACACACACACACACACAGAGAGAGAGAGAGAGAGAGAGAGAGAGAGAGAGAGAGAGAGAGAGAGAGAGAGAGAGAGAGAGAGAGAGAGAGAGAGAGAGAGAGAGAGAGAGAGAGAGAGAGAGAGAGAGAGAGAGAGAGAGAGATGCATGTAGACAAGGTAACATTGCTGTGGCTGTAACTTCAAAAGTAAAGATGAGATAAGGAATAACATAGTTCCAGGAAGCATGCAGCCATCACCTCTTCTGTGGGCTAGAAATTTCCCAACGCAGAAAGAAGACCTTTAATCTGCATACATGTTAGTAAGCTGTCTAGAAACGTTCCATTTGTTCTCTTGAAAATTGGGGATGAGGAGGGCTATCCAAATCTCAATGAATCTTCTATTACTCTAAACCAACTTTTCTGAATTCTACTCTAAATTAATATTTGCCTGAATTTCTTCATAATCTTTTAATAGTTGAAGGACAGGTTTCTTGTTTTTTTTTTCCAATAGATTCTTTGCGCCCTGGAATCAAACTTCTGGAACCCAAACAAAATCGCTCACTTTTGTTCATTTGGATTCCAAGGATTTCTGTAATTTATGAACACTGAATTTGTCAATGAGAATGTTAATGGATTGTGAAAATATCTAAAAGATATCAATTGATGGAGCCAAGCGCTAAATTGAAAACCAAAATATAACTCAGTGTTATATATAGCCAAATGTGTTCTTCCCTATCCGTTCTGTTATGGGAACCAAAATCTAGGCAGCAGCCTTGTTTTCATATTGAGAGAGAAAAGTTGCTGGAGAAAAAGAAGCAAGTGTCTCTATTACAAAGGTCACAAACAATGTCCAGAAATATGAAATATATCTCAAAACTCTGGTAGCAAACTGTTAAAGGTAAGGGAAGCTAATGTCATAAAGTCTTCGGAGATACTAATCATTTCATGAGAAAACTGGATAGGATTCTGTATTTCCAGAATGATGGGGTTTTAATTCAGTTATGCTTGCATGGTGTTTTGTTTTCTATGGTGCTTGGAGCACGGGTGGAGTGATTCCATTGGAATAGTGACCAAAGATTTATCCATACTATCCACTTTTCCTGTCATCAGAGCAGGCAGGGAATCTTTTCCAGAGGGCAAAAATGGACAACATCACTCTCTATTAATTTAAGCAATCTCAGGGTAACTGCTGTGACTGGAGTGTTTTTTGTTGCAAGCTACCTTCAGCAGTTAAGTGCAGATGAAGGATCTCCCTTTCAAGTAGGTCAAAGCTGATCAAGCACTCTAATCTATCTATAATCAGGGGTTCTCAACCTTGGCAACTTTAAGACTTGTGGACTTCAATTCCCAGAATTCCTCAGCCAGCAAAGCTGGCTGAGGAATTCTGGGAGTTGAAGTCCACAAGTCTTAAAGTTGCCAAGGTTGAGAACCCCTGAATATTACTGAAACTCTCATTGTGACTTTTAACTGGATGAAAGAATGTATCATAGGGCAATCATTTTTTAACCAAGGTATTCATTTTGGAACCTCTTCTTTCAGACACGAGTCTGGGCATACTAATTTTTTTACACAGGATTTAAAAGACCCTTCAACCCCTCTCCAGTTGGACATGTCCCTGTCAAATACTCATTTGAAGACTGCCATCCTTTGCTTATTTTCACCAGCCTGATTAATCAGTGCTATAAGGCTGAGCTTAGCAACCAACTGCAAGTAGGTATTTATGTGTAACCAAGTAAAGACACATGTCGAAGGCAAGGCAGTATAATAATAGGGAACAGTGTCTCCAATCCTGTTCTTTCCAGATGCCACAGGAGTGTTTTTCTTTAAATTCATGACTTATGCAGTGTGGCTCATAGGTTAATAGAACTTTTTTTTTTTGTAAAAAAAATAGCTTCTAAAAATGTTATTTATATTTATTTTATACTGGTACTCCTACCATAATAAGCAAACCTTTCCCGGCCAAGAGCCACACTTAATATTTTGGGAGGCTGGGGTCAAAGTATCATCACATTACAGATAGACAGAGCTCAGTTTAGTTGAATTTATTAGTCATAGAGCAGTTCAAATAAAGTTCAAAATTAAAACATACAATTCCCATTATTGAGCAGTGTGTGTGTGAACAATATAAAAATCTGCAAAACCTATGTATTAGCCAACTAATTAAAAGCTACTTATTGATACATTATGGCAAGTAGTACAGACAAGTGTAGTATCTACGGTAGCTCCATTCATTGAAACAGAATTCAATTGGTCAGACAGTAAATGAATCTAAGCCAAAGGACACTTACCTAAGAGTTCCTGGCATGAAATAGCATAATAAGAACAGGACAACATGGCTCAGTGTCTTGACTGTTCCTGTGTCACAGGGCACAGTTTTTGTTCAAATGGAATATGGACAGGGTTTACTTGGAAATTCTCTTGTCTTTTTTTTAAACTGAAATGTCTGCTTCGAAGCTTACATTGTAGTTTTCAACTATCTCCCACGATGGGAATAAATTGAGTAATTTTCAACAGTAATGATGCATGTGGACATTGAGATCAACAAAAAAAGACCCCCAGTTGCCCACCTGTATTTTAAATTATAAAAATCTTTATAGGTTTAAGTATTTTTCCACCACAGTCTCATAGGAAATTCACCCCAAGATAATTGGCTGAACTGAAACATGAAAGTCATTAATAATTTTGTTCTGTAAAACTATCTGTGAAAGTTATGGTTAGACTACTTGAGGTAAGAACGGTGGATAACATACTTTTCCTTGGAAAACTTAACTTAGATCCAGTTAGTTTTTTTAAGACTATTATGATAGAATCTAATATTGTCATTTTAAAATTGTGTAAGTTTATGGAAGTAAAAGGTACACTATTATCTCCAAAAACTTGTCATTTCTTTAATCTAGCTTTCTACAACCTGATGCCTTCTAGATGTTTTGGACCTAACTGCCATAATTCCCACTTGGGAATTCTGTGAACTGAAATTTAAAACTTCTGGAGGGGTTACCCAATTGCAGAAGGCTGGATAGTTCTAAGGAGAAAAACTGTGTTGGTTGACCTGTTTATAGTGAAGCACTATCTCCCCATATCTATTAAATAAATAAATAACAAAACCCTCCATTTTCTTTAAGCTTTTTAGAAGAGTCTTTTGATTGAATGGGTATTGAAACATGTGCATTCAAAAATTTGCATTTCTATCAACTTTGCCGAACATGCAATTTGCAATGCAGGAAACTTCAGAGCTTTCTGTAATGCCTCAGGGCTAAAAACCGATCTTACCCAGTTCAGACAAATCACATCAAGATACTTTGGGTATTATGACTCTACGTATTTGTTTTAGCACTGCTAAAATCAGGGTGAGAAACATCATCAGCTGTTTTTTTTATTTTTAAAAAGGACATATCCACATCCCCATAAACAGTTAGTAATATGTATAAAAATGTTCTTATAAATGTCTGCATTACATGGTCTTGTTTTGTGTGATGGCTTTCAGTTGCCGTAGCAAAGGCATTTGTGTTATTGCAGTCTACTTCCTGCTTGCCTTTCTTAACTTATAGTAAGCAGATGAAGTGTGGTTGATTTGGTCCAACATATACTTTACTTGGTCCTCATTGAAATAGCCAATATCAAACCTACTACAATCTATATTTTGGCCTGATCTTGTCTCAGAAATGCTAGGCTGTTGAGGTATGTCATGCACCTTTCAGATGACCAATGACGGTTTAACACAGAGTTCCCGAACCTTTTCAGTTTTGGCTTTGTGGATTGGCGGGGGGGGAGAGGGGATTGTTCCGTGTGCACGGCGGGGCAAGTGCATGTGCTCACCCACTGCTTAAGCAAGTGGGGATGCTCACCCACCACTTCTGTGGCCCAGTTCTGAAAGGCTCAAGGCCCAGTACTGGGCCATGGCCTGAGTTTAGGGACATATAATACAGTATGAATTGTGGTTGTCCTTCTTTCCACAGACAGAATAGGAAACCTTTGAACAAGTTCCATATAACATGGCTAGAAGAGATGGAAATTTCAAACAATACATCAAGCAATAAAGCATTTCTGCATAACTGATAAGTGGCAAAATCAATAGTCTGATAACACTTAGTTCTTATTTATCCTTCTCATTTACATTAGGTAAGTCAGAAGTATTGAACTGATACATGAAACTGGGATTAGAGGACTAAATACATTCTGGGAGGGCAGAAGTGCCTATATTGGTGGCTGTTTAGCAAGCATGTTGATTAGGCTTCAGGTGATCAGGTACATAGTTTGGGATATTTTAAGGGTCAACTTTCTCTTTTAGAGATTACAGTTGATTTGGTAGGTTTTCTGGACAGGTATTTTTAAAAATCTATTTGGTCTTAACCTGATTTCCTACTATATTATCCATTTATTTTTCACCTGAAAGGAACCAAATTTCTCTACATTTCTATCCTCTTTGTGATGTTTACATTTTTTGGGGGGGGGAATGGATACATTTTCAGGAATATCTTTAAAGTCTTGCCCAAAAGAAACTTAAACATTTTTAATTATCACTAAGAAGACAGGTTAAAACCTTGTGGTTATAAATTACAATTCTTTGGAGGAATTGGCTGCTTTTAATTGATATTATCACTCTAAAACAGGGGTGTCAAACTGCTGGCCCATGGGCCGGATGTGTCACGCAGAAGCTGTGCTCACCCCAGCTCTGGCAACAGGAAAAAAGTCACGATACATCACATGTCATGGGACACAGTATGTTTGACACCCCTACTCTAAAAGGACAGTAGGCTAATAGTTGTCAACCTGTTTTACAGTTATTTTATGCTATTGTAAACCACTGTGTAATCAAATTGTTGTCATGCAATGCAGTATAAACTCAACAAAATATCCTAGTGGGACAAAATAGGTCTTGAAAGCTTCTAATTCCAAAGTACTCTTAAAGGTGACTGCTTTTGTAGCTCCAAACTAGTGAAAATTGGGGGCAGATATAAAGAACCAATGTATATCTTCTTTGAGAAAAAACCAAGTTGCCATAGGATGTCAAGCCTTTTACTCCAGTGCAATCAAGTATTTTAATTAGATACCATCCATTTGGACTTAAAGTAGGATTCTGCTCCTGGTTACTATGCCAGTCTACGTATCTACATATTATTCCCAAAATAAAAAAAAGGTGCATGCAACTCTGGGACTGCTTATCATGAACCAGGGAACTGTATTTGTCCTCACCTCTCTGCAATCTGCTGCCTCAGCTGAGGGTTACTCTCTTCTTGTTCCCAGTGCTGATGAGATGGTGCCTGGCCTGGCTGCTGGGCCAGGTCAGGCTGCTAAATAAACATAATTCGAAAGCGAAAAGCAGCCTGAGAACTATAGTACATCATAAAACCCCTTTGCTTCACGCTCCTGGACAGGGCCAGGACAGGGGAGCAAAAAGCAGCTCCAGTACACTAAAATGCTCCTTTGCAAGAAACTTGTAAAGTACAGTGTACCCCAAGACCTCTTTGACTCTCCTGCAACTTCTTCCCCCCCCCGAAGCATGTCCTGCAAATCCTTGCCCCCCCTTTTTTGCAGCAGTAGCAACACAAAGGGGCATTTTGGCACCATAGCTCTGGGGCTGCTTTTGGCTTTTATTTTTTTCATAGCTGAAGCCCAGTCCCAACTGGGTCAGCAGTGAGAGCAAAAAGATGGCGAAGATCAGCTGAGGCAGTGGAATGCAGGGGCCCAGTGGGGTCAAAGGGGCATAGATGAGGGGGCAGGTGGGGGAAGTTGAAGCACCCCTGTAGCTGTAACTGTGGTGGGCTACCAAGTGTCCAAATTTTGATCATGTGACCATGGAGTGCTGCAACAGCTGTAACTCCAGGCACTGATGGGAAGTCCATTCGTTCAGCACTGTTGTAATTTTGAACAGTTGTTGAATGAAATCACAACCTGTATGCAGAGAATCTCACCTCCATTCGCATTAATGCATACATAGAGGCACAGATTTGTTAAAGGATCATTCATTTTATTCTCTTGGCACTAATATTTACTAATATATACAAAATATACAGCATATAGATCTTACGATGGAAATTATTTCAGAGTTGAGAAATGATGTAAAAACTAATGTGCGTACGAGTATCAGAGTCCTTAACAAATGTATTACCAATTCCTAATTATATCCATTATTCTTAATTTTATTTTGTTTGAAAAAGAAATAACCTTCTGTATTGCACAATTGTGTTGTGGGTAGACTTTTTCAGGATACAATATGATTCTCAAAGCTTGTTTTGTTAATAGGCAATGCTTTGTTAAGGCTTTTTAACTCCTGTTTGTCTTCATTGCAACATTCAGGTATTACAAAAAATAAAAATGGATTAACTCCTTTGTAGCAGAAACTTGGTGCCCATTACTATGTTTTAGCAGGTACTCATTCAGTTCCTTAAAAAAGGATGGAATTTCTATGTATCTGATTTAGTATTTGTGACTGTAGAATCACGGGATTGCCAACTCTTCCAATCTGTTCTCCTAGCTTGGGAACTAAAGAGTTGCATGTAGAAATTTCAGTTAGAGAGGATAAAAACCAGATTGGCTTGCTTGACGTTAATATGCTATGATCAAAACGTCAGTACAGGAATAAGAATTTCCACAGTGGTGTACCAATACAGAGCTTATATCACATTTTTTTGTAGCTATATAAACACACACACACACAAACTACTTCTAAGATGTCATCTAATTTCTTGGTGCTTGAAACTCTTCACTTTCTATTACCAAATATAGGTGGAACTGTTCTAAGAAGAGACTCTTTGAAATCTGCAAGAGTTTTGTGCAAGAAAAATGCATGCAATGCGACAAGTGATTGTGATGGCAGATCAATTCATAGCGTGTTAATATAACACTCTAGGTGTATAAATGTAACATGTAATTTCTACATTTCATTTGTCCTATAAAAATGACCATTTAGATTGGCATTAAGAACTGCTTTCTGATGCATCTTTTACGCCATGGTCATATTCCTTGACCAAACACCTGATCTCAAACACACAGCTATTTTCTGAAAGCCTGCATAAAGTTAAGGTTGTGCACGTGTGATTCAAATGTGATTTGGAGGTTAAGAAATTATGTTTAGTACAAGCATTTCATCAACATGATCTTAAAGGTTCTCTTCCATCATTAAGGGAATGCAAAGAAGTAGTGCAAAGAAGCTCCCATAAGGGCTTAAATTTAATTTTCTTTTATTCTAGGGCAAACTCAGAAAGTTTTATTATTTTTTTTTTAGCAAATTCTATCATGTAAATGTTAACATAAAAACATCTGTACATTTGCCATGATACACTCAAAGTGAAACAAATAAGATATAAATACAGATATGGATGTAACATGACAAAGAGCAAAAAATGAAAGAAAATAAAACAACCAACCCAAAATCAAAATTAAATACATGCGCGTGAACACTGTGCCAAGAAACTTTCTGATGGCTGACTGTTTTGAAAAGCTTTGCCAGCCTGTCCTTATAACATTATTATTGTTAGCAAACTTTTTCTGCATTCTACAAATATTTCTTTGTTGTCCTTTAATGCGAACCATTACACTTGATAAATAAAGGGGTTGAGAGGGTGGTAGAAAGATTTATGTGACAAGGTTGCATGGTACATTAGGTATACAGGTTACTGAGAGCTAACAAGAAGTGATAGAAAAATCTTGTGTTGTATTGTAGTCCAGCAAGCACACATAGTGTACCTTTTCAAAGAAAGCCACATGCCTCAGATAATTCAGCACTACATTAAGGAATGGACAGGATTTAGATGGTGAAAGGGATTGCACGGATTTGTATACTCCTGCCCTGGATACACTGATGTGCCCTGTGAGAACAGAGGCATCCCCATCTAAGCATCAGGCAGGTTGTTCTGTGTGAATTTTGTTCTGTGTGAATTTTCAGATACAATAGCTTGAAAAGGGAAGGGTCAACGGAGAAGACCCTGAAAGAAATCACATCGGTTTTTCTCAAAAAGTTAAAGCCCTGTCTAAGGCAGCAAGAGACAAAGTAGCTGAGCACATTTGGACCGTGCTGGGGAAAAAGGGAGCCCTCTCTATTCTGGCTCTTGCTTTTTGTGTGCCAGCAGCATGCAGATCTACTTCCATCAGTATGGACAGAGTAATAGCTAAAGAATCCTTTTGCCCAGAACATTTAAATACATCTTACATTCCCCAGTTGTACAGCTTTAAAGAAAGCAAATTGTTGCCGATTAAGCTAGCCCTTTGAGCACTGCCAAAAGTAATAAAAGTACGTGTATGATAATCTCAAGATGGAAATAATTTGGTAAGATATGTTAGGCGCACAAAAACCATTATAAATCATTCAGGCTGAATGGGATCAGGAGGAGGCTATCCTCTTGAAGTACTCTAAGTCTGGAGGACTCCTGATCAGGGGAGGTGAAAGTTAAGAGAACAAGTGTCACACTAAGGAACATCGTTGACAAATGAAACAAGTCCTTTATTAAGGAAGGAAGGCCTGGTTATCTGAGTTGCAGCTCCAGGAAGCCAATCAGAGCTTTGGAAAGAACATTTTTCTCATGGAACGTTGAAGCAGCACATATCTCCTAGGAGACATTTTTCTCTAACAGCAATATTAGGTCTTTACCAGTACACAGGCATTACAGTGCATTTAGTCTCAGTGCACACTAACAGGTATCTGTGTCACAGAAGGAATACCATAAATGCTGTAACAAAACAGAGCTCCGTTAAAACAAAGAAACAAACAGTAAAGCTGTTGTCAGGTAGGTTAGAACCAATATTAAGAGTAGTTTGCAATTTCAAATATTTTGAAAAAAGATGTTGAAATACACTTGAGAAGAAATTGTAAACCGAGTTGGCCGTGCAGAGGCAGCTCTTGAATCAGTTCTACAAAGCTAACCATATTGCCCTGTATAGATTATACTGTTGCATATTTGCTTGGGATTTCTTGAATTTTCATGACCTTTGCCACACAGGTGATTGTTATTGGTTTTTTTCTAGTTAAAAAAAAACTAATTGAAGGGCTTGATTTTTTAGCCTGTATAATTATGTCTGGGGGGGGGGGGAAAATGCAAACCATTCCAACTTTTAAGCTCAGTTTTAAAATGATGCTTGAGAAATTGGGGAAACTAGAACAGCTAGTTAAAAGTGTGACTATAATACAAATATAGTCTAATATAAATTCAAGCTCTTCATCAATATCAAAGAAATCTGTTTGATAAAATACGAATGTGTTATGCATCTCTGGGACTACTTCAGATCTTAGCAGAGACAGTATGTAACTGCAATGTATTTAACCACAGTACACTATTGCCTTGTTTTTAATGAAAACTGCAATCCAGGCCTTGCTTCCCTTATATTCAATTCCAAGAATCTCCTACAATAAAAAGCTTTAAAAGGACTAAAAATACTGATTGCAGTAAATATTTGCATGGCCTCCATCAGCAGATGGAGCGTGCTGATGAGGGGAGGGTTTCTGAGAGGCACAGCTGATTGTTTCTATGTCTACATGTATGTCCAAAGATCTCCATTAACTGTGTGTAGAAACATCTGAGGATGAGCTGCTGTTGCTGTTGGTAGTCTGGGCTCTCTTTATGTACAAATTCAAGAGCTTCATCTGTAAAAAAGAAAAAAAAGAGTTAACTTTCACGATTTTTAGTTATTTTATTCATTTCAGAGCAGGTCATTGTTATTTATTTTTACTATTTGTATACTGCCACAATCAAGGGAGCAGTTACTGAAGTCGCACTCTCCAAAAAGTAAAATTGTGCATTTTTCATACACGCAGAACAGTGTCAGTACTATTCAGGTGGATGTAATGCTACACTTGATAAAAATTGTATAATTCTTTTGCAATATTTTTATTGTAGAATTTTTTTGACATTACCCCTATAAGAAATCCGTATGAAACTGCTTTGGTCGCGCTGACGGATGATCTCTGGCGGGCCCGGGATAAGGGATTTTCCACTATCCTGGTGCTACTTGACCTCTCAGCGGCTTTCGATACCATTGACCATGGTATCCTTCTGCATCGACTGGAGGGGTTGGGGGTTGGAGGAACTGTTTTGCAGTGGTTCACCTCCTACCTCACTGGTCGGTCGCAGTCGGTGTTGGCGGGGGGTCAGAGGTCGACCCCTAGGTTCCTCCCTTGTGGGGTCCCTCAGGGATCGGTCCTCTCCCCTCTGCTGTTTAATATCTACATGAAACCGCTGGGTGAGATCATCCGACAACACGGGGTGAGATATCATCAGTATGCTGATGATACCCAGCTTTACATCTCCACCCCGTGTCATTTCAGTGAAGCAGCGGAAGTGATGTGCCGATGTCTGGAGGCTGTTAGGGTTTGGATGGGTGCCAACAGGCTCAAGCTCAACCCCGACAAGAAGGAGTGGCTATGGGTTCTGCCTCCCAAGGATAATTCAATCTATCCGTCCATCAGCCTGGGGGGGGGAGCTTTTGACCCCCTCGGAGAAGGTCCGCAACTTGGGCGTCCTCCTCGATCCACAGCTAAATTTGGAACATCATTTTTCGGCTGTGGCGAGGAGGACATTTGCCCAGGTTCGCCTGGTGCACCAGTTGCGGCCCTATTTGGACCGGGAGTCTCTTCTCACAGTCACTCATGCCCTTATCACCTCGAGGCTCGACTACTGCAATGCTCTCTACATGGGGCTACCTTTGAAAAATGTTCGGAGACTTCAGGTAATGCAGAATGCAGCCGCGCGAGCAGTGTTGGGCTTGCCCAGAAATGCCCATATTTCGGCATCACTCCGCGAGCTGCATTGGCTGCCAATTGGTCTCCGAACCCAATTCAAAGTGTTGGTTATCACCTATAAAGCCCTACATGGCATCGGACCAGGTTACTTACGGGACCGTCTGCTGCCCCATGAATCCCAGCGGCCAGTTAGGGCCCACAGAGTCGGCCTTCTCCAGGTCCCGTCAGCCAGACAGTGTCGCCTGGCAGGGCCTAGGGGAAGAGCCTTCTCTGTTGCGGCCCCAGCCCTCTGGAACCAACTTCCCACGGAGATCCGTGTCGCCCCCACCCTCTCCGCCTTTCGTAAATTACTCAAAACACACCTCTGCCGGCAGGCCTGGGGTAGTTAACATCTTGCCCCAAGCCAGTGTATGTCTGTGTGTATGCTGAATGATTGGGTTTTTTTAAAAAAAAAATTAAGAGGTTTTATATTTATATGTATTTTTATGTTGATTTCTACTGTGTTGTGAGCCGCCCTGAGTTCTCCGGAATAGGGCGGCATAGAAATCGAATAAATAAATAAAATAAATAAATAAATGTTAGCTTCTGCTGTTCATTTCTAAAGATAAAAAATTGAAAGCTTGACAGGCTGATCGAATCCAGATGTCTTTCATACTCCTCATACTAAGAAAAGTATAACTGATACTACACTACTTTTCCATCAGATTCCCATTACAATTGTGTTCTCAGATTTCAGCACATCTATCCTAAGCAAGATGTTTCTACAGAATGAACATGATAAGTAGATTCAGGATCACCTAATCAAATACACAAGGAAAGAGGTACCCTTCAAACTTTGCCATGATGAATTTTAATTTAGTTTTTAATCACTTTGAGGATCAGGAAACGTAATGATCCTTGTTTACTTGCTAATCTGTGGAAACAAGGAGGCTGTTGGCATTCTGAGAATATATATTTTCAAGTGCCTAATGCCCATGGCTGGTTCTTAATTCTCCTTTTCACATCTCCTGGCATACCCAATACTGTTTTGAATGTCCTGGGCACTGGAAAGGACTTTGGTCTCTTATAAGATCTCTCTCTTGCTGTGGCTTGCATTATTTTATAGGAAAGTAAGAATGGGTGGTTTTCAAAGTTTGAAAGAAACCTTTGAGCCCTGTCTTCTCCTGCCATCAATAGAATCTTGTCAGTGCCCAAATTTCAAATTAGGTTTCAAAATAAATTGTTTAAAACCAGTTAAAGTTAATTTGCACACTCCTAATCCTATATTCTTAATTTGTTCAGCTCTACATCTATTCATCTTTAATGTTATTTTCAGCTGTTACTATCACTGGATTCAAAATGAGTATCTTTAAATGTTTTTATAGTAAGAAAAAACGCAGGCATTTTTAAAGAATGTATATTGCATTAGAGAGTACTGATATATGCAGAGACCATTCTTCTAATTTTAATTAAATGTGTGGAGCAAGTTATGAAGAAACTTTTATTTCCTATTTTTTTTCTGGGATAAAATATTATTCTAATCCTTCTGCTTGGGTAATATTTTAATGTGGGTTCACTTAAACAGCTATTATTTGGTTTCCTTAAAATCACGACAAGTGCTTGATTATATTGGAAAACACAGGATGAAAATAGGATATTCTTAATCATCTATTAACAACTTTCTAAAAAGAACACAAAAGGAATCTAATTGATAAAAAACAGCAAAATGACAAAAATATGGATAAAGCAGTTGCTTTGTTCCATAATTATTTGGATGCTCTCTGATCTTGGGTTTTTTTCCCCCAGACATTTCATTACCAAACTAGGTAATATCTTCAAAGCACTTCAGTTTATAAATCCAAATATGACCAACACATTAAAAAAAAAAATCAAAATAAATTTGGATAATATATAAGAAATTTGGAAGTAGAATACCCTACGTTAAATAAGTCAATGGTTTCAGGTTTTAAGAAATGCCAAATATGCTTATGGTTTAAAAATAAATTCAATAAACTTTTTTTCCCAGTTTGGTTCCCAAATTATTCCTTGCTACTTTGGGTATGTCACAGTGCTCTATGTGTAAATCTGCCAAAAGTGTGACAAACTGAAGTCACTTGTTTAGCCGATTCAAAGATTTATCTGTAAAGGAGATACTTTGCCATTCATAAAACTAACAACCCACTAAAATCGGTGACTGAGATATGCATTTCTTTTATGTCCTTTTGGAAGAGAACCTCAGTTATCAATTTCAAGACTTGCCGCTTTTGTTCTATGAATACACTTTGAAGCAGTGGTGCACATACCTTGCTCCCAGTCAGTTGTGCAAGATGAGGCTTCAATTCTTCACCAATCACTGAATAGATGGCCACGAGGCAAAATACACTGGCTTTGCGAACACTGCTTTCGGTGTTGTCATAACCCTAAATGCAAGATATCAACTCCCATGAGAATAAAAAACACTTTTCTTTCAGTTTTAGAAACTCAAAGGATGAAGGAGATGGATACATCACGCCGTTCCTTAAAGGAGATATATTAAATATAACCCCTCTCAAAACTCCTGTACCACTGTTCATATCTGTCTGTGCCTTTTAAAAAAGAAGTACAGAGTACTTATTGCCTCATTGCAAACAGACTCTACCTCAGGTTAAAAAATATACATACATATATATACACACACACACACACACACATCACATACACATACTGTAGATATGGTGGGATAACTGGGTATGTTTATTTGATTAGTGTTGTTTTGGTGCATGATGATATAGACATATTATTATTATTATTATTATTATTATTATTATTATTTATAGGATGGGGGATGCCTTCTACTTTAATCCTGTTTACATATTTTAAGTACAGAAGCCACTCAGGGTCGGTACTGACTGGAATGACATATGAGCCCAGTTAACTAAATAATTAACTTACAGAAATTCACAGAATGGATAGAAAAGTCCATGTACAAAACCAAGCCCCGGAAGTTTCTGGATTAAGCTGTTTTTTCTCCATAATCAAACTTTGGCCAAACTTCGTTGTAGCCTGTTAGTTTCTAGCAGATAAACAGAAACTCATTCAGCTTTGTAATGCAACATTGTAGCTAATTAATTCCAGGAAGACCAAATCGACCTTATGCTGTAAAGAATTCCTATACTTGCAATTTTGAAAACTCAAATACTAACTGTGATTCTAAGTAATTTTACTGTGATAATATGTCCTTTAAAGTACAATATTAATAGCAGAATGGCCTGCCGATGGGCAGAAAAATGGAGATTAATGTAGTACTAGGACCAAATATTGAAGTACGATACTTAAGTTCAGTAACATTTCAGCCCTGTTCAGAGAACTGTTCCCATACTTTTTCTATGGGTATTTTATTTTGTTTGTTCAAAACAAACTGAAAATCTGTGGTTAATAAACATATTGAGGTCCCGTTGATTAAATTTGATTACTTGCCATTTAGCTTTCAGATTTTCATTCCTCCCTACCCTAGTTTTCTCAGGGGATCTGTTTGAATATTATTCTGTTTGTATTTACAGCTCAGATCGCAATTAGGAATGATCAAAATATAATGAAGCTGCACATGTTTGTCATTAGATTTACGTCTGAAAAAATTAATGATTCAAAATAATTCATTGGTTCAGTCCAAAACTCAGATCTAATTCAGCAGTATTTGGGGGAAAAATAATCTGGAATCTTATTTGTAAGCAAATGTTTCCAATTTATCATACAGATTGTTAGCCTGCTTTAATTTTATAAGAAAATGTAGGAAAATGTACTGTGGTATGGGAGGAAACGAAATCACAACATGTAGGTCTATTCCTTGCTATTTGGAAAGACTGCTCTCTCAAATAAAATAAGCACATAAACACACTTAAGTATATTGTCCCATTCCTTGGTTTTATGAAGCCCACTAATCTAATTTTATACATCTTTTACAATGAATCAGTTCAGATCTCTGATAAAGTGATCTACCTTTCCTTGACTATCTGTGTGAAGATAAAAGGAGGGAGAAAAGTAGGTTTCAAATAAATAGACTACAGTAACCTCTTTTTTTTTAACCAATTGCATGCAGTTTGGTTCATGACAGACTTATGTGGTAATATATCAGAAAGTAAATTGTCCACACCTGATTTAAGTTATGAGAAGGCTATATTCTGCAGATGAAACAGAGCTTCAATACAGGCAATCCTTGAGTTACGAGCATTCCCTTAGCAAACGTTTGACTGTTTGAACAATAAGCGCCCCCTAATTTTTTACAAAAAAGTCCCAAAATTAGGAATATTCCCACACCAAGGCAAAATTGTTCACCTTTACGAATGACCGCAGTAGCACTGCAACATTCACCCTGGCTATTCCCTCCCCCCCCTTGGGTCTCCCTAGGCACTAGGCCTGTGGATACTCACCCTGCAAAGATCAACAGATCCTTCGCTTTCTTGGCTGCTCCAGGCCTTTGGTGCATTCGCAGAGAATGGAGGTCTAAAGTAATGCATGATCACGTGAGATCAGTGGCATGAGATCTCACGCTACTGATTTTGTGTGATCTCACGGTAGTTTAGACCTCTGTTCTCTGCAAAAGAAAATGGAACAAAAGCTGTGGAATGCTTCTACAAACCTCTGGAAGCCCGATCCTGGCGTCGGAGGCCTTTTCCAGGCCGCTGCCTCCTAGAAAGGAGGCCAGGAGATGCTTCCATGTGCCTCTGGAGGCCCGATCTGGGCCGTGGATGCCTCCACCAGGCTGAGGCCCAGAATGGAGGCTGTGGGCGGTGGCCGTGTGCTTCCAGAGGTCCATTCTTGCCGGGAGCAGAGAAAGAAACAGAGAGGCTGGAGAGGAGACAGATCTTCACTCAGCACGACAGGATTGGCCGAGGGAGCAATTGTGGGGACCCCCAGGGGAGGGAGCATGATATATCTTGGGGGGAGGGCTTGAGTGGTCTGAAGATGGCCTGTTCCATCACTAGGCCCCTCCATGGCCTTTTCCACCCTGAGATAACTCATGTTCACTTACGAGCTGCCCATGCATTAAATTAGCGAATGTGTGGGAGTGAATCACGTTCAAGATATGAGATTCACTCCTACAAATCCTCGAGTTACGAATGGAATGGGCAGGCTCCATTACATTCGGAGCTTGAGGACTACCTGTAAAGGGCATCTGGCCTGTACATGGTAATTAAATAATATAATTGTAAAAATATTCTATTAAATTATTCTTTGAAAAGATAGTAATAAAACAGAAAGAGACATGCTGAACTCATGTTTTGCTTATGCCTTGGGCTCAAAGTGACCTCTGTTGGGAGAAGGTTACAAGGATTTTCAGCCCATACATCTAGTTTTTTCCCCCCACTCTTATCTGCTACTACAGCCCTTGCTGGGGAACAGTATTCATAAGGCAAGATCAGATTAGGCTTCCTTTCTGCAAATGAAGCAGGAGGTTAAATAGCTATGTTTTACATTTCTAGACATCTGAATGCATAATATCCTCTTCCAGTTTGGCAAGATGACTTGCTGCCCTAACTTACACAACTCTATGTTTCTTACATGGTTTTTATGGTTTCTATTAATTCCATTAACTATGACAAACCAACTGAAAAAAAAGGGGGGGGGGAGAATTCACGCTGGTCAACATAGCCAAAGTGTGACCATTCATCATCCTTGTGGCCTTGATTTGACTTTAGCCTCCGGTAAGGGACTTAATAAAAAGCAACATTTTTTTTTAGTTCAGGTGCTGCTCCCCCACCCCCATCCCGCAAGCTGATTTACACAGATGGAATGCTTTATCTTCTGCTTTATTTTGCTGTTCGGCAAATCTGCATTTCAACAAGATTCACCTTTCTATCTCCTTAGAATTAAATATTATCACCCCCCCAAATAACCAGGCAGTATACATTGTCACTTAACATTAGTGACAAATAGTTCAGCATTATGTGAGACCTTCTCTCATAGAGCATAGAGGAAGGATTTTATTTCTTTCTAAGGCAAATACATATTCCTCAACAAAACCGGATCAGTAAGGTAACTTGTATTTTGTTAGCCACCTTTCTAAATGAATAAAATTACTATGAACAGTGAGGGAAAAAAATATTTGATCCCCTGATTTTGTACGTTTGCCCACTGACAAAGAAATGATCAGTCTATAATTTTAATGGTAGGTTTATTTTAACAGCGAGAGACAGAATAACAACACAACAATCCAGAAAAATGCATTTCAAAAAGTCATAGATTTGCATTTTAATGAGTGAAATAAGTATTCGATGCCCTATCAATCAGCAAGATTTTTGGCTCCCAGATGTCTTATACAGGTAACAAGCGGAAGTTAGGAGCACTCTCTTAAAGGGAGTACTCCTAATCTCAGCTTGTTACCTGTATAAAAGACACCTGTCCACAGAAGCAATTAATCAGATTCCAAACTCTCCACCATGGCCAAGACCAAAGAGCTGTTCAAGGATGCCAAGGACAAGATTGTAGACCTATACAAGGCTAAAATGGGCTACAAGACTATCGCCAAGCAGCTTGGTGAGAAGGTGACAACAGTTGGTGCGATTATTTGCAAAGGACAGAAACACAAAATAACTGTCAATCTCCCTCGGTCTGGGGCTCCATGCAAGATCTCATCTCGTTGAAGAGTCAGCCCAGAAATACACGGGAGGATCTTGTCAATGATCTCAAGGTAGCTGGGACCATAGTCACCAAGAAAACAATTGGTAATACTACGCCATGAAGGACTGAAATCCTGCAGCGCCCGCAAGATCCCCGTGCTCAAGAACGCACATGTACAGGCCCGTCTGAAGTTTACCAATGAACATCTGAATGATTCAGAGAACTGGATGAAAGTGTTGTGGTCAGATGAGATCAAAATTGAGCTCTTTGGCATCAATTCAACTTGCCGTGTTTGGAGAAGGAGGAGGAATGCTGCCTATGACCCCAAGAACACCATCCCCACCGTCAAACATGGAGGTGGAAACATGCTTTTTGGGTGTTTTTCTGCTAAGGGGACAGGACAATTTCACTGCATCAAAGGGACAATGAATGGGGCCATGTACCGTCAAATCGTGGGTGAGAACCTCCTTCCCTCAGCCAGCGCATGGAAAATGAGTCGTGATGGGTATTCCAGCACGGCAATGACCCAAAACACACAGCCGAGGCAACAAATGAGTGATTCAAGAAGAAGCACACTAAGGTCTTAGAATGGCCTAGCCAATCTCCAGACCTTAATCCCATAGAAAATCTGTGGAGGGAACTGAAGGTTTAAACTGTCAAATGTCAGCCTCAAAACCTTAATGACTTGGAGAGGATCTGCAAAGAGGAGTGGGACAAAATCCCTGCTGAGATGTGTGCAAACCTGGTGGCTAACTACAAGAAACCTCTGACCTCTGTGATTGCCAACAAGGGTTTTGCCACCAAGTACTAAGTCATGTTTTGCGAAGGGGTCAAATACTTATTTCACTCATTAAAATGCAAATTGATTTTAATTTTTTGAAATGTATTTTTCTGAATTTTTGTTGTTGTTATTCTGTTAAAATAAACTTACCATTAAAATTATAGACTGATCATTTCTTTGTCAGTGGGCAAATGTACAAAATCAGCAGGGGATCAAATAATTTTTTCTCTCACTGTACCACTATGTAATATATCTACAAGTTACTAAACACATGGTCAGACTAAATGGACTATTTCATGCTCCTTACATGCTGAATGACTAAAAGACATAAAAATGAACTGATTTTCAAACATGCAACTTAAACGATTTAGTTAGAGCAGGCATGTCAAACTGCCAGCCCACAGGCCGGATGCATCACGCCGAAAGCACACCCACCCCATTGCTGGCAATGAGGAAAAAGTCACGATACATTGTGTGACGTCATGTGACATCGCAAGTTTGACATGCTTGAGTTAGAGAATCTGACACAGAGAGCAAGGAAGGACTAACAGGAGCGACTGAACACCACCCCGAGTCCTTCGGGAGGGGGGCGGTATAAAAATCGTAAAATAAAAAAATAAATAAATAAAAACAAGTAGTTCAGAGCTAAACCATATAATACAAGCTAACCAACTGATACTTCATTTTTAAAACATGAAAAATGGCCTTTGGAGTCTACATTGGAATAAAGGAACTAGGAATTTTTTTTTTTACCAATGATCATTTTTCTGCCCAGAAAAATAACTCTTCATACATTTAATAGCTTGTGCTGTATAATCTCCCCTTAGATACCCTTTGGAATAAGAATTGTAAATTCTAAAAAGGCATCAATACTTGCTTATGAAACCTAAGGATTGGGCAAGAACAGTTAAGTTTAAACAAACATATATGTAGCTATGAATGCATGAACCAATCATTGTAGTTTCTAAATCATGCGTAGCAACTTTGCATTATGCAAGAATCAGATCACAGTGTTCAACAAACTCCAGTTAAAACTAATATTAATTTAGTCTCATTGTTATAATTAGCTAGGGCTTATTTTCGGGGTAGGTCTTACTTTCAGGGAAACATGGTAGCATATTAATTCAGTCTCATTGTTATTCGTTACATCTGACCCAAAAGATGTGGTACTTATTTGTTTTCATTTTATATATGTACTGTATGTATTCAATTTCTATCCTGCCTTTCTCCAAGGAGCCCAAGGCAGTCTGCCCATCCAATCTCTCTGTCAATCCACTGAAGGCATAAGCGTGCCAGCCCTCAGGCTTAGGAGAAACTAATGTTCCAAAAAACTAGAAAAATAAAACATAACTATCCGGAAAAATAACCTCCAACAGGCAGTTGTATCACAACCCACAATTCACGAAAGACAGGAAAAACACTTAATACCCCCTCCCAAACATATAGCACCCACATACATGCAGAGAAAATGCACCACACACATATGCACACGCACACAGAGAAAAAAACATTCCTGGCAAACACCCACCCATCTGTTGAAGTAACTGAGAAATATCACATTCATGTCATTCCCTACTCTTTACAAACACACACGGTGCTAAGCTGTTCTTTACTAGGATACTTGATATAGACATTACAGGTAGGGCTTGACTTATGACCACAATTGAACCCAAAGTTTCTGTTGCTAAGACAGTTAAGTGAGTTTTGCTCCATTTTACGACCTTTCTTGCCACAGTTCTTAAGTGAATCAGTGTAGTTAGTAACAAGGTTGTTAAGTGACTCATGGTCACATGACCACTGCAACTGTCATAAATACACAACAAATGACAAGCGTCTAAATTTTGATCACATGACTAAGGGTATACTGCAGCAGTTATAAGTGTGAAAAGCACTCACTGTAACTTTGAGCAGTCACTAAACAAATGTATAATTATATGTCAATAATTATCCTCAGTTTCAAAAGTAATTTGACCCATGCTATGTAAAAGTGATAACCAGTACTTTTAGCGCTTTAAGACTGTTCAAAAAACAAAAAACAAAAACAAAAAACAAACAAACCACTGAACAGACATTTTATAAATGAAACCAACAAACAAAGATGACATTTGACCCCCAACTTTATTCTGTTCTTTGAAAAGCCTTTTGGGAAACCAGAATTCCCTTTGGCCATTTCGACCTTCAATTAGCTTGTGAGAGGCAAGAAAGACAATGAGGGCAAATAAAGGACTTCTTTGGAACCTCATCGACAATGTCTGTATTCTCAGAGTTTATATTAACTTTACCATCCACTTCTTCAAGCCTTTTACTGGAGAGGTGATTCATAAGCCCTCAGTTAAAAGCAGAGAGAAACTTACCAGATGCTAAGATTGACTGTAAAGAGGCTTGTGCCTCAGAGGAAGGGGGATGAGGGGGGGGGGGAAGAGAGAGAAACAGACTCCAAGAAATTTACTTGAATGCTGTCACAGGATTAGAGCTTACTTAATCTGTTTGTAACCATTTAGCAGAAACTGACCTTTCTTCATCAAACAACTAGGGAGGTTCAGAGTGACTGTTCTGATTGTACTTTTGAGAGTTTCCAGAATGAATTTCTCTAAATAAACAAAAACTTGCCTGAATGAAATATTTAGTGAAGGTGATAAAGGAAACTCAACCATTCTCTGACTGCTGTCTGTCTGAAAATACCGTAGCAACTTGGCCTGAAAAAAAATTGAGAGAGTTGGAGGTCTTACTGGTTGCCGCATCTAAAGGCTTTTAAAGCAGCAATGGGAAAGAAGCAGAGAGATTGATTCAATAAACTGTTTTTAAAGTTAGAACAAGGATGAGCGTAGGAGGATTGGATAGGAATCCTCCCCTGGCCCTTGAAGTCTATGGAGATTCTCAATCATTTAGGTCATGGATGTCCCTGGTTGTTTTTCTTTGAAGACATTTCGCTTCTCATCCAAGAAGCTGCTTGGGTTAGGATTGGGACTGGCCCTTGAAGCCATCCATTTTTTCTGTGCAAAGACATGTTCCATACAAAAGAGCATGTTTTTTTTCAAATCAAGAGAATTGCCCTGCGGAGCCACAGAAAGCTGACTCCACTGATACCTGTTTTTACCATCTCTGCCCCCAACTTGCTTTTCCACCCAACAAGATGCAACAGGGCTGGCAAAGACAGAAAGAGTGGTGGTGGCTTTGGATGGATTTAAGGTCTGTCGCCCTGCCTATTTAACTTATATGCAGAGCACATCATGAGAAAGGCAGGGCTAGATGAATCAAAAGTTGGAATTAAGATTGCCGGGAGAAATATCAACAACCTAAGATATGCAGATGATACCACTCTAATGGCAGAAAGTGAAGAGGAACTAAAGAGCCTCTTGATGCGGGTGAAGAAGGAGAGTGCAAAAGTTGGCTTGAAACTCAACATTAAGAAAACCAAAATCATGGCATCTGGCCCTCTCAATTCCTGGCAAATAGATGGGGAAGAAATAGAGGTAGTGACAGTTTTTATTTTCCTGGGCTCCAAGATCACCTCAAATGGGGACTGCAGCCAAGAAATTAAACGACGCTTGCTCCTGGGGAGGAAAGCTATGGCAAATCTAGACAGCATACTAAAAAGCAGAGACATCACCCTGCCAACAAAAGTGCGTATAGTCAAGGCCATGGTTTCCCAGTTGCAATGTATGAATGTGAAAGTTGGACCATAAGAAAGGCTGAGCGACAAAGAATTGAGCCCTTTGAACTATGTTGCTGGAGACGACTCCTGTGAGTCCCTTGGACTGCAAGGCATTCAAACCGGTCAGTCCTAGAAGAGATCAACCCTGACTGCTCTTTAGAAGGCCAGATCCTGAAGTTGAAACTCAAATACTTTGGCCACCTAATGAGAAGGAAGAACTCACTGGAGAAGAGCCTAATGCTGGGAAAGATTGAGGGCAATAGAAGAAGGGGACGACAGAGAATGAGGTGGCTGGATGGAGTCACTGAAGCAGTAGGCGTGAGCTTAAATGGACTCCAGAAGATGGTAGCAGACAGGAAGACCTGGAGGAATGTTGTCCATGGGGTCGTGATGGGTCGGACATGACTTTGCAATTAACAGCAACAAGGTTGAAACAGGTCCTTAGCCCAAAGGTTCCTCATATACACTTAAAATGCATTACATTCTAATTTCTTACTATTATTTCATTCAATTTAGTAAGTCTTATGATTTGTGAGACACCAACATAAAATAAATAAAAATGGTATTTGCTGCTTGGAGCAACTGAACAATTCCATCCACAGAAGCATACCTGCAACAATCCAGGGATGATGTCTTGTAGGAGCTGATGTAATGACTCCTTTGAGATTCTCTCAATGACTTTAGTTTGCATTTTAATAGCAGCCAGATTAATTGGATAGTCAGCTGTTTGAACGATGGGACAAAGGACTTTGATGCACTGTTCTGGGTGGATGGAACTAGCCAGTGTGGAAGCTGCTTCCTCGGCAGCTCTCACAACCTATAGTGGATTGAGAAAGACAAGCAGACAATTGTTAAAGTTATAGCATTACAAAAAATAGTACCTTCACATCCTTAAGAACCATGAGTATAGGCAACAGCAAGCTTATTATATTATATTGGTTGTCTCAGTGACTGAACATTTCTGAATACATTTTTCTATCAGAACACTATAAAAAAATTCTGCCATTGCTATCAACAGTGGTGAGCATAGGAAACTTAGTTCTGTATTTACCAAACAGATCAGAAGAACTAATTATTGCAGATTAACATACTGCTGAAGGAAATATTAAGGAAAAAGTAGGTGTGACCATACTCTGATTCCAATGACTTATCATAAACTTGTATATTCTGCATTTTAGGGTATGATGGTAATTGTGAAGATCTTCACTGTAATAAATGGAGAGCAAATAAAGTTAATGTATTTTTCAAAATGATTTGTTTGCTCTGAATGTATTCAGATATCCATCATAAATAAAAGGTGAATTTTCTACTCAGAATTTATTCTGGTTAGCATATTCTATATACATATGTAAGAACTGCAGAAGGAACTGTGCAGCACAGGATAGATTTTTGCACAGCGATATAGCTGCCTATTCTAATGTTATTTAGATGTGAATCAATGTCTTCAATATTTTTGTTCAACAGATTAAATGTATTAGTAGCCATATATTTTCTTTCATTGGCATTCTAAATCATCCAGAACATAAATACATATACATATAGCCCCTATATATGTATACTTCCACACATATGGTGTGCATTTATTTCATTCATTTCACTCATAATAATTGGTACTAACTGGTATTATAAAGAAGATACAGTTTTGCTACTATACACTTATGAGAATGAAAGCTGCTTGAGGTATAAAATGAAGCACAAAAATATAGAATATAGATAACGTTAAGGTATTTTGATAATTATATTTTGTAAAATTATATAAAATCAAAAAAATTGGAAAGTTAGCTCTGTGATCAGCACGTCTCTATCCAGCCTTTGCTTAAAGATGTCCAGCAAAGGGAAATTCTACTGTTTAGGTCTTACTGTAGTGTTTTGTGTCCTAAGTTACACTTGAATGTATCTTCCCTGTAATTTAATCATTATTCCATCTCCTGCACTTTGAAACAACGAAGAACAAGTCAGGATTCTCTTCTGAGCTTTTAGGTACCTGAAGAATGTTATTATATCCTCGTTGCAGATGACTTTTCAAAAAGCTAAAGATTCTGTCCTAGAATTTAAGTTCCCCATGCCCTGTTCATTCTGATCCTTCTTTGTGTAGTTTCAGGTTGTGTGAGTCCATATTAAAGTGACGCTGGAGATGACAAGCTTTCTCAATCATTTGCACAGGTAATTCACAAAAAAATGGACAAAGGCACAAAGTCAAGGTGAGACAACAAGAATGCACGGTAGGGAGAAGCTTGCCAACAAAGGCACTCCTTAAGAACAAAATGTTTTGTCCAAGTGCTTTATCGCAAAATCTGTTACAACTGTTGCTAATTGTGGCTACACATACACAGAAAGCTGTTGTATGAAGACTCTGATTCCAAGAAAACATAATAAAGACATGCTGATTTATTAAAAGGATTAAATCTTTCCTGGACTTTCACGACAATCCTTATGCCTTTTGTTCCCACGTTGCTTGTTTAACTGAGTAAGTCATCATGTGTTTAAAACTCCTGTAAACAACTAAATAGATGCATAGTGTAGCTTATTCTTTATTTCTATTCTAGAGTCAAAGGCTCTTTTTTTTGTAAAAAAGATGCTGAGACTCTAGAAAGAGTACAGAGAAGAGCAACAAAGATGATTAGGGGACTGGAGGCTAAAACATATAAGGAACGGTTGCTGGAATTAGATATGTCTAGTTTAACGAAGAGAAGGACGAGGCGGGACATGATAGCACTGTTCCAATATCTCAGGGGCTGCCACAAAGAAGAGGGAGTCAAGCTATTCTCCAAGGCGCCTGAAGGCAGGACAAGAAGCAACGGATGGAAACTGATCAAGGAGAGAAGCAACCTAGAACTAAGGAGAAACTTCCTAACAGTTAGAACAATTAACCAATGGAACAACCTGCCTCCAGAAGTGGTGAATGCTCCAACACTGGAAGTTTTAAAGAAGAGACTGGACAGCCATTTGTCCGAAATGGTGTAGGGTTCCTGCCTGAGCAGGGGGTTGGACTCGATGACCTCCAAGGTCCCTTCCAAAACTTATTATTAAGTTTTCACTATTCTATACAGAATTGCGTACCCTTAACTCAACTGACTTCAATTAGAAAGATTACAGTCCTGTAATAAACCTGGAGAGTCGTGGTCTAAATAAATACAAAAATATATACAGGACTAAAGCTAGTTTTAAAAAAATATCATAGTAAGAAAATCTGGGTAGATTAAACATAAAATATGATATGTTGAAATAGGTTGAATGTTTTCATATTCTTCATTTCATCTTATTTGTCACTGAAGTTCTGGCAAGAAATGGCAACCTTTCTGGGGTTGGGGAAACAACAATACTACTTGAGGAATACCTGCAAAGTAGGTGGGTCTGAAATGTTGGGACCAATGGACATTTTTTTTCCATTTAGATAAACTAAACCAATATTTTGGTTTTTAAACCCTGAAACATTTACCCATTGAGATGGTTTTGTAGGTCCTAGAGGTTGCAGTTAAGAGTGTCTTCGGGCCATATATGGCTAAAAGATGGCTCCCAAGCTTATGTCATTCACATGAGATAGCTAGGTAAATTCTTTAAATGCAGACCCACAAGTAAAGTAAATTTACAGCCACAGTCAATAATGTATGGAAATAATCAGAGCTATAGGTTAGGAATTCCATTAAGTATGATTTATTTTTCTCTTCATTCCATTTAAACTTAAACTGGCTCATTATAGTTTTGTTTTGTGCTATTGGAATTAATAGTAAGGCATGACCTATAGACACATTGATTCTTAAACTATAGTATGACACTCAGAATTACCTCTTTATGAGAATCTTTATGCGCTTCTAGGGTCTTCATGATAGTTAGTTCAGCATAGTTCTTAAATCTTGCTGGTTGGTTCCTCAGAATTTCTCGCAAAACTCTCAGTGCCAAGGCTCGTATTGAATGCTAAATAAAAGAAATAGTACATCTTTATTTATTAAATTTATATGCCTGTCATTTCACTAACAAGCAACTCTGAGTGCTTTGAAGTCATTTCACTCTTCAAAATCATTAATGCAAGGAATGCATTGCTTGACTAGAATGGATACATATTTTATAAAATCAAATGTTTAAATCAAGAAAAATGAACAAGGCTCAGAAGTGAACACCACAGTAGCCTTGTTTCATGGGCCCAAGTTCATTAGCAAAACTCAATAGTATTTTTGAATGAGAACTACGCTGCTAATAAATATTGATACTGTGTATCAAAGAGAATAGCAAACAGATTTATTACATAATCATTTCTGATTCAGTCTCTTTTTGAAATACATAAAAAATCTAAAAACTCAAGTTTCATTTCCTTAGAACTTATTTGGTAATGAAGACCAATACTATCTTATTAGTAACACAGGAAGCTAAAGCAGCCTTCCAAGTTTTGCACAAATATATCTATCCAATTCTTTTGGAGATCACTATTAGTTTTTCATTCAGTCCTACTCCTCTCTAGTCACTGACACCTTTATCCAAGAAGATCATTATTAGAATATTAGATAACATTTCAGGTTATGTTAATAGTTGAGATGTGTTTTTGGATGAGAGCCATTTCAACCATTGACTAGTTCAACACAGCATATGGTTTAGCTTCCTCAGACTGAACTATGTTAAGTATGTCCCCATGGTTTGGTATTCATCTCTGCAACTCCCAAGCTAACACTTGATTTGTCCCAATTTAAACTTTGAATATCCGATGACAAGAAGTACTGATAGAAACAAATGGCAAAAAATCACAGGTGTGAATCTTGAGTAAAGTACTCTGTGCTGGGGCCCCCTCCTCAACTGGAGTGATGTCTGGTAAAGGAAGTGAGTAGCGCAGCAATAGTGTTCTAACGTGCACCATGCATTTGAGAAATACAAATTTCAAGTGTCACAGTATCAGGGTGATGCTCCCTTGGAGAAACTGGAGGTGGGGTTAAATAAATGCCAAATGTTTGGCATTTCTGAGACTGTCGAAGCCAGATTAAACTAAGGAAAACACCGTCTAAACCAGCAGTTCTCAACCTGTGGGTCGCGACCCCATTTGGGGTCGAACGACCATTTCACGGGGGTCACCAAACACCGCAGTCCGCCATTTTTCCCTTTTCCCCTCGGCCGATGCAGAGGGCAGCACCGCGCATGCGCGGGGTTGCACCGCGCATGCGCGATGCGGGCCGTCACGCGCACGCCGCGCATGCGGGTCAGGGTCACACCGCGCATGTGCGGCGCAGGTCGGGGTCACAGTCTGAAAAAGGTTGAGAACCGCTGATCTAAACGTTAGCCACATATGCTGTAATGACAGTGCAGGTGGTAAGTATCTATGAGACACAGCAAACCCATAAGCATTATCGTACATCTTTATCTCCAAGTGTTTCAAGTAATAAAAGCAAAATTGTCTTAAAATGTTCCTCCCAAACTCCCAGATTATCTTCTCTTGTAATCTTCAATAATTCAAGAAGGGCTCCTTTCCGTTCTTCTACACGCTCATTATGATTGGATAATTCTTTTAAAAGATCAGCCACCAAGTCAGAATGATCAATGGGCACTGAGAAAAAAAAAGGTGAAAAAGTAATTTCACTGTAAAGAAAATTAGCAAGAACTTTTAACAGGTGATGGTAGGACCTATACACAATATTTCTAACTAGTATATAAACATAATCTGTCTCCGAGTTCTTTAAGTTCAAAGATTTTATCTATAAACTAAATATATCCAGTCTCTAACAATTGATTCCCAGTGTTGCCACTTATCACTATATGCTCATAAAGCAATTCGGAGCAGGCAGGGGGAGCCAGAGGAAAACATATGGAGGTTATGTTCCCATGGCTTTTCCTTTAACCATATATAGCTTTCAGTTCACAAAAAAAAATAAATGACTTTTGGAGCCTGTCTTCTTTACTGATATGAATGTAGAAGACCACCTACAGAATGTCAGGGCCCAAGTCTCATTATTAGAATTGAAAGAGGAGCCTGTGGTTGCTGTACCACCTAGCTCAGTGTTTCTCAACCTTGACAATTTTAAGGCATGTGGACTTCAACTCCCAGAATTCCACAGCCAGCTTTGCTGGCTGTGGAATTCTGGGAGTTGAAGTCCACATGCCTTAAAATTGTCAAGGTTGAGAAACACTGACCTAGCTGAATCATTTGCTCAAGAGCAAGATACTGTTACTTATTCCAGCAAGGCTGATTAAGAAATGATGTAAACTGAATTCAAGAAGCTAGTCTCAGTATGATATTCTGTAACAGTTTAACACCAATGTGTAAATGTTTAAGGCAACAATAAATTCAATACTGAATTTAAGAAAATAAATGAAAACCAACCATTGCGAATCTGATCCATATCATCATCAAATACGGCTTCCTTAAGAGCCGTTTTATCATAGGTGGTAATGGTATCAGAGTAGGGGTAAGGGTTGTACTCTCGAGCCCGGGGTCCAGAAAAGGCACGTGGGGGCTGGGTGTTGAGCAGAGAAGTCTTGTTATCTAGAGCCATCCTTCCTCCTTCCACCACATCACTGCTTCCACGCATATCAGTGGCTGGTGAGGCAATACCATCATCTCTGGAAACCTGTAGCAATTGGTCGAAGAAAGATGACTTAATTGGGACCAATTTCCATTAAGAGCAACTCTATTATTACTCTGATAATAGGTTACATTGCAAACGACAATCTTTTTCCATTCCGAATCTGATTAGTAGGGCTAAATAAATTAGAACTTTGTTTGCACTAAACCCTAATTTCAAACTGGCAGTTTCTACATGTAGGTTTTCTGCATCATCTGTAGCCACTCCAATAAGTTGTTATTCTTTCTGCAGCTGCTGAATAATTTTGAACAAGAATCAGGTATTACACATCAGTCATGCAAGAAGAGCAAGGCATCCAAAAAGAGAAACCACCTTCTGGTTGGTGATTCAATTGTAAGGGTTGTAAATTTAGGAAAGGATGTGGAGATTTTAAAAGAGATCAGGTATCTGCCAGGTGCTACTGCCAGCAGAGACAAGAGGCATATTTCTAAGATAGTAAAGAATGCCAGTAAGGACTGTGATATTGATGCTATTGTACAACTTGGCACAAATGATCTGTCCCAGAATGATTTCCAGAGCTTGGGGTAGAAACTTAGTTAAGTATAGGTTGTAGGCTTATTTTTTCAGAGGTTTTACCAGTATATAAGTGTTGTGAGTGTCCCTAGACCAGCTTGGGAAGTGTCAGAGTATGAGGATGAGCAGCCAGGCTCCTCTGGGTGTTTTCCCCTCCCGGCAGCCGAGGAAGAGCAGCCAGGCCCCTCTGGGTATTTTCCCCTCCCGGCAGCTGAGCCAGACAGGGAGGAGATTTACAGGCAGTCTGGATCAGATTCACAAAGTGAGGGGTCAGATTTGGATCAAGAAGATAGATGGCTTGATCCGAGATTCCGAAGGTTTGATAAGCGACGGTGTCAGTTAAGTGGAAAAAGGAAGTAATGAGGGGAAGTGACGTATCGGACACTATATTAGAAGGGGACAGAGAGACTACGCCTTTGTCACGAGCAACGTTAATCAAGGAGTAGCCGTGCGTTTGACTTCAGTCTTCTGATGTTTTGGAAATCTACGGGAGAATAATGAGGCCTTGGACAATGTGATAAAGAAAGAGTGAGTTAATTGGAAGGTGTGGAAGGAGCGTGTGTTAATCTAAATGTAAATACATGAGACTTGGCTGTTTCTGCCAGCAAAATGCCAGCAGCGTGCTTTGAAGTGAATTCTTTTGAAATGTGTTAAATAAACCTCTTAAAGACATATTTATGTGGATTTTAATGAGCTGAGAGGGGCCAGACAGAACAATAAGGAACAAAAATATGTGGCTAAAGGAGTGGTGTAAAGGGGAAGGCTTTGGTTATATTGCATACGATGTCTGCAACTGGTCCAATGAAAAACTTACAAAAGAGATGGTTTGCATCCATCGAAGAAAGGGACTGAGTTACTTGGCATTAAATTTACAGACTTTCTGGAGAAACATTTAAACTAAACAACGGGGACAGTGAGTTAATTGACACAGAACATTCTTGTCCTCAGCAATCTAAAAATTATAGGGTTATCAATGCATGTAACATAGATGTGTGTGTGGACAAGAATATCAACCTTGCTGTCAAGCAAAATCAAGCTTTTAATAGCAAGTGCCACACAAAGTGCACTAATCAAATAGGTGGTAAGAAAATAGGGGAATTCAGGCACCACACAGGTTATGTAGAAAGTAAACACAGGGTCAGTCAGAAAAGACTCAAATGTCTATACATCAATGCAGAGTATGAGCAATAAACAGGGTGAATTAGAAGTCAATGAGGGCAGATATGATATTGTTGCCATTACAGAAACTTGGTGGGATGAAACCCAAAAATGGAACACACAGCTAGAGAAATTTAAATTATTTAAAAGAAACAGACCAAATAAAAGAAGTGGTGGAGTTGCACTATATGTAAGAAATAACTATATCTCTACAGAAATAGAGCACAACAATGATGAAAACTGTCCTGAATGCGTTTGGGTCAATATAAAAAGGGAAAAAATAACAGTGCCAAAGGTGTATACCATAGGCCATCCAACCAAACAGAGGAAATAGATGAACTTTTTGCTAGACAGGTAACTAAGGTATGTAGAAAGCACATCATAATAGTAATGGGGGACTTTAACTACCCTGACATCACCTGGGAGACAAACTCTGCACCAAGTGGAAGATCAAACATTGGGTGCTATCTAACAAAATGAAATTCAATGGTGAAAAAAGTAAGGTTCTACATTTAGGCAAGAAAAACCAAATGCATAGGTACAGTATAGGTCCGTGGTGGCAAACCTGTGGCACGCAGAGCCCTCTCTGTGGGCACGCATGCCATTGCCCCAGTCCTAGCTGGGTTTTATAAAATCTTTTCGCTTTAGGCCTCCGCTGCCGTGCGGAAAAAAAAGGTTCAATCAATCAATTTTAACTTCTTGCGGGGAGAAAAAAGATCTTGCAAAGTTGGGATTGATTGATTGAACTTTTTAGTCCCATCCAGTCTGTCACTACCACCGCAGCCATGCCCACCCAATGGGCTATGCCCAACTGGCACCGGATGATACGTAAGTGGGTTTTGGGTTGCAGTTTGGGCACTTGGTCTCTAAAAGGTTTCCCATCACTGGTATAGGTGCTACCTTGCTCAATAGTAGTAACTGTGAGAGGGACCTTGGAGTCTTAGTGGACAATCATTTAAATATGAGCCAACAGTGTGCTGCAGCTGCCAAAAAAGCCAACACAGTTCTAGGCTGCATTAATAGAGGGATAGAATCAAGACCACGTTAAGTATTAATACCACTTTACAATGCCTTGGTAAGGCCACACTTGGAATACTGCATCCAGCTTTGGTTACCACGATGAATAAAAGATGTTGAGACTCTAAAAAGAGTGCAGAAAAGAGCAACAAAGATGATCAGGAGATTGGAGGCTAAAACATATAAAGAATGGTTGCTGCAAATGGGTATGTCTAGTTTAATGAAAAGAAGGACTAGGGGTGATGTAATAGCTGTGTTCCAATATCTCAGGGGTTGCCACAAAGAAGAGGGAGTCAAGCTATTCTCCAAAGCACCTGAGGGCAGGATAAGAAGCAATGGATGGAAACCAATCAAGGAGAGAAGCAACCTAGAGCTAAGAAGAAATTTCCTGACAGTTAGAACAATTAATCAGTGGAACAACTTGTCTCCAGAAGTTGTAAATGCTCCAGCACTGGAAGTATTTAAAAAGAGATTAGACAATCATTTGTCTGAAATGGTATAGGGTTTCCTGCCTGAGCAGGGGGTTGGACTAAAAGACCTCCAATTCCATTCCATTCCATCCCGTTCCATTCCATTCAATTCCATTCCATTGACTGTGAACTGGATTTATTGCCAATGTTGAGGAGAGGTATAAAAGTTTGGAATCCAACATTTGATAATTGGCATGGCTTCAATTAGCACCCTGGATAAAATTTAACATAATTCAAGAATTCAACTTGGTTCACTTGTGGGAACTTAACGATTCCCGTCTGATTCGTCTTTTGACTCTGCCCCCAGGCTCTGCCTCTTGTTCTTCCACACAATCCAGCAGATCTGGTCAAACTATTATATATAAAAATGCCCAGCTGACAAACTCAGTCACCCATGTGTTGTTTGCCTGAAACTAAACAATATAGGAAATGCTCAAAATAGGAAACTATTCATGTAAATGTTCAATTATTACATATTACACCAACATTACACATTCTTTCAATGTCTACTTACAATATCACTGTCCTTCTTTCCATCCCGTTTGATTGGCTCATTTAGATCTTCTTGGCTACGAAAACTAAACTTTTCGATTGCTTCTGTGACTCCACGAAGAGAGCTATAAATTTCATCAGAATTTAGGTTTTCCGTGTCATAATCCAGCATGCTGAAGAACGAACATACACGGAATGTTAAAATTAAATAGTGGCTCCTTTGAGATTGAATTAGACATTTTCTCATTTGAAAAGTCAACATTTGAAATTCAATTTTAAAACATGCAACTTTCAGAAGATTTTTCAGCCTGAGCAGCAAGAACTCAGATTTTAATTTTCAGAATGTATAAAAACTACTGAAATTAAACTTATAATTGGACAGCAACAGTGCTGGACCTCATCAATTGACCAAGAGAGTAAGGGCTGCATATTTATTATTCAGAGAAGCAACATCTTGCCTTGAGTTAGATATAAATGGTAACTTACAAATCATACCATTCTTTTCTAGCTTTGAGCTGATCTCTCTTGAACCCTTTTTCTATCCAGTGGGATAAAAATATTAAGTAACAAGAAAACTGACTGACTGGGCTGCCACACTTCCACGATGAACATGAACATCCAGCATGTCTTTAACTGAACGAATATTATATTTAATGCTTCCCAAGATGTTAAATACATTCTCCTATATAAAAATCCAAAGGCACATTAAAATGGACTATTTCCCCATGGAATAAAGAAGTTTTGGTATTTTTTTCCTGAAATGTAGCTTCAAATATATGATAATAAATTAAAAATAGCAATAAAACTAATCATCAGTGATGCTGGAAATTTAACCTATGGTACTGCAGACTCAAGGTAAGAACGATTTAAACTAATGTTTGGATTTTAAATTTTAAATCAAAGAATCTAAATTATTACACCTTAATTATTTTTAAATAAAATTCTATCAGCAATTTCTCATTTTTCTCTAGTCATTTTTTTCTTATGCTTGCTGGAAAGAGCATTTCCTTTATGTCAGACAAGTCAAACTCGCAACGTTACATGACGTCGCACAACGTATTGGAGCTTTTTCACCATTGCCGGCAATGGGGTGGGCATGGCTTCCCGATGATGTGTCCGGCCCGCGGGCCAGCAGTTTGACACCCCTGCTCTATGTGGTTTTTTTTTTCCTAAGAGACCACCATAAAAGACTCTAGAATTACAAAAAATACTAATATAATTTAATTCCTTTCTTCCTTAATTACATAAGATGAGGTTTCTCAAATATCAGAATTAAGGCTAAATTTTATTTGGTCCATCACCGGTGTTTTAACCAGATCAGTCACATCACTACTTCAGCAACCCAAATGAAATATGAAACACTAAGCATAATCTAAGGGTTCTACTAAAAAAAATTGGAAGGCAGGAATGAAGGGCTGTCTACTCTTTTTAGGCTAAAGTTCGAAACACTATTATTTAAAATCCAGGTAACTGATAAGCTAGACGTTAAAACTAGTACTTAATTTACAACCATTTGTTTAATGATGGTTCAAAGTTACAGTGGCCCCAGAAAAAGTAAATCACTACCGTCTTTGAGGTTGGGTCCATAATAATCATAAAACTAAATATTGCTCTCTATTCTGCAGCTGGTGAGTTGCTGTATACTGTATATAGGGTAGGCAGACTGTGAATAACACAGAAAGCTTTCCTCTGGATCCAGAGAAACAGGCCTACAATTAAAGAGTTCCTCCTGTACTACAAGATCAAAACTCTATCTCTGCTAAGAGAATATTTCACAAAATGATAATCTATTTTGAAAACTAGTATTTCATTATTTAAAACTACTTGCCAAAACCAAGATTTGTATCTCATGGAAACAGTTCCAGTCCCTGATTTTCTTTCAGTGTACTCTTTCAGCAGCACAGCCCAAGCAACGCTGGCAGGACTGAATGTACATCTGGTGTTTTGGAAAAGCAATAATACCGCGCATCCTAAAATCTCAACATGTGACAGCTTGCGGTACTGTAGCCCTTTCAAGTCAGAGAAGCAACAATTATTCTTTTAAACAAACATTCATAGATTCTCTATGAGATAAATCATAAATCAAAGTGGAAGTTTTATAATTCCTTGATAGGCATTAGTTAAGATTATGGCAATTCTTCCTTAACAATATTTTGTGCTGTTAGTTCTCAACAATATTTCTCTACATAACAATAGTAGTATTTTTTTCCCTATTGATTGACCACATGAATACAGAAAGGTAGACATACACCTTATTATTATTATTTTTTAAAATGAATATATAAGTTTATTGCAAGCTTAAGCCCTCTACAAGAATCTGAACTACTGACAGCCAAAGCAAATTGGTGGTAGATAAGAGTCAATGGCATTCAAGATGGACTGGACTTAGGTATGAAAAGACTTGAGACTGATGACGTGTTTGACCCCTCCATTGCGCTCAGCCTGGTCATATTCTACAATTGCAAGTAAAATTGAGTGTGCTCTCCTGCAGATTATTATTATTGTTGTTATTGTTGTTGTTATTATTGTTTTTAATTATTTTATTTTTTAAAACTGATTTCTGTTATGTTTTTGATTATTTTGTTGTACTGTTTTCTGTTTTTTATTTTATTTATTTATTTATTTATTTATTTGACTTATATGCCGCCCTTCTCCCCAGACTCAGGGCGGCTTACAGCAGAAATACAAGTACAAAAATATATAAATCATTTAAAATAGTAATACAGTATAAAACTATAAACTATACCCACTCATACAACATACAATCCCAATCAAAGGCCCAGGGGCAGAGCGCAGCTCACATGCCCCAAGCCTATCTGCATAGATGTGTTTTTAAGAGTTTTCGGAAAGCTAGGAGGGAGGGAGCAGTACGAACCTCTGAGGGAAGTTGGTTCCAGAGGGCTGGGGCAGCAACAGAGAAGGCCCCAACCCTAGGTCCTGCCAAACGGCACTGTTTAACAGACGGGACCCGTACACCTTATTATTAGTGTTCCTTAAACTACAAGCATGGGTCTGAGAATCTGAATCAATATACTTAATATTCATACAGTCAAATCATAAAAGAAGCAAAATAACTCCAACCCCAATAATTCAAATCAATCATCAATCCTTTTCAGCTACAAAGTGGATTTATTTTCAACAAACTTTTTCAGCATTGCTTGCACACCCACTGTCGGTTTATTATCACTGCCTCTACCTGATGTTTCCTTCTTATACTAATTTTTAGATTGTTATGCTCCTCAAAATAAGGAACTGAACGCTGTGTACTGTATAGAACTATGACACATATATTGACAGCAAAATGATAGAGCCACCAGAAATTCAATTTGCATCACAATGCTCATTTTGCAGTTTGTATATTAGTATGGCAAGGAGAAAAAAAAGGTCCTATTTTGAATTATAGTCCTTGTTTTCCAGTAAAAAGAAAAAAAGAAAAAAAACAACTCCAAACTTTTCCTAACAAAGCAATTAGGAGTGGATTCAAACAGTATGCATTATTGTAAAATAGTAATTTGTTTTGCAAATGTATGGATTATTCCCTATCACTTTTTAAGTGGAATAGATTTCAGTAGAAACCTTCAAATATCAGTGGCATCCAAAGTCTACAAGGGAAGAGCCTATTTTTTTTAACCTGAGAATAAGAAAATATCTCACACAAAAAAGAACAATTTTGGTGTATTGTTTCTTTAAAAAACCTAATCACATGAACAAGCAAATACATTTAGCCAGTATAAGAACTGTATGAAATATTGTAGATAATGTGAAAATAAAAGAAAGAAAAAATGAAAAATGGAAGATCAATTTACAATGAATAAATTACATTCTATCAATTTTATATAATAGAAAACAGTGATTCATGCATAAAATTGGAGAAGTTACAAGAAGAACAAAGAGATGAGTTACAAGAAGAACAAAGAGATGAGAAAAAAATGTGTGACTTTTAATTGATGTCACAATATTATTTTCCATTGCCACAGCTTCCAACAAGTACAGCCTTCAGGATTCAGAACTTGCCAATGTCTGGGACTCTACATGTATGTCCTAAGTATGAAACCATAATTGGTCTATAAAATAAAGAAAATTTCTTTTAAATATCAGTAATCTTCATCACACTTGGTTGAAGGACAAAAACCTAAATCTATATCATAAATCATTTTTGTTTATTGATGTCCTAATTTTATTTTCACACAGTAATGTAAATAGAATAATATTGTAGATTTCTATCTGCTATAATTAAGAATAGTTTTGTGTCTCTTTCAGTGTTCTCATTGTTCTGTTCTTGCACAGCTAGATACCTATCACTGCAAGCAATGATATATTCACACTTTTTTCAGGCACTGATGTTGTAATTATATCCTCAAGCTTTGCTAACAAATATGAAGATTAAGATCTACTGAATCTTCATATTGATAGCTGTACAAGTTAAGTGTTTTACACAAACAGGGATAATAAGGGACAAATGCCAGGAAATCTCAACTTGGCCAATAACACATCTGCACAATAGGCATCTAAACACTGTTTAAAAACAGATTTATGCTTTCATATAGCCATTTGCAATTTGAAATGCTATTATGTAATAAGCAATCTCTTTCGTTGCAAATGGTATCATTTTGTCATGGTTGACAGTTGCAATTTATGATTAATTTTCTTAACTAAAGGGTCTGGGGTTTCCTAGGTAGGTCTCAGAAGTTCAATGTGTCCGCAGACATTTTCCTCATCAGCTCTTCCTGCCCCAGTTGCCTTTTTAAAATATAATTTTCATTAATAATGGGAAAATGGCATGCTGCAAAGCATCAACTTTAATATCATCTTTATTTACAAGAATGATGCTGGGCCTGCTAATCATTCATTAAAGCTGGAAAAGATGGGTGGCTTATACTTTGTTGGGAAATTTTCTTTGCTTCCCTAATATGGCAACCATAAGCATGAAAATGCAAAAGAAGGATGTGGCAAGTAGAATTCTAAGAAATTGATGATGGATTGGTTATGTTCCCAATATAGCCATTTTATAAATGGGCAATCACTTCTCCCAATAATTTTTCAAGACATAACATGTCAAAATTCCACAGGTGTCCACCAATTTAAAAGGGCTGGGTCTTAAAACAGAGGCTGGGCACAAATGCAAAGACCAGTCTTATGTATGTGAAGTTCAACAAATAAAACTGGAATTCCACCACATGGCAAGTGGGGCGAGTAGGGTAGGAAGTGACATAAAAAATGAATGAGTCTAGTTCTACGGTATATTTCTCCAGATGAGTTCTTTGACTGGGAAGCTGTACACAGCCAGCAAGTGTGCATATAAAATGTCAACCAGATCCTAGCGGTTGACTATTCCTCTCAGCTGCTAAGACAGCTGTAGTATTATGCTAAAGGTTTGCAACCTTCATGCGTGACATTCAAATTTTTATTGTCCAGCCAGTCTTGCTATATAGAGATCATGGGAATTGTAGACAAGTACATCTGGAAGGTGTAGTTACAGTGTCTAACTAAAAGTTCAATATAACTTAATTCTGGTCTTGTGGTTATCTACCACTTGGGGTTTCTTCACAGGTAAAATCTATAAAGGCAAAAGGTGCTGCCTCTTTCCACATCCCCTGGATCTGTCTCTTTGAAAGCACTCATCTGTGCCAAAAGGTAAATAACATTGTGACACCTCTGACAGGTTGGAATAACAGGTAGCTTGTTACCTGGGAGAGTAAGAGCGCCTGAAAGTCTTGTGAGAAGGAGCAGCGGGGATGGAGTTAGGCTGAAAAAGGGGAGGGGGGTGCTTCGACAGCCCATCTGCACTCCAACCCCAGAAACGACTGCAGTGATCACAGGAAGAAAAAAGAGAAAAGGAGGGAAGAAACAGAAAAAGGGAAAAAGAAAACTACAATCTGAGTGCTGTGGTTTTTTTTTTTCCATGCTTTCTCAACTAGAGAAGAACTTAATAGAAACAGATTGAACAGGAATACTCCATTGATTTGCTTCAGGTAAATGTACTGCTATTCATTAATACTTGCAATATTATTAGGTATCATTAAGGAATTTTAAGGCATATCTTGTCTATGTCCATTTGCCTATTTCACAATACATAGTCAGAAAATGTTTTATAGTGAAAATTTGTTTTTCCTAATATATCAAGGTAAGCAGAATATGTGCTACAATCAATTATCTTAGATTATATGAGATTTAAAGATACAACACAAATAGATCTGGATAGACACCTGCATAAGCTGAAAATATATCCCATAGTTTTTAAATAAATCTTTCAGTAAGTTCTCCTTAGCCTCACCATATATTCAATATAAACAACCACCAATTATTCAGAAACAGCACTAAATATTAAATACTACAATTTCTTCTTATAGTCATACCTATGGGCATATGATTCCATTATTTATGCCATACTTAAAACCCGCTCACCTTTAGCAGCCCAACTGTCAAGCAAACAAACTGATAGCAGTTTTCCAATGCCCTAATGCAAAACTGAAAGCAGAAAAAAACCAGAACAACTAGCATTCAGACTGATAATTTATACCATAATTTAAAACAGGGTTGCTTGTTTCTTCCATTTATTAATTCATTCTTCCAAACAATCACTTTCCAGAACTGAGAAAACAGTCTTTCTGTTTCTTATAGTCCACATTCTGTTGACTAGTTTTATCCAATACTACTACTCTAATGTCTAAATCAGGTAAATAAAGATAAACCTTTAGAAATCTCTCATACTGTATCTATTTTGGGGCCATATCAAATCCAATACCCCCATGAACCACTTCCAGTTCTGAGTTGCCTACTTCTGCAAATACACAAACCATTACTAAAAAATAATTTCTGGAAGGAAAATTAAACACTTCAGATCTGACTCTCCAATGTAAGACATTTTGGGCATCCATGTTACCGTAGCTTTTTAGCCTATCTCCATGCCAGATATTTATTAGCAGTTGCAAAGATTTACCAAGATGAAAAAGGCCAGATATGGCATTGTCCATCATTGTTGAGGCAGTTCTATAAGATGAGCCGTGCCATATATTGGGACTTATTTCTAGAACTGCTGGAGTATTCAATTAGTCATTTTGTTTCTATTGAGTTTCCAGTACGTCATTATAGCAAAAAATTACAATTGGTGTAGAAATAAATGAAAAATGCTGCAAGTCATCAAATGAGACATCAGAATAATTTTGCAGTACTTTAGAGCTGTGCAAAGATCTGGATTCGAAGGGCAAAATGTAAAATTGAAAGTGAGCATGGGCATATAATATATAGCACCAGTTGAGAACATTTTAAAACAACCATATGTTTCCCTGGAAGGTTATTACCCAGGAAAAAGTGCAACCCTTTTTAGAGGATTCCAACAGATGTTCTGTATATGCCCACAAATTTTGCTCTTTGGCGCTAGATCTCTGCACAACCTTATCACAGCATGCTTCTTCAGCTGTTTGTCATGAAAGTCTTTCAGAGGAAAAAAAAAGGCCAAAAATAAGTTACGTTTACATACTTTTTGCATTTGGAGAGAAAAAGGCTAACATTACAAATGTGATCCTATGGGGCAAGCAACTGAAGACATGCAACCTCAACTTTTAACAAACAAAGTATGACCAATTCTCCCTTACTATCTCACTATAACCAAACAAATCGACACGTTTGTAACTCCAAAGTACAGCATTCTGACCGAAAGAGGGCCTTTTAGCATTTCAAACTAAAGAGATATATTTTGCTGGTTAATTCTTTCAAAATGTTAATTTGAACAACAAATGCAACTCAGATGCAATGAAAGAGATTCATTTCATTTCAAGAGTATGTTTCATCAAATCAAAAGAATATAAGTTATATTTGTAAATGAGCTTTATAGTTTAAATCCTGAAAGATTGTTTTTTGTTCCAACATTTCTGAAAAGCAGGAACAAAAAATTAGAGTGTAAAATAGAAAGCCAGATCAAAGAAAAATGTAAAAGTCACAGTGAAATGTTTCTCAAATATTATAGGTTAAAGCTTGAAAAAGAAAGTAATTTAATAAAAACAGCAAAATATGATTGAAAACTAAAATATTGACAATGGATAAAAATATAATAAATGAATAGCTTGGAGCAAAAAGCAACAGAAACAGAATATAAAATCAAATATATATGCATTTTTTTCCTTAAGAAAAATAACCCCATGTATGTATGTGTTTTATATGTATATTACAATGCATGTCCATACATATACAAGCGAATATACACCATATTTATTTTAAACATATATAATCATTATGCTGAAAATCTCTAGAGATTTAGATTTCTTGACTTGTGGAAAGCTGATACTAATTAGAACAAAACTATCCTGATTTTATCAAAGAATAAGTTCAGTGGTACAAAATAACCTAAAATGGCCAAAGAGTAGGTTGTATAATAGACATAGAACTGAAAAATACTATATATGGAGAAGAAAATGTCAGACATTTTAAAAATCTTTGAAAAGGGGGAAAACCCCTCCCCACTAAGGTCATATTTGTACAGGATAAAGAATACTTTTTGCATTTTTTGTATCTGCTATGCACATGTTGGTAAACTCATATTAGCTAAAACATGCATTGTATTTAAAACCTATACCTGCATTCTGAATAATTATAAGATATACTTAAGGACCATATGCATATGCCAGAAATCCTCAACCTTTCATTTGGAATAGTGACAGTATGTAAATACTATTAATAGGGACAATGAATGTTAAGGACATTCTCACAAAATGATTATTCATAAGAGGATGTAGCCAATCACAAAACCCAGAAGATAAAATAAATATTGGCCTGTAGCCATGTACCATGTTATGTGACACTTATAAACACTGCTGAAAATACAGTTTATATTGACACTGATTTGCGTTTCTCATTCATTGTTTTCAATTTTAAAAATCTAAATAGATGATCCCCTGGTGCTATGTTGGGGCCCAGGGCATATAGCTAGGACTAAACCCCACTAACAGTAGGAATTTTGTTTGCAATTAATTTTTCAAGTAGAGAGTCAGGTGTAAATACAGTAAATGTTTAGGAAGCAGATACACCTTTTGTTAATCCTATTTATTATGATTCAAAGTTCCTGAGTTGCTTGGAGGAGCAAACTTGCTAATGTGCCAAATTCCATTCCAGCAAGTTGAAACTTAATATTTTCAATATTTATAAACAAAGGCCACTTGACTCAATTGCAAATATTGTTCTGAGTCAATAATATTCAGTAGAGACTTTTAGTATGGACTGCATTTCAGAACAACATATTGGATCAACAGAATATGATAGAGGTTGATATGTTAAGTAGCAGGATCAACAGAAAATAGTTACTTTAAAATTGATAGCATGTGGACAGGATGCTAATGGTCAAATCATTTCACAATGAAATATCAATAACATTCTGGTAATATTTCCATCAGTACAAAAATGTTACTTAATAAGGAAAGATATTTCCATTTATATTTGTGAGACGAAACAGATTAAAGTGTCCCTTCTCTGGTATATGCCCCCAGGTTGTATGTCTCCCCCAAATAAATTCTGGGAACAGGCAAGTAGTTACTCCCTTTAGTAAGTCTATTCACACACTATCTTTTGGAAGAAAATGGTTCTGAATTAGAATATTTATGTATATATGTACACTGCTATCTCAAATTTTATTGCCACCATCCTTTCAAAATATTTTTATTACTATATGTACGAGGGCAATTCGGAAATAAACCTCCATTTGGTTATCAATGACAGACACTCACAGATGCAGATACTCGCAGATAGAGAACTTTTATTATAAACATTAGAAAACTACAACATTACATTACTTTTTGAAATAATCGCCATTCAAATTGAGGCACTTGTCATAATGTCTTACAAGGTTTGAAATTCCTTAGTAGTAGTCGCTCAGTGCAAAATCTGGGCTATAGCAGGGGTGATCAAAAACATCCCAACAGAACTACTTCAAAAAATTTTGGGTGTGACTAGCAGTGCGCGGGCGAGCAGCATCGTCAATCAACATCACACTGGAAGTCAGCATGCCCTAACACTTGTTATGGATGGCTCGTCTGAGTTTTCGTAATGTTTCACAGTAGACTTCTGAATTGATGGATGAACCATGCCCCATGAACTTCACTAGCAGTACTCCTTTGGCATCTTCACATTTGGCGGGATTTTCTATGGCACCACTTCCGGTGTGATGTTGGTTCACGATAATGCTCATGCACACACTGCAAGACACACCCAAGAACTTTTGAAGCAGTTTTTGATGTTTTTGATCACCCCCCCCCATAGCCAGATTTGGTGCTGAGTGACTACTATTAAGGAATTTCAAACCTTGTAAGACGTTATGACAAGTGCTTCAATTTAATGGTGATTATGTTGAAAAGTAATGTAATGTTGTAGTTTTCTAATGTGTATAATAAAAGTTCTATATCTGCTAGTGTCTATCATTGATAACCAAATGGAGGTTTATTTCTGAATTGCCCTCGTAATTTATACATCCAGACTCATCTCCCACAAGAAGCAGAAAAAAACATGGGCATGTTTTTCTTGATTTTCTTGGCAGCACGTTTTAAAAACATTACAAATAAGTGAAACTAAAGTCACATTTTCCAGTTTATTGATAAAGCATTCCCAAAGTTCCTCCTCTCCTTTTTTAGATTTTTAAATATGACTGTAAAGGAAACGAGAACAAATGTAAAAGTATTTTTTTAAAATGAATATAATACATACTCATTTGAATATATTTATGACTATATGTTTGCAGGACAAAAGGGTAGATATTATCATACCTTTTTGACATTACCTAAATATTTAGTATTTTTACAACGACTATTATTTTTTCCTTAAGAGAAGCAAAATTATTTCTTCCCCTATTTTCACAACTGAACAAGTATATATTACATATGCATCTATACTGAGTTTTTAGCCAATTATATTTTAAGCAGAAAGCTTTTACATATTGGAGTCATACTTTAATTAAGCTACCATGTTACCTGGGTGATATTCCTCCATGAGAACAGTTGGTAGGTGAAGTTAAGGGGCTGGTTCTGCTGCTAAGATGACGTGAAGGGGTTCGGCCAACAGTATTACTAGGAGAACCCTAATATACAAAAAAAGAGAATAACATAATGTAACATAATTACAGGGAAAAGTAAAAAGAAATATGGGAACTTTACTTCAGTTAATTTAAATTCTGACTTTAGCAGTATCTACGAACATTTTAATTTTGACTATTAACCAAGTATCCATTGCTTCGTAGCTTTCAAATTCAATAAGAATTTTCTAAGGTTGGAAGTTATCCACTATTGGTTTCTTTATATTATAAGGTAAATAAGACAAGTTGCTTATCAACATTCATATCATCTATCTGACAGAAGCAGAAGGGTTATTATAGGGAGACCTGAATTTTTTTCCTTCACGTTGATGACTTAGCAGTATTCTAGAATGAAAGGCTTTGTGGGCTCCTTGAAAGAGCATATTTTCAAGAAATACAGCAAAGTAAGAAGTCTTGGCTGGATATGTTAGGCGTTTGTGTATGAACGTATAAGAGCACTCAAGTTTAGCATAATATCACACTATTTGACTGCATCCAATACAAATAACTGAAAATTTGTAGTAGCGGCATTTGCATGGTGACATCATTGAGTAGATCATCATTCTGGCATTACCATAGTGTGCTACAGACAGCACTGAACTACTTCCCTGGGAACAGGTATGTATGTATGTATGTATGTATGTATGTATGTATGTATGTATGTATGTATGTATGTATGTATGTATGTATGTATGTATGTATGTATTTCCCGGCTTTATTATTTTTACAAATAACTCAAGGCGGTGAACGTATCCACCACATCTTTCTCCTCCTATTTTAGCCTCTAAAGCTAAAGCTTTTTTCTTAACTTTAAGCCACTGGATCTCTAGTATCTGATCTTTCCTGTTCCCTCTTCTTTTGCCAAGAGCCACACTTGGCATTGTGGCATATTAGCAAGCAGAGCTAATATGTAGATAGAGCAAACTATGGTAATGGCGCAATTTTTTTTAAGCATTATTTCTTGAAAGTCCTCAAAGTCCTTAAAAAAGTCCTTTACAACTGCAGTAAAAAATGCCCCTAGAATTTGGCAGGATAATGAAAGTCCAAAGTTAGGTGAACCTTATGAGTATAATATGCATACCATCCACCACAATATCAAGACGATGCCCAGGTTCACATAAAAGTACAGGATTCTTGAACTCAGAACTGAGGATAATAAAAAGACATACATCCTTTGGATTCATTCAGAATAACAGCATCTCTTTTATTAAAAGTAGTATCTCTTCTGCCTTGTAAAGCCAAAACTGCAGATTTTTATGTCTCTGCCGAAATTAACTGGTACTCAAGAAATTACAGTCTTTAGAAATTTTTGTTTTTGCTGTTTATTTTTTACAGAAAAAAATCCTGATCTTACCACACTAGTGTTGCTGGAGTTCTTGAGGTGATTATGTAATAGTCTAGTAGCACCATCCTGGAATGTTTTTGGCAAGGCACCGAGTAACATGGTAAACTCGGGAGTGTTCAGTTCGAACAGAGAGATCAGGACTATTTGTGCTGCCTAGGAAGTAAAACGAAGAAGAAAGTCAGAATCACAGCGGTTTCTTAAAAAATTGTTAAATGTTACAGGGACGTATCACAATATCTGGACTGCAAGTTAAGTGCATTCATTATACCTGTAATATCACACATTCCAAATACACAACAGGGAAGTACTAAACAGATCAATCCATTACAGTAAAAAAAAAAAAAGAATCAAAGCAAAACACTTCTCACATCTAATGAAATGCCCCTTGTTTCATTTTCTGTAAACTGCAAATTAAGAATGCAAGGTCTACAAGAGTCCAACAAAAATACATATAATTCAATTTCCAGTATCAAACAATTTCCAATAATTAGAAGTTCAAAAGGTTTTTGTAAAAAAATAGAAACACATTGTGTTTACAGAGCTTTGAAAATTAAATTACCCTGTAAACAAGCTGATTCCAGACTTCAATCATATATTTCATACGTTAACAGAACAGGTGATACTGATTCATTAATAACATGCATTCCTTCATGAACTTAAATAATTGATCGCAACTATTCAATAAATCAATTTATTTTTATAAATCAAATTAGCTATTCCAGTACAAGCTAGTACCTGAAGAAAATGTTCTCTCTTTCTTTGTAAGTTTGTGTGTGTGTATCTATTCCTATCTTTCTATTTATCTTTAGAGTGAGACTAGAACTCATGGTCTCCTGGTTTCTAGTCTAGTAACTTAATCACCACATCAAACTGGTTCTTAATAAACATTTATAGGGTTGCATTATTAACTTCTAATTTCAACTATTAACCCATACTTGTAATTTCTATCTTTCTATATGTATATTTTTCATTTGCTTAATAATAAATTTTGGCAGGATAAGAAAATGTCACTAAGAAAAAGTACAACTAAGTTTCAGTTTCTGTATGCTGTCCTGTAATGTTTACCTTGAAAAAAAATACCCATTATGTCTTGTTAGATGCTAAAAGGCTGTGTGAGGTTTAATCTATCAACTGAAATTTAGTCCTTGAACCAGTATCCTTTCTTTTAGAATAAGCACTGTTCCTTCACAATTAAATATTGTAAGTGAAGAAGAACATGAAATAGTTCCAGCTGGCCTCTCCTTCTTCCTCAAATCAATGTACTTCTAACTAGGTGGGAAATCTGTTTGCATAGAACTCAGAAAGTGAAAAATAAGCCACATATGGTCATACTCATCCTGCCCTACAGAAATGTGGAACATTCATTAAAAGAACATTCTTTGAACAGAAAATATTATTTCAAGTCAAGTCCAAGAAAAGAATGGATAACAAATAAAGAAAAATAGCTATATGAACAATCAGAAAAACCATGCCGATCCAAGCATGGGAATTTTAGTTTAGTTAGGGACATCTACATGCAAGTCAGTATACAACCAAGCAAAAGGTCCAATTCTATGTATCCAGTTCTATTTTGTACCTTCCCAATTCAAGTGGGTTCAATTTGGGCTGCAGTACAAATTCCTTTATACTTTTTCAGCTGCCTTATTGGTTCTTAAACCAATTCTGCCACTTGCTGTTACAATTTTGTTTCCCTCAGAAATTTTCCAATAACATCTATTAAAATCCCAAAAATTATCAAAAAGGGTGACTGTAAATAACATTCCACAAATGCCAAAGGAAAAAGGTGTATAAGCACTTTGGAACAACCCAAGTTGTCACTGTGTATAAATAAAGGTCCTTTGCCTTTGTCTCCTGTAACAGGGAAGAGCTGTATTAGCAAGAAGCTAAAGCACATGCATGTTGCAAGTTGATGGAACAGCAGACATGCAATATTGAATTGGAAGCTTTCAGTCATTTTCCATCCACATTGGGATGTGAACTCATAAGAGACTGCAACTAGCTGCAGATATCTTATATAATACTCATTTAATCTAATTTAAACCAGAGTGAAAGAAACACTCGTGAGGTTATCACACACCACTTCATTTTTTAAAAAAAAATCCTCCCCCCATCCATTTTTCCCACAAATCTAAACTAGATTAGAATTTTGGACTGCAAACACAGACTAATATTTTATGATTAGTGTATGCTACTTTTAGACTACCTGTTTACACTTTTCTTCCAAGTTTCCTTCACCAGGACCTGACGAGGCTGCTGCTGGTCTAGCTGGCATATCCTCACCTACCCAACTATGCATGGTCTGAGTTCAACAAATAGGAAATGGAATATTATTTATTAGAACCAAGCACAAGATTTTCACTGACCGCATTATAAAGCAGAGATGCTCTTCCAACATGGAACTAATGACACAAAAATGAAAGTGGATGGCCATTATGTAAAAGTGGATGTAACTCTTATTTTTTCCTGACCTGAACTTTAATGCCCTTTACAATTTGTATGTGTAAATTTTACAATTCCTCTGTTACTCATATAGCATTCAATAGCTGTAACATATTTTTAGTTATTTATTTCCTTACTCAGCCTTTTTGAAAACAGATAAACAAAACTTACAACCTGAGGCCAGCCAGTTCTATCTCCAACTTTGTACTTATGTCACAGGTGCTACTGTGCCTAAGTGAACCATCAGAAGTTGGTTTATCTTTTTACTACAGCCTGCTTCTAAACAGATAAAGCCTGATGCAGTCAAGCAGCAGCAAATCTGCAAAGCAGCAAATTAAGAAGCCTTTCACTGCAATAGCACTAACAATGATGTACTATATACAAACGTATTTTCTCCTTATGGTTAAGCAACATTCAACCTATTTTTGTAAACTATACTTTGAAAAATTAAAAAAGATTTTTAAAATGACTGTTGACCTGTGAACAAGATTAGAGTTCTAGATCAGGGTTGTCAAACTACAGGCCCATGGGCCGGTTGCATCATGTAGAGGCCGGGCCCACCCCAGCTCCGGCAATGCAAAAAAAGTCATGATACGTCGCAACATGTCACGTGACCCGGCTAGTTTGACACCCATGTTCTAGATGATATTGGCATGTTAAAATACCAAAGAGAATGTTTTAATTTTCGGGTAGTGGTGATGATGGTGTTAAGTGGGCTCTTAACAGTCATCAGCACAGTAGACATTTGCTTACCTAACAATGAGGAAAACACTAAGCTGTTTTATTTAAAAGATGTTTTTATACTTTTTTTCTATGTAACAAACACTGGAAGTTGCTTTTGACAGAACTCCTTGTTCTGGAACCTGGAATAAAGGTTTAGAGAAAAGATCTTTCTCATGGTAACTAACCTTTCTCATCGTCTCTATCAATATGATGGAAGGAGACAGAATTAGCCTCTCTCCTGATTTATTATGTACAGTAAAGGTTTTCTCTGACTACTATCACTATCATGAAAGAAACATTATTTTAAGGACCCAATGAATACAGTAGTGGTGGACAGCATGCAGCTCACAGATCATACTTTTTGCCCTCCAGCATTAGATGAATAATGAAATAACTTATAATTTTTTCATATTGTTAATGCTTCTGCAAATTTCTATCATATTTTTGCCTTGAAGTAAAAAGAAAACATACAAATCCTTTTAAATATGTCCTCTTGTTGATTGCTTGAGTTAATCCTAATCTATCTCCAGATCTAAACTGTCTTTAAATAATAATAGGACTGTTCAAATAATCTGGCTAAGAAGTAGGCTTATAAAATATGGTCACAAGACAACTATATCAGCAATATCCATTGCAAGAATCATTGTATGCATCATGATTAGCATAAAAACAATTTGTAGAAAAGAAGGAATAAAAGCATGTAAACCCCAATGTGAATTGTTTCTCTTTTTGTGCACCGAATCCATTATTCATATTGTTACGTTGAAGAAATACTTCTTGAATGCCTTATTGTCTATTTAATGATGCCTTGTTTCACTGTAAACAATTGTTAATGTTGTAACTTTACTCTCAACAAATTCAATGCAGTAGCTTTCATTCCAAAATGGATATTCAAAAGGCTGTATCAGTGATGGCGAACCTTTTAGAGACCGAGTGCCCAAACTCCAACCCAAAAACCCACTTATGTATCGTCGAGTGCCAGGTAGGCGTGGCCCATTGGATGGGCGTGGCTGCAGTGGTAATGGCAGACTGGGTGGGACTAAAAAGTTCAATCAATCAATCAATTCCAACTTTGCAAGATTTCCCTTGAAATTGATTGATTGATTGAACCTTTTTTTTTTTTGCACACGGCAGCTGAGACCTAAAGTGAAAAGGTTTTATAAAACCCAGCTGAAGGCCTAGGACTGGGGTGACGGCGCGCGTGCCCACAGAGAGAGCTCTGTGTGCCACCTGTGGCACGCGTGCTATAGGTTCGCCACCATGGGGCTATATAATTCATCCCCTGCCATTTAATCTGTATGCACTATATGTTATTGCTTTTTGGCAAGATGCATTTCATGTCTACCTATTTTTTTTATCAGCTTCCTTTTTCGATTTCAATGGACTTCCTTTAATCTGTCCTCTCCTCTTGAACATCACAAGCACACATTTCCTTCTACATAGTTTAACCTTACTCTAAAAAGTTTCCAAGATGATATTCTTTTTGACATGCATGACAAAGATGGCACCTCATGGCACAGCTGGGAACTTCACGGACCATGTTAACGTGAATGTTGGCAAGAAAGCAAATTTGAAACTTGATATGATTAACTTTTCCTCACAGAGGAACTAGTAAGAAAACTGAAAAGCTGACGGAGGAACCTCATAGGCAACTGATCTCTCTAGTTCTCATTGTGTATGTATATGTGCATGTATGATCATGGAAGATTTGCTCTGATGAAGTACATACTTTGCCTCACAGAGATTTACTGCACAGCCTCAGCACTGTGAACAACTCACAGTCACTTAGTGCTCTACTTTAACAAAGAGTTGAGGCAGGTCAATTAGCAGAAGCCACTGTTCCCAAGCAAAATGATGGCATGAGTGCTCCATTAAATAGAAGTGGAATGGTGCAGTCCTACTAAATGTTTTTTGTGAAAGTGCTTTAAGGGGCGCTGTATTATCTGCACAGGGTTACTACCACACCTTCCACAGAATTCTTACCTTGTCATATTTTAAGAATAGGAAAAGTTTTTCTTGGTCTCCAAAACTTTTTATTTATTTAAGCCATTAGTTGGAATTCATGGCCAGCAATTTCCTCTCCATCCTACCACTGCTCACCTGAAACCTTGCTTCCTACAGGTTCTAGTAAAGTGTGTGGATGGGGAGGATACAAAAGATGCATGTGAATGCATACACGGATGGACATGAAAGAAATTTTCCTTTTCTGTGTGCTTGATATGCCCTTTCTGGAAAGAATGATATGCATTTGTACTTTCATGAGTGCATTTGCATGCACATTTGGAATACGTACAAAATTTCAGAAAATAAAAGAATATCTTTCATTTGTGATTACAATAAAGGGGAGGGAAGAGAAAGAGAAACAAGGTGTGTTTTGTCAAGGTTTTATTTTCAGCCAAAACATAATCTGGCTCCTGATTATTTTCCTGAACAAGGTTTTTGCCCACAAAAGTTATCCATCTCTAATTTCATTTCAGAGAATGAATCTTCCCTGAACTGAATTCCACTCAAATGCTTCCACTAATTGAAAAGTCTCAATCTGCATTCTTTAGCATGCCCTTCCACACTATGTGAAAATTTACCCAAGGCTCCAGAAAAAAAGGGGAAAAGAATAACAAAGAAGACTGCAGAGAGGGGGGGGGGTCAATGCAAATTATTACACTAATATAACGGAAATATTTGGTTGGAGCAAATGGCTTCTACCAAAGGAAGGAATGTATTTATCCAGCAAAAGCACATTTTGAATCCAACTGAATGAATTTATCCCTTTGATATAATCTTAATTTTTTTTAATGAATTTACAAGAATTCCACCAATTATTGCCTCCCATTGCTTTGACTCACCTTTCTTACATCTGAGCTCTTTGGTTCTGTTGTCCAGGTAATAATCCTAGAAACTGCAAGTTTAGCCTCACTGGAGTTTACAAAATCTGTAGGATCCATTTGTCTAGCCAAGGATTCAATGTATTTTAATATTGCCACTTTTACCTGAAGTGAATAGAATACGTTTTGTAAATAAAGGTAACACAACAAATTCCAAAGCAAAAAACCTTTTCTCAGGCCCAATCTTTTTATGAACCATTGCTTGCTGCAAAAGAGCCAGCTCTAGTTTTTCTGAAAACCCTTAAAATATAACCAAGAATAAAAATGTATTTGCTCCGCTTATCTATATGTAAGCATTATGCTTGACTTTACTCTCAGACATACTCACTTCCCAATGAAACTACAAGCACCTTAACCTACCTTAAGGTTTGGTGTTTGGGTCTGATCTACGATAAACCTCATCAAAATATTGAATTGTTGGTCAAATGGAAAAGAATCTCTACAATGGAAAGGGAAAAGGGAAGAGAGCATGAGAACAAGTTTATATTTGATTTAAATATAACCAGCGTTTTCCTCAGACAGAGAAAAATTAAATATATAGCAGTTGTATGCCACAGTCTAAGAAATAAAAATAAATAGATACACCCCCAGTTTTCAGTCAACTTTCTGAGTAATTATGTATGTTCTTAAGCCACAAGAAGAACAGATAAAGGATCCAAGTCTTAGTAAAAAGAAGCAATCCAGGTGTAGATTACTCTATTTTGAACTTGGTTTACTTCAAAGACTTTACTTTCATGTATTCTTAGTTTAGCCTAATTTTGACGCGGGATTTAAATGAGGAAATAAATTCTTCCAATTTCCGTCTGGACAATTGTATCAGATGAGAGGCTCATGGTTGTGGCTTAACAGACTCAATTTATGAGACCCTAAATAATAGCTATTCTATCTGGAGATGATAAACACTGCAATCCATCGTATCTGCAAGGCACTAGGTTTGACAAAGCTGGTTTTGCATTATGTAAAAAAATATGTCAGCAGGTTATCCCCAATTACTTAGCAGATACACTACCTTGTTACATCCAGAGCTTTCTGCACTTTGGCCTGCACTGATCCCAGCAGGTCAGCACCCATCTTCTTGAGTAACTGTGTCAGAAGAACAAAGAGCCAGTCCTGCAAATCATCCTTGTGAATAATGATGAAGTCTACCAAGGTTTCAAGAAACATGCTGAAAACCTTTAAGTTAAAAGAGATAACGGGAAGTCATGATTTACATAAGTATTAACATGATTAACACAAAAATGATGAAAATCAAAGGCAAACAAGACCTGCATTAATAGGGATGATTTTGACATCAGTGTTAATATTGTGAAGTACCAGGATGTACTGGATGATTCACATTAAATAGATAAAAGAAGTGAGATTAAGTGGTGAGAGTGAGGAAGGAAAATAGACTTACTCTCTGTTGTGAATTCCACCGCAAAACAGGCCATGCAACAAAACAAACCATTCATTAGTAAACTGATATAAAAAAAATCAAAGCAAATTGCTTTAAGGCAGTTTCCCTTGCATTCAGATAAATTGCATTCACAGAAAGTTTAAGATAATTTTATGAAAGAATATTTTTCTAATATGCAAGGTCAACTGTTTAGTTCTTGAGGCAATACATGTTTTTGAAATAATTTATTTTCCTACATTTAAAGAAAATGTTCTCCTCTAAATAATAGTCTACTTGTATGATTTAATTATGGAATTTAAAAATATGTCACCAGAGATAACTGCAAAAACTAAACAACTATTTAGCACAAAAATTGAAATAGTATGATTATCATTTCAATTCAATCATTTATTTATAACCCAACCTCCAACATTTATGGATTCTTAATAAAAGGTGCATATATTTTAAAATTTACCTTGCTATGGGGGTCTGCAAACATACGTGTGAAGATTTCACATAACCTTTTCAACTCCACACGGCTAAACCCAAACAAACCCCCCCCAAAAAAATTATTGTAGAACATTAGAAATGTGATATAATCTAAATCAGGCATGCCCAATCCACAGCCCCAGACAGCTAGTAATGTGACCCCACAAGATCATAAACTTTTAACATCATTATGTGATTTATATATATATTAATTATATAATTTATATACGGCCCAAGACAATTCACCTTCACTCAATGTAGGCCAGGCAAGCCAAAAGATTGGCCCCCTCTATCTTTAAATGTTTTGCTGTCTTGTCAAAACGTACTTTAACTATGTCCCATGTAAAGAACTGATCTGCCTTGCAGTATGTTCTTCTTACATATTAAGATGACTCCTCCTCTTTACTGAAGGGAAAAGTCTTAGGTTCAATCTTTTTTCCAGAAACACACAGCTCAAGGATTGCCTCCTTGAGGTCTTAAACAAAGAGTTCTGGAGAACTAAAATGTTCTCCCACTGATTTTTGGATAGTGCACTTCTGGTTTCCAGCTCACTCCCATGGTATATATTCAATCATGTTTTATGGCAATACAAAAGAACAAATGGGACACAAAACAAGTAATTTCAGTTCTCTTGGACACTCTGTCTTGGACTTCAACACACTTGCCCTGAGCCAAGGAAATTACAAGAGGTAGTAGCTTCATTAGGAATAACAACTGGAATTCATTGACCATTTTACATCATTTCTCATAAACGTCTTCTCATTAAACTGTTTATTTTAAATGTCAGAGTATTTAATCATCAGTTCAGCTTTTTTCTAAACTAGGGCCCCACCAAGCAAGTTGGGCAGTGTCTCATAATTCTCTATGTTTCATATGTATATTAGGAAAGTTACTATCTACATATTTTTGTTGGGCTTTCTTTAACCCAGAGTTTTCATTCAGATGCCCTGAATCTGGATACACATTTTGCTCTCTTATTTATTTTTGATTACTGAGGTATGTGGATGATATATCCAAAGGAGATGATGCAAAACATTCAAAATCTTTTTGCTTTCTCTGGTTTTTATTTTTATTTACTTACTAGTTTTTTTTTATCCCACCTTTGAGTATCTAATACTCAAGGGAATGTATCTAATACTCCTTCCTTCTCCTATTTTCCCTGCAAGCAATAACCTTGTGAGGTGGTTTGGGCTCAACTGAGAGATGTGACTAGCCCAAAGTCAACAAGTCAGCTTTCCGGCATAAGGTGGGATACGAACTCACAATCTCCTGATTTTTAGGTCAGAATCTTAATTACTACAGCAAAATAAATATCTTTAGCAGCATGATGCCTGTTTGTCAGCATCTACGCATGATATATTTCTGGACTGAAAAAAAAATGATTATGCAAGGCTGCCAACCATAAATTGCTCAATTCTGGACAGGTAGTCCTCAACCTATGACCACAATTAAACCCAAAATTTATATTGCTAAGTGAGAAATTTGTTAAGTTATGTTTTGCCCCATTTTACGACTTTTCTTGCCACATTTGTTAAGTGAATCACTGCAGTTGTTAAATTAGTAATATGACAGGTTGTAGCTTTGTTACAATCATTGCAACCTTGAACGGTCACTAAGTGAACTGTTGTAGGCCAAGGACTACCTGTATTTAATAGAGGGCAGAATTACAGCATTACAAAGTATGTTCTAAGCCACAGCTCAACTTTTTCAAAATCTTCTCTATTTTCTTAATTTATTCAAGGTAAAAAGAAGATGAAACGGCTCCTAAATACATTCCATTATATGAACAGCTTTGAATACCTACAATATCTCTATCACTAAGTAGAAAAGCTATTCTGCAATGATATTAATTTTAATTGTTCATCATAATTATAAATTGGATTCAAAAATAATGATAATGGGCGAGAGTAACAAAAAACAGTCCCATCATTAAAATGCTGGCTATCTAAAATATACAACTAAGATTAATATTAAACAAAATATTGATGAATTAGAAGAAGCATAAACATGTCACACTTTATGGAACTCTTTTAAAGACTTGATAAATAACAGGCTCAAAATATACTAATAGTTACTAATTAAATATGCACTTACCTTAATGTCCTCTGGCTCTTCAATAGGTTTTGCAAGCCAATTAACCCCTCCTTCCTTTCAGACCAGCTGGAACTAGCACAGTGGTTTAAGACCTCAGCTACATCTTCTGTTTGTCGCAGGTAGTGTGGGATACCTCCATTGCGGGAACCATAGGACCGCTCTGAGCAAGCACTGGAGGCATCACTGTTTGCATCATCATCAGAATACATCCCATATGGTTCATACCTTCTTCTCACCGGTTTTTTCTGGTGGGAGGGGGAATTAAATATTGGATTTAGTAGTTTTGAATGATTTCACTAAAGTACAGGTATTCCTTGCTTACTCACTGTTCATTAAGTGACCATTTAAAATTATAATAGGGCTAAACAAAGGGACTTACCCAACGTTACAGCCATTGCCCCACAATGAACATTTAAGTGCTTGGCAGCCTGTCCGCTCTTAGGACTGACCACAGGGGTGCCCCAGCTCAGCTGCCCAGCAGATCCATCAGTGTGCACAAATCTACTGCAGGCTTAGAAGCTGGACCTGCCCCCCATCCTACTGTGCCCAGGAGACCTCAGTTTGTTACAGGGATAGCACACGTAATTTGCCCACTTACCTTTGAGTTTTTCTGCCTCTGTTGACAGGAACATTTAGCCAATGCAATATACAGCCTTCCTATAGAGACTGTCTCATGCTATTCTGCAAGCAGATGCCAAATTGTGTGATTTGGAGAAGTAGACTTCCAAACTAATGTGAGACTGGCACCAACTCTGGTGATCATTTGGAAAGCTAGAAAGAGGCTCTTCCTAGCTGTCCAAATAATCACGTTCACTAGCTTTCTAGCCTAGGGTAAAAAGAGAATGGTGCCAGCTCATGTGATTGTTTAGAAGACTAAAAAAGCCTCTTTATAGCCTTTCCAATAAATGCATTCGCTAGCACGATCATTTATTTGGGAGGTTAGAGTGAGTCTCTAGCCTTTTAGCCTTCTGAATGATTGTGAGAGCTGGTGCTCATTTGCAGAATGGCATGAGGTAGCATCTGTAGAAGGTCTGCATGTCATATTGGCTAGGTGCACCTATCAGAAGCTGCAGAAAAATGCAAAGGTAAGCAGAGCAATTTATGTGCCTTGTTGGGCCTTTCCCAGGTGTGCAGGCTGGGGAGCAGGTCTGGGCCTCCTGGGCATTGTGAAGTGTGAACAAGGCTGAGGCCTCCTAGTCTGTGCGCTAGGGGGCCCTCTAGCTGGCCCTTGGCAGGTCTCCACACACATGCTGGGTTCCCGGGCTCTCCCCAACCCCCTGAAGCATCCCACATTTGCAAATGAAACAATTCAGCTACAATCATCCTGATCATGTTAAATTACTGTTCATTCTGAACAAAAATCCAGGTGAGTGCCAGACAAAGATGTCCACGCCTTCAAGGCATGTTTTAAGTGATGAGGAATTATGCAAATTCTTCAAAAGAGATGCATTATAATATGAAAGAGCAGATTTAAAGCTGCTCTTTTCAAATCGGTAAAATAGCCATGTCTTTTTTCAGGTTTACAAAACTGCTTGATAAGTTGCTCCCAGCTGTTTTGAATATATTGCCACATTGCTTCATAGTTGCTCCCACCTGTTATGCAGCTTCTCTCCTGAAGGCTTTGCATAGACCTAATGAGAACCTGAGTCTTATTATCAAATATTTTTCTGTGGCTACCACTTCTTCATCACAGAATATAAATTAACCTCCTAAGCCTATTTCCATATCTTTTCTACCTTCCTCTATAATTTCTGTGTAATTCTCAGAAAGTCTGTATCAGGTGTGTCCAACCTGAGGCCTTGGGCAGCTAGTAATGCGGCCCCACAAGATAATACAAATATTTTAAAAATTATATATATATATATATATATATATATATATATATATATATATATATATATATATATATATATATATATATATATATATATATATATATATATATATATATATATATATATATATATATATATATATATATGTGTGTGTGTCAAGTGGTTATTTTTTAGATTGCACCCTGTAAACCCAAATATGGGAGGAAGAAATCATTCTATATATATATATATATATATAGTTATAGTTATTTATATATATTAACTAAATTATATATTTTATAAGTGGCCAAAAACAATTCCTCTTCACTCAGTGCAGCCCAGGCAAACCAAAAGGTTGGATATATTTAATTTATGGCAGAATTTGTGTTTTCTTGACTTTAGTATAGACAGATATACTAAACATGTTGAAGGCACCAAAGTAGTTTGATAGGATGCAAGGCTTGGACATTAAGGTATCAAAATAATTACAGCCCTATATCATATTGTAACAGGGGAAGCAACAAAAATGGGAGGAAGGAAGGGAAGGAAAGAAAGAAAGAGGCAGGGAGAAAAAAAATGTCAGGATGGCACTAGTACCTTGCTTCTGGAGTCTCCTAAGAGCTGTATGCAGGAAAATATTGAAGGGTGGGAAAAAGCATAGAGAATTATGTCAGAAGCTTCTGCAGGCATTTTTCTTGCAACAAAAACACAAGCAAATGAGTCTTTTAGCAAATTAAAAATACAAATTCAGCCAGTTTCTTTTAAGAAATATAAAATGAGTTCAGACAGAGGCATCAAATTGTGCATTCTACTGTTCTCATCTTCCTACAGCCAAGGACTTCAAAAAATACATGCACACAAGTAATATTCATTTAGAAATCTGGCGTTCTAAAGGCAACATTAATATGTTATGCCAGAAACGGGCTATATTGGGGGGGGGAGGGGCTTGAGGAGGACTTAGTATTCCTGAGAGTAAAGTCCACAGTGGATAGGTTAGGATGGATTTATATATTGCATATGGGTAAAGCTAGGATTCCAAGAGCTCTTTTGTCACTAAAGATGATCAAATATGCTGTGAGGGTTAAGAGTTCAGTTCTTCTACTACTGAACACATTCCCTTTATCTCAAAGTTTATCTGGTTTCCCTGTCAACAGGTCTTTCTCTGCAGTGATCTAGGAATAAAAGAACTCCCCCTTGGACCAGGCTCAGTTGCTCTCCTTTTACAAGTACAACAATCAGCCTTGGCTAGGACTGAGAATTTGACCTGGAGGGACTTGTTCTGCATCTTTTTTTCTAATGGAAATACAGCTTTTGCTGTGAAGCAAAATATCTTGAATCCAAAAAAAAGAACAAAGGAGAGAAGAGAGAAATATTCCTTTAAGGCAGGGGTTCTCAACCTTGGCAACTTTAAGACTTGTGGCTGAGGAATTCTGGGAGTTGAAGTCCACAAGTCTTAAAGTTGCCAAGGTTGAGAACCCCTGCTTTAAGGCTATTAGAATATTTATATAAGAAGTGATGAAGACAAATAGGCAAGGGAACAGCTGAAGAAAGCTAAAGAACTGTTGATGGTGATCATCAACAACCCAGAGCAAAAGCAGCTAAATTCTGAAAAGACGAAGATGAACTTTTTTTTTACGCATCACATTTTAGGAACTTGTAAATTTTAAAGAGGGTTTCTAAAAAAAAAAAAAAAGGGAACAAAACATCATTAAATATATCCCTTATGTGAGTTTCTCAATCAGTTTATCTCTTTGTAAGTGAAATTAACCAAATGTGCTCATCACACTAGTTAGAATTTGATAAAAATAAGGCAAATACTACAAATTAGAATAACAGTATCATTTAAATAAGGAGTCCTCTACCCCCAGACTACTACAGGGCTGTGGCCGATTTGCAACAGGGCCACGCAAGTGGTGGACCGGTGTACATGCGTGCGCAGCTCGACTTGTGTCAGCGGTGAGCTGGCTTGGGTACAGACACGCGCGCAGCTCAACTTGCCCAAATCAAATTGCACGCACATGCATGTGTGCACCGGCCCACCACTTGCACAAATCAAGTTGCACGTGCACACTGATGTCAGCCTGCCACTTGGTTTCCTCTCCACCCCTCTGCCAGGCCGCCAAACCAAAAAGGTTGGGGACTACTGATTTAAATAGTTCTGATCGATGAAAGCTAGAGCACAGCGGCAAAGCATGTAGCCTCTATCCCCTTTTGGAAACTCTTAGAATGGGATTGCTGGGAAAATAGACAATTAAACTTTCTACAATTGTGAAACGGAAAACAGATATACACTGTACTGTAGTGAAATTCCTAAAATAGTCACAATTTTTGCTAAAGGAGGAGTTGTGTGCAATTGTATGAATGCTACATTTCAGGGCCAAAAGTTCAGTTCTCTATTCTAAGGTATTTGCTATCATTTAAAATTATATCAAAATTTGTTGTTATTTAAGTTATATCTTCAAGAAGCAAAAGAAAAAGATATTGAACCGATGGATGATTTCATACATGGTTATCAGTAGGTAAAAAAGAGTCAGAGCATCTTCTACTCACATAAGCTAGAATTATAACCTTCCTTCTAAAATCATAGTGCTGGAAAGTATATCAGGTAAAGGATTTTTTTTCTTTGAGGTTTATGGCCAAAGATAAGCCAGATGAAAGCCACATTTACCAACACTGAGGACAGCAGGCCTTCATTTCTTCCAGACCCCATATCCAACTTATCCAAGCTCAAGTCGCTTGAATCAGAGCATCAACAATCAACTCCCAACCTACCCTTGCATTTCCAAAATTCCACATGTATTTCTATGGCAGTTTTGATGAAAAGAACTGGAACTGTAGTTGTTTGAAATATTGTTTCACATGACTATGGATGAGATCTTCATCACCATGTAATTTATGTAACTATATTAATCATATATTACTGGGCAACCTTTTCTTATACAGGTTGTCTTCGAGTTACAAATGTAATGGAGCCTGCCCATTCCATTTGTAACTCAAAACACTTGTGGGAGTGAATCTCGTACCTCGAACATGAATCACTCCCTGCTCGTTAACATGCACACGGCTCGTTAACTGAACATTTTCTCTCTGCCCGTTCCTGCTGCTGCCTGGGTCTGAGGCTGGGGGATGCTTCCATGTGCCTCCGAAGGCCGGATTCGGGTGTCTGAAGCCTTTTCCAGACTGCTGCCACCCGGATTTGAGGCTCTGGGATGCTTCCATGGCCCTCCAGAGGTCTGTTTCCGGGGGAGATAGCGGCCTGGAAAAGGCCTCCAGCACCCGGATGCAGCCTACCGAGGCACACGGAAGTGTTCTGCAGCCTCAGATCTGGGTGGCAGCAGTCCAGAAAAGGCCTCCAATGGCCGGACCCAGCCTGTGGAGGGCCTCAGAAGTGTCTCCCGGCCACAGGTCCAGGCGGCAGAAGTATACAGAAGGATCCCCCAGCTTCAGTTCCATTCTCTGTTGCCGAGAACAGAGGCCTAAAGTACCATGAGATCACGTGAGATCAGTAGTGTGAGATGTCGCCCCACTGATCTCGCGTGAACTTGCGTTACTTTAGGCCTCCATTCTCTGCAACTGCACCAAAGGCCTGGAGCAGCCAAGAAAGCGAAGGATCTCGATTTTCACAGGGTGAATACTGAAGGCCTAGTGCCTAGGGAGACCCATGGCAGAGGTGAAGAGGGAGGGAATAACCAGGGTGAATGTTGCAGTATCACTGTGGTCACTCGTAAAGGTGAACGACTGCTGTGGTGCGGCAACATTCATAATTTCAGGACTTGCTCATAAGCACTGGGGGCGCTTATTGTATGAGTTCAAATGTTCGTTAAGGGAACACTCGTAACTCGGGGATTACCTGTATTTAATAAATCCTGGTTATCAACCTATAATTAAAATCATTTTATCCAATAAACCTCATTTTATAAATCAGAAACTAAACATTCATCAGCCAAGTGGCTCCAATTTTAATATTTCATTATTTTTTAGTTTAGTTTGCAAATACATTACATATTCGGTCTTTATGAATAGTGTTAATGGAAGAAAAATAATACAATTTTGAATTCATCAGAAAAGCAAAAGAAAATGTTCAAATTGTGGTTTTTTCTGCTATAAAATCATGTCAAAAATGTGAATGTAGCATGTGCTTCCTAATAATCTGCAAAAGTCCAGTTTTATATAGTATTTATCAATCATTCAGTGGATGAGAATGCAGGTTTCACTGCACTGTGTTACACAATAACATATTTAGAGACAATAGATGCTATTTGTACATTATCTTGTAACTCATAGTTCATAATGCTAAGAGCCTTCCATATATTGTCTGTCACTCTGGATCTCCAACATTTGAGAGTAACAGCAAAATGTCAAAAGTAATGTTCAATAAAAATGAACTTAAAACCTAGTCCATAGAATCATCTGCAATCAGAGATGCAGTAATGCAATCTGTTATATTTGTTTATAAAATTATTTATATATTTTTGCTTTTAAGTAGACTCTTAATTTCAAGAGTACAAGAGAATTTGAAAATATTAAAGTACATAGATTTAATGAAGTTTAAGTCCAGGAACATGTTTTAATTCACCTTATTTTTGTACATAAGCCTTTGTTTTTTTAACCTTTCTTATATTTAATAGAATTTCAGAATTGAAAAGGGATGATTGGATGACTGCAATTGTATTCCTTTTACTGCTACATAATTTAAGAATGACAAATGTGTTTTATTATTGCAAATCATCCAAAGACCAACCAACAGGTGCAGATCAATCAACCCATTATCTAATTATTATTAATTATTGTTAATGGTAATTAACAAGTGACCTGATCAGAAACTTCTATAATTAATGACAGGAGCCTTTGTCAAGATAACCCATACAAATTTTCCCTAGGGTAGGACAAAGCAATTTATTCTCAATAGATATTTCAACTATAAATTTTAACTCTCCAAAATTGGCAAATGAATAAGAATAAAACACAATTGTGGAACACGAAGCAAACATATTGCACATACTGACACATCCAGTATAAGTATTATTCACAACTTATACTAGGAGACTGGTCAATTCTCTTCATAGTGGCATTCATGAGCATTTGACACAGATGTTCACTATTATAATGCATTCACTTGAGAGATAATGTATACAAACAGTAACATTTATTTCCACAAATAAAAAAATCAGGATCAGACCGTGAAACTCATCTTCCACATTTCACTGCACTAATACCAACAATTTAACTCTTCACAATGCAATTATGCATTAAAACTCCCTTTCCTCACATCTTCCCAAATCCTAAAGAAAGATTTAGGCAGACTCACATGTACACATACAGGCTCATTTAATAGAACACATATAAAATTAAGAGAGGAAAATGTACGTACAGAAAGCAACTTCAAGTAACTTTCTGGAGTTGGTAACATGTTGTGCTTTCCCTCTTACCAATGCATCTGCCACTGCAGTCTCCAGATCTGTGCTTGTACTCAGAACTCGCATTGCATTCATAGAGGCAGGCAACCTGCCTGGCTGGCCAAGCCCAAACCGGTCTGCACAAAAGACAAGAATGAAAGCCATCATTACATAAGTTCACAGCCCCTTGGAATATTAATAAGGCCACTGGCTGTTTTAATTCTTATTGGGTCCAAGTTTTAAGAATTACTATGAGGCTATAATAGAAAGTCAAACACATTCTGTGTATATGGTTAGAAAAGAGGGACAGGAGGGAGACTGTTATTTAAACTCTTTTACAATAATGGTTAAATATAACTACTTTTACATATTCTCAATTTTTCAAAGCAGGAAGTATAAGAACTATGGCTAAGTTCTTCAACTTCGTAAGAAACTTGCAGTAATATATTATTAATTTCTTAACTTACTTCTAGGTCTTGTAATAGTATTTTTATGAAATGGCTCATTCAAGTCTTAATCTGAAGAGTTCCAATTATTGTGATTGTTGTATATTTGTGTACTTGCTGGTTAAATTTTAGTGAAAACAGAACCAAGAATCGAAAGTAAAGCTCCAGCAATTTGTACAACTGATCAACAAAAAATTAAAGGTGACAGTTTAAAAACAACAACAACAACAAATATTCTATGCACTATTCTCATTTTCTCTATAAATCTTCATAGACCATCAAATAATTTTAAGATTTCCCCCTTCCAATCTCTTAATATATAATTAAATGTTATACTTTGAAAATAAATAATATTAATTTATTTAGCCCATTAAGAATTCTTTGAGATTTACTAATTTGGGTTTTTAAAGTAATCACTATTTTATTTCTTTAAATCTAAAGATTAAATTATGATTTTATGTATACTATATGAAAGTATTTCTCAACCATGGCAACTTTACAACGTGTTGACTTCAACTCCCAGAATCCCCTAGCACCATCTATGCATCCTAAAGCTGCCAAGATTGAAAAACACTAATATATTGGAGAAATAATGCAGTATTAGAATAAATGTGCATTTTTGAATATACCATCAATGGATTGATTTACCTATTATTTTTTTAAATAAAATTATCTGGACTAGTGTTGCCTAAAGTGTACGCAGCTGTCATTTTTCCTTCTTCATCAATGAACTCCCAAAGGCTTAATCATGGGAGATTTTAAAATAGCTATCCCAATGAAGGCAATTAGTTGCATATAACTGGTGTAAAGGGAAATATGCTTCCCATGCACCTCAAAAGATCTGTTCAATGGTGTCCAACTAATATTGTGAATCTAATAAAGAATTAGATTATTCTACGTATCTCTTGATTTATTTATTTTAATATCCCTTCCATTTGTAGCCCCATTAAACTGGATTTCACTCATAGTATGGTATCCCCAACCGTTGCGGCTTGACGGCCTGGCCGGAGGGGTAGAGGGAAACTGGGCCACATGAGCACCAGGTTGACACACATGCGTGGACATAGCTCTACTCGCATGAGGGGTGGGCTAGTGCACACACACAAGCACACGTAGCTTGACTAGTTGAGCTGTATATGTATGCGTGTACGTGCCAGCCCACCACCTGCATGAGTAAAGCTACGCTGGGACCCCTGTGTTAGAGGATAGATGTACAAATTATCATTTTGTGGCTACCAACAAATATACTTTTTATGTTAAGAAATTGCACATAACTATTTAAGGGTACTCTAATTAAAAATCACATTTGTTTAAGCAGTGTTATGATTTCAATTCTAATGCACAGAAATGTCTTTCAATATCACTTGGAGAAAATGACAACAACAGTCGATATAAAAACCTAGAAACAAAAAAATATCATTGGGAAATATTATTTATGAACCGATTTTAAGCCTTTGCAGACAAAAATTTCATTTAACTTTATTGTATTTGTTAAGTTTCCACTAAGGGGAACAAAATCAGATCAACGTTGTGAACAATTGCTGCTGCTAACATGAAGGAAGCAAAATTAAACATATTTGAGCATTGTGGTAATGCCACTTAAGAGTTTGATATTTTTCAAATTTTACTAAGATCAGACAGTTGACAACAAGCACATTTTCTAAAAAATATATATATATATACATTACATGCGAAAATTAAATATCTTTAATGAAAATCTGCTTTGAAAAGGAATTGATGAAGTTCACATGGAAAGAAAAACTATATGTATTACTATCTCCTTTTTTAATGCATGTAGTTGCTGAAGCAGCACAGATGCTTGTTTCAAACATCAGCTTTGCTCCAAGCAGGAGGATTTGGTGAAATGATGATAATGAATATGAGAATCCAAATGTTTTGCTATGTCATTTTGTTCATTCAACATAATATCTTAAGGCCCAGTAAGTATTTGGTACATTATGAAAATATATTGCAATTCTCTAGTGAACAAACTGAACAGGATATTTCAAAGATGCAATCGATCATAGAATAACTTAGATTTTTCAGTCCTTTGGTTCCGAACTCAACTAAAATGGAATTTCACCTCAGTTAAATCTTGCAAAATTATCACTAACATTTTTGAAAAAAATAACTATAACTGGATCTCTACTATTTGTGAAAAAAAATGTATTCACATACATATTCATCATATACGTACGTATACAAACTGCAATGTTGTTCCACTAAAAATACGTGAGCATCTGAGACTATAGATTTTGCTTACAGACATTGCAAATCAGTATTATCACTGTATTAAGAACCTAGTCATACTTCCTAGGATGACATCCCATGGATATTACTTGACTAGTTTCGTGGCATGAGAAATTAGTAATTTTTGGAACAATGAGAAAGGAGTCTATCATGAATATGCAGTTATGTTACTGTTGTTTTTTTTAAAAAAAAAACAATAATCTTGACTAGATTACACCCTGATTTGATACAGTACAAAATAATCATTTGACAGTCCAAATATAAGTAAAAGTATATTTGCATCCCAGTTTGAATATTGATACCCCCTCCAAAAGGACATTTTTTTGAGAAATAAATTTGGCAGCCAGAAAAAAGGTTTCTTATATAAAAGTGAAAATCTTATTCCTGCTTACTCTAACCAAACTGAAATAATCAAATTTCCAGAAGAACCAGTGCTAAATCTGGCTTCATGTTGTTTTGAATAAAAATTGACATTGCATTAGAAAAGGGAAGATAGTTTTTTAAAAGACATGGATAATCAAAATGGCAAAGTAAAGTTGCAAGCCTTTAAAATATTCAGTAGAAACAATTAAATTAAATCACATTAAATATATTTGACATGCAACTTTATGTCCCAGTTTTTAGCATATGAGCAGCAACAAAGATGATGATGGTGGTGTGATGATGATGAAGAAATGAACTTCTTACTGGATTATATTCTGTATTTTTCAGTGCCTGTCTAGATCATAACACTGTCAGATAATGGAAATTTACCTCAGGTGCAGGAGCAGAAATCCCCAATAAATCCCAGAAGACTATAAAACTACTACACTGACAGAGAATAGCATACAGGTAGTCCTTGCTTAATGACCATTCGTTCAGTAACCATTTGAAGTTACGATGGTATTGAAGGAATCAAAGTTATAGACTTGCAGTGGCCCTCCTGTCACATGATCAAAATCCAGGCACTTTGCAACTGCAATCTATACTTCAAATCCCCATCCCACCTATTTTCCCCTATCTCTGCCCTTTTAGCCATCCTGAACTCCACTGCTGCTGCCTTCTGCTGACCATCAGTGTCTTCTCCTCCCATTGTTGACAAGGCATGCCTGGCTGAGACAGCTGCTGGCCTTCGTAAGTCTTTGGTAATGCTTCTCGAAGGCTCCATGCAGTGCTTGAATGCCTCACAAAGCGCCAGCAGATGCCTCAACTAAGTGTTCGTCATCAGCAGTGAAAGGAAGATCAGCTGGGGGGGGGAAGGCAGTGGAATTAGGATGGCTAAAAGGGAAGACATGGGCAGGAGACAATGAGGGGGAGTTGGAGGCAAGCACAGTAAGGCAGAAGCATGAGGTCCTTGCCTAATGATCACAACCAGGACTACCAGAACTGCTGTTGCTAAGAGGTGCAGTCATGTGACGTTTTGCTTAATGACCATTTTGCTTAATAATGATGGAAATTCCAGTCCCAACTGGTGTCATTAAATGAAGACTACTTGTATTCTATTCAGGTACTAAGGCAGGGGCTTGAGTCTTGATGATAGCTTCTAAAATCTCAATGGAAAATTTTCAAATCTTTTCACGGGCACCTCTGTTACACAGAAAGATTGGTGGAACTATTTTAGGAGAAGGTTATGAAATGGTATTAAAGGTCATTAATTAACTCCATGGAAAGAAATATTATTCCAAGGTAATTCAGACTGTACTAATGAATATCAGTAGCATATAAAGCGGCTTTTCCAAACCTCCTGTCTTCCAAGTATCGTGGCTTGCATCATTCATTCTCTTCTAGCTATCATGATGAGTAGCCAGACTGGGTGGGGAAGACAGAAATTGTATTCTAGCACAGAGGTCCCCAACTTTTTGGGCACCAGGGACCGGTGCCATGGAGAAAGGTTTTTCTGCAGACAAGAGGAGGTGTGGTTTTGAATACTGCCTGCATCCAAAGGATGGAGCTTTGCTTGTTTGTGCGCTCCGCACAAACTGGACCGGGGGTTGGAGACCCCTGTTCTAGCACATCTGGACAGAACTCAGTTAAGAAATAATATTGAGGAGTAACATTATAAAGTATAATTGGGATAAGCATTTTAATATGTTACAAAGATGTATTATATTGAGGTCTGGTTCAAACATAAAGCAATGTATATTTAAAGAAACTTTTGATTCAAAATGCTTACTTCCAATCCTGAATATTAAATGCTATTAAATGGTTATATGTAACAATTAGCATACTAGCTTTATATCCTTAAATTACATGTTTTATCAGTGTTGGCCAAACTTAATACAGCACGTTTGTAGCAGGCTGTATTTTTGGAATAATAAGCCTTATTACCAACAAGCCATGCATTCAAGAAGTGGAGAGACAGGGTCAGCAGAAAAGAGGGGGGGGAGAGTGGGGAAAAAGAAAGAGCAATTGTTTCATGGGTAACTGGCCAGTATGTGAGTAGTGATGGGGAGGGCTGAGTAAACTGGAATTAACCTATCAAAGTCTTGGCAATGGCCTCTAATCTGTGATACACAAGGACTTTTGTTATAAACTAGCTTGGATGGAAGTCACATACATGACTGGGCCTCACTTAAGTTAAAAGAACAAGAATCTCTTACAGCAAAGAGAACTTTTGTAAATATTCTACATATGAAGCTTTGATGTTAAAAATATATCAAGAAAACTTCTTTTTCATTCAGTGGGACTTTATAACTTAAATCAATATAAAGAAAACAAGGAACATTATGGGGCTGATTTCTGTGGTCCACATAAAGTCAAAACTATTAGGTAAATAGAGCAAAGTTTCAGATATAAATCTGGAATTTACATGATAGGAACACACAAATAAATGGTCTCTTCTGGTTTACATTATCAGTATTTAAAGCTTGTATTAAACAGAGGTAGATGCTGTTTCTAGAGGTTTTTTTTCTTTCAATATTTATATATTCCAAATCCCAGATAACATCATAAATGACTTTCTTTTCAAATTTAATTTTTATATAATTTCCTGTCATCAAAGCAGTAGCATAGTTTTCAAAAGAGACCAAAGCAGCCTGCCCATTAAATTGAAATTCTACTGTTTTATTTATGTCTCAGAACTATAAATGTTGGGTTGGTGGGCAAAGTTTTGCCATTTTGATGACTGTGTTCCTGTAGCACAGGGGTTGTCAACCTTGGCAACTTTAAGACTTGTGGACTTCAACTCCCAGAATTCTGGGAGTTGAAGTCCACAAGTCTTAAAGTTGCCAAGGTTGACAACCCCTGCTGTAGCACTACATGAACTAGCAGCAAAGATCCTTGGTAAAGCCTCAGACTTGGATGCCTGTTCCCCGAATGCCAGGCCAGGGGGAGGAGAGTAAAGAAAGATTCAATTTTATTACCCCTAGTGTTCACTATATATAAACCAAATAATTTAAAATCAATTGAAACCAGCATTAAATCAACCATCACAAACTCTACTTTAACAAACTATTTTACTGGCTTGTCTATAAGATCATGCCAAGGACTAGCTAATGCAGTGTTCTCCAACTGTTATTGTCCAGATTTTTGATTAATGAGCTCAAGCATGTTGAGTGGCTATGATGGTTTAGAATGGTGAGAACTATAGCTAAAACATCTGGAATATCTGAGGCCAGGAAATGTTTGTGTAAAGTAAAATGAGATTGTGGCTTATTTCGTCTCCCAACCACTTTTATGAAAAAAGGGAAATAAAATATTTGTGTTCTGGTTATCCATACAGGGCCTCTTTGCTCATGCATAGATTCTGATTTTAGCATTATGTGTGATCCTAATCAATAAGGTTTTAAAAACTCAAAAGCTATAGCTGAATCTGACTCTCTTCCTTAGTTGCATTAATCTCATTTGCTAGCTGTTAGAAATATTACTCACTAATGAAAAATTGCTTTAGCTGCTTTTCATAGATATAAAGAGGAGGAAGTTACAGTGTCCTTCCTTAGTACTTCTTGAGAGGTACATGGGAAGTATCTGACAATATTCTATAAGCTGCTGTAATATTGTTTGATTTCCAGAAATAACATTAAGCAAAAGAATAAAAATGAGCAAAAATAAAAACATTCAAAATAGAAAATGACAAAAGCATGTTAAATGATAATAATCTCATGATGATCCCACATGCTAAGTGCTGAATGACATTTGTGAGAGCAAATGTTACAAAGGCAATAAAAAGAGACAACATTAAGAAGCAGATTCATGCAGTTAGCACTTGTTCACCTGACTGCCCAACAGAATCAGCAGTGGAGAGAGCACTAGTGGATCTGGAATGACGTCGAGAGGCTGCAAGTAAAAGGAATGGCAACACCCACAGAATTAACACACAAGTACTTCAGACAAAAACAATGCCACAATCCAAAGGAGATGCAAATGATTCACTACCAACACTGGGATTACAAAGGGAAAAGAAATGGCACTGTGTATGAATGGACTTGAAAATCAATTGCAAGCCCCATGGCAGGTCTGACATAGCGTTCCTTGCATACGCTCCCTCCACCCTCAACTATGGCACATATGATACATGGAAAACGAAAGGAATAACCTCTAAGCCTTCCAGCTTGTATGAAGTCCAGCAGAGATCGATAACAATAATCACCTGTCGAATACAGGTGAATCACCATGATAACATGAAATGACTAACTCAGCAGCAATAGGATTTAGATGTAAACAATCCAAATCCTAAGGTGAGACCACAATGAATCCTTAGAAAGTGTGCTTGCAATTATAAAAGTTTAGTTTTTTTCATTCAAAGATGTAAAATCCCATAATCAATAAAAAGACAATTTTTAATCAGGGACAAAGTAAATTAGTGCAGGAAAAACAACAGACAACAGGAAGTAACATTCATTTAACACAGTGACAATACGAATTATACTTAGGACATGCAAAGTACTTATTATTCAAGTTCTTATTAATTTGATTGCAAAGCTATTTTATGTAGACTCAGTTCATTGACCCATCTTCCAAATTGTATTCAGTCTAACAGTCAATGGCTCTCCCATGGTTCACAAAAAGAAAATCTCTTTTAAAAGTTCCTATCTGGAACTATTATCTGTACATCAGAAATTGGTTCTTGGGACTTTTTCATGCAAAACTTATTCTTTCCCGGAGTCTAATCTAATAGGACTCCCCAAATCCACCCAGCATCGCCCATGTACAAACTCAGGTACAATACTGGATGTGTGGATTTTGACTAATAGGCAAAATTAATAAAATGGGATAGCTGAAATACTACTAATTAGGTTACAGAATGGCCTACAACCAACCAGCTTTGTGGATGGATAGAACTGAATACCTGAGAAGAAAAGATATAATAGCAACAGTTATTTTAACCACATTCACAATGTTAATAGCTCTAAACTGAAAATATTTCTGGTATATGGGACTTTAAAATCCCACCAAAACTTAACTAAAATCAGAATTTATATTGATATATGTCTTTAAATAAACAAAATTATATGCAGTGTGGAATAGCCAATGTGAATAATTCCAAAATTAAACTAGATATAAGAGCTTGGAAATTACTATTTGCTTGAATAGGTTTCTACAATGTTGCTAGAGCAGCGGTTCTCAACCTGTGGGTCGCGACCCCATTTGGGGTCAAACGACCATTTCACGGGGGTCGCCAAACACCGCAGTCTGCCTTTTTTTTTGGTCGGCCATTTTTTTCCCCTTTGCGATGCGGGCCGTCGTGCCGCGCATGCGTGATGTGGGCCCGCCATTTTTTATTTTGGTCGGCCATTTTTTTGCCTTTGCGGTGCGCCCCGTCGCGCCACGCATGCGCGATGCGGGCCAGGGTCGAGCCCTGGAAAAGGTTGAGAACCGCTGTGCTAGAGAATAGCTCAATCTGTACAATTACTATATTAACAGAATGTAGCATATAATTAAGGAAAAAAAGAAATAACTTGTCCTACAAGAAACAACATGAGATGCATACTATAATTGCATTTAGAATGTTATTTTAATTCTGGGACTGAAGAAAAGAACTATAAAGAAAATATTTCTAATGAACCTAAGATACGAAGCACAAATTGCTCCTATAAAATGACTCAATTGCATTCTTGAAGTCAAACAGATTGTCACATTTGCAGGTTGAGAACAAGCAAATCATGCTGAAAGCCTGGAAGGTATTCAAACATCTATGCAATGTAGATCTTTCTATATTCTATGGTTTTCTTTGGGTGTATTGGGCACAGCCAATCAATACATACACATGCAGAGAGAAGCAAAATGAATAAACCTTGCTAATCAAAAAGCGTCAGCAAAAAAGCCTGAGGGATGAGAAGTTGTGTTTCAGCTCCATTATTTCTGAACCATTTCTTTATTCAACAGACTCATGGTTTTCAAAATTTTGTTTCCTACAAATCACTTTAAAATTGCTAGTATTTTAAAGGAATTATTTAATGCAATTTTTTTTTGTTTTAGATCAACAGTATTATTTCAGCAACCATAGCTCTGCTATCCCAGGATGCAGAATGCATATGCTTTGATTTGGTTTACCCTCACTATAATTTGTTTTTTTCTTTCTTTCGAAACAATAAAGAAATTATTTAAAAATTTTTGAACTGGTGCTGGTTTATATAAACCAGTCTAACAGGCTTAGATGACTTTGCTCGTAAGCAGTCTTTATCTCAATTATCAAGATAGCAAATTAGATGCTGGGATTAGTGTAGTTATTGTTAACTAAAGCATTTAGAAATTGCCTCAATAGAATTTGCAGACTACCAGAGTTTCATGGCCACAATTTGCATGGAACCATCCAGAGTTAAAAACAAAAGGATTTAGAAATTGTTTAAAAATAAAACAATCCACAATGTATTGAACTATATAATAACATGTTAGCTAATGACAGTGAAGCTGGAACAATGTAAGTTAGCAGTGGATTCTGATAAGTTACTGACAGTTATTAAAATAATATTTTGTGAATCACTCTCTATTAGTGGTTTTGATTAATATGTGCTTAGGTATTTGTAATAATCAGCTATTAAACCTGGGCGGGATGAGAAACAAATGAATTGCTGGTTCTCCTTAGGTGGTAATTTGGTCAGAGCTGGAGCTGTAACTAACATTGTTCAGTACATACTTTCTGACATGACAGGAAACATTAAAAATACCCAAGATTTTTAAATATCCAGGAAAATTTGGTAAATATTCTTACATATTTCTTGGTAATTCAATAATAGAGGGCGTCTGTATTGAAACCAAATTTAAAGTCTTCCTAAAATCTGGATTCCCCCCCCCCCAAGGACTACAACATTTACAATTTTAAGTGTCCTGAAGCAATTATATTACAGATTTTGTTTCTTGGATTTATACTCTAGTACAGTGTTTCTCAACCTTGACAATTTTAAGGCATGTGGACTTCAACTCCCAGAATTCCACAGGCAGCAATCCTGGCTGTGGAATTCTGGGAGTTGAAGTCCACATGCCTTAAAATGGTCAAGGTTGAGAAACACTGCTCTAGTACAATCAGGAGGACTTTTGGCACCTTTGTTAAGCAAATTGTTCAGATATTATGAGCTAGATCTAATTCGTAAAATTGAGCCAAAGGAGTGAAATATAAGTAAAAATAATTTATTATTATTTAATAATAAATACAATACTAAAGCTGAAACCTCAGCCAAGTATTACATTATTGGCATCACACATTTTTAGGATGACTTAAAACATTAAAATTAATGCCTTCAATAAATCAAAGCAGGCTTAAAATGTCTGTAAAACAGAAATGCGGACCTGCATCTCAAGATGTTCTTGAACTGTATCTTTTAGTAACTGCAGTAATCATGCTGAAAGGTGAAATGTATTATAGCTGGGCATAGGTTCTTCATTCCGGCTTTAGTTTCTGGCTCACAATAGCAGCCCTTTGCTCTATGCAAATGTTTATGATACAAACTATTCTATTAGATCAAAGGAAGAAGCTTTTATCCTTTTTATAGCAGCAAGGAAAAGTGACAGATTCCTTTGCATTCTATAACAGATTTTAAAATGACCCTCTGTGGCCCTTAGTTAACTCAAGTTTTATCATTTTTATTTATTTATTTACATTGAAATTGTTGCCTTGGATGCAGACCCAAATCACCTTCCTTGCTGCGTCTAGAATTATCTCCATCCATTTTCAGGTAAGAAACACAAGAAAAATATAGCTGAACCCCAAAATACACATAATTCAGTTAAATAAAATGTGTTTTGTGTGTTGTGTATGTACGCGTGTGTGTAGAAAATGCCAAATGCCAAAAAATCCTAATCCATTCACAAGTAAAACAATTCACACACTTCATATCCCATTAAAACATTAATGTCCAGGCTTGATCCTACAAACGGCCCATCTATGACTTTGGCAAAAAAACACAAAAAAACCCCCAAAACACAACCCCCCCCAAGTATGCATTCTGTTGCTTTGTAAATTTAACAGCCACCAGTGGGCAAGTTAGATTAACCCATTTATAAATTAATAAGGTCTATTGTTAAATAGTATTGCTTTTTATCCATATGCAGAATTACTAAAGGTTTTCCCCTTTCCAGTCGTGTCTGACTCTAGGGGGCAGTGCTCATGTCCATTTCTTAGCCAAGGGAGCCAGAATTGTCCAAAAATATTTGTGTGGTCATGTGGCCAGCATGACTATATGCCAAGGCGCACAGAACACTGTTACCTTCCCACCAAAGCAGTACCTATTTATCTACTCACATTTTCATGCTTTCGCACTGCAAGGTGGGCAGGAGCTGGAGCAAGTAACAGGAGCTCACCACGGCACTCAGCGCTCAAGGTTTTGAATGAGGGCTGTCTGCTTTCTAGCTGACAAGCTCAGCATCTTTAAGTTCTGAGCCATTGTGCCCCACTAAGCAGAATTAGAGTTCAGTAATTTTATTTTGCCCATTTTGTTCTGTCTGGTCCTCTTGGCTAAAATATGTGTATACCACAAGCAGTTCCTATATGGGACATTACTGGGACTCTAGATTTCTAACAGGAAAAATGGAAAAACAAAGAAATAAGTAATCACTCAGAAGCCTCACAGCGCTTTCCCCTTCTGCTCTGACTTTTCCATCCTGCAACCCTAATGTCTTAATTCTTTTCACAGAATTATTTCAACAGTAATATTCTATAATGGCCTTTAAACCTGGCTCTGCCAATTGACCTGGGGTCCGGACAGGAACATGTCATCCTGATGGGAGTTACTGGATTAGAAGAGCCCACCTCTACTCTACTGTACAACCCCACCCCCCTACCCCCATTATCTTAGCTATTTCCTTGTTCATTATAGTGTATTTATCATGTTTTAATCTTTTATAATATAAATTTATTGTAAACTGCCCAGAGTCACAGAACACCAAGATGGATGGTGAACAAATGTAATTAATGTTAAAAGTAGGCCCTATGAACCTCATGGACAGTAGGATAGGTTCTATGTCTGTACCGTCTTCTTTCCTTGATTTCAAGTACACAGACACTCTCTCTCTAAATATGTGGACAAACTAGAAATATAATTGAACTGAAGCAGTCAGAAACACACAAATGTGTGCATGCACGCACACACATCACACACACACACACAATTTTCAAGATTTCAGGTTGTCCTAACTGTAAAAATATTTTCTTAAAAATATGCAATTATTTTAATAATAATTTGCAGAAAAAAACATTATACACAAAGAAACGAGACTTTATGTTTCTGATGTGAAAAGATAGGTCTCTGTAAATTACACTGGCTGGATCATAATTTAAAAACCAAGAGAGATGGTAAATTTCTCAAGTGCAGAAATAAACACTGAGCTCTATGAATTAAGGAACAAGCTTTTTATACAGAAAAGGAATTCTCAGTGTACCTGGGGCTTGGAAAACATTATCCTTGATATGGCATGCACTCAGGCCCAAGAATACAATGCAAAATAATAAAAAGTATATTATGAAGACATTTACTAAATTTTCTCCAAAGGACCCCCATTTTGCATTGGATCAAAAAAGGCAGGTCATGCTTTCCAGTAGCATGAACTTTCCCTACAATGATGCAGCCTTCACAATAGCTGCTTTTGTCAAGACCAATGGCGCCTAAGTGCATGTCCAAAAAATTTAAAGATTGTCAAAAGCATTTCAAACTATGGGTTTTCCTAGTAAAGGAAAGCAGGATTTAAGCATGCAGAAATGAACAGAATAAATAAGGTCAGAAAGGAGGAATGTTGAAAGAGTTTTAAAAAAGAAGAGAATAACAAGCCCATTCCACTCAGAGGTATATCGACGAACCAGCAAGAAAGAGGAGGGGTGGCCCTTAGAAGCTCTAGTGCCTACAGGTACTCACCAAGTGGAGGAAAGCCCCGAGCAGGGCTTGTATCTCGGCTGCTCTCACGGCTGGTATCGCGGCTGCACCCCTGACTCACGCTGGGTCGGGGGATACGGCTGCTCCGTGCTAGCATGCAGCATGGAGAGTTTCAGAGAAGGTGAACACAAGTTTAACGAGGATACAACGCTCAGACAATAAATTTACAGTTTTGGTCATTACTGACATTAATAATATCCCGGACAACTGCCAATCTAATTTGTTACGTATAAACTGTGAACATGCTGAACTTGCCCAAGAACATCTGAGATGTTCTGACCCTCCTGAGAACCTTGTTCTATTTATCACAAGCCAGAAAAACTTATTTGGGAAAACAGGGTTATAATAGTTTCAGATTGACTTAGATTCCACTTAAGGAGGGGAGGGAAGGAGGAGAGAGAAAATAACAGGAAAGAAAGGTCAACTCTATTTAGAGGGATAAGTAAATGATTCTAATAGGGAATGAGCAATACAAACCTAAAGAAATAACACATTTATATAATTTTTATGCAGATTCATCATAATAATCGATGACAAAGGAAAAAATAAAGGATATTTAATCATGCAAAATGTCAAAACGAACATACTATTCGTATTCAACTTATTTTATATTCCTCTTTGGTCCATAGTGTTATTATGACTGTTTTAAATTCTCCTTCTCTATCTCAGCCATAATTGAGTCTACCCTTAGATGTTCTCTTTCTAAGAAAGATAGTAAAAAAAAAAAACAGGTTCAGGGAGTCAACATTTTAAAAATACATGTTGAATTTTCCCATAAAAATGACTAATCCATATAAGCACATATATAGAGAGGTGTTTTTTTAACAACTTTTATTCCCATTTGGGTTTTCTGGCTCTCCTATTCCTTTCTATATTTCTCCTGCCCACTGACAAAAATTTTAGACTGCAAACTCCTCAAGGCATGAATCCACTCAGGATTTGTTCAATAGGCTATAATGATGGCAAATACATAAATATTAAAAATTAAAAGAATGGCATTTTAAAAGGTCATAACCCTGGAAAAGAGAAATAATCTTTCAGGCAGCACTTGTTTTGAAATAATGATGACTACTCATAGTGTGCATTTGTGTTCCTGCCTGAAAGCAATTATATACTGTGGTATGAAGCTTTTCATAAAGAATAAGAAATATGGCCTGGAAAGTGTATAAACTGTTGTTTAATACACTTTCATAAATCTATCCCATTAATTATTTCAACAAATAAAAAAATCTATTAACTGTATCATTAATTTCTTAGAGCTCTAACAGAGATGGAACTGTATTTGTCATACACTGCTGTCATAATGTTGAATAAGAAAGTAGAAATAAAGTAAGAAATACACAAAGTCCTATCTGTTTGTGCCTGGGAAAGAGTAAGTTTGTGAGTGTGGAGTAGAAAATGTTTTAATCAGGCCACATTATTCAATGGTCTATGTCACGGGTGTCAAACTCACAACGTCACGTGACTTTTTTCCCATTGCTGGCAATGAGGTGGGTGCAGTTTTGGCTTGACGCATCCGGCCTGCAGGCCGGCAGTTTGACACCCCTGGTTTATGTGCTCCTCCATGACCTGTTGGTGGCAATCAGCATCATATCACTGAGATTTGGCTGGGCAAGAACTGAGGCATGTGTCTATTGAAAATCTACAACTAGCTTACTTGCTTTGATTCCAAGGCAGGGTAGGGGAGGCAGTGTTAACATTCCACAAGTACCTCGTGGTGACCAGGCGTACTGTTCCCCATGTGGCTGGAAGAAAGGTCCTAACTGTGAAGTTGGAAACCATGGACAAACTATTTTCTTTTCTGGTATAGTGTCCCCTGTTATTTTTCAGCCAATTTCCTCTCAAAGCTTTTGTCCTTTACTAGTGATTTCTTGTATACTTTTTTAACCTCCATGCCTTAGGGTTTTAATATCATGAGCTGCCAGTGTTTGATGAGTAGTAAATAAATAAATGTTTCCACATAGGGTTCCAGGTTTATTTTGGCTAACTGTAAAAAGGCAACATGCTTGACGTATATAGCTTGTTTGTTCTTGCTTTGTTTCTCTCTTCATGCAGATATCTGAGGTCCTGCTTTACTGCTACCAAACCAACCAAGTTAGTAAAACAGTTCCAAGTTAAGGTTTTCATTTTGACTCATAGTTTTGATTCCCCCTGGAAGCAAGAGATCATTTTCCAACTTTAAGGACCACAATAAGCTATCCTTTGTTACTTGATAGTACTTGATCACATGTATAGAGGGGGGGAAAAGCTGCTTGTTCACAATAAAAGATAAGCCTGGAATGCTGATCTATGTTACAAAGGAATACACATTCATGAATTATGCATAGAAAACAGCAGCAGCATAAAAGCAGAAGTGTCTCTCCTAGAGATTGCTCTAGGTCAGGGGTGTCAAACTGCCGGCCCACGGGCTGGATGCATCATAGGAAAACCATGCCCACCCCATTGCCGGCAATGGCAAAAAAGTCGCAATATGTGGCGACACATCACGTGACATTGAGAGTTTGACACCCCTGCTCTAGGTTAACCATTGCAAGTAAATATAAATGTAAATCAAAATAATTTTAGAAAAGATGGTCTATGGAACAGTATATATTTATTTTCATTTGTGTGGTACAACTGCTTATATGTTTTTTAAAAAGTCCTTTAAATAAGTACTTAACCTGGCCAATAAGCTCTGCTTCCATACTAATCAGAAGAAAGAAAAACCCTGTATGTATTTAAATACATATACTTTCTGTTGCAAGTATTTTTTTTCTTTCCACATAAAAATGCTTAGCTCAAAAAAAAAATAAAGCCCCACACAACATGTTTCAGAGTCACATGTTAATTATATAACTTCTGGTTCACTGAAAATACAGTTTTCTTGGGTCGATCACTATGTCCTAGAGTACTGTTAAGAAACTTATGAGGGTATTCAATATTAAAAAAAAAGACCTAAATCAAACTGGCCCCAACAAAATGGAAGCACCATCAAAACTTACTTTGGGCTTCGGTCCTTGCCAGTTGTGGGCTTGTCCAGACAAAATGGGAGTAGGTTTTGACAGGGCAGGCAAAACAGGAGAATTGTCAGAACTTGCACCACACATTGCTTCTTGATTTGCTTTTGTAAACCAGTCCTGCATCCTCAAAACGAAATCTATGCTCTGCTACCACTTTGCCTGCAGAAGCCTGCCTGGTTGAGGTTTCATTTGAGATCTTTTGTTCTATTTAGACCAAACTTAGTAACTAAAAATAAACCATATATTTATTTCTTGCCATTGTCTTAAACCCGGTGAAATCATTATTCACATAGTTGGGATCATATAAAATTATTATTAAGAGGGTGTTGTACCACAAAGATTGAAAACTCTTTAAAAACCACAAAGTGGTTAATGATCTCACTGGCCACAATTTGGTGCTAAGTTCATTGATCATTTTCTGAAGCATATATATGATTTATCTCTTATTTTCTCCTCCATGCATTCTGCCTGTCTATTAATACAAATGTCGGTGATATTATTCTCATTTTCCTTCTCTGATGCAAGCTTCAAATCCCTTGTCACATTCCTCTTCTTTTGCATGCCTTTTCACCTTTTTGTTGCTGAAACTGAGTGAACAGATTTTAAAGCGGTTATATTTGTTTAATAATAATTAAAAATCTCTTGTTTGCTCATCGGAAGGCCCCAGTTCCAAATCTGAATTGGTACATCGCAACTGCATTTCCTAATTTCAACCTCTAAAATAAGATTTGCCATGAGTACCATTTTATATTAATAATGTGTAGTTGGGCATTTATGCATAATTAATATATCTGATGATAGAACAGTTCAGTCATCCATCTACAGTAGTATTAATAAGTTCATTAGAAAAAAAAACCCGCTTCAGATAAAATTTAGTATTTAACCGAAAAGTAATAGATGCAATTTTTGATCAGAGAAAACAACAACAGAGCAGTAACTCTAGCATTCAAAGGGAGGGTAAAGGAGAAATCTGTATTATAGTTGTAGGACAATACATTTGGTATCATCAAATGGCACTGAACCGTGCCAAGTGAAAATGAAAATAAAACACATCTGAAGGAAGAACTATTTTCTAATTGAAACAATAAGTATAAATATAGGCAATTTATGCTAATCCCACTGGCAACTTTATCTAGGCCCTGCTGCTCTCTTTGCCTAGCATGCTATTGATAAACTCAGCAGAATACTGTAACTATGAAATCATTATAGCAAAACTGTAATTTATTTCAAGAATTATTTTGGCCAGTCAGCATGAGAAAGGAAATCAATCTTTTGGCTCTATATTGCAGCCAAGAAAACTCTTACCTAGAGCTATCCTGCTAGGGCTGGTCTCTCGGCTGCAGCCCTGGCTTCGGGGGACTTTACTACGTTTGTCAGTAGATGAGGATGATGTTGGCACCGGGTGTCCTCTGGTTGTTCCACTGCTAAGCCCACCATATGTACTTCCCAACAGTTTGCCAGGAGAGCTAGATCGACTACCAGCTACAAAACAACAACAACAAGCAAATGCTCTTAAGTCTTCAGAATATTTCAAATCATTAAATTTACCAAATGTATTTTAAAAAAATTCAGCTCAATTAATAGTAAATTAAAAATAAAACAGGCTACAGAAATTCAAGATGATTATATGTTTAAAAATGGGGGTTAACAACATAGATTAACAATAAAAAGTGTTGAGAGTGATGAATGAATACAGTCACAACCTTGAATGATACTACTCACCTTTAAAATGATCAAATATCATCAGCCATACCAGCAAGCTATATTTTATACAGAAGCAACCAATGAACTCATTTGCACGGGCACTCTCTCTCACATCCGTGTGCATACACACAATTTCTTTGTCCCGTTATTTATTTTTTCTCACGCATTTTGCAAGGAAACTTTCTGAAACTTTCTTTTATCTTCCAGCCACAAAACTGACTGAGTAATTGCCAAAAAATAGGCATTCAAATCCAAGAAATTATGCAAATGAAAGTGAAACCACCCAGCGGAATTTTTCCTTTTGTCACAAGACAATCTGTGTTGTGAGAACCTATCTTTGAAATGGTCTAGTTTCAAAAATAGCATGTCAGGCTTGTCCCTGCTGCTGTTAACATACAACATCGCCATAAACAATTGAAGACATCTTCAAATCCTTTTTCAGTTCTTAAAATTTACAGTCCTAACACCCTGGTTACCTAGGAATGAGTCCCATTGCTCACTGAACTTACACATGGGTACTTTGTCTAAGTACATCATATGGATGGCTGAACTTTCATTTTAAAAACACTACTTTTTTTTAAGCCTCTAGGACTACAATACTTTCAGACCTTGAATCAGTTAAAAACAGTAGTATGAGAGGCAGTACAGACATGTAAAAGAGTGAAAAACAAAAGGTATTTCTTACCACCTGCAGGGTTAGCTGATCTGGATCCTGGATTATGACAGCAGACGAAAGGACAGGCAGAAAGTGAAGCAGAGAAAGCGAGACAATACAGAGTTCAAGAAGCATTGTTATTTGCATACAAACTTCTTTTTGACAAGCACATCGCTGCTCACACTTATATTATGGATTAGTATGTGGCAAAACGTTTCATGAAAACATTCGTGCAAAGCAGTAAATAACTATTTAGAGTAGAATAAACTGTAATTCTAGTTTTATGCTTGATATCCATGAGGCTGGTGGGGTGTGGGACAAACAAATAGCATTACTGTCCTGGGAATAGCAATCCCATCAATGCAGGGTTGCAGAATAGGCAATGATATCACAGAAAAACAAGACAAAGATACAAGGGTAGTGCTTATAATGCAGAATGACCAGTTAGTATAGAGGTTAGTATACCCACCCACCCCAAAAAATCTTCAGTCACCTTAAACCTAACATTCCATCTGCTAAATAGTTCTTGTTTCTGGCTATGATTGATTACTTTATTTTTTAAAGATAAAATAAGCATCAGAAAATACTACTCACTAGCAAGTAGGCACATATGCAGAGCAATCAATAATGCTAAAAATTTTGAATGTCAAGTTTGTGGACTACAGCACATCACATTTGGGGATTGAGAAAACAAGTTCATCAGTTCTAACAAGAAAGCCATCCGTACCAAGCATTTCAATCTTTTGCTACACTGCTTCCTTTCTTAAAGGAACAAAAGGTGAGAAGAGAAGAGGTGCTTATAATGTAAGAGAATGTGAACAAGTTGCTGTTTGGGAAAATAAATGAGTAGTTCGTAGGCTTGCTTAGAGCAATGAGAATCCTGAAGAGTTAAGCCCCAGTTGTGGTTTTTTTTTTTAAAAAAACTGTTGTGTTATGCCTAATTTGTCAGGACCTAATTATAGGAATTAATTTTAAAAAACTGCATTTGAAGAATACTTATAATGGAAACACTGATGCATATTAAAATAAGATTGGCAAGAAAAACAAACTTGAAAAATATAGTGTCTCCTTCATAATAGCACACTAAATGGTTCCTTACGCTGGGACTGCGAAACTACTTTAGCTCGACTGCGACCTCGAGTGTCAGCAGGTGTTGAGGTGATACTACTGGTGCTTCCAGAGCTTTGTCTCCTTGTGCGAATTCGACCTGAGGGGGGGGGGGAGAGAAAGAACAGAAAAGTGACAGATAAACTTTAAAGAGATTGTGGTTAATTTTCTTTCACTCACACCTCACTTAATAGTTCTGCAATCTGACTAAAATGAGAAAATTGTAAGAGGAGACTGAAACTGGATTCCCCCAAATTAGGAAGCTGATGTTATTTTCTCATTGATATACATTATCTAGAATGGAAGCTATCTACTTAGTGCAAAAAATACCAAACAATAAAGCTGGGCATGGTTCTAAAATGATTCTGAAGAAGTAGACAGGAATTTGTACAAGCTCATTAGAGCACTCATATCTTATTCAGACTTTTGAACAAATATAAAAAAAGATGTGGCTGCCTTAATGAATAGCAGAGAGACACTGTGTTCATATGATTTCTAAAGAATGTTTTCCAAACCAGTTTACAATCATGCTCAACCTTACACATTATTTATCTTTTTAATGCATTTAGAACTCCAGACTCAACACCAGGAAAGAATTATATAATAAAACATCTTTATTTTTACAGCATACTGCAAATAAACACCAATTTTCACCAGAACTAACAGGAAAAGGAAAAAAGACCATACTCCTGTAACTTGCATGATGCTTATAAGTTATCAAGGCAAATACAAAACCAGCAGACAAAGTTGGGATTAAAGAGCTAGAAACAGGTGTGAATGTAAAAAGGAAAGAACCATAGGAACATATGCTAAGAAGAAATGAATGGCAGTATCTTCAAATTAATATTAAATAGGATTAAGCAACATGACTCTTATTTTACTGACAAGAAAAAGAGCTTCCTTTCCCTGCAGATCACATATTATTATTTATGAGAATTTATATGGATTCTCTCTGGTGCTTCCACAGCCCTAATGTCATCCATCAGATAAGTTTCCCAGTAATCATTTTTGGGGGTATCATAATAAAGAGGTCTTATGTATACAGAGACTAGTCAGAGTTCCAGCTAACATCGAGAAAGACCAATGTGTATACATTTCAATCTGCATAAGGCCACTTCACATTGATACCTATCATGCAACTACCAAGTTATTATGACCAGATTATGACACAGTTTCCTTTGTTTTTAGAAAAAGGTTCCTAAAGCCTTTTACTGGCCATCACTATCAGGAAATACAGTGGTGCTTAAATTCGTGAATCCTTTTGAATGTTCAAATTTCTGCTATTACCTAAAACCATATGGAGCTTAGATCTATTCCACAATAAAGAGGACATTACTTTTATGCAGGATACTATCCAGTTCAATTGAATCATGAATATATAACAAGGCAATTCAAAATATCAATACAGTACAGTTATTTAATTAACTGAAGTCTTGTCTTCTTTCAGGAAGTGTCACATAAATTAAGAAATTTCTAGGAAGACTTTCCCCATTGCATTTATACTTTTTTTTAGTACTCTGACAATTATCTGTCTAAAACAGTTTGGAGTTGGTGCTGTAAATGATACCATGTTAATGATGTAAATTGGTTTGGGAAAGGATACATGAAGAACAATAAAACATACAGGCCTATTTTCCCCTTCAGAGTCAAAAAAGCAACTTCAATTATTATGATTAAAATAATGCCATTAGTTGGTCAGTTTATCCAAAAGGCCTATCTAGCATCCACTATCCTTTGTACAGAGTTGGATACAAGCAAAAATATTGTGCACAGTCTGATCATGCAAAGTATTTATTTATTGTCAAATTTCTGAGACACTCCTCAGATTTATTAAAAATCGGAATTCAAATACTTTAAACAAGTAAAAAACATAACAGAAACATTCATTTTGTACTTTCAGGGTCAAATAGCTTTAACTAAGAGCCAAACATGAAAGGTGGACGAGAGTGCTTGAACTGCTAGTAAAATGGTCCTTTGAAAAGATAAAAAAAGGATAAAGTTAAGGTTGAGTTATGAATGGGCCTATGGAAGATTAGGGTAAGGGAAAAATATCAGTCTCTTTTAGTTTCTCATGCCCAAATTATTCTGCACTATAATACTTTACATAGGATCTATAGCAGTGGTGGCGAACCTATGGCACGGGTGCCAGAGGCGGCACTCAGAGCCCTCTCTGTGGGCATGCAGGCCGTTGCCCCAGTCTTAGGCCTTCAGCTGGGTTTTATAAAACCTTTTTGCTTTAGGCCTCCGCCGCCGTGTACAAAAAAAAATCAGTTCAATCAGTCAATTTCAACTTCTCGCAGGAAAAAAAAGATCTTACAAAGTTGAGATTGATTGAACTTTTTAGTCCCACCCAGTCTGCTGTTACCACCGCAGACACGCCCACCCAATGGGCCACACCCACCCGGCACCCGACGATGCATAAGTGGGTTTTGGGTTGCAGTTTGGGCACTCGGTCTCTAAAAGGTTCGCCATCACTGATCTATAGTAAGCTTTTATTACAGTGATTCTATATGCATACTATTATCTAAACTGGATATGGCCTTTTCATCTAATAGAAAAGAGGGATAAGGAAGTAAAGAATACAATATCCAATGATACTTTATCCAGTACAGTTTAATACTGGTATGTGCCTCTAACTCTGTTACTCTCGGTTAAACTAATGTGCATGCTAACACAAATATTCTCTCTAGATTTACTTATTCAGACCAGTCATCACCCACATTTCTTCATCTCCACAGCAGTATTTCCAATGTCATACTGGCCTATTTTATTATGGCAAATATAGTTAAAAAAATCTCAACACCATGAACCATTAATTAGAAATCAGCACTGCTTAAATAATGTCCAAATAGCTTTTAAAAAAATATTGAATCTATAAATAAAGTTAATATCTTTCAGTAGATAGATTCTTTCATTTGGATGCAACTTGAACCTAGATTTCCCAATTAGAAAAGGAATATGAAGTCACATGTCCCTTTCCACTATCATTCTTATTGATTTCTTCTTGTTACTATAGGCAGAGGCACGATCAGATTCTGGGAATATATTTTGGGAATCTATTTATAATTTGCAAATATCAATCTGAGTGGAGTAAAATAACCAGTTTTATTCCAAAATGGTTTATAATAGTACCCATATATTGCATCCAAGCTGTGGATGGTGAAATTCACAACTATATGTTGGCCGATATAGTAGGCTGTAGATTAGAGATTTTACCTTACATAGCATAGCGTTAACATGCTTGGGAAAAAACTGGTGTTCGACTGAACTTGTGGCACATTTATCAAAATATGCCCAAACTAATCTGTACTGTTATTTACCATTAGTAGTGAATGATGTATGTGGTATGGGAGCAATTAATGATGGTAACTAAGTCTATATTTTTCTATCTTATTAGAAAGTATTATGTAAAAATCTTGATTGACTAAAGCATAATAGGCAATATGGAAAACATGTGGGCCCTTTTGGTGATAACTATGAGATGTGGAAAACTATGTTTGGATTATACATGAAGTCTAACACTAAATAGTATGAAAAAAAAGCAGAATTAAAAATAATAAATTGTGTATATGTGAAATTAAGAAAAAGCTAAAAACGCAATAGATCTGAATGATGGTCTTATCTTATAGAATGGGGTTGATAAATACATGCCTCAAAGTAAAAGCATAAGTTTATGAACAAAAAAAATTAACTGTATGTCGGAATGTATAAAATTGTGTCATCTAGAATGTTGCCAAGGTCAGATGGGGGATGTGGTGGGGTGTATAAAAGCAAAAACCCATAGGAAGGTTACAGCTACATATTATGTCCAATAGATGCAAATCATGGAAGAATTAGGGATGTGTTTTGTTAAAAACTCTGAAACCTTAGGAATGCAATCTAAGGGGAAAATATAGGCAGTTGACGACTTATAACAGTTTGTTTAGTGATTGTTCAAAGTCACAACGACACTGAAAAAGGTGATTTATGACCATTTCCCACAATTCCACTGTAGCATCCCCATGGTCATGTGATAAAAATTAAAATGCTTGGCAACTGACTCATAGTTATGACAGTTGCAATATCCTGACATCATGGGATCACCTTTTGCAAACTTTCTGATAGGAAAATCAATGGGGAAGCCAGATTCACTTAACAATTGTGTTACTAACTTAACAACTTCAGTGATTCACTTAACAACTGTGGCAAGAAAAGTTGTAAAATGGAGCAAAACTCACTTAACAAATGGCAACATAAATTTTGGGCTCAATTATGACTGTAACTCAAGGACTACCTGTACTGAATAGGGTGGGAATGAGAGGGGATAATTCAGAAAAAGAGATTAGCCAGTTGGAGACCCAAGAATGAATCAGAATGGTGACTGTTTGGCAAATATTTCCTTAGAAAAAGGACTATTTGTAATATATGGTTTAAGAATAAATTTCTATTAGTATGTACATACAACATAGAAATGAATAAAGAAACATAACTAATTTGATTATTTATGAAGAAACACAGAAAAAATAAGTGAGATATAGAAGTGTAAGAGAGTTATACATGAGAGATAGACTATTATTTAGTAATGTCTAAAGTGAATCTTGGGGAAGAACTTTACATGAAATATATGAAAGAAACTAATGTGAAACTAGACCCATGGCAGGAAAAGGAAGTATGAGATTTGTATGAAGAAAGTATTAGAACACACACACATATATACAATATCTCCCAAGATAGTTAAGAATGATGTAAAATATTTTACATTAAAATAATGCAAATAAGGATAATGTAAAAACTTCTTGGAACAGATTCAGAGTAACATACAAATGTGTGGAGTTAATAGGAAGTATAAAAAAGCATGCTTAATTGAATGATGAAATAATAAAGGCCATGGAGGAGAAAAAGATGATTTTAAGATAATGACTGCTGCAAAAAAAAAAAGGATATGAGACACCAACTAAATTGGGTATTTACAGTGAAATTCATGAGTAGAAGGAAAGGTATTAGATTATGCATACAGAGAGAAAAAAAGTTAGGTGCAAAATTATCAAAGAAGCAAGGAAATGTTAAGGTTAAAGGAGGTAGTTAAAATACAGTGCAATTTTGATGGAAATATAACATTATTTTAGAAGTAGGTGAAAAGAAAAGTTCCACCAGCATGAATGGAATTCAGTATTAAAAATCATTAAAGGATTTAAGAGAAAACCAAAGCAATTCTGGAAGAAATTCCAGAAGCTGTATTTTAGAGATCTGAATGGTGATATGTGAAATAAATACTGTAAATGTTGTGTCCAAGAAAAAAACAACAATGAAAAGGAAACAATAAATGATTCAATGACGTTGAAAAACAGTAAAGCTGCAGGTGAAAGACAGTGTAACTGGAAACATGTTAAAACGTAGGTATGTTTGGCTTATGGAATGGTTGTGCAACTTCTTTATTCTTCTCTATTCAAAGGGAAGCATAACAAGACTAAGAACACCAGAGAATGTGTTGAATATAATTCTGATTGATAATATACAGAAAGAAAATTTGATATGTGCAGTGTGGCTTTATTGCTGAGCAAAGCTATGCAGATCAAACTTTTGTTCTTTAGCAAATCACTGGGGAAAAGGAAGGGGGTGGAAACTGTGGATTTATGGATTTAGAGAAAGTTTTAATTATTTATCCAATTCTGAGGCTGCCTGACTCCATACAAACTCTGGGCAGCTTACAAGTAAAAAAAGGTATGTATAAAAAGAAATAATTGTCAACTGGAAGATAAAATTAATGCCAGCCCTATCAGGTGGACTACACTAAGAAACAGACACCATACAAATGTAAAACTACTTTTATTAGGACAGCTATAGTAACAGAACATCGCAGATCTAAATATGCTACGATTCCTCCTTTTATTTTCATGATAATTGGGGAAGGGGTGGGAAGACTGATGCATTTTCATAAACTACTTTCTTAGCCTATACTCAAATTTAATTTACCTGACTGTTGGCCTTGGTAATAGATCATCTCCCTGTCGTTCAAGGCCATCCTTTTTTATTTACTATAATTAATAGCATTGAATTATGGAATGGTTTGTATGAATACACAGAGAAGATTAATTTCTAAATGTCGTAAGAGTGAAATACAATGGAAGCAAAACACGTATAAGAACAAATTGAATATTAGGTGAATGTTTCCACACTAAAGATATTAAGACAAAGATGTGTGATACCTCCTTTATTGTTAATTTGTTTTCAAATTCTACTATATAATTGTATAATGTTTAGGATGGCATTTGAGATGTGTTGGTTGGAAACATGAATGTGTGTATGCGTTTGTATGGAGACAATATTGTGCTGTTGGCTGAAAACCCCATCGATCTGTGGTAAATGTTGGACTATACAATGAAACAAGCATGGATCTGAAAATTAAGCACCTATTAATTTTTGACCCTACAGTGGTGCTTGCGAACCCTTTTGAAATATGACCTAAAGATGATTTGTTCTCCACATTAAGTCCTAAAACTTGATTAAGAGAATTAAACAAATGAGTCAAAAACATCATACCTATTCATTGAAGAAAATAATTCAAAGCTACTTATTTTTGTGGGACAAAAATATGTGAACCTTTGCCTTCAATAACTGGGGTGCTCCCCTTGAACAACAAGAGTTGATGTTCAACAGTTGGAAAAGTTACAAAACTTATTTCCAAAAAGTTTGGACTCTACCAGTTCACTATCAGGTAGACTGATAATGGAGGCAATACAAATGAGGGCAATTCAACATCATTGTGTCCCTTCCCCACCCCCAGAGTAGTCAACTAATCAAGATGACACTAAGAGCAAGGCATGTAATACTCCAGGAGGGGTATTCTTTTTGACTTATTTGTTTAATTGGATTTTCTTTATTTAGTTTTAGGACTTGTGAAGAGAACAGATCATGTTTTAGGTCATATTTATATAGAAATATTGAAAATTCCAAAAGGTGCATAAGCATTACTGTAGAATCAAGAATAAACAGTTGCTAACTGGATATTGACTGAATATACTAGAAATGAAAGTGATCAGTATACAGAAAAATACATTGAGATGAAGGCAGAATAAAGATTAAATTGCAAACAAATAAATGAGTGAGAAAGTTGGTAAGATCCTCAAAAGAGAGAGGAAAGAAATTCAAAAAGCAAAATGTGATATTTAACTAGTGTACGGACATGATGGAACAAATGTGGTTTACAAGAATAGATAATAAAGATGATAAAGAGGAAGTGTAATGTTTAATGTAAACAAGATGTTTATTTTTCTTACCTCGTGCCTTAATTTCCTTGGCTTACTGTTTCTAACTGCTTTTCTGCACTTAACATAAAGTTGCTTACCGCAAAGAGTAATGTAATGAATGCATATGTCTGTAAATAGGCATGATACAGTACAGCAGCGGTCCCCAACTTTTCTGGCTTGGCAGACTGGCACAGACGACAGCAGTGTGGGGGGGGGAGAGGGGATGATTTTGCACGCGCACGACTTTCACAAATGCAGCTTTCCGTCCATGCGCGTGCACTCACACACCACTTCAACTGTTTTCAACAGCTGTGACCCGGCACCGGGCAGTGGACTAGGAGTTGGGCACCTCTGCAGTATAATACTAATGAAACTGGTTAGAGAGGGATGAGAATGAATCTGTGCATGAATAAATCTGTATACTCTATTTCCAATTTCTAAACAAAATTAGTAATTCAGTCTGAATAACATCTCAGTTTGAAAAACCAGAGTTTAGTGCAGCAACAGGCAACAACCATAACGAAAACAAGCCACCTGATTTATCACAAAAGTTACTATTTCTGCACAACCTACAAGAGAATTGGAAAAAGTCTGGCCAATGAATTTAAGTATCTTTTAACATTCTGCACGGAGTACTTTTCCTATAGGAATAAAAAGTCCAATGTATTCGTTTCTCCATCCCAAATAAACACTCATTGTTACAGTATCTGGTTTATAAATTAAGTCTGAGTGACTGAGTGAGATTTAAATTTCTTGTTCTGTATTTAACGGTATAGTGAATGACATTCATGAATGACTTAAAAGTTACATACTGTTGAAGCGTGTCTAATAAACCTATTTATTGTGTAATTGATGATATTGTTTTCTTGCTCTATGTCATTCTTATTCTTAATTTGTTTTGTTTGTTATTATTCACACACTGTACTTTATTGTTTGTTATACTGTGAGTGCCCAGAGAGTCTGGAGTCAGATGTTGCCTAAATTGAATAAATTAAATTAAATTGTGCCTAGGAGTTAGGAGAGAGAGAGACAATAAAGGGCACACAATAGTTCCAACATGAGGAAAGAGTCAAAACACCATGCAAGAGTCATGCAAGAAGTACCAGCAGACACGGATGAAAACCAGGGAGCACTTGGGTGATAACAGAGACCTGGTAAAGTTGGAGACAGACCTGTTACACAGACAGCTTACCCTCAGCTTTACTGGTAGTACCATCTTTAAGCAAATTAAAAGAATAAGGAGAGTGATAAGAGGGAATAATTAGTAATATCAGCAAAAGTGGACAGGGTGTCTTTAGTATCACAAATGAGGGGAAAATCACATCAGTCAAACAAAGTAAAATAAATTAGTTAATAGTGCAGAACCACAAAAAAATTCCTTCCCCCATATTCTTGTTTTCATACAAGGTGCAATACATTTCTGATGCATTTCTTCTGGAATTATATGCTACTTAGCATAACCTGTAAACTATAAATTACTTTTCATTCTTCTACTAATTTAGCAGATATTTCTTCACTATAGACCAAATTGTAACAGCAGCTCCAGTTGATTAAAAATGACCACATAATGCATTGTTAATATAAGCAGCTAACACAATCACTCCTTTTATAGTATTAATGCTGCTTCATACATTATTTAATGTTCAAGCATGAGTAAAGTCTGAACAAGAAACAAACAATTCCTAAATTAGTTGTGCTTTTTGTTTGTGCATTTTTCTCCACTAGGACCCATATATTTTGTTACCATGAATACAAATTTATGGAAACACAGGAGGAGTTGTTTAAGAAAATGCAGGTGTCAAAGCTTCCAATGTTATTGTGATATCAGAATAAAATATCACCCAGACATCTTATATACCTGAACACTGTGAAACAAAACGAGTCATTAGTGATATCTACAGGACAGAAGGTTTTCATTAAAATGACAAAAGCAGCTTCATGTTATAAGCTCTGCCCCTTTCATGTGTGCATGCAAGGTGACACTGCATGTCCAACAAAAATAGAACTTGCAACATGAAAGTGCTTTTGTTACTTGTCCCCCCACTTCCCCATGGATGCTTCTGCCAATCAGTCACAATTTTAAGCTTTAGAGGACTATCATCCATTTTCTGTGATATCAAGGATCTATGTCTAAGTATTAAAAAAAACAGCATTTTGGTAATTCTTTCAATTCTGATGTCTGCTAACTGGAGTTCTGGTTATCATGAGATAGTGTAACTAATTTCAAAATATCAAATAGGCAAAAGCTCAAATGTAGGACAAAGAAAATGGGCACAGTCAAGACTCAGTTTAGATTCCCAGGTCAGAAAGTTAAATATGGCCTCTTCTATCAAACAATTTGTAAAATTATAGTTTTTCACTGAAAAATTCCAACTTGCTTTCTATCAATTAAAATGGTTTCTCATACATTTTATTAGTAGAAACTCTCCCTTGGGAAAATAATTTTTTTGTGGATTTTATCTGAATATTCCCCCTAATCATATCTGTTCAGTTTCAGGTAGATAGCTGGGAATAGCTCCAAGGATAGAAGGTGGTTCTTCTGCCCAGATGACGCTGAAATCAAAATGCTGGCTAAGTACAGAAACAAAATCTGTAGATGAGCCACTGGTGTTACTAATGTCATGTAGTACTTGAATTAACTAGAAAAGAAAGATCTAATACTAAGAAGGATGTTATCATAGCAGAACTGTAATTTCAGTTTCTTTTCTAATCAGGTGATGAAAGTAAGCATCTACTGCAGGGGTGTCAAACTGACGGCCCATGGGCCAGATGCGTCACGCCAAAACTGCACCCACCCCATTGCCGGCAATGGGGAAAAAGTTGTGATATGTCGCGACACATCACATGATGTCACGAGTTTGACATCCGTGATCTACTAGCTCTACAGAGACTAATACTGCAGGTTGATTGTTGACAAAACTGACCTTAGTATCTCTCTTTTGAAGCATCTCTGTTCTAGGTACTCCGTGAGATCTAGTGTAACCCTTATGCCTCCATTTACTTTGGAAAATAAATTCCAGATTTGTGGAATTTCACACTTGTTCTTTTGCACTGATTTACAGGAGATGGTTGGTAGTCTTAAGAAAATCCTGATGCTTTGACCATTTAAAATGGTGATGCTTCTTCCCTATCATATAAATGAATTCCATACAGTAGCCTGTAGCTGATGTTTTCTTCTGACCTCTGGTTTTTTTTGGAAGAGCACATTATTAGAAAATGGATTTACCTGAGGCCCTGAATATCTGGATCTGGTTACTCCTTGAGATCATCTAAGCAGATTGGGGCAAAAGAACAATAACACCTATAATTTTAAATTTATCCTTTCCTGAATTACGAAAGCCTTTTATTTTTTGTTTCTACTAACACAGTATCAACAGTTTTCTTAAAGAGATTCTCCTCCATTGGCTCCTGCAAGCATACTGACCAAAGGAATTTTTCTCCACAACTTCTTTAACTTGGCAGGAAGGAACACAGTTTGTTATCAAATTTATGATCCTTTTGGAAACCAGACTTAGCATTGCTGGAAACAGAAAGAGTAAGGCTTTGCTCCTCAGCTATTTCTTGCTATGTATTAGCCAAATGAAATACCTTCTATGACTTGGCTGGAATTTTTTTTAAAAATAGAGAAAGTATAAAATCTTTATTATAAGTTTCCCTATCTCCAAAATCTTAGAAGAGATTTTAAATTATTATGAAGAGCTCTGTCTAACATCATTTCCCACTTTAAAAACAGTACTTGTGGCATTTATTTTTCTGGCCTTTTTTCCAAGAGAAATTCTCAAGGGAGAGGAAATTCGGGAATCTGAGAATTGGAAAAAGGATGAATTTGGAAGGGCCACAGGAACAACCCCGGGATTTGTAAACTCCTTTTGTGCTCTTGTTGGAATCAGAGCCACTTCCCTCTTTTCTTTTACACTTTTTGACCAGGGATGGGAAAGGGATATGAACCTACTCCATTTTCTGCTGCAGAACATTCAGGTCCTCTGAAATCTCTTACGCTATTAATTCACTCCCCAAACATGATCCACTTTTGTTGGAAAATCAGGCCCTGGAGAAGATCAGTCTGGGAGGCAGGATAATTCTTCCCCTTAGAGTTGTTACTGAAGATTAGACTCTGCCTGTTTTCTCCACAAGAAGGCCCCATCCATAGAGACAGGATATCACCTGAGGGTCTCAGAAGAATTATCTATTTGTTCTGAAAAGAGCTTTGTATGCCATCTCAAACTTCAGTAATCCTAGGATATAATTTTTCATGCTGGCATAACAAATATTTAGAAAATGCCAGCAGTGGAAGAGGCTCCATTGCTACATATTGCAATGATCTCTCATAGAGATCATAGTTCAAACATGTTGCCATTGATATCATGTAATCAGCAATAACGAACAGCTTCTTACAAAAGTAGTCATTTCTTTTAACTAAATTAAGGCTTTGTTAATGTCAGACATGTCCAAGTCATCCTTAATAGAGATTGTTATCTATAAGGTGGCCATAAACAATAAGCAATGCAAATTAAGTTGTTGTTCCACTGAATCTATTTCCTTTTTGTAATACACATTTTTATTCTTGGATTAGACAGGGAGTTCAAATGAACTTTTTTTCTGGAAATATCAGGATAGGATACTTCCCATTTTATACCTACTGTGGTTTTTTTTAACAAAAGTTTACTTCAGACTACGATGTACTTGAATTATTAAAGAATTCTGAAGATTTGCTAGGGAATTCTAATAAACACCATCAAAAATACCTTTCCCTCAAAACTAATTAGTTACTTTAGAAAGTTTAGAAAGTAGTTTAAAAAAGTTAGTAAACATTGTATACATGTTCCACATCCTATGCACCACCTGATGTCACATATGGAACAAAGCTTTCATCTTGAATTGTTGTACTTGGTGACCCCGACCTCTGAGCCTTGTAAACTATGATTTATGATGCAGTGCAATATGTAGGCTTAGCTCCACTGCTGCTTTTCAATCCACATTCCTCCGTAAAACTGAATTTCTTAAACCAAAATTTCCCTTCTTACTTCTGATGTCCTGATTACCTGTGTTTTTTTTTTTTTTGGTGAAAAACAAGGTACACCTACCAAGAGATGCATATGAGCCTGGAGGAAGGGCTGCAGCAGAACTGAAGGGGGAATCTGAGCCAGAAGATGTTACTTTGGATTTGGCACTGGCTGCTGCATTCACATCAATGTCACTGCGAGAACGCTGGAGAGACCCTGAGGTTGACGCAGATTTCACAGATTTAACTGCAGAAGCTTTAAAGGAAGAAGAAAAAACCAGTTATAGATAAATCTATCCCAAGAGTCTGTTACCATAATCTCTTCAGAATATTCTTTCAATTCCTTTTGAAAGAAGAGGAAATATTCTCAACTTGTTTTAAGCACATAAACATTTAAGCTTAATAAAAATGTAATTTCAAAATAATAAATTCTGGTTAAGACTTGCAATCAAAGGACTTTCCCAAATCCATCATATCCCAACATCATCTTTCAACAACTTAGAAACTCACAACATCATAAATCCTCAGTTTACCACTATAAAAATGTATTTTATTTGACAGACATACTATTTCAGAGCCCAAATAGACATTTTATACTTTTGTATAGCATAGTTCTTTCCTCACAGCACATTATGAATTTACGGCAGGGCAAGACACTGACCTATTTTATGTACCATATTTTGCTTGATAGGGCTATGCTCAGCAAGTATTGGGATTTTTGATCTCTATTGGTTGCTATCAGATCCCCCTGGTGTTTATGATTGGTAATACCCAGCAAGCATTATGCAGGGATTAATACAACTGTGCTGGACATGAGTTTTCTAATCAAATGTGGTGTTTATATCTTTAAATAATATTTTCCAAATGTGTGTGTGTGTGTATGTATATATTCTGTCCCCATCATCCATCATTACATACAAGAAATAAAGCAATTCATACTTTAATATTTCTTCCCAGTGGTTTATATTTAAAGCATTCAATCATCTTATATTTAGAACCATTCTGTCTTAGGCCCCTGGTGTTTAATTTATAAAAGTTAACATGCAAAACAAATACAGCAGTATGAGTAAGAACTCTGCCTCACATCTGACCATTTCTTCTCCTCGCTTTTCATTCTTACCTCGTGAAGTAGTGCTTCCGGTTGGGCTTCTTTTGGTAGACAACGGACGGCTAAAAAGGAATAGAATTAATGGATTTCGTTGTATAATGAATTTTATGTTAATTCTATATTAACTCATTTTTTATCAACACTGATGAATTATTCTATATTATTTGTATTTATACTTTACATTAATGCACTTTGAATTTTCCTACAAAAATGCTGTACAGAAACAAAAATAAGGAAGCAAAATCATTTTTAGACTCCACGTATTACCTAATTCATGAAAACAACAATTTCTAAAATGCAAAAACTCTTAATTTATAGATGAGGAAGGGATACTTGAAGGTATTAAGTTCATCCAATAGCCATATATTAGTGGAAGGGAAGCTTACTTGAGACTCTCCTGGGAACTAGATGAGGACCGATCTGACTGAGGCAAAGACACAATGCTATCAGAATTCTTCAAGTGAGACTGCAGGGCTTTCTGGTACGAGGATTCCAGTGAATTAAACAAATGTTCCGCTTCTCGGCTAAAATGGCTGTGGAAGCTCCAGTAACACCTGAAAATAAAAGTTTACATTGATTGATGAATAGTAACCTGGCATGTCAGATTCTAACCATCCAGAGAGCCTTAATAGATTTTAAGAAAAAAACTGGAAAACATAACAGAGAAAATCAATTATGATAACTGTATAATTACAACAAACCTATTAATTTTCACATATAGTATTTATGCTTCCAAACCTTGTTTAAAAGAATTTAATATTTTGGTAGGAAAGTGACTGCAGAAACTGGAAAATGGACGTAGGGGTCTGTGTACTTCCTATTACAAAATAAATAAAGAAGTGAGCACATTACAAGCTTAAATAAGTTTCCACTTTGCCATTAGTTATCAATATTTTGAACACAGAAATAGGTGGACTTCTCTTCTATATTAAATTAAACCATGTTCTAAATGCTAAAGTGGGAAGAGAATATCAACAACCCTATAGAATGCAAAAGCCTGAACCTTCGGGGTACTAAGCAAAGAAAACGTTGAAATCGAGATTTTTCTTTCCAAATTCCAACATTAATTTTCTGAACAAACAATATTAAACAGAGCCAAAACAACAACTAGTTTTATTTGGCTTATGCAGAAAAAAGTTCCAATGAGTCTGATGAAATTTATTCTGAAGTACATCAGTAAAAAGATTAGAATCATTATTAAGCATAACATGGTCCATTTCCTGAGTTCTTAATGGTCTGGTCCTGTTCTTCCCTTGGAATATCAGTTACTGGAGAAATTTTCAGCTGAACAGCAAACAGAAGCCTGTGATTATTGATGGACTGAACAATTAAGAGAAAAAGATGCCCACTTACTTTCTGGCTTTTATCCGTACTTCGGAGTCAGCATCATGGATTCCTTTCTTGATGGTTTCAGCCAATACTGATGCATGCCTGAAATTAGAAGACATCACTGTTTACCTTATCAGAGGGAGGAGTGAAGAAACAGTCTTCCAGCATTACATTTGGAATTCAAAGGAAGTTTATCCAGTTGCTCAGAATTTGAAAGAACTGGATACACAGTATCCTTTTGGAAGGTGTGGGTGTTTGTACCAATGAGCTTTATTGCATTTCATTCTCTTTTATAAGAAATACCAAGAAACATTCCTTGGAGGTCATTCCTTTGTATGTGGAAACCACAGAAGCATGGAGACACTAAAATACATTAAGATGGTGAAGCCGTACAAGAATGTAATTGAGTGGCTTTAAACCAAATGTTTGATCTATACAGAAGGGTTTCTGCAACACCAACTTGCTAAGATTATGTGGGTCAACAAAATATTCACATATTTCAATTTGAGGGCATTCTCTGTAACTAGTTCCTTGCACCCTGAATGTCCTTGCCTTTTGCCTACACCAAGACAATCACTATTTTTTTCAGTGGTTAGGGTAATATCTCTCAAAGTTTAAGTAGAAAGGTAAAACAAACATTCTGGAAGGCAAGGAGAGACGTGCGATTAGTCATGAACTACGGCGGCTGACGCAGCTAACCCTGCTCCTGGCTTACGGGGATTCCATCGATGGAATAGTCCCAGCAAACGGGGGGCTTTTATGTCCGCTTCCCCCATCCATGATGCGTCCGTGACAGGGTACCCCTTCTACCGTGCCAGGTACTGCAAGCCACCCCGGTGGATTCGGGAGTCTAGCATCTTGTGGATCTTGTAATGGCCCCCTGTGACAGGACCTGGCGTTTGCCTGACGGACCGAAAAGAACACCCTTCCACCGGCTTCAGTAAACTGCAGTGGAATACCGGGTGCACCTTCCCCCAAAGACTGGGTTAATGACCTGTACAATCCAAAATGGACCTATGAACTTTGGCTCTAGCTTTTTCCAGGGTATTTTCAGGCACAGGTACTTGGTCAACAGGTACACCATATCCCCCACTCAAAAGGGCTTTTGAGGCACCCGTTTCTTATTGGCCTGAGCCTTATAGGCCTCTGCTGCTTTTTGTAGTAACCTTTTTATGGTCTCCCAGACCTCCCACATGCGGTCTATCCAATCCTGGGGTTGACAGGGGGAAAGGTCCCCCTGAGGGCACTCAGGAATCGGGACAAGCTCCACCCCATGAACCACCAGGAAAGGCGTGAATCCAGTGCTGCTACGGACTGCGTTGTTATATGCCACCTTGACAAACGGTAACAGGTCAACCCAGTCCACCTGTTGGTAGGGTACGTAACACCGCAGGTATCGTTCTACCATTGCATTGGCCCGTTCAGCCGCCCCATTGGTGCTGGGATGGAAAGCTGAGCTGAGTCCCTGGGACGATTGGATGGAGCGGACAAACTCCCTCCAAAAGCGTGCGGTGAACTGTACTCACCAGTCCAATATTATTCGTTGGGCATCCCGTACAGGTATCCCTGTGATGAACAGATGGCAACCCTTTGCATGGAACAAAATAGGTCTGCTTGGAAAATAGATCGACCACTGCCCATATGACCATGGCTCTCTGGTAATTCCATGATGAAGTCCATGGCTATATCCTCCCATGGCCGGGTCGGGTCCGCTACATGTTGCAACAACCCAGGTGACCTCCCCATACAAGGCTTTGTGGTAGCACACACGGGGTAGGCCCGTATGTATTCTTCTATGTCTGCCTTCATCCTAGGCCACCAGAATTGGCACCTCATCAGGTGCAGGGTTTTGAGGAACCCAAAGTGACCAGCCTGTTTAACGTCATGGCACTTCCGTAGCACCTTAGGGCTTAATGCCTCTGGGACGTAGAGCCTGTTACTCTTCCACGCCAACCACTCCCTCTGAATTAGGAGGGCCTGATGTCCCAGAAGCCAGGGGTCACCTTGGCTAGCTCTGTGCAGTTCCTGGACCAGGTCGTCCGCCAGTTTGCATGCAGCCACCTGAGCGGCCGACTGCTTGAAGGAGGCATAATGGCCTGTACTACCTCCTCTCACCAGCTATTGTACTGGGGCATACGTGACAGAGCATTCAGCAAGAGGTTCCTCCCCCCCGCCACATATTTCAGCCAAAAGCGAAACCGTTGAAAGTATTGTCCCCATCAAACATGTTTCGAGGATAGGTGCCGTGGTGTCTGCAAAGTCTCAAGGTTTTTATGCTCCGTCCAGACCTCAAACGGTTCTTTGGCTCCCTCCAGGAAATGCCAAGTCAACAGTGCCCACCGTATGGCAAACACCTCCTTCTCCTATATCACCCACACCTGTCCCATGCAGCCTGCAGTCATCATGCTGGGATGAGCAGGAATGCACTCTGGGTAGGGCCTGTCCCTTGTGGAGTGTCAGGGACACGTCCAGCATCCAATCTCAGTTTTGGATTAGTCAGTCGGAACCGGGTCTGCGAAGTCTGGGTTGGCTGGGGTCCCGTTCTTGGGCAGGCTGTCTCAGCCCCCACTTCCCAACACAGCCATGAGGGGGGATCCTGGAACCCAGCCTCTCCAAAACTCTCCCACAACATGTCCATCATATGACAACCCGGTGCCATGGAATAGCTCCACTCCCCTTCAACATCCGTTAGGCGCCTCTCTCTCCACTCTGTCTATGTGTGGCCCGAAACACCCATTGTGTGTAGGTGGCCGGCTGACGGGCTGGTCACAGCCAAACTATGCCATCACTCTCCTGACGCTCCTGCCTCCTGTGCCGTCTCCAGGACCACCTCTTTGTCGTTCACCGGTTCTGTGGCCCGGACCTCACGCGCCTTGGCCCGCACCACCAGCTGGACGTCGTTGTTCCCAGCCTCCGGTGCTGGCACTGCCACCCCAGCCTCTGCTGGCTCTCCCCCTTCGCCCATAGGATCTAGCTCCTGTGTGCCCTCAGCCATTTCCTGTTACCTGTACAGAATGCTGTCACTAGACGAGGGTAACAGGTAGGGACAGATAGAAAAGAGCGCTAATTTTCTGTCAGAAGTCCTTAACACACCCCTGGCTCCAACAAGAAACAAGCTGTTGAGTTCACAGGTGGTTGGTTTATTCACGGAATGCTCTGGCATGAGGTATCCAAAGAAACAGCAAAGTTAGCACTGGGAGCAATCACCTCCCAGCGCTCTAAATACATGCCTCCCGACTGGCCCCACCTCCCTAGCCAGCATCCGGCGTGTGCGCCGATAAGAGCAGCCAGGCTGGGATGCGAGACAAGCTTCCGGCTTCCTGCCGCTTCTTCACGCCGATCAGCTTTTCGGTGAGACAGCTGCGGAGCTGACGGCCACGTAGCTACACTCCACAGGGTACCCCTTCCAGCATACAGGTAACAGGGGAGGGAAGGGGCTGTTGCTGGTTCCATCAGCTGCCTCCGGATGCCTCCATTTGATGGACTTGTCCCTTCCTTCCCCCTCCCATTAGTGGCAAGCCCACAGAGGCTTGACAGATACCTTTACAAATAAAAATGTTTATTTTAAATAGATCCCTTTACAAAAAAAGTTGTTTTAAACAGACACCTTTAAAAATAAAAAGGATATAAATTAGGAGTTCCCATCTCCTCTGCTCATCTTTCCTGCACATGCATTTATTTAAGCATTTTACCCCATTCTTCTGGCTTGAGAAGCCTTCATGAGCAGCTTACTAAAATCCATGAAGACAAAAAAGTGCCTACCCACAGGCTACAAGCTCAAATATGACCTGAATGAAGGGTGAAAGAAGGCTGAAACAAAGCAATCAAAATGGAAGCACTAATTGTGGAAGTCACATAGCGGTTCTTATATGGAGCAGTTGGGATGGAAACAGTTCAGACACTAGACAGGCAAAAGAAGCTGTTTTTCTTCCCCCCAGTAAAGCCAGACCTGTCTCTATTTATTGCTCTGTTAGAGTCAGAGGGAATGTCTGTCCACCGTTCCAAGGCTAGGTGAAAAAGGAGCCACATTAAATTTACATTCCAAATCTCCTCAATTCCATTCAACAGAATCTCCCCTCCCCTCAAATACAGCCAGAGAAGCAACATGTCACATATCATAATGTTCATATCTTACCTTTCCAGGGAGTGTGTCTGCCATTCCTGCAAAAGTAAATCTAAAAATTCAAAACACCGCCTGAGAGAGAGAAAAAAAGTAATTTTCATTCATATTGCTCCAGAGACTATATCAATGGCAAGTGGTTAGATATGAAACAGCGATTTCAAAAGTATTTTGAAGAATCCTGTATTCAGGCTACTAAATAAAAACTTTAAAGAAAATCATGTGCTTCTAGTCAGGGTGTAGGACATTGGCATGAGCAGAGTGGGGAGAGTTTGTCAGAAATGTACAAAGGATGGTTGTGACTATGCAACTGAGGCACCGCTCTTTTTTATGTATGCCACATGACAAACATAAAAGGGATGAGGCTTCAACTATGCCGTCATAGCCATCATTTCATTTTATTTTTTCTTAACCCAATGCCCGCCAGGCCCTCAGGGTTTTGCTGTAGTCAGGAACTGCAGTATTCTATGTGCCAGCATTGTACAGGTAGTTTCAACTTGTGTCAGACTTGGGACCAGAATCTTCATTGCTAAGCAGTGTGGCCATCAAGCATGACCACCTCATTTAATGATAGCAATCCTTGCAATCACGACTGTCATCCTAACCACATCCCATGGCATTAGGCGAGGCAACTTCCAGGCTAGCAGGCAGCTAAGTGGCTGCCCCTGGTGGGAGTGGGAGAAAGGAGTGCAGGGCTAGGGGACGGGTGCTAGGAGTACGTAAGAGATGCAGCATGGGTTGGAGAAGATGAGTGACGGCAGAAGGGAGGTTTGATGAGGGTCAGGGAGGGTGTATAGGGGTGCACAAGTGGCCAATGCAAGATAAACAGAGGGGCTGGGAGAAAAGTGCAGTTGGGAAAAACTTACTCTGGTGACTTGCTATCTTCTCTGCCAGCTTTTTCACTAACTTTCTGGGGAAGTGTGGGGGGGGGGAGGAGATTGCAAATGGCAATCACATAATTGTGGGGCACTGCAGCTGGTTGTCAAGTGTCCAGATTGCAATCATGTGACTGCAGGGGCTCTGGGATAGCTGGAACTCCAAGGCTGGTCATAACCACTATTTATTCAGCTCCACTGTAATTTCATGAACTAAATGAATGGAAGGAATAAAGGAATGCCTGTATTAAATTATTGTCTTAACTGCAGAATCTTTGTAATCATTCAGGCATCTTTTTTTAATCTTATTATTCTTTTTTAACCTTCATTACTTTCCAGTATTCCAGCATGATTTTTTTCCTTTGTAATTTCTATTTAGTCACAACTCAAGATTTCTCAAGAAGTAATCACAATTGATCATGGTTACTGCTCAATAATTTAGTATGCAGTCATTTACTAAAAGGCCAATGAGGATTGAATTCCTTTCTCCACAAATAATTTAGCTTGTCTGTTAGTAAATTTTATATTTAAGTAAATCAGGCTACATTTCCTTGTAAGTATTTACTTATAAATAAATAGTTGCTTTTATTTAAAATTCTTGAAATGCGCAGGCTGAATGAGAGGTGACAGCAGATATCATAAAGATACAAATCTGGAATTTTATAGTCGAATGCTACAAAACCCGAGGCCAAAACCTGGCATTTTTCTACTTTAATGTGCTTTTTGATTGTTGCAAATGTAGGTGACAAAGAATAACAACCAGCAGGTTTTACCCTATTTCCCAAGAATACCCTGAATTAGTTGGGGAGCATGTAAAAATTCCACAAATGTCATGGACAATTCAGTTCTTAGTAAGGAACCAAAAAATTAAATCTACTTTAGGGTAAAAGCGGATGATGCATCAAAACAACCCCAGTAGGAACTCTAAGAATTGCAAAACAACAGTAAATAGGATATGACTATTCATCTAAACAGATTAATTTCAGAGATAAGTGCACACAGCAGCATTATTCTTGGGAATTATCTAGTGCTGTGTGCATAATTTTTCTGGGGTGGGGGGAACAGCCTCTGGCCAACAGCCAACTTTGTGCAAGATTTACAGATGACAATTTTGAAATATAGTTACCAGATGTGATATGATCAACATAAATACCAAAGAGGTGCATCAAAGAAAAGAAAAACCCACAATCTATCACTGCTGGTCAGAATCAGGATGATTCCAAAGCTCAAAAACTAAATAACAATAGCAATCTTTCTATCAATAACCCTAAAGCCCAGAAAGAAAGAAAGAGAGAGAGAGAGAGAGAGAGAGAGAGAGAGAGAGAGAGAGAGAGAGAGAGAGAGAGAGAGAGAGAGAGAGAGAGAGAGAGAGAGAGAGAGAGAGAGAGAGAGAGAGAGAGAGAAGAAAAGGAGGGAAATAAGTAAGGAAATTTCTATAACTAATTATTCTTAAAACCAGGCTTTTTTATAATTATTTCATAATAACATATAATTGTTTAAGTTATAATGCAGACCATAGATGCGTAACTCACCTTCTAACTGCAACTGATTTGGAGATACAGTTACTGGTGATGATGGGAATTAGTCTAGGGATATGTGTATGCTAGGGAATAAAAACAATCAAAATGTAAAAAGCAATAGCTTAAACAAACTGATTATCAAATTGAAAACATTGAACGTAGCTTGAGCAGGCTCACAAAGATTTGTAATACCAGAGCTGGTCTTATCACGCTTTTCCATGGCTAGCAACATCTATTTTTCAAAACAAGCAAATCAATATTTTTAATGTGCCTACTATATTGCTAGGAGCAGAAAGTTCAAATTTTAAAAAAGCAAATGGTCTTGGAATATAGTTCTGTTTTCACAGCTTCTACATTTTGTTAAATTTGTTTTTCAACTCTGAAGTTAATTTTAATATAAAAGCATACTTCCATATAATTTCCAGTGAATAGCATAAAGAATTATTGCAGCTTTTACCATGTGCAAAGCTAATTGAGCATATTTTATGGAAATATAAGGCTTGATAATATTTAATTAAAAACTGCAGGATGACAGGAAAAAAATCTTTTAAAATGTGTTTTATGTTGTTACAAATTATTTTCCAGAGTTGGATTTTACAACACGGCCAACAAATATGAAAAATAATCAACCTATTTACTGAATTTCCAACAGTTTTTAAAAGAACCAATTTTTTATTTTAGTAATCAGCACTGCAGTAATAAAACATCACCAGAACATCTTATACTATTTTTTCTAAGTATAAAACTTAATGTATGATTTATATGTTTCTTCCACTGATATTCTGATTGTTGCATGTTGATTGTTCTATTTAAATTTTGTGCCTACTTAATCATGCAGGCTTGCTCACTTTCTGAATCATACTTTACCAACAATTCATAAATAAGCCCAGCTCTATTTTTTTTTAATTTTGTATCTTCAAAAAAGATTCTGACTGCATGTCATGTCAAACTAGAATTTTGACTTTACCATAAACATATTTATGCTTAATGCTCCTTGTTGACTATTACTGCCAATGAGATCAATTAAACAATGAGTGCATGTAGAGTCCTGGTCTCTATGTGGACCCCAAAACCTAGGATGCAGTTTATAGTAATCTTCCCAAAGAGGACCTCAAACTGTAATTTTGAATGTGGTAGAAATGAAGTTACTAGATACTAAAGAAATATGTGCTTGAATATAAAGATGGGATATTAAAGGCATACATTAAAAAAAATGAACCAGATTTATATATCAGCTAAATCAATCAAATCTACTTTAGGGGTTGCTGTTTTTTTTTTTGGCACACCACGTAAAGAATAATGCAGTTGTGGCCAGTAGAAGGATACTAGCATTCTACTAAATCAATGGAAAAATTTAGAAGAATTTTCACATGCTGTGAGGTACAGCCGAATGACCTTTTAATACTCTTTCCATGAAAAAGAACACAGATTTGCTTCTCCTTCACAAACTAAAAAGCAGCAATGGTAAATCAAACCTCAGTTTATAACATCTGAATGCAAACTGAAGGTCTGTTTTTAATGCAGAGCTGGGCTTTCCATTAAAATATATATATTCTTCAGCAGATGTATCCTATTCTTCATCGGTATTTAACAAGTAACAACTGTAGAATATATCACTGTCAGACTAGAAAGAAAACAATCTAGAGAGCACAATTTAATTTCAGCTTTTTGAATTTCCAGTCTGGTAATGTTTACACAAACACAGATGCAAGGCAAACAATAAGTGAATCTCTCATGCTGACTATAAGGCCTGTTTAAGATTCTGTGCAAGAGCCTGTTAATTGGACTGATTTTCATGTTTATTACATCCCTCTGCTGCTCTCATCAGGAGTACATGGGAGAACAATTTGTATCTGATTGAGAAATACTCACTCGAATAATTAACCTCACAGTTACTACACCAGAAGTCGCCATGATTTTGGCACTGTTGGGAATGAGATTAAAGATTGTTGGCATGATGGCTTCTGCCCCATGGTCAAACTTGTTACCCAATACCGATGACAAATGTCTGAAATAAAACAAGAAAATAGATCACAAAAATGAAAGAGGAGGTTAGGCCAAGATGCAGTTAGGCAAGACTATTATATTCCTGGTCTTTAAATTAACAATAAATTACAAACACAGCATCTGTGTTAACAAAGTATTCTCAGTTTTCCCCCCCAATATTTGATATGATGGTCAGTTTTCACAAGGAATCAGTCTGGAGTAGATCACTGTGAAGCTATTATGGATAGGCCAAAGGATACTATTAAACTGCTTGATCAGTTGGTCAGACCTTCTCTAAGGCTTGTAGTTATTCATTAATTATTTTCAGCAGGTTTTATTTGTAAATGTTATCTTGGTTATTAAGGAAATGTTAACCAAGATAACATTTACGAATAAAACCTGCTGAAAATAATTAATGAATAACTACAAACCTATATCCCCCTAACTAAGGAACAATGAGAGTAGCTTCTGAACAAACATCCAGTGTAACTGCAAAATGGCAATAATATACAGGGGACAAGAAAGCAGGCCATTTCACTTGCATAACTTTTGCAAAATCCTGTTCACAGATGTGGCACAGGTTATTGATACTATCGATATCAGGGTAGACAATTGCTGTAGCGTTAAAGGACATATCTGACATGAAGCTGGAGTCACTGACATGCTTAGTGGTAAATATATTCATAAACTAACAGTATTTTAAGAACAGCAGAGACGGATTTCTTTCTCCCAGCAATTCCACTACTTCTCTGAGGCAGGAAAAGGGCTTTTCCACTACTAAAATACTGAAGAGTTACCAATTAGGGATTTATCACCTAATAATTCTTTGTTATTTTTTTCAGTTTCATGATTATTCAGATAAGCAGATATGGAAATGCCAAGTTGTCCAGAAATGAAAATGATATAAAATACATGCTTTAGACTCAAAATTAGAAGATCTTAGTAACAACTTCCTGCAATGATCCTCAATTCGCAAGTATTTGTCCTGTAGTATTTTGTTTTCCGTCTTTGATTTTTGTTTCATTACCAGTTCTTTTCCCAGGGTTGACTGAAGGGCAGGTAAGAAAAAGTTGCCCCCACCCATGAAGCGTGGGGTGGAGATCAGCTACTGAAGGAAAGGAAGAAAATTGCCATTTGCCTCTTCTCTCAAAGTAATCCAGGACAGAAATAATTTCTCTAGGATAAATTGACTGGTGGCAGTACCATCAAAGAGGCTATCCCCAGGAATATGAGCGAGTACATAGGATTGGAGGTGAAGGATTAAGAGACCATTTCATGGGAGTCAGAAGACCCAATCCATCCCATCCCATGAATGTTCACGAGTGCCCCATTACGTGGTGTTAACACAAATTGCATGGGAGAATGCCACAGAAATGAAGATTAAGTGTTCCCATTTTCACATAAAAGGGCAGGATCCAGTCTCCCCTTCCTCAGAAAAAGCAGAAACCAAACTGTGTCATTCAAACACATTAGAGTGATAAAGATTTACAGCAAGGAGTGACCCTTTACCCATTCAACAAAGTGTACTTTCACTCTCCTACCACAGAAGAAATTGATCAGAGGAAAAAAAACATGTAGTTTCACCAAGACAATAATTAACATAATGTAGAATATATAGATTGTGCTCCTTACCCTAATGTGATACAAGCTTCTCGCACCACCTGGGACCTCAAGTCTTTAGCAGATAATTTAAAGGCTCCATCAAGCAAGCGCAGATGTTGGAAGAAGGTATCATACTCAGCAGCTCCAGCCAATAATAAGGACCGGATTTTTTTCAGCTGTTGAACACAAATTGAACATAGGAAACAAAATTAACTATTTTATCACTTATCATCTATAGAGTGCAGATTTGTCAGTGTGATAAAATTGTATTATTTATATTTTCTATTTCAGTGAAATCTCGAGATAGGGTACAGTAGTAAGCTAAAATCCAAGCATGTTAAAATCCTAACATATATATATTTAAAATAACTTTAAAAAATGTAAATAGAGTTCTTGATAGATTCAACCAACTTGGAAGCACACTTATTATATTCTTATAATATGAAGCCTACCATGGAAAATGTGTCCTTGTTCAAACTTCCCTCTATAGCTCTGAAAATTAAGCATTGACAATTCTTGCTTGTTTTTTTTTTCCCAACAGGAAATAAGAATTTTCAGGATGTCTTGAAGTTCCAAAGTTCCAATTTGCAGAAATATACAGACACAGTAGAGATTATCCAATCTTCTACCATAGTGATGGCGAACCTATGGCACACGTGCCAGAGGCAGCACTCAGAGACCTCTCTGTGGGCACGCGTGCCATGCCCCAGAGATGGCAACTGTCCCTCTTCAACCAGCCGCCCGCTAACTTGGCGAGGTCCATGTGGCCAGATGCATCCCAGCATGGCTGGTTTCCCTCCCCCCTGTCCCATTCCTCCTAGCTTCACATGCTCTCCTTTTCCCGGGCACGACCCACTGCATAACCTTCTCAGCTGTTGCCCAGCCATCCAGCTCAGAGGCAGCTTCTCTGACTTGCTGGCGGCAGGCTGGAGAGCCCCAGAATGCGCTGGTCAAGGGGCTGGCAGGCTGTGGCTGCTGACAGACACTGTCTGTACCCATGCGCTCACTGGCCTCTTGTGCGGGGGGCGATGGTGTCCGGCAGCCGCCGCCCCGGCCCCTGCCTCACCTCACCCCGCAGGATGAGCCTCCTGCCTATCGCCCAACCTGCCAGAGACCCCCTGGATCTCCCCCAACCCTGGCTGGCCCCAACAGGAATCCCTCCCCATAAGCAACAGAGATGACCACACCCACCTTGGCCACACCCACCCAGTCTGTCATGACCACCATGGCCACGCCCGCCCAGTGGGCCACGCCCACCTGCCACCTAGCGATAAATAAGTGGGTTTTGGGTTGCAGTTTGGACACTCGGTCTCTAAAAGGTTCGCCATCACTGTTCTAGCATATCATAAAATGCAAAGTCCCATGCCAAGTAGGTTATATTACATAAAAGAGTTCATATAAAATCAAATGCTTACTGCAGCTACTCTCTGTTCCCAATCATGTTTATCATCGGACAGGATTTCTCTGATTTTGTTTATAGATTCTTCAAAGTCTCGGCTAGAATAAATCTGTAATGAAAATGTATATAAATTATTTTACTAAGTTAGAAGAATTTACTGAACGTCCCTTTTTTACTGCAGCATCCTGTTCACCTTTCATGTGATCCAAAGAGAGCTCCTCTAGTGCAAATGGGGATAGGATGGAATTACAAAGAAAAGAAGGGATCCAAGAAAAACAATTCCCCATTTTCTGCTTAGGGATGTCTCCACTAGATCAACCAGCTTCCATTAACAAAGGAAGCTTACCTCAGTGTGTTATAATCTGTCTTTTAGGCCTCTTGTGAAACTATACAATTACTCTTAATATCATTCATGACTTAAGACTGAGATTTAAGAGTGTTTCCTCACCATTTCATTCTGTTCGATTACCAAATTTCTCATGGCATGTTCTGCTTTACAGTCTCAAATTAACCTGCTGTCCCATTTGGCAATATTGGAAAAGAAATGATTTGCCAATCCAATCAACTTTACTACCATGTCTTTGTCCTTCTCTGGGATGCAAACAAAAGTTCCAAATAGTGTCTTTATAAAGAATGCATTCCATCTCCACTCAGACAATTCTAGTGTGCTTTATTTCTAACCACACTATCTATGAGCAATTTACCTGAACAGCTGGGACATCTTCAAAAGCTTTAATGAAATCCTCCTCATCAATGGCACCAGCTCCTTCTTTAGTTGCTAGAAAATGAAAGAGGGAGTATAAGAAGGCAACAATAACAGCTAGGGAAGAAATGTATATAACCTATATGTAAAACAGGTCTTATTGTAGTAAGAATAAAGAAAAAGAAATGGCAAAGCATGCAATGTCTTCAGAAAAAGGCTTTCTTAAGGAAAAGATTGAAACAATCAAAAGAAGACAGAATATTGCCTGAAAGAGATGGGATTTGTTTTTTTTCTAAAGTGGTGAAGTTTAGAAAAGCGAATATAATTTTTCTATAAATTATGTAAATAATGTATGCGTATTAATGTATATGTGTATACATTGTGTATACATTCATGTATAATTAATGTAAATGTGATATAATTGATTGGGATATATAAGAATGAATAAGGCAGTTTAAAACATTAATTAGATTGAACTAATTAACTAATTATTTTTGAAAAGTTTTCTGAAAGTACTACTGTAAAATACAGGTTGTTCTCGACTTACGACAGTTCGTTTAGTGACTGTTCAAAGTTACAACAGCACTGAAAAAAGTGACTTATGACAATTTTTCACACGACAGCTGCAGCTTCCCCATGGTCATGTGATCAAAATTCAGATGCTTGACAACTGACTCATATTTATGACAGTTACAGTATCCCAGGGTCACGTGATCAGCTTTTCCAACTTTCTAGTCAAGCAAAGTTAAGGGGGAAGCCAGATTCACTTAACAACCATGTTACTAGCAAAACTGCAATGATTCACTTAACAACTGTGGCAAGAAAGGTTGAAAAATGGGGCAAAAGTCACTTAATAAATGTCTCACTTAGTTACATAAATTTTGGGGCTCAAATGTGATTGTAAGTCAAAGACTACCTGTATATTTATTAGATAGTTCCCCATCATTGGATTTAATGCATTCCATTTCCATAAACTAAGCTTAATATTTGAAAACCTCCTGGCTTTAGAAGAGCCAGAGAAAATTGCATCTGAATATAAATCTGATCTCAAGAATTTGTCTTTATTAAAATGTCAGAAAGTTTTCTTTAAACATTTTAAACAGTTATTAAATGATGTTAGGTAGTCTAGTGATCCCAATTGGGATCAGCAACCTGGTTGTTGGGTGAACAAACTACAACTGTGCTTCGGATCTTACTTCCGCTGTCCTATGTTTATAGAGCTACAAGGATTGTAAATGCGAGGATTGGTTGCAAAGTTTTTTGATTATCGCTGTTGTAACAGTGAATGCTCACTAAAGGAGGCAACTGCTAAACAAGAACTACCTCTAGTTACAATAAACGTATTTGATGATATGCTTGTTGACATGACACAATCTCAAATATTTTACGTCTTTTAGTACGTTCCTCAAATCAACGAACAGGTGCACTGAGGGTGGTGTTATACTGTTCCAACCATGCATAAAAAATGGAAAGGCAAAAAATACATTGAAAGAAGTAATGTTTAGGTGTTTGCAAGGGCTGGACCTACCTGGAGTTTTTGCGACTAAAGCTACTGCTCCTACCCTACGAGCAGTGCCCACCCCACTTTTTCGAGATAATGAGGGAGCCTTTGAAGAGGTTGAGGAACTGGCTGAGGATGGTCGGTTCCCATCCACAGAGTCATCATCATCAAAATGTTTATCTACAAAGCAAGCACAACATAAAATTCATAGTTATTTAGAACCATCTCCCAGTTTGAAGCAAGTTTGCTCTGCAAATGTGAACAAATGAAATAACATATTACAGCAGGACACAACCTGTTATTCAGTAATATGAACATGGAGATATGTGCCTGGGCCCAGTCACTTAAAATTAAACATACATTATATTGCTTTCGAATGACCATTGGAAGACAGAGGCTTCACAAGATAGCCATGTAAAGACTCAGTCAAGTCCATGGATTTATTATAAATGTAATCTGTAACAACCTTCATGCCACTGCTCCTTATGTACATTTCCAAATTATTTTGGTAATTTTCCTTTTTCAGACTAAATCATTGTGGATTTCTGTTCAGCATTTTAGTATTTCTATGTTTTGATTTTTTTGAAAAATCTATTTGATGAATGTTTTATTCTAATACTGAATACTACTTCTCTGGATGTTCCTCTGTTATAAAAGTATGATTTATAAACATGGGCTGAGCTCCAACTAGCTGTTTATATTCAAATGAGGACCTTTTTGTGGAATATTTTTATTCTGATGGCTAATTCTCACAATCATATCACAACCTAGTCTGGAAGGCTCCCCAATATCAAAAGCGTAAGTCTACAGGGTTCACAAAACTAATTTCCTCATTTTTTGAAGTCTGATTACTGGGAATAAACGTCTGTGTGATACCCAACAAATCCCTCAATTTTTAAACTGTATTGCTGACAGTGAAGCCATACCAAATGCCTTTGTTTCAGTCTATTTCTACTCAGCAACATATTCAACATACATCTCCTTTCTTATATGAGTGAAACATGTGGGAGATAGAGGCCTAGATATAATACCACACCCTCTGATATTTTTTAAAGTGACTCTGTGAACTATTAGTAGTAAGATCCATGCTCTGCATACTGTATTTCAATGCAAGTCATCAGCAATGAAATCATTAAACCATGCGCTCATAAAAGGGTGCAGTGTAACAGCTTTAGAGCTTATAAAATAAAGCTATCAGCTCATCTTAGTCTAATTTTGTTATTGTCACTTGTGGAAAAGATGTATCACACCTTATCTTTAGGACCCTGATAAAATTTTACAAGCAATATGAAATGTTCAATTACTATACAGGTAGGTCTTTATCAAAGCAAAAGAATCTTAATTTGAAGCATTGAATTAATTTGTTCAAAACCTTGCTGAGCAGATTAGCAGTAAAATAAATAGCATAAATAGATGAACAGAATATTGTTCTCTCTCTCATACACTCAGGGGTGTGGCTTCCCATATTGAAGTATTAACTAAAGAAAGTACAATTTTCAATAGTTTCTTTTGAGAAGCACATTTTGTTTTCTATAATGAGTCAAAGGGAAAAAAAATACTCTAGTAAAACTCATTGCTTTTTAAAGATTAGATATAAACAGCCAGAAAAGACATTTAAATATCTGTGATAATTTTAAAAAAACAATCTAAGTAGCAGTTTGAATAACATTATATTATTTCCACACTTAATTTTCACTGTTAAGAATCTAAGCTATTCTAGACATCAGGTTTTTGAGAGCACATGTGCAGAGCAGAAAGAGAAACAAAGAACAGGTTAAAATCTGACCACGCACTTCAGGAAATGGGAATCTAGCAGTCAGATCTATACTATAAAGTCAGAATAAAATCCACCCCGTATGACAGTTGAGTGCTACATAATAGTTCACACTGCAGGAAGAGGCTTGCAAGTCAAACAACATATTTCATAAAGCTATATCCAAACCTGCTTTGCTTCCACTGCTTTCAGTGGACTTTAAACCAGACAGTACACAGTTCCCTACATTTAGCCATTATCCATCCATCATTGCTGTTCCTTCCGTTTCTACAAAGCTCATTTATGAATGACCGTCTAGCTTTACATAGACACATGCCTTGTTTAAAGAGGCCTTTGTCTGTTCTTAATAACAGTTAAGCAAATAAAAAAAATGCTTAATGATCTTTTATTCCTCCCTGAAGGGGGGAAATTTCACACACACACACACACACACACACACACACACACAAACACACACACAAAATTGCTTACAGGAACATATCCTTTTGCAAATTAGCTTCTTCAGCATTCCTTCATATTTTCCATAGCGAGCTTAGATGTAACACTGTTTCACAGGCAGCTGCTGCTTCCAAGTCCAAGGCATAATCAATCCTTGCCCTCTGTATTCATTAAGCATGCAGTTTCACACCCAGCGTTCAACAGCACTGTTTAGGTGCTTGTGATTGGAGAGTTGAGTCAGCCAGTGCACCCTTCTAAGCTTTTGAGGGGCAAAAGTGGAAGGTTATTAAAAGCACCTACAGCAAAAAATCTCTTCAGGGCTGCTTTGACCAGCAAGAGAGAGGGGGAAAAAAAGAGCTGAATGAAGTTCATCCCTCCAGGAAGTCTAATGGGAACATCTTAACAGCTGTCATCATTTGCCCATGACAAATACGTTTGCATATATTTGTCATTACGGTGCTTTAAAAGCTTACTTCCTAACATCAGCGTATCAGGTGTAAAATTACAAGAAACAGAGATGATGCCAGGAAGTCAGAAAAAATGCATGGAGTGAAAAAGCAAAAATAATGCTCCACCCTTGGCTGTACAAACTCCCTGCAAAAATGGCAAGAGGACTTCTCCAATACCCAAACAAAGCTTAGTCACCTTCAGCGTTTCATAACTTTATTCCCTAAATCTGTTGCTGTTGATTAAACTTGCAATTGTGTTTTATTTCTCCTTTCAAGGAAAGCTTTTAGGGGTTGAAGTAAATTTTTGTAGCTATTCAGTTAATTCATTTATTTAGCGTGTTATATCATCCACATCTTTTCCAGAATAAATTTTCAGAAGCAATTAGAGCAGGGGTCCCCAACCCCCAGTCCATGGATCAGCACCAGTTCACACAAACAAGCAAAGTCAGCACACAAAACCAGGCCCCCTCTGGGCCACGGAAAAACCTTTCTCCACGGAACGTCCCTGGTGCCCTAAAGATTGGAGAGAGACCTCTGAATTAGAGAGACTATGTTCCCAGGTTGCACATATCCTTGCTTAAGCATCCTAATTGGGACTTGAATGTCTGACACTAAATTATGCAGACATTAGGCAAAACACGTGATTGTACTGCTTAAAGATGGCAGTTTTGGTAGTTACAGTTGTGGTCATTAGGCCAGGATTTCACACTCCTGTCCTGCCACACTCACCCCTGTCTATCTCCCCTTATCTCTGCTCTTTTGACCACCTACACTCCACTGCCTATTTTCATTGCCCTCTCCAACCTCGGCTGACCTTAAGAGTGCAGGGTAATCTAAAAGACAGAGATGGGGGAGGCAAATTAATAAGCTTCAGAGTGAGCAGATTTCAGAATTTACTAAGTTATTTAAAAAAAAACCAACCATGTATCATCCTACTCTGGTTAATGTCATGCTGCCTGGATTTCTAAAATAAAGAGTTCATGACATCAGAATTCATTTTCATGCTCTGAATTAATGACATCGATTGCTTCCCCTTTCAGTGCTTCTCTATACTGTACTTTAAATAACAGAGATAGAAAATAATTGTCTAGGGGACCACTGCAACCAAATATTTGTGTAGGTTTCAATGCTAGAGCTTAGAAACAAACTCTGTTAACTTGTGATACAACTGTATGTACAACTAGATTTGAGAGCACACAATATTTATCCCATTAATCACATTAAATTTAAAAAAAAACCTAATGGCTATATAGGGACAAATTGAATCTCAATGAGGTGAGGTTGAATGAGCCCACACTGTAAGAGTAGATGCTTTCATTGCTGTTAAAAACATGTCTCCCCATGTGCTCTCTGTGTGTGTGTGCGCGCGTGTGTGTGTGTGATTCAAGGGAACATAAGGGCAAGAAAATGTAAGGAAACCCAACATGTTTTCAGTTCTTAATACAACAAAAGGATATTGTAGCAGCATAAATGGGCTAATAGGATCAAAAGTTGACGTCAAACCTCATTACTCAGAATATCACCAGGTCTCTCTTAGTGCAGTTGCCTGGTAGTTTCTACCACCTAACTTACAAATGGTGCCTTACCTGATGTCCTTCCCCTAACCTTAATCTTTAAGAGAGATGGGACATTGGCAACCTGTACTGTTCTTCTGGCAAATAAAAAGTTAAAAAAAAAATCTATAGTGCTACCTTCTATAGAGTTGAGGGATGTAATTTGAGGATTCAAGCCTTCTTTCTTCCTTTCTGATAACACAGACTGATTTTCACAAGGACTGGACAAAATAAACTTTGGTGCTTGTGGAGAGAGAGGATCTAAATCAGTGGTTCTCAACCTTCCTAATGCCGCGATCCTTTAATACAGTTCCTCATGTTGTGGTGACCCCCAACCATAAAATTATTTTTGTTGCTACTTCATAACTGTAATTTTGCTACTGTTATGAATCGTAATGTAAATATCTGATATGCAGGGTGTATTTTCATTGTTACAAATTGAACATAATTAAAGCGTAGTGATTAATCACAAAAACAAACTGGGTTTGAAGATAAGCAGTAAGATGGAAAGAAAATTAAGCAATGAAACGGAGAGTTCCTGGATTAGAATTTATTACACCATCACATTAAAAATAAAAGTATTTCCAATCTTGTTGGAAAAACAGTGGATTCACTCCTACTGATAATATTATTTAGATCAGGGCTTTTTAACCTTTTCACCGATTGTACCACTTTTAGAATACGGCAACATTCGAGTACCACAAGTCACCTAGCGAGGTATCAAAAACTTGACCAAAAACAAAATGGAAAAAAGTGATAAAGTACGGGTAGTCCTTGACTTACAACAGTTTGCTTAGTGACTGTTCAAAGTTACAACGGCACTGAAAAGAGTGACTTATGACCATTTTTCACATTTATGACCATTGCAACATCCCCAGGGTCATGTGATTTACATTTCGATGCTTGGCAACTGATTCATATTTATGATGGTCACATTGTTCCAGGATCATGTGATTACCTTTTGCAACCTTCTGACAAGCAAAGTTAGTTGGGAAACCAGATTCACTTAACAACCATATTACTAATTTAATCTCTCTCTTCCTCTTTCTCTCTCCCTCTCTGTCTCCCTCTTTCTTTCTCTCTCTCTCTCCCTCTCTTTCTCTCTCCCTCTCTCTCCCCTTCTCTTTCTCTCTTCCTCTCTCCCTTTTTCTCTCCCCCTTTCTTTCTCTCTCTATCTCCCTTTCTTTTTCTCTCTCCCTTTTCCTTTCTTTCTCTCTCCCTCTTTCTCTCTCTCCCTCTCCCTCTTTCTCTCTCTCCCTATCTCTCCCTCCCTTTTTCTCCCTCTCCCTCTTTCTCTCCCTCTCCCTCCCTTTCTTTCTCTCTCCCTCTTTCTTTCCCTCTTTCTCTCTCCCTCTCTTCCTCTTTCTTTCTTCCTCTTTGTCTTTCTCTCCCTCCCTCTCTCCCTTTCTCCCTCTCTATTTCTCTCTTTCTTCCTCCCTCTCTTCCTCCTTCCTCCTTCCCCCCCCCTCTCTCTCTCTGATTGGAGATCGATTTGGAGGCACGGAGGGGAGGGTAGCGGCCAAGGGCTGTGACTTTGAAGTGGCCACCTTTGGAAGCACCAAGGCTGCTCCAGCCAGGCTCGAGCCAGGCAGAGTGGGCAATGGGAGAGGAGTGGGTCGATCACCTTACCGGCAGCCGGGACTCTGGTGCGCCTTCCCAGCTAGCGGGGCCTACAGTATCAGGAGCCTCGCGAGGGGGCAAGCCAGCATGAAGAGCCAAACCCTTTCTGCAAGGAAGGGATGCGTTGAGGGAGCCAGCCAATCACGGGATGTAGATTCTGACGGACAGCTGGCCTGAGCCAATGAGGCGCCAGAGGACTGGGAGCCATAGTTGAAGGCTGAAACGCCTTCAGCTGTAACTGCTTGCACGTGTTTGTGTGTGAGTGCGCTGGCCCGGATCAATGTTGCTTTCCAGGCGATAGGCGCTTCTTCAGAGCTCAGCAAATGCACTGGGATCAATGCCGCTTTCCAGACTGGGAGAGCTCAGGGGAAGCACCAGGATCAGCTCCGGAAGAAGCGCCAATCAGGCAGAAAGGGGAGTTGATCCTGGCGCTTCCCCTGAGCTCTCCCAGTCTAGGAGAAGCACCAATCAGGCAGAAAGGGGCACTGATCCTGGCGCTTCCCCTGAGCCTTGCCAGTGGGACGCACGCCTCTCGGTGTCATACGGTTTTCAACATTTCGCTCAAAGCAGGGATGGAAAAAGAGAGAAGAGCCCCACTCGTCATGAACTGAGAGCAGACGGTTATTGGCGCCACGGCTCAAGGTGCGTGATGAGGGAAACAATATGATTAACACCACGCACGCGCACAAACACACACACAGAACGCTTCTCTTCCACCACATTTTAGTCACGTCAATCTTTTTTTTATTCATAATATTGGGAGTTGAAAACAGCGACTCTGCACAAACGCACACACAAACATGCAGGGGGGCACGCCCCCTCTCATTCAGTTCCTTTCCTTGGCTCGTCCACTGCGCGTTCCTGAGACGGTGGCAGCAGCTTTGGCAGTGTCTTGGTTCCTAAGACCATCGGAAATATGTGTTTTCTGATGTTTTCGCGACCCACAGGTTGCAAACCGCTGATCTAAATTAAGGTGCAATGCTCCAGTTAGAACACAAGATAGGGCTGCTGTCCCTCAAACTTTCTTTACAGCCAGGTTCAAGATCTTACACAACTCAAACTTATCAAGGAAAACTGATGATTTAAAAACTATAAATCTATATTCATGGACATAATCCAAAATAATGTATATGTGTGTGAATTGGGCAGCATGACCCAATGTATACAAAGACAAAAGCACAAGTGGCAAAAAAAACCCAAAACCCTAACATAAACTCAGAAAAAATAACCCAAATACATATTCTTAGCTAAAAGTAAATATACCTGTTTATGGGAAATATATAGCCTATTTGTTTACATTCAGTTGGAAAGAGTGGACTTTGTGCTAAACAAAGAGAACCAAGAGGAATCAAGTGGTACAAAGGCTAGAGCAGTGGTGGCAAACCTATGGCACGCGTGTCAGAGGTGGCACTCAGAGCCTTCTCTGTGGGCACGCGTGTTGTTGCCCTAGCCCCGCCTCTGCCCATGGCCCCCTCCTCACCAGCAGCCCCCCTGGAGGAGAGTCGCCCCTGGGCACGGCCTGCACAGAGCAGCACAGCTAAGGACATAGCCAGGCCGCAGGAACAAGACTCTGCCCTCGCGCCCCATAGCGTGCAGATGATGCTGCGAGGTTTGGGCGGAGGGCGTGGCTTTCATGGCGCTGCAGGGCTGCCTGGTGATCTGCTGCGGCAGGCCATGAGGCGGTGCATAGCCCTGCAGGCGGGCGGGGCAGGGGTGGGTGGGGCCAGAGCAGGTAGGGTGGGAGCAGTTTTGGGGCACTCAGTCTCTAAAAGGTTCGCCATCACTGGACTAGAGCAATCTTCACTGTCTACAAGAAAATGAACACTTCTAATGGGGAGGAATAGAGAAACAGATGATATAAGACAAATACTGATACTAGCTAAATACTACTTAAGATAAATAGAATCCGCTGATATCTGCCTCTTGCAAGAGCAAACAACAACTGCCAATTCCTTAGAACCATTTATTTGCCTTTCACTGTTGTTTAAAGCAGGGGTCTCAAACCCCCAGACCATGGCCATGTCAGGCTGCATCCCATTGGGAACTGGGCCACTCTAGCAGCAAGTGAGCATGCGAGCACGTGAAGCTGTATTTGTGCAACCAGCCTACAAACAAAACCATCCCTTCTCCCCCCCCCACCGGTCCACACAGCCAAAAGGGTAGGGGACCACTGGTTTAAAAGTTATATTTCAAAGCAATATGTGTATTACTCATGGATTCCTAGCTTTGTTTTATCCACTTTTTTTCCCCCAACTGATTTTGGTCATTTAGCAAAATAAAATTGTGCAGTGGTGAGAGGGTACCTTGTTTTGCCCACTGTTCATTTGTACCTTAAAGTTGTGTATCCACTGCTACTCAGTACTGGGCAAGTTATCTGTCAGAAGCGAAAATGTCCTGCCTCAAAGCATTTTGACAAAGTCTGTCGTGCCAAATTTGGTGACTCAAAAGACATGGTGAAGAGAAAATAACTAGATTAGTCCAACTTCTATCTGGGTTTAAAACTACAGAAGTAATATCAGAAATTCAAGGAAGCAAAGGTATAGAATAGTCAAAAAGCACACCAAAGTGTAAGTCAACAAGACAGAACAAGGCTGAGATTTAGCATCCAAGCAGTGAGTGATAGTAAATTCTTCCTCATGCAGACCATTAAAAAAAAACTGTTATAGGAAGAAGTAGAAGCAAAAAAACTCAGACCTGTTGCTAGGAGAGATAGAACAGTGGACTCCTGGGAATATTTTCCCCCACTCATCTTTTAAAAAGACATTAGTATCAAGCAAGAGAATAAGAAAGTAGAGATTAACACTTCTGTTTTCATTTATCAGGGGCCAAGACTGGCAATACTATTGAATAATTGGACAGGCCATGATTAAGATTCAGGACAAATCTCCCTTTAAAGAAGGCAGAGCTACATCTGTTTTTAATGTAGCCTGACACCTTTGCAAAAATGATGAGTTATTTACTGTATTAAAAGCCAGTAAACAAGTACAATAAAGAAAAACAAATGCACACAAAGTGGGGAGAAACAGAAAAACCAGGATGTCAATTGATTTGGAACAACCTGCTTCCAGAAGAGGTGAATGCGCCAACACTGGAAGTTTTTAAGAAGAAACTAGATAGCCATTTGTCCAAAATGGTATAGGGTTTCCTGCCTGAGCAGGGGGTTGGACTAGATGATCTCCAAGGTCCCTTCCAACTTTATTATTATTATTATTATTATTATTATTATTATTATTATTATTATTATTATTATTATTATTATTATTATATTTCCATATTGTTTATATGTTTTAACCACATATGAGCTTCCAGTAATTTGAGGTTTCCTCAAACTGTTTACATTGAAAAAACAAGTACTATCTTGGGCAGAATTATGAGGGAAGATGGCAAAGATCAACCTTCACTTGCTGTGCTTCACAATGGTGAGCAACATTACTGTTTCTCAATTACAGTTATATAGCAAAGAAACATCAGCTTGGTTTTATAGGGTGGAAAGAGGAGAAGAAAGGCTTTCAACTACACCACTCCAAGTGGTGTTAATCAATGATTTTGCTCCTGATGTAAAAGAGGCTATGACACAAAGAAAGAGAATGGTTAATGGATATGCATGAAAGGAGAGGTGTGAGCAGAGAGATGGTGGGGAAGGGCAATCAATTTGCACAAGCAGCAGCCAACCACAATTGGGACAGGAATTTCAGGCACCAAGTGAAGCAGTCATAAAGCAAAATGCCCAGATGACTGCTTTGCTCAACCACTGTCATCTTGGCACTCCAGGTTAGGGTGGTTCAGTGGTCTCCTGGCTCATTAAATGGACAAAGCGAAAGAGCTGCCTGCCAAGTTCAGCTCCCCTCTGTACGTGGAAGTGTACTGCTCCAGCAGGCTACAGGAATGGAGGCCGGATCTTTGGATCTGACTTTCATTTCTCTACCTTGGCGAATGAGTTCCTGAACACCTTTGGCCAAGTATGCAGTTTCTTTAGCCAGCCCCCAAAGATAAGTGGGAATCCTCTCAGCAGGTAGCAGCAGCTTGCAACTTTCCCTGCTAGCTTGTCCATTGACTTACTGGGGAAGCTGGTGGAGAAGACTGCAAATGGTGATCACATGTAAGTGGTTGCAAGTGCAAACTGGCTGGCAACACCCAAATTGTGATTGTGTGATTTTGGGGAGGGAGAGGGGTGTGTGACAGAGTGTTTTAAAATAGCTGGAAGTTTTTTATGGCCATAAAGCAGCGGTGTCAAACTCGCAACATCACGTGTCGTGTTGCGACGCATCGTGACTTTTTCTCCATTGCCGGCAATTGGGAGGGCGCAGCTTCGGCATAGCACATCCGGCCCGTGGGCCGGCAGTTTGACACCCCTGCCATAAAGCAACCTTTCTGAAGCGGTCATAACTTCAAGTGGTTATTAAACAACTGGCCATAAGTTAAGAACTACCTATACTCTCATTTAAATCATACCGTGTTTCCCTGAAAGCAAGACAGTGTCACACTTTCTTTTTATCCCCAAAAGCCCCACTATGTCTTACTTTCGGGGTACGGCTTATATTGATTGGAAAACAATTGTCAGTTTTATTTTAAGTATTTTAAGTATATTAAGTATTTTAAGTATTTTAAGTATTTAAGTATTTTAAGTATTTAAGTATTTTAAGCAGGAGGCGGAAGTGGGCAGGAGTAATATGTCTTACTTTCGGGGTACGGCTTATATTAGCCGACCCCCTGAAAACCCCGATACGTCTTACAATCGGGGGTGTCTTACTATCGGGGAAACACGGTATTATCATCTGGAAGAACTCTACAGCTTTTGGAAAATGTTAATGAATGTACAAAAACACATACATCAAAGTCTTCAATGGTTAAATAAATACTTTGCAAAGTTAAAATTCTCCCAATTGAAATTGATTTGTTTTCTACACTTATACACAGATGGAAATGAATTTTATTTTAGATGACCAGCACAATTTATTGGAAAAGACTTTTAAAATGGTAGATTGCCTATCTGTAAAAGTATTCCTCTGTTAATAACATAACAACAGAAACTAGTTCTATGCTAAACCGCATCAATTCATCACTGATACAGCCAGAAGAACAGCATTCTGGTGATGGACATCAGTAAGGTCTGAAGGTGAGAACAAGCAATTTCTAGGTTACAGATACTATTACATAAACATATCTCAGTGTGCCAAATATCTGTTAATTCAAGGGTGGAAGGAAACACCTTATCCCAGTGGTGGCGAACCTATGGCACTAGTGCCAGAGGCGGCACTTGGAACCCTCTCTGTGGGCACGCACACTGTCGCCTCAGCCCCGCATCCCCCATACCCTCCTCCTCACCAGCCCCCCCCCAGACAAGAGTCATCCCCGGATGCGGCCCGTGCGGAACTGCACAGCCAAGCACATGGCAGCTGGGCAGCAGATGATGCTGCGGGATGCAGGTGGAGGGCGTGGCCACCATGGCGCTGCAGGGCCGCCTGGGCGATCTGCAGACTGCTGTGGATGGCCCTGAGGGTGGGTGAGAGCGGAGCGGGGCAGAAGTGGGCAGGCGGAGCGGGGCAGAAGTGGGCGGGCGGAGCGGGGCAGGAGTGGGCGGGCAGGGCGGGGGTGGGCTGGTTTTTGGGCACTCGGTCTCTAAAAGATTCGCCATCACTGCCTTATACATATACACAACTATACAAAATGTACAACTTACTGATGTCTTTGCTCCATACTGGGCAATTAACTTCTGAGTTTGAGGCTGTTAACATAGTTGAGTGGTATTTACTCCTCCAAATCTAGCAATGAGCAGAATTAAGGATAAGGATCTGTAGACTTGCAATTTACTGCTGAGACTGAGCATGACGCTGATAAACACTAAGATCTACACCTAACAGAAGCTAATGCCGTCTTGTGTTCGTGTCAATTTTTTTAACCTTAGATATTCACTGCAGTTTATAACATAATTTAAAAATTACCGTATAAACAATAAAATGTCATTTGCACACACAAAATGGATCAAGAAAAGCAAATTACAAAAGAAATATTGTGCCACTAGCCTTGCTCCTTTTACACTTGTGGTGTGATGTCACAGGGACAAATGAAAGGTTGCAGAGTTTGCAAAAAGGGTAGGGCAGAGGACCCAGAGAGAGTGCATCATGCAATGTCTATGCAGAGGGATGGCTGACATAGATCTGAAAATGCATGGACAACCAAACATATTAAGCAAACTCAGCCAATTATCTTCCTCTTTTTCTCTCTCACTCCCTGTAAAAAACACTGAGGGGGGGAGGAAGGGAGAAAGAGGGAGTTGGTAGCTAAGCAACGGGTGAATAGCCCTGGGAGAATGAAGGAGGGAAAGTGAGAAACTGAAAAATTTGGACATTATTAGTTGTTTCCCTAATTTCTGTAAATAGATTTGTACACAGTAAAATAAAGAAATAAAAAAAACCTCCAGGATGTATCTGTCTCTGGGAAGCAACCTTAAAGGCACAGACACATTCAGCTGTAGAAGAACCTACGATCAAAAATTATGACAGGTGGGAAGGAAACTTCAGAGCATACACAGGGTTTGGCCTTTGCATGCATAGAAAAAGCTACAAACCTGACAGACAGCTTTCCAGACATCCAGCTTGCCCTGGCAGAATAGAAACTTACATCTTAACTCTCAACTGTACTGAAAAGTTGGAATTAAGCGTCTAATAAAGAACTTCACTTCAAGTGAAAGCCTTTTAAGAGAATTTAGTGAGTGGAGGGGACTCCCCAATAAACTTTCAAGTCAGATACCTCCAACACGCCCTTGGGATTCTCAAGTCACCCAAAACTGGGATTACTCCCAGTTTTCTCTTGCTTTGCCAAGACAAACTTGAGAAAAACACTGCACCAGAGTGAAGTGAAGCAATGTGGTTGTTCTGCTTTAAACTAAGAAGCAAAAAGACCACTGTTACTTTGCAAATCAAATGTAATGGAGTTCTTTCTTAGAAGCATCACTGAACGGAAACATTATTTCAAAAGTTTTACACAGCCCTATTATTCAATCTAAAGAAGGTACAGATTCACATGCAATAATGCAACAAATGAATATGTATAAGGATATAGAAGGCTATAATTAATTCAATAGTCAAAATGCCAGGCTTAGAAAGAACTTGTTGTGTAACTCTTAAAAAAACAAAACAGTAAGTCTACTATTGATTACAGAATGGAGATCTGCTCCAAATCTCAATACAGGGTGACTGAGTAAAGCAACACCAAACACTCTAAAAACAGAGTTATTTTGTAGACATATTACAATGAACATAGGAAACCGAAAGATGTATAGTTTTATCCAAAATATTGGGAACTTATAAATCCACAAATACTGAGAAGAACAATGAATTGATCTTTCCTTAATTGATAGAGCAGGATACCTAGAGAGATACTGTAGCTAAACTAGAATACTTAGCAAAATGTACACTAATTAGAAAATGTTAAGATAAAAACTCTACAAAGAGGAGCATCACATGAAGATGAAAGAAAGCCTAATGTTCTGAAATGCAATAGGAGACTCAGGAGGTCTTAAATCCCATTTTAACTTAGAATCATTTTATCACACATGCATATTATGGATTCTTAAAATGTTATTAAGTCAATTTAATTGTGGCCATCAGTGTGTGTGTGTGTGTGTGTGTGTGTGTGTGTGTGTGTGTGTGTGTGTGTAAGTGAAATGTCACTTTAAATTCCTGCAGGCAAATATTGATTAAAACAAGTGGTGAGGTATAGCAATACTTTCTCTCTTTTGTTCCTACTTACTTATTCCCTTATACTTGAAGTCTATGGATAAACAAATTAACTATGTTACTTCTAGTTGCTCTAATATAGCTACCTAATCTCCTAGCCTTCCATGAAAATGAAGGACCTTCAGCACAAATAAACCCAAGCCCACTTATCTGTATCTGGAATGTCCTATTGCAGGACTAAAAAAGCAGAAGCAAAACTGGGACACATCTAGGTCCAAGGGGCTTTCCATACATATAATCTGGGCCACTGAGGTGAGTACACATGCTTATTGCTTGAATGCTCACCTATATCATTCTATCGGTCTCTAGACAGCAAAACTAGTGTTACTTTTCCTACATTGTCCTCTTAATTTCATGTAGTAGTCACTATTACAAAGTAGCCTTCCTTCCTTCCTTCCTCTTTTTATTAGCTAAATGTTAGCTTTTACGTGTTTTGTAAATTTTTAATTAAAAAATTTGGAAGCAATGGAAGAAAGTTGCCTGTGTTGAACAGTATACAGGTAGTCTTTGACTTACAACCACAATTGAGCCCAACATTTCTGTTGCTAAGTAAGACGGTGCGGCACTTGTTAAGTGAATCACTGCAGTTGTTAAGTTAGTAACACAGTTAAGTGAATCTAGCTTCCCCATTGATTTTGCTTGTCAGAAGGCTGCAAAAGGTGATCCCATGATCCTACATAACAATGATCCTATAACAAGCAGCCCTATTCTAGTTAGTATGTAATATTCTGGCTGTGCAGCATTTTAAGTTATTTGGTTTAGAAATTGCAGAGTGCTGCTACATTTGTATACTGCATGCTCTGAAGTACTTTTGCTTTGAAACTCAAGCACTGTTCAACTTAAATATCAAACTGTGGTAAGATCATCTGAAGAATTTGTTCTCAGATTGATAAAGATTCAAATAACTATTATATAAATAACCAGATTTGCCATTATCAATTAAGAGAGCCGCTTTTCTCCTGATTAATTGTAATATTGTGAGAAAGAGGAAGTTTCTGCCCAAATGAAGATATATTGGCTTCAACAGGAAAGTTAATTTCTTTGCTGGAATTCTTGTACCTCCACTCCCTTCAGCTCAATAAATCTTGCATGAGAATTGCTCTTGAAAAAGATTTTCAAATCAGGAAGCTGCCAAAAGACCTGATAATAATAATTAACACCTGTAAGTACGAAGGCTCAATGAGATCACTTGTGGGACTAATATATCAAGTATCTCATTGTTAATTATCCTTAGTATTTATAACCTGACACATTTTTTTCAAGACCAAGATGATTATTTAAATGCATACAGCTGCCATCATTAAACCAATAAAAACATTATTGCACTGAATTGTAATAGTACAAGTTGATTGTAATGATTGTCAATTGTCAAGAACTATAATTAACTGAAAGTTGAAATTTACATCTTATCATGCACAAGAGAAGATTTCTGTAAGAGAACTCAAAGGAAAGCAACTGATATGTCTTGCATTTATTAACCAAAGCATATACACTCCCCTCTTCTGCTTCATCTTTAAAAACAACTGAATCATGATTTACAAACATGAACAGACTAAAGTGAAACCATTTCATCAGGCAAACAAGCTATCCCTTAAAGAGAAGTAGGTAGGCACTGCAGACAGCAGAGATGTAGTGCTATTATGACAAAAGGGGGCATCATAAATGGATTCCATGAAATGTTAATATATCCAGAAAGACAGGAAGACCAGGCTGTATCCTCTGCAAATCAATGCTTTATGTGTAAGTAAATGAATTATATTTCTGCAGTTCCATTTTACATATTCCCTTTACCTTCCCATTTTTCTTAACAAAAAGAAAAAAGCATGACTTGAAATACACAGAACAGTCCAATTCTCCTTTTCTTACATGCTGCTGTAACAGTTTCCAAATATTCTGCCAGCCTAAAAATTCATAGGATTAGAACTGCCATCCTAAATAAACTTTCCAGGGAGAAAATACTACTTAGTGTATAAAACAATGTACTCCTGAATGAAGGCAGCTAGAATTGTGCCTTAGGAAAGCATTATTAAAGATCTCTAGAGCTCCCAAACAAATTTCATATTAAGTATTCAGGTAAATACACCAGCACACAGTGTTATTAAAATAAATTTTAAATTATTAAATTACAAGTTTGTAACCTTCAGATTTTTTTATTTCTCAACAGTTTCTATTAGACTAATCTCTGATTTTCTACTGTGGTGGCATTGCTATTCATATTTTAATACCCTTTCTGTATGTACTGCAGAGCTACTGCTAGCCTAAACTTCTCTCCATCATATAAATGGTACTAATGGTAAGTTCCATTTGTTAAATATCAAAATAAAAAAATTGTTTGCTCATGCTCAGATTACAGATTCAGCCATCTGCCACATAACATGCATTCTGTGTAATTTATTAAGCAAAACACCTACCATTGCTGGCAGTCATGATCTGCAGCAGTCCAGTGATACTCCCTAATCTGAAAGCGATTGCACAGCCCATGCCTGTATGCAGTCTCTCATCAACTTAAAAACCAGTTCACCCTCCTCCCCCGAACTCCAAGTGCAAGAAGTTAGTGCTACACAGTTCCAAAATAAAAGCTGCTTTTGCAGATAAAGAAGAAAGACTTAATCTATACAGCATAATCATCCCCCTCTATGGTACAAGAAGGAAGGCAGTAGAAATAGAGCATTTTCACACAAACCCTGATTTAAAAACCTTTATCTGTAAAACTGTGTTTAGCAACCTGAAGGATTTCCATTTTGAATTAGTACGTGTGCTTCTCAGCAAAGTATTTATTGGAAAGTCTGCTTAATTCAAGCAGATACGATCATTTGGAAGCAGCATCTTTTAATGTCCCATTTCTGACTTCATTTAAGTAAAATGTGATACATTCAAATCCAAAAATTACAAAAGTTATCATTCACAACAAATTCAGTAACTTTTTTTGTCAAAATCGAATTGCTTTTCTCAGTGCTTTTTTTCTAAAAAATAAATAAATAAATAAAAGGTGCCGGAACTCACACACGTCATACAACCCGCCTTGCCTACCCTACAAGGGTTCCATCCAAAAAAGGTGCCGGAACTCCGTTCTGGGCGTTCTATGAGAAAAAAAGCCCTGGTTTTTCTCTCAAAATAGAAATCTGTCTATCAACTTTTATGCACATTGCACTATTCATCCCTCAGAACTTCAAATAAGCACTCTATTGATTTTTTATAAGATCCAAATAAAGCTCATAAACTCCAGCTTAATAATGCCAAATTTTGCCTTAAGATTCCTTATAATATTATTAGTAATCAACTTGTCTTTTCCAATTCATTCTGGTTGTTCTTTTGAAAAATGAATTATACCCAATCTGCACAGCTGCCTCAAAATATGACGTTTGATGGACCAGCCACAAAGATATTTCCATGTTTAGCCAAAGTAGATCAATACAGAGATAAAGACATGGTTGAGATGATCATTAATGAATTAAAAAATTCAGTAAACTGGACTGTTGCTCCTGGTAGCTATAATGCTTCTGCTGACTGAAAACTGACTTTTTTGCAAATAGTTAAAAAAACTACACACACTAAGGCAGTGGTTCTCAACCTTCCTAATGCCGTGACCCTTTAATACAGTTCCTCATGTTGTGGTGACCCCCAACCATAAAATTATCCCATGGTCATGTGATCACCTTTTGCAACCTTGTGACAAGCAAAGTTAGTGGGGAAACCAGATTCACTGAACAACCATGTTACTAATTTAATCTCTCTCCCTGTTTCTCTGTCTCTCCCTTTGTCTTTCCCTCTCTCCCTTTCTTTCTCTATCTCTCCCTTTCTCTTTCCCTCTCTCCCTTTCTCTCTCCCTGTTTCTCTTTCTCCCTGTTTCTCCCTCTCTCTCTCTCTCTCTCTCTCTCTCTCTCTCTCTCTCTCTCTCTCTCTCTCCTCTCTTCTCTTTCCCTCTTTCTCTCCCTCTCTCTATTTCTCTCTCCCTCTCAAAGATCCTTAACATCTTTAAAAGTTATGCTTGGGTGGAAGACTTTTTTCTTTTACAGATGGGGCGGGTGGGCATGCAAGCCCTGGCAACTGTTCCAGCCGAAGAAGCAGGTGGCTGGGAGGCCGCCGCGGTGCTGAACTCCTGCGCCCATCAGCTGGCGACCTCCGGACCTGTGTCTGTCAGCTGGAAGGTCCGGCAAAGCTTTGGCCGGTGCGCAGGGCGAAGGGGAGGCGGCAGAGCACCGACCTCCTGCGCCCGTCAGCTGGCGACCTCCGGACCTGCGCCCGTCAGCTGGAATACTTCCGAGGGGTAGGGTCCATCTGTAGTGGGAGGTGAAGGGGACGGGGTGGGTGGGAGGGGGTCGACCAGAAGGGAACCGGGTCTGATAAGGGCGAAAGTTGAGTGAGGTTTTCCCCCTCGTCCCCTCTCCGCCTCCCTTTGTGCAACGGCGTCTCTGGCTGCTGCCTTCCCAGTCGCCGAGAAGGGGGGGGAAAGAGCCGTGAGCGAGTTCCTGTTTCTGCCTTGTTGCTTAAAGCTTTTTTTTTTAAACGACCGCTCGTTCAGAACTCCTTGGGACTTATTTGCACGAGCTTGTGGCAGATCAGTAAATAAAGGGGTGGGGGAGCCAAACCGTCCAAGGCGTTTGCACCCTGAATGTGTGGACACTGCTTTCATGACTTGCCATCACCGCCCCCTCTCTTCCCACCCTGCTCTGGCAACGCGCTGCTGCTGCTGCTGGCTGAGCTGAGGCGCCGAGCCGGTCCCCACGCCTCCTGGTTGCCCGGCCGCGCTCTGCCCCCAGCCGCCCTCCACGCCGGAGCCTCCCCTGCGCCGCCTGGCCTGCCTCCCTTGCCGTCGGAGGCCGCCTCAGCCCTCTGGCACCTGGCGCGGCCCTGGGACTGGCAGGCAGGAGCAGCTCCTTCCCGGCTCGCTGGGCTCCGGGCCTCGGAAGCGGCCAGGCTGCGACGATGCCCGCATGTGCATTGGAGGCCAGCTGGCCAGGCTGTGAGGGGAAAAGTGGTGCCTTCCGAGCGGGAGCTGGCGCTCCAGCCATGCCCCTCTCGTGTGTGACGAGTCGGGGAAGGGTCGTGGCGGTGAAGGCCTGCATGACGTGGAAAGGGGCTCCTGCGACCCCACCGCTGCGATGGCGCTCAGGAGGTTGGAGGGGCGGGCAGGTCCCGGAGGGCGGCTGGGAGAGGGCAAGAGTGGGGAATGTTGGGAGGTGCAGTTCATCAACATCTGGAAAAACATGACTCTCCAAAGATCAATCCTTCCTTCCTTCTTTCCATCCATCTCCTTCCCTTCCCCTTCAATCTCTCCTTCCTTCCTTCCCCCCTCAATCTCCTTCCTTCTCCATCTCCTTCCTTTCCCCTTCAATCTTCCTTCCTTCGTTCCATCTCCATCCCTTTCCCTTCAATCTCTCTCCTTCCTTTCTTCCTTCCCCTTCAATCTCCTTCCTTCTCCATCTCCTTCCTTTCCCCTTCAATCTTCCTTCCATCTCCATCTCCATCCCTTTCCCTTCAATCTCTCTCTCCTTCCTTCCTTCCCCCTTCAATCTCCTTCCTTCTCCATTTCCTTCCTTTCCCCTTCAATCTCCTTCCTTCTCCATCTCCTTCCTTTCCCCTTCAATCTTCCTTCCTTCCATCTTCATCCCTTCCCCTTCAATCTCTCTCCTTCCTTCCTTCCTTCTTTCCCCTTCAATCTCCTTCCTTCTCCATCTCCTTCCTTTTCCCTTCAATCTTCCTTCCTTTCTTTCCTCTTCAATCTCCTTCCTTCTCCATCTCCTTCCTTTCCCCTTCAATCTTCCTTCTCTCCTTCCTTCCATCTCCATCCCTTCCACTTCAATCTCTTTCTCCCTCCCTCCCTCCTTCCTTCCTTCCTTCCTTCCTTCCTTCCTTCCTTTCCCCTTCAATCTCCTTCTCCATCTCCTTCCCTTCCCCTTCAACCTTCCTTCCTTCCCCTTCCCTCCCTCCCAACATTTTTGAGCAAGGAAGAGTAAGCTTCTCCAGCGAGCATTGCTACCGGTATATTGTTTTTGTGATTAATCACTATGCTTTAATTATGTTCAATTTGTAACAATGAAAACACACCCTGCATATCAGATATTTACATTACTATTCATAACAGTAGCAAAATTACAGTTATGAAATAGCAACGAAAATAATTTTATGGTTGGGGGTCACCACAACATGAGGAACTGTATTAAAGGGTCGCGGCATTAGGAAGGTTGAGAACCACTGCTCTAAAGGATAATAGGCAAAGGTGTCAATCACCTCACTTCACATCCCAAAGTAGATTTCTACTGAAACTACAGAAAAGACTGCTAACAGAAAAATAATTAGCTAAATCCAACAATTTACAGATCTCTCTTTCTCACATACACATACGCATAAACACATATGTGCATAGATAGAATATTAAGAATCAGTGAGAAATCCAGCATGCAGCCTAGCACCATTTTTTGCTATAAACAAATGAAAAACCTTCCTGTAACCTAGCAACTATGGTATATCAGCAAGATGAAATCCTTCTTTCTGTTACATAAAGTAAAGCCTGCTTCAAATCACAATTTGTATCTAATAACTGGCATTTTATTAATACTATTATAAAAACTTAAAAACAAAGCCATTATAGATAACAATCATAAAGCTGGTATCTTATTTTCTATTTCCTGTGCCCTATAATGGAAGAGGAAAAGAAATCTTATACTTAAAAGAATGGTCAGTTCATCTAATTCAAGAGCAAACAAAGATTTAAAGTATGATCTTTAATATATGACGGTCAATGATATTATTTACATGAAACAAATATGAGAATTCCAAAGAGGAACCAAGATCAAGCTTTCCTATTTTCAAATGTTATTTATTAGGAACATTTTCAACACTGTATAACCCATTTTGGAAAAAAAGATAACAATTTAACAGTCAAAATTTAAAATCCCTAAATGAAAACAAAGATTTTAGCAGCATTTAAGTAACAATCATTGTGTGTGTGTGTGTGTGTGTGTGTGTGTGTCTTTAATTTTAAAGGCAAATGAAAAGGTATTAAATGAGTAAGAATGAGATGGAGATCATCCAGTTGTTGTTAGCAATCCTAGCTAGCATGGATACCGGTAATACTAAAGGATGCTTTCCTTACGCCTATTTTAAAACTTATAGCATATATTTAACTTGGCTCTTTATGCTGTCATCTTTAGAGAAGCATACTTTTCCAGTGACTGCCTCCTCTTATGGAACAGTATTCCATCTCCCAGGATATCTGAACAATTGCTTCTCTTCAGAAAATTTATGAAAACATGGCTGTTCCACTAAATTATGGAATCTGACTTGCTATAAATAACTCTCATGGTTTTATTCTTCTCCCAGTTTTACCATATGTTATTACCAGTTATGTTTTCCAGTTTTACATCACCCCCAGTATTATAATGTACAATTTGTTTTTAAATTTGATTTTTATTGTTTTTAATCCCAATTACATATTAGGACTTGCACGCCACGTACAGTGAGCTAACTAGAGCAGCTCTAAGCTATGTAAATAACAAATATTGCCTTTCTATTCATTTGAATCTATTTTTGCCGAAGAAAGTGGGGACTATTTTTTCCTAATTTATTTACTATGCACTGATCACACATAAATCAACTAATCTGCGCCATCAAATTACCTCCACCACCCTAATATGCATAGATGTATGCATGCGAATACACAAATAAACTTACTTCCTGAAGTGAGAACGTAATACCAACAGTGCCTTTGCGTTCACAAAAACTATTCCTTAACCAACAATTCCTTCATAAGATGATCATCAATAATAATCAATTCCTCAAATGAAAAGATAAATAGGTTACGTAGTATCTTTTCTCTAAGTTAAACACTTATTCATTGACTACAGAAAATATCAAATCCAATATGAATCTCTTATACCTAGCACTTTACTCTGGAATACATTTATAGTTGCAATGAATGCTTGTTAAATCCTAAACTAGTTCTCAAAATCTGACATCTCTGTTCAATGACAAACCTTCTCAAACAAAGCATCTTAATATTTGTTACTTAATGTTAAGCAAAGTACTGTGAAGTTTAGATAGTTATGCCCAGCATATAATATGGTGGCATTTTTTAAACCATGATTCAACCAGAAAACATGCTGCTCTGACAATGCAAATTTTGACCCTTAAAATATTCCATTTTATCTATGCAAGAACAATCTTCCACAATCTGGTATTCTCCAGAGGTTGGATAGAATACATAGGAATTATAATCCAAAACATTCGAAGGGCAACACATTGGGGAAGCTGATCTAGATAATCTCCTAGCTGTCATAAATTATCCTTTTTACCAACACTTTACAGACTTTAAATAAGATAGTGAGGTATTTTGTTTACATTAAAATTTAGTCTCCCTCAAACTATGAAATAATTGAGCATGCAGAGGTCACAGAAATCACATGAGCATAAGACATATTTCTGTAATTCTGAAAATATTCTAACATTGCATATGGACTGATTCATTGGGTTTCAGCCCAATATATTTACACACACACACACACACACACACACACACACACAATGAAATGTTCCTCCAGAAATAATATACCAAAGTAGAAAAGCATGATCCTCATAATTTAAGAATGAAAGAAAATTTAAAACAATTTTAAAGACTTTACAACACTGATTTAATCTTATTTGAAGAAAACACTACTACTCACCACCAGCTCCTTGAATCATGGTGCCTGATTTCTGGACTTCATCAAATTTTGTAAAAATGATGTTCAGCCTGGTTGGAAAAAAATGAAGAATAATGATTTTGGCAGCACTTAAATGACAACCAAATAAAGCACATTTGTGTCTCTAATTTTAAGTCCTTCTTTTGCTCTTTTTTTAATTAAATGTAAATGAAAACAAAAGAGGCTAAATATTTTAAAGACTATGGAATTTCAAATCTGTACATAAATTGAACTATATTTCTCTTACTCTGAGAAAATTTAGTCCATTCTTCAGTCTTAGTTTTAATTTACTGAAACAAAAGATACAGGTAGTCCTCAACTTATAATTGGTCGTTTAGTGATGGGCAATGGACCCAAAAAAAAACCTATTTATGACCCAAACTTTCAACATCCAGAACCCCCTGTAGTCACATGACCACATTTTGGGCTCTTGATAACTGGCTCACATACACTGGCAATTTATGATATTTTTATGGAAACTGGTGTTTATTTCTGGTTTCCAGGAAAAACTGTCCTATAGCAAACAATGGATTCACCTTACAACTGTCAGTTTTGCTTAAAGACTGCCATAATAAGGTTATAAAACTAAGTCTTAGTCATGTGGTGACCTGCTTTATAACCATCACAATTTACGACCAAAATTGTGGACTCAATTATGGCTGTACATTGAAGACTACCTGCACATACTTTTCCAGGAACATACACATATAAAATGCCACTAATTCAGAATGTGTTTTAATCTCATTATTTGTAAGATACTATCATAACTGAGAGTTGTCAAATCCTCACGATAATCTGATTTTTAAAAGTGGACTTCAAAACCTAACAAACGAACAAAACTCAGAAAGAGAAGCTTTTCACTCACCGAGACTGTGGCAATCCCTTTTTGCTGAGATCAGCTCTTACACGTTCACCTACATGTCTGTAGATTTCTACAAGACTATTTATTGCTGCATCACGAACCTAATCATTAAAGAATAACAAAAGGAAAATATTTGTATATGTTCAGCTGCATAAAGAAAAAGCAATGATGTTACTCTACACATTGTCAAAACCAAAGCCTTAGTCAAATTGCAAGGCATAGCTAGCTTAAGGAAACTTTTGTAGACTTTCTCTATTTCTTGGCAAACGTACTCTCCATTTCCAAATATTATGAACCAATAATGCTGAAAGTAATTAAACTTACTTTGGTATTCTGTATGATTTGAACTCAGGTCAGATTTTGGTATTTTTCCTTTAGCTGAAACCATTTAATATTAAACAGGTCCACTACAACTGAAGTTTCAGTTTGTGGCTTGTGCAACCATACATAGCCCGTGATCTACATGCTTAGCCATTTTACCAAAGCACAAATTGATGATTTGGAAGTTGCACACTTTTGGCTACGGAATGATGCATGCAGACCTAGCATGGCACTTTTACTGCATTGTTATTTAATGACCCAGTGTGATGTACAAGCACTACTACCTAAGGCATTGCCTCCTATCCCAGAACAAGAGAACACAATGTCTTAGAAACGGCAATTTCAAAATTCTTGTAGAAATGTTATGATACACAGAGAAACACATAGTATGGTACAATTGAACCTCCGATAGAACTTTGCACTGAAATTCTTTTTCTAGGAATTCCACTATACCACTTCTATTGCAAAATATGTGAATGTGACAGTAATCCCCATTTATTTAATAGGTTTATATTCTACCTTTCCTTCAAGAGCTCAAGACAGTATATATAGTCCTGACTCCTCCCATCATTTCCTCCACATCAACAATTCTGTGAAACAGAGTAAATAGAGGAAGATTAACTGGCCAAAAATCATCCAGTAAGATTCCATGGCTGAAAATAACTTGAATTTGGGTCTTTCTGCTTCTAGTCTAACCCCTTAACAGGCACCCATATTATATCTAGTTATCCCAGGGAGGAGCCATAGCTGAGAATAAAATTGCACATAATCCTGCCTGAAGAAATGGATTCTATTTTCAGAATCTCTATGTAGGGCTAGTGTAAATTCTACAAAGGTATTATCAGCAAATGCAAGATATCAAACTAGAGAGTTTTATCAATTGATCTTAAGAGTCAGCATAAGGCAGTTTCCCATACCATGCTGAATAGACATCAATTTATGATTAAAAATAGCTATAGTTAATTTCAAGACATTTGGCTTTAGAAGTCGCAATAGGTTCATCTTCATTTAGCTTCTTTGAAATGACCACAGTTAGTATAAATCAATATTCCCAATGATATCCAGACAACAAAATCATAATTAAACAAAAGCGCAAGCTTTCAAAATTCTTCTGAAGGAACCAAGATTCTTAAAAGCTTAGTGTAATTCATGCTAATAGCCTGTCTTGCTATATTATAGCTTATTGGAAAAAAATTTCTATACAGGTAGTTCATGATTAATGACCGGTCACTTAATGACTGTTCAAAGTTACAACAGACCCACCAGGGGACTACTTATGAGCCAGATTTGAAGTTCTGACAGTTGAGGCCCACCTGTTGTCACATGACCAAACTTTGGGAACTGGGCAAAAGGTTGCATTTGTGTCTGTTTGCAGCATGTGATCATGTGATCGTTTTCTGACAGTTTTGCTGAAAATGGCATTTACTTCTGGTTTTCAGCAAAAGCATGCCCATAGCAAACAACTGGTTCACATAATGACCATATTGCTTGCTTAAGAACTAGGACAGATGCTTTACAACTACTGCACTCACTTAATGACCACTGCAAAAAAATGTCATAAAATCAGGCTGGTCACCTAATCAGCCTACTTTACGACCATTACCACTTACGTACAGTTGTAAGTCAAGGACTACAAAGCCTAGATTATTTTGTAAGAAATTCTCCTTCTAAGGCATTGATGTACTACAATTCTTGCACTTTTAGGGGTAATATAGAGTTAAGTTTCCTTCTGAATAAACCATTTCAACCATATCACGGTGCATATTCAAAGTATGTAACGATACAGGTCCCAAGCACATCCTCATTTCTATAAGAGTTGTGTTGAAAGAGACAGTACTTCATTGAGAGGTCCTTGGGAGAGGATCAAGAACCTCTCATTTCAACCCTGAGCTACAAATACATTTCTTTATTGATAGCACTTAATTATTTATACTTCCTTCTAAAGCCAAAGGACAGAAAACAAAGTGAATTTTACAGATCTATTTCTATATCCATCAACTGACCTTGGCTCTTACAGATAGCCTACACAAAGGCCCACTTTTCATATTACCCTAAACTGATACTTAAAATTACTTTTACAAGTAGGACCAAATTCCTATGGTCCTCTCACCTCCTCCACTTTTTCCTCCCTCTTGATATTAAGGGTCAACCTTACATAGAAACAGGTTCATTCATACAATTGAACTAGAGAAAATGATTTAAAACCAGTTGCAACAAATTTTAAACAAGTTAATTATAAACATGGCTAGGTCTGCATATTTAGGCAGCCAAGGTTTGCTTTGAATTCTGTGTACACATTTTGTGTAGAGTTAAACGGGAAATAAAAAGGGAGGGAGACGCTCATGACTTCTTAAGTTTTTTACTGGGATTTATTTCTGCATGTACATTTCCTGCTTACCTGAGAACCAGGTTATAGTGGTTCTTCCCACTACCATTTCCCCACATCATCTCTCCCGTCTATAAGGGCACTGTTCAGAAAGCACATCATGGTTTGATGTTGTGATGAAACAACACAAAGCTAACAACTGTACTTGCTTCCAGAAAAAAAAAACAATTGCTGAAACAAGCCAATTGGCTTCAAACACCATGGCCAATTTTCCAGTTAAAGAAAATTTCACTGAGCAATCAATGTGTATGTTTCACTATTTCTTGGCAAGAAAATAAATCTTCTCTTTTTTTTAATAATGTCTATTCATACAACTCATTATTTTAACCAAGTATTAAATCAATCATAACGGGATGGGTTCACACAACACAGAAAATCACAATCTACTATTTATCCATCCATGGATTATTTTACCTTCTACTTAAATGAGCAGGCAAAGCAGATAACGTTAAAACAAAAAGTACAGAAAGTACAGAAAGTTCCAAAATGAAAGTTAAAATCAAAGTAAATTAAACAACAAATAAAAGAGTCAATCTGATAATGATAAGATGATAAGTGGAAAGAATGAACGAGTGAGTGAGTGAATAAGTAGGTAAGTGAGTGGTTGGTAGAAAAGATAGTCCTTTATAGTTTTCTAAATCTAATGATAACAGCCACCAAACTGCAATTCCCAAAGTAATTCACTCCAGGCCAGGACTTCTCCTATGTGGTAAACAAATATCTGAGTGAATGTACCTGGCAAAGCATCTTTTTTCACAACTTAATGTGGAAGCAAAAAAACTAAAAGCGTCAAAGAGAATGTCATCATTATTCATCCAATTATGGAGACCATTTCTGAAGGCTTTGAGAAATAATATCAGAGCAGATTAGTAGACAAGCTGGAACTGCCTAAGGAGATCACAATCCATGAAAGTATCTGTAGTAATAAATATGGCATATATAAGGTACCACAAGACATTTTGCAATGTGTTGCTGCAAAAGACTCATCTAGCTAGCTTTATGGTAATTTGTATGGGCATACAATTAACTATCTGACTTTCAGTACAGTCTAGCATAACTGATCACATTTCAATCCTTCCAGCCTTTTATACCCTGGTCTGCTAGCCATAGATAACAACAAAAATGCAGAGATTAGTACATTAATAAAAAAGGAGCACATTTTCCCTTAGCATTAACATGGAATCAAAATATATTCCTAGAGAAGGAAAATATCCTCCTCCAAAATCAGTGTACCACTGCAGCAGATAGTTATTAGAGGAATCAAACTCTGTTTCTCTTCTATCGGTATGTGCAGATTACTAACTTTTGTCAATATATTTACAGTAAACCTGCAAGATAAATAAACATGTTTCTTGCCATCATGATTAATGGAAGAAAGTGTTAAACAACATTTTAAGAGCTCATACTAAAAATCTGGCTTTTCTAAATTTTACAGACAGCTTTGGATCTCCTACCTTTTCTAGAAACAAGAAATAATATTACTTGGTTTTTTTAAATAGGGGGAATGAGAATTAAGTGAAAGTAGACTAAGACAAAAGCAAAATAATTTATTATGCTGAACAGCAACAGGCTTGGCTTTTGATTTTCTTTTGGCATGATGCAAGAACCCAGCCATAGTGGTTTGTAAATCTAGACTTATAGTAGTTAAGTGTGAAGGAGGCCAATATAACTTATTCAGCCAATAGTTAAAACCAATCTGATTTGTTTATTAGATTAATTTAGTCCATACTATCCATCTTATTTAACGTTTTAGCTGTTTTTATGTTTTTTCTAGTTTTGTGTAGTTCCCAGATTACATTGGAGTTAGACTGCCAATAAATTTAAATAAATAAGATAAATAAAATCAAAAGAAGTGAACTATTCATAGGAGGAATCTTGGTCAATATACACTGCATCAGATTTGGCATCCACTTCAGACTCAAGGCCCTAATCTAAAACATTTAATCTCACTTTTTTTTAAAAAGCAACACTTTTTAAAAATGCAGAATAGTTTTGCTTAAGCTGAACTTTTGAATTCTGCACAAGGACCTCTAATACAGTAGAAGATCACAGAGGTGAGATGGACTGTGTAGAAATTTGATAAATAAATAAGGTGGTTATAATGAAAATATAATTTGAATGGCCTTACAAATGATGTCATAATAGGTCAGTGTAGCCACCTATCTTTGATCAGCATCAAATACTGATTCAAAAGGGAAGTTCCAGTTTAAAAAGAGGTTAAAATCCAAAATTGATCTAGGGAGAACACACATACGCATCCAGACATTAACAATAGCATTTCCAGAAAATACTTACCTCTTCTGTATTTTTCTCTCACAAAGGTGCAAACTTTTCTAATTAATCCTCCATTCTTCTTTCTCACAAATCATACTCATCCTGCCAGCCTCACTAGGCCTCTATCCTCCTCCCGAACGGTCCTTCCATGCTGTTCTTCCACCTATCTGGCCTATCATGGCTGAAAGCTCTTTTTGTCTCCATGGTAACCACAGGTAAGCCACTGTGTTGCAAGACTAGAGGGAAGTAAGGCTTTGCCAATAGACTGCCCAAGGTCCTAACATCTTGAGGAAAGGAATGATCACAGGAGGGACAAACATACATGTTAAAGGATATTTTTGTGCATCCTCCCACCAAAACTATGTATGTATGTATGTATGTATGTATGTATGTATGTATGTATGTATGTATGTATGTATGTATGTATATTTTTCCCAACTGTCACTGTTCGAGGGTACAACTGCTGATAGGCAAAGGTTCTGGAACCTGGACTTCCACTACTGGCCTTACGTATCCCACCCATGCCCTGGGATGAGGAAGAATCAACTTGGGATCCCTGGGCAATTCCAATACCTCACAAGTAGCCCACCTCATTCCCCAAAAGAAATAAACAAAAAGGCAGATAAACAACAGTCATTTTTTGTATATAGATGAAAAAATATATTTAAGAGGACTACCAAAGAATAAGACCGTGCTGTTGGCCCCATCTCCAGAGAGCCAAGTATTAGTGAAGAATTACGCATGAAAGAGGGTTATTTGCGTTCAGAAGAGTAGTACTACAGTAGTAATAAAAGGAGAAAACTTAACTGTACATTTTTTGTCACAGTCACTAGCATTTCCTTTCAACAACCCAGCAATTAATTTGCCTTACAGCAGACATGTCAAACACAAGGCCCGTGGGCCGGATGCAGCCCGATATGTGGTTGTCTGGCCCGGGACCTACTCTGGAAAGAGTGAAGTTCTGGCCCGCCGCACCTCGGACTGGCCCAGGCCGACCGGGCACTGATCTACAACCTGGTTGTATCCATCAAAGCCAGAAAGTGCTCAGCATTAAATCCATGGGGCAGCTCCGCCCCGTGATTTGGGTGCACGCGCAAACGGAGTCCAGCGTCCCTGCTGCCTGTCTTGCCCTGCAGGCTGACTTCACCAGGATGCCAGTACTGGCCGTCTCCTGTGCACACACCCAGGGGGTAGGACAGAGGCGGCAAGGCAGCTCCTTGCTGGTTCCAGTGGATCTTAGGCTGAGCACGTTCTGGCTTTGATGGATGCAACCAGGTTGTAGATCAGTGCTGCCCTGCCCCCAGCATCTCCAGCCTTGCAGCCACGAGGCTTTCCTTTCACCAGCACAGACCCTCCCCCATGCAGAATAGTAAGACCGGCAGCGAAGGAGGGTGCGAAGGAGAGAGAAAGGGAGGGAGGGGAAAAAGGGAGGGAGGGAGGGAGGAAGGAAGGAACAGAAGAAGGAACCGGGAAAAAGGAACGGAGGGTGAGAGGAAGGAAAGGAGGAATGGAGGGAGGAGAGTGGGAGGAAGGAAGGAAGGTAGGTAGGTAGGTACAGGGAAGAAGGAATGGAGGGTGGGAGGGAAGAAGGAAGGAACAGAGGAAGGAAGGAAGGAAGAAAGGAAGGAAGGAAGGAAGGAAGGAAGGAAGGAAGGAAGGAAGGAAGGAAGGAAGGAAGGAAGGAAGGAAGGAAGGAACAGAGAAAGGGAAGTTGGGAGGGACCATGTCCCGGCACTTGCCCCAGTCCCATTCTCCTCTACCTTAGATCCTCAGATCTGCCCCAGTCCTGCCCAGGCACCCCTGAAGTGAGTAATTTCGAGCTGGCCACGCCTACCCCAGCCATGCCCACCCAGTAGGTCACACCCATCCCAGGCCCCCGAGAGCAACCACAATGCTGATGTTGCCCTCAATGAAATTGAGTTTGACATCACTGCCTTACAGCAAGAACATGAGGCACTTAGTTTATTCCCTTTCCTGCAGGAAAATTGGAGGAAAAAAGATAGTGAATAAAACCCAATGCTTTTTTGTAAAAAAAAAAAAAAGTGCTGGAACTCTCACACGTCATACAACCCGCCTTGCCTACCCTACAAGGTTCCATCCAAAAAAGGTGCCGGAACTCCATTCTGGGCGTTCTATGACAAAAAAAGCCTTGATGTTTAGTTAATCATCATAGATTTCATGGCAGATTAAGAGTAAAATAAAAAAATGTATTTCATTAAAATAGGCACGCAAGTTTATTTTTTATCGTTTAAATCAGTGGTTCTCAACCTTTTTTAGGTCGCGACCCCCGATCTGTCAAGCACCGCGCATGCACGGTGCTGCCCCCTGCGCTGGCCGAGGCGTAGGCCGCCGCCCGTTTGGGGCGGTGGCAGGCAGGCCCAGGCGCTCCTGGGCGGCCGCGGCAGTGAGGGCGCAGGGCGACCACGGGCTGGGCCACCAGCTGGCCCAGCCCAAGTTAGGTAAGCTACCCGCCGGGCCCCACGCGTGCCAAAAACTCCCTGCACCCGCCTCTGCCCCGCTAGCCTTGCCTTCGCTGCCGCCCGTTCGGGGCGGTGGCGGGCAGGCCCAGGCGCTCCTGGGCGGCCACGGCAAGCAGCAGCGATGGCGCAGGGCGACCACCAGCTGGGCCACCAGCTGACCCAGCCCAAGGGAGGTAAGGCACCTGCCGGGCCCCACGTACACCAGCTGCCCTCCCTGCGCCCGCCGGCCTCCCACCTCCCACCCCTGGCTCTCTTTTACTTACATTTTTAGTAGTTGCTCAGCAGGGAGGGGTGGAAAGTTCCGGACCGCTCGCCTTCGCTGCAGACAACTTGCAGCACCGTTTGCAGACTGGGACTTTTGGCGGGCTCAGCAGGGCAGAGACAGCCTGGACAATTCCTATTGGCTTTTGAAAGCCAATAGAATTAGACTCTATTCAAGAGAGTCTATTCTATTGGCTTTCAAAAGCCAATAGAATAAGAGGGAGTAGCACAGATAAGGAAAAGGGGAAAAATGGCGTAGCACAGCTAAGGAAAAGGGGGAAAAATGGCGGACTGCGTTGTTTGGGGACTCCCGTGAAATGGTTGTTCGACCCCAAATGGGGTCGCGACCCACAGGTTGAGAACCGCTGGTTTAAATATCAATAAAGTAAGTCCCAGAAGCAAAACACTGATCTATGGATTTAGGGGGAACTATTCATTGGTGTACTTATCAAAAGTTGTTTTACAATGCCCAATTCCAAATTTCTGGGTAGGATACAATAATATAGAACAGTATAAAAGAGGCATCCCAATTACCTCATTTTATATAATTAAAATTCAATAATAAAATACATGATGACCCCTAAAGAGAACTTAGGCACACCTTCTGAGAGCCAGATCAATATACAAAAAAATCGCCAATGTTATACTTGGCTGGATTTTCTTAACAGTGGTTTTCATGACACATAATAAAGTTTATCATGCGGCATTTACTTTTTAGTCCTATATTAAGCTTTCTACTCAAATGAATTATCTGAGCAACATGGAAACTCTTTGCAGAAAGGAATTAGAAACTCAAAGGCATTGGTACGCTTGCCTACAATATTTAAATCCTGGCATCCATTCTAGGAGTAGTGAATGAAGATAACTGCATTTTTTTTCTTATTATATGAAGAAAGAAAGCACAAGGTGAAAAATCATGATAAAAATTAGGATTTGGAATAATACAGTAAAGGTCTGAAATACATTAAATATTGTTTAAATATTGAAAGCAAAGTTTTAATACTAGATAATCCTTTAAGGTGTAAATCATTTAAAACAGCGGTTCTCAACCTTTTTCAGGCCGAGACCCCACCTGCGCCGCCCATGTGTGGTGCGACCGCGACCTGCGCCGCGCATGCGCGCCGCGACGGGCCAAACTGCGCATGTGCGGCGCGCACACGATGACCCAAACCGTGCATGCGCGGCGCAACAGGGCGAACCGCGCATGTGCGGCGCGCGCGCCACAGCCCGAACCGCGCATACGCGGCGTGACAGGCCAAACCGCACATGCGCGGTGCGCGCGACGACCCGAACTGCGCATGTGCAATGCAACGGGCCGAACCGCGCATGCACGGCGTGCGCGCGACGACCTAAACCACGCATGCACAGTGTGCCAAACTGCACATGCACAGCGCGCGTGGGACGACCCGAACTGCGCATGCACGGCGCGACAGGCCAATTCGCGCATGCACGGCACGCGCGCAACGGCCGAAGGGAAATGGGGGAAAAAATGGCGGATTGTGGTGGTTGGCGACCCCCGTGAAACGGTCGTTCGACCCCAAATGGGGTCGCGACCCAAGGTTGAGAACCGCTGATTTAAAAGAACAAAGAAAAAACCTCAAAGAAAAGCCCAAACAATTATTCAAAAGCAAACCAATCTAAAAATCAATGGTCTTTTCTTCTTTGTTTCAACTAGAAATAAGAATACTGCTATCTTTTCAGACTACACCAAATTTCCTCCCAAATTATACCACCCCAAGACTGTCTGGCAGTTTCTAAGATTAAATCCACAAATCCAGAAGCAGTGTGAAGTGTTCCAGCTGAAATTGTGGAACACTAGGTTCCCAAAATGATGGATATATTGCAATTAACAGGACAGTGCTGATTCACTGTGGCTTTACAGCAATTAGTGAAAGATAGATTATGCTCTGATAAGATATGAATTATCTACCCCTTTCAGTAAACTCCAATTATTAAATTAACTGAACTATTTTTAGACCAGTTCATATCCATTAATAATTAGGTTCATTTCTAAATATATATGGATCGGAACTGGTACAATTCTATCTCAGCCTGATCAGGAGAATAACAAGATTTTTGCAAAGAACATGGTTTAAAGTAAGTCAGGCTCAAAAGGATTAAGATGAGGAATAATTAGGAAATGTCTACATTTTTGGGAAAGACTAGTTATACCATACCAAGAAACAGAGAAAAATACCTGTAAAACAATGGAAGCCTTCCTGTTTACACTCTAATAACAGTTGCTCTCCAGTATTTGTTAGGACAGTAGCTGATTTAAAAATGATTTAGAAGAAATATTTATACCTAGTGTCCACATAACCTCTCTGCTATTCATATGACCTCCTGCTATTCCTTAAAGCAGGCAGGGATTTTTTCAGGCTTCAACATCAGGCTGAAAAAACATTATTTTGTCACATTAGTGACACTGTTTTAATAATTGGTTCATTAAAGCATAGGATTAGTAAATCGGAAATGAAAATAGGATGGAAGAAGAGAGCCAACAATTTCAACCATTCTTTATATTGTCTATTCACACATAAGCTTTCACATAAAACAGTCTTCAATCTATGAATCAGCTGCAGCAGTCAAAATATGCATTGCAAATGTCTCAGCATCCTTTTGGAAGTGTACAGTTTGAGCAGAAAAGCTGATCTCCTACTAAAAAAAAGGGATTAACTTAAGCTTATGATTTCAGTGCAATACAGGTAGTCCTTGAGATACGATAGTTGACTTAACCAATGTTCAAAGTTACAACAGACACTCCAAAATTATGTATGAACCTGTTTCAAATGGCCCCTGAGGTCATTCAACCTTACGATTTTGCATAATATCTGTCAACATGTCTTAAAATAATTGCATGTTTTCCTGGAATTGTGGAGCAGTAGTCATGTGAGTCCCAGAAAAAAGAGCTTCCATAAGGAGTTACTGCTTAAAGATAATGATACATATTTTAAAATGTATAGACACCTGCTATCAATAAAAAAAAGTTAAAACTTTCCCGGCCATATGAATGCGGTGTGGTAAAGCTTTGAAATAAAATGCAACTAGCAATAGCACCTAGACTTATATACCGCTTCACAGTGCTTTACAGCCCTCTCTAAGAGGTTTACAGAGTCAGCATGTTGCCCCCAACAATCTGGCTCCTCATTTTACTGACCTCGGAAGGATGGAAGGCTGAATCAACCTTGAGCCTGGTGAGATTCAAACTGCTGGCAGCCGGCAGTCAGCAGAAGTAGCCTGCAGTACTGCATTCTAACCACTGCGCCACCATGTCTCATAAAATAAAGCCTCTAGCACAGATATTCTTCTCCAGGAAGGATATAAGTAAGCAAATGTAGAGCATTAAATACTCACCTGGCTGTTTGGGTCACCAAGCAAGTTACATATATGGGGCACAATCTTGCTCAAGGTTAAACTCTGAGCTCCAGATCTAAAACGGAGGAAGAAGACAAAAAAAAAGCAAGCAACATATCAACTATTAAGTATTTTTCAAAGCAACTGAATGCAGATATAAATTAGGCATAATAGTCCAACTTACGCATTAAGAGTTGCAATAAGGCAGAGGCAAATTCCTTCTCTTGTCCGGAAATTCTTGTGTTTGAATCCTCCCAAAATTCTGTCCCACACGTACTGTCACATAAATATAAGAAAGTAAGGGGAGGGAAAACACCCTAAACCAAGATCAGTTGCATCTGCTTGATCCTGAATATCCTATTCTCCCAAGATAAGGAAGTGTGACAGGATTGCACACGTACGTAATGTACATGTGCAGATGCATAAATGAATGAAGGCAGTGTAGGCAAGTGCAACTAATTTAACTATTGAAAAATATTTTAGAAGTTTATTTTTACTGGGTGGGAGTATACTGATATGGCCTTGTTATATTATTTTGGCTGGCCTCCTATCTTATCCATATATAAAGGCTCTCAAAAGTTATGTTTTGAACATCAAAGCAAGGTAATTAAAAATACCTTGTATAAGATTCCACTGTTCTGACAGAATGCTAAACATATATTATTTATACATAAAATACTTCATAACCTATAATTTTATTCAGAAGTTTTAAAGCACAGATAGGCAACCTATTGTTACAATCTCAAGTACATCCTAATCCCTATTCTGTAGACCCAGAATATTCCTACATCATGACAAAAGCTTTTTGATGGCAAGTGGTTGGATTTCATTAGCATGTTTTTTTTATTTTATAACAAACAAAATCTTATGTATTACACCATTTAAAGGAATAGACATACAACCTGAGGAACTAATAAATACAATGAGCAAAAAGCAAAGATAACATGTTCTCCATGGAAAAGGTCATCCTACTACTTTAAAAATGATCAGTTTGATTGGTTTGCTTAATGACTGTGGTGTTCAGTTAATGACCAGTGCAAAAAAGGTAATAAAATCAGGTCAAGTGATGACACACTTAACAACCAGCACAACTTACAACCGTAATTCCTGCCTCAATTTGGGTGGTAAGTTGAGGACTACCTGTAGCTATGGAACTACGGCAGCTAAATTACTGACTTTTCCTCAGAGTTCTTAAAATATATTTACTGTTGTTTAATCGGTTGAATATAATGCAAAGTAGACTTTTGAGCATAAAGGGCAGAGGTTGAGGATCTTATTAAATATTGCTCTGCATCGATTATAAATAGAAACTTTATGTTCAAGGACTAAAATCTAATCAGCATTGCTCCCTCCTTATCTCCATTCCTCTGTGCCTGTTTTGTTCTTTTTGGTACCTACAAAAAGTATGCGTCAATTCCGGTTTACTTTGATTTTAAAAAGGAGCACAAATACTCTGAACAAACACACAGGTTAGCTATATGCTCCAGCTTTATCACATCATAAAAAGATTCTTGATTATGTTCTTGGTCACTTCAATTAAGGATATTTTCTGCACTGATATAAATCCTGCTACTGTTCTGCTGGCTTCCCAAAGTACTGAGGACAATTTTGCTGCTACAGTACTTCTTCGACCTGTATGCTTTTGATAGATACACAGCACCCATCCTATTTGAACAATAGAGTTTATTAGGCAGAATAAAAATGTCCATTATGAATTGAACCCTCTTGTGAAAGGTTTTCTTGGAGCAGGTACCATAGGTTTGCCTGACTGCTGTACATTTCCAAGAGCTCACCTGGGGACTAGCAGCTTGCTCCATGATTTTTAACAACAGGGCCTGATCCTGCTCTCGTACGGAGTCTTTTGAATCTCCCAGTCTGTCAATTAGACTAGGTAACACTGGAGACAAAAAGAAAGGCAATCACAAAGGAGGATTCAGAAAAACAGAGTTGGCATTTCAGATCAACACTAAAATATGTCTACCCAAATGCCTCGGACGGTGTTTTGGTAAGCTGCTCTTATAGAAGAAACAGACACAGGCTGTGAAAAAGGCTGCCCTGCCATTATGATGCTTGTATATGCTGCAAGCTTTCCAAGTATGTCCAATCGTATTTATTTTCATGCACTATATTAATGGCTGCTTCCTGTAAACTACCCAATACAAGTAGACTTTGCTTAATGACCAGTCACTTAACAATCATTTGAACCCCCCAAAGGTTACTTACAACCCATCCTCAAAGTTACGATTGCCACACATACACCAGCAGTCATGTGACTGCACTTTAGGCACTTGGCAACCAGTCGTATTTACATTAATGTTAATTAGTGACATGAGACTCTTTGGGACTCATGGATCCTGCTACAATAGCAGTTGGAGGCTATGGTTCAGGGAGGGGGGGGGAGATAGGCGTGTTTTTCCAGCTGCTGCTGGTGCATTGATTGTGACCCTAGCTGGGGTGGTAAGATTTTGCTGCAGTGGCTCATGTCCTCATTTTCACCACTTGTTCAGATTACTGAAACACACAGTACCTGGGGCTGTCTCTGAAGATCACACGGAGGAATGCAATTAGTTCAGAGTGCAGTAGTCTGTATGCTGGCCAGTGTTTGCCAATGGGAATACATTATACCCAATGTTGAGGGACCTGTGTGGTTGCTAATAGGCTCCAGGGTACAATTTAAAGTGCTGGCATTAACTTTTAAAACCCTAAATAACTTGCTGCTAATTATTCGCATGAGTAGATTCGCTCATTGGAATTGCCCTGACCAGTTCAGCCAACCTTCGAGAAACTATTACGGTAGTAGTGTCTGCTTTAAGGAACATAAAGAGAAATGTTCCTTTTTTATACCCACCTGACTGCTTTCTGAGCTTTTTCAGAAGGTATTTTGATTTGATAAGCTTCATTTATTAGTTTGTGAACACTTATTTTATGCTTTTACTTGATTGTACACTTATGTCTCTTATGTGCAAGAGTCCTTAAAGATTCAGCAATCTCTACTGTAAATGTAAATAATAATTCAGTATCATCACACATATATGAGAATCTTTCACAGGTACTGACTTTTTTTAGATTTTTTTTTATCCTGCCTTTATTATTTTTATAACTCAGGGCAGAGAACATATCAAATGCCACCTTTTCTTCCTATTTTCCTTACAACAAGAACCATGTGAGGTGAGTTGTGCAGAGAGAGCTGGTTGTCACAGCTAAGGTAGGATTAGAACTGACAATCTTCTGGTTTCTAGGGCAGCACCTTAACCACTACACCAGGAGTACCAAACTGCCGGCCTGCGGGCCAGATGCGTCATGCGGAAACCACGCCCACCCCAGCTCCAGCAAGGGGAAAAAAGTTGCGATACATCACAACATGTTCGCACGATGCGGCGAGTTTGACACCCCTGCACTACACCAGACTGACTCTTCATGACTTCCCAATGTCCTGTACAAAGCTCAAAGATATATTATCCAATCAGCTGAAAACTAGCATTAATGTGATTGGTGTCGAGTCTATAATTTCATTCAAGTGGTTGTAGCATTCAGGATATAATCATCTCTACTTTAAAAGTGACTTACAAAGAGTTAACCTCTAAACTATGAGACAAAAAAAAGTTTGAAAAGAGAATATAAGCCCGGATTTTTAGCTGGATTCTTTGATTACAAACTTAATTCCTTTTCCATCTTTTTGCCAATCAACAGTGTACCCATATTTTTTAATGTTTTGCACACTCTGCAAGAAAGAGTCTCTTTCCTTCTTCTCCTTGGCCCAACAATGCAGATAGAAGCAGGTATAAATATATGTATTATTATAATGTATGCCATTAAACAGAATAATCAAGTTTCGGACTGCAAACTCTAGGGCACACTTTTTGTTGCTGAGTTCACACCACCTACTACCGGTAAATCCTAAATCAGGGCTCATACAATTGCTGTATTCCTATGATATATTTAGCCAAATAAGCAAGCCATATTATGGCTTAACACAGTGGCCTATTTCACACAATGTGCTAAAACATGTTGTGATATTGAAGTTGGATTCCCACTGCATCCTGAACCATCTAACTCAGGGGTGTCAAACTCGCAACATCACGTGACGTGTCACGATGTATCACAACTTTTTCACCTTTGCCAACAATGGGGTGGGTGTGGTTTCGCTATGATGCATCCAGCCCGCAGGCCGGCCCTGATCTAACTGCATTTTAGGTTAGTATATTGTATGAACGCAGCCTGTTCCTCAGCGAAAACTGTAAAAGCAAAATAATTATGCCATTTTTTTATCTAACACTATTACAATGCAAAATAATTTCTACCTTCATAGCAATGGCAAAGTTCCTGATTTTTTTAATTATTGCAGGTTGCTGTTAATTCTAACTAACAAGTTAAGAACAAGCTGGCTCACACATATGACCCTTAAGTTTCATCATGAAATAAACCTAATTTGAGGGAAAGTCACCAAGGACAGTACACCCTGTTTAATAGAGCAGCCTATCCCTTGGGTCCAGTTACCTCACCTGTGCCAATTTGAGCTTTAAATCTATCTTGAAGCCGTGACACCAGTGCAGATAAGATGTCCAAGCCCAGCAGGACAACCTGAAAACAAACAAACAAACAAACAAAAAGAGTAAAAAAGATGCAGGCAATCTCTGAATATGGAAGAGAAACATGAATATGAAACAGTGAATATGCAATCTTCTAGGTAACCAATGTTGTAGATAATACTGTAATTAGGCAACTGCTATTGAAATAAATAAACCCAATTCAATGACTAAGATGGGCAGAAACCAATGTCCCCTCTGATGCTATGCACCTTTATTGGAGTAAATCCTCTAGTCAGTTATCCAACTTTGCTCAGGACAGTAAATGTTCTATTGCTAATTCTGTCCTTGCTTCCCATATACTTAAATGGCAGGTTAAGGATTCTGGATTAGAGAGTGATACTAAAGTTTTAAGCTTGGTAGTTTATTATGGATTAATTAACCCACATTGTAAGTCCTGGCAGAAGAGTGGAGGAATGAAGGCCAGTTATGTAGTGTTGTATTCTGTTTGTGGTTCTTCTTAGTTGTGATTCAGGAAACCTAGCCAATGTCTATGCAAGAGCTCAGGAAAATGCAAATAAGTGGAACAGCTGCAAGTCTAAATATTCATTTCCATAAAAGTTACCAATACTGGTTTAAGACAAGCAAGAGAGGAGAGAGGCGCATTATTTGAAATACATAAAACGGCAAATCAAGCTATATTGAAGATGCACCATTTTGTAACCTAGAAGTTATTAGTAAGCAAATTAACATTAACAGTTACAAAAAATTGGACCAAATATTGCATAAGTTGAAGTTGTTGACATGTTTACCAAAGTTATTACATTTTGAAAACGATACCATGTGGTACCATAGCAGTAATAAAACAATGTATTCATATTCAATGAATGTTATGTAAAATAATGTCCAGTTAGCATTCTTTATTAATAATCTTTCAAGATGTTATCAAAGCCATATTGATGTCTTGGGGGGGAGGATCCTTCTGTGGGCAGTACATTTATGACTAACCAAATTAGGATTAGAGTCATTGAGAATTGGGCAGCATATAAGATTAATAAATGAATTATGGCTTTTGAATAGATACTTCAAATACATACTTCAAACAAGGTGGAGGGGAGGGGAGACCAATAATGCAGTATTTGCATTTAACTTATTCCAACTCTTGATACCTTTAACACAATTACTATGAATATATATATTGGTTTACATGTAAAACAGCCTCAAATTTAAATTAAAGGGTCAGAGAAAAATAACTTATGCTACACACGAAGGGTAAGATGCAAACTTTCCCAAAATTATTTTTTAAAAATACTAAGTTAAAAGCAAAAAAAAAAAAAGACAACCTAAATTCTACAAAACTATAATTTGTTTTAAAATGTTTTAAGCCCTTATCCTTCCTGTGAAATGTTCTAACTCAGTGTTTCTCAATCTTGACAATTTTAAGGCATGTGGACTTCAACTCCCAGAATTCCACAGCCAGCATTGCTGGCTGTGGAATTCTGGGAGTTGAAGTCCACATGCCTTAAAATTGTCAAGATTGAGAAACACTGTATCTAACTACAAAGCTTGGCACTCTTGGATTTGCAGCCACAACAGATCTGCAAGGAACCAGACTGGAGAAGCGTTTGCATGAAGCACGGTGAAATGAAGCAAACCTAACATATATTTTAGAAAACCTTTTTAAGTACCAAGTTTATGTAGTTCCCAGCATGTACTTGCTGCAGAATTCAGAGATAAATAGCCTCCAACAGTACACTAAACTCCAAACACAGAAGGAATTTACCTGCAGACTTTTCTGTTACAGGAAGCTTACACATCTAGGGCAGCCTTCCTCATGCCTATGCCTTTCAAGGACACTGGACTACACCTCCCACAATCCTCCATTGTGGAAGTTGCAGCCTAATGATGTGGGGTTACGTCCGTATGGAGAAAGCTGGTCTGTAACACTCTTAAGGGCTTCAACTAAAAAGAAAAAATATCAACAGTCCAAAGCCAACGGGGACAAAGAACCCTAAAGAGGAAGTGAAGAATGAATTCCCCCCCCCTTCGCTAGGCAGGCGCGCCAAAACAAGATCTTCAGAAAACGAAAGCTTAAGACCGCCTCCCCGCTATGCATAGTCGTGGCACCGCCCACTATGCAAAGCGACTGCTGCAAGGTACTTTGGGTAACTTCCAAACTCACGAAGAGAGGGGCCGAAAAGCTGCTTGCTTTGCTACTACTTCACAAACGAGATTAAACAACACGCCGCCTACATAAAGCAGTCTGAGCAAACAAACGAGGGTCGTGCCTCACTATAATCTCAATGGATTTCCCGTCTACTTCCCCAGACTACCGCCTGGCCGACCTCTTTCAACCATCCTTATCTTGGGGTTGCGCTACTGTTCAATGAGCGTCTAGTGAGGACAGTACTGCTAACACCTACACAACACATTCGGCATCCTTGGGGCTCGTTCCCCAAACGAGGTGCAATTTTTGGAACCTTATTTTAAATGAACCCCAGCGGGGTACAAATATCAGTAAACGATGTTACTATACGTCGCCTCTGTGCTACATAATGATACGTAGTATGTTAACTGTACTCATGGGTATCCCTGCTGGTGTTTAATTTTCATGGGTTGCCACCAGGTGGTGCTACAGGTTACTCGGTACACCCAGAACAAGTAATCGGTACACCCAGAACAAGTAAGCTGTGCTAGGAGGGTGTGAATATAATTCTTACGACTTCTGCATCCTAAAGTAGTTGCAGTTAATCTGGTCATTTCCAATAGGTACTATTTAACAACAAAAAATCCAGACTGAGCCAAGAGCAGAGAGATTCGAATTCCACACAAATCCCCTTTCAAAATTACTCCTTCCAACTATTTAATATAGTGTCTTCAATTACCCAAACCATCTGACAAATCAGAAAAGATAAAAAGTTGTCTGTAAAAACATTAATAGATGGTTAAGGAAGGCAGGTGGTTTCTTTCCCAATCCTTCAGGTCTGTTAGCATTTGCAGGGCCATGAAGATCAAGAAAGCTAAAGCAGTGTTGTGCTTGTTTTCAACTGTTTTATCAGCCCTGGACCAATCATCCTCCTTTAGGTAAAATCTGGGGAGAATCCCCCTGAGTCAGTGTTGACTGGTGAGTGCCTAGACAAGTCCCTGAGATTTTCTTGGCAGGGTTTTTCAGCCTTGCCCTTGCCTCCTACCCAGAGCTGAAAGAATGACTGGCCCAAGGTCACCCAAGGGAGGAGCTGGAATTCATGGTCTCCCAAGTTTCTAGTCTGGTGCCATGACACCACACCCAACTGGCTCAAACCCAAACTAGCAAAGTGGAAAATTTAGGCCTTCCCCTGACTCCCCCCACCCCACCCCAGACAGCAATATAAGAGGAAATGTATTGCATGTTTCTAACCAAGTGCCTTTAACTACTACCGGTATAACTAAACTGGCTGTCTTTTTAGGGCAAGCCTCCCCCTTAAGTCAAACTGAATTCCTGGCACCTACGCAATACGGAAGTGTTCGATTCAGGCACCTTCTGAGATTATTTTTCATTCCCAGTCTAGCTCAATCTTCTGAATCTCGCAAGGGTGGTCTCCCATCCAAATGCTAACCAGGTCCAATCATGCTTAGCTTTTTTGAGATACATCCACTTTTGGCATGGGGCTGCCACCTGCTGTGAACTCTGCACTTCTGCAAAGGGGAATCAAGAGTGATCCACTTTACAAGGAAGCAGAACAGAATGCTGAGAATGCAACTATAGAAATCAAATTTAATACATAAATAGGTACGTACATACATATATAGGCTACCTGCCCTTTCAGTTCTCAAACAACCCTCATAAGAACTTGCTAACAGCTGCCCATTCTATGTATTTAAAGAAATACCTACATTTCAAGCACTAATTGACAAGTCCCTCATTCTTTACATTATTATTCCTGTATGTTTCAATTTTCAGATCTGACAATTGAGCACATCCCTGTCTGGATTACCTTGAGAGATGAGTTTTTGGATGCTCCTCTGTGGATCTTGCTAGCTCCCTCACTATTGGGGCAGTTTTGAGGATTGGGGAATTCAAGGTCCCGTACCCCAGTTGCTCAGGTCACTACTAACACTCAGCAGAGAGAGTGTATGTGCATGCATTTGATTTGGTCCCCTGGCATCAAGGACTCCACAGGATCCCCAGTCTCTTCAATGATCCTACCCTAATAATTGCAAGGTATGGTCACTCTGAGGTGTTCTCCACAGGCCTATCTTTGAAACAGTCTCAAAGCTGCAGCTGGAAAATGCTGTGGCCAAGTTGGTAAGCAAGCTCACACAGCCTCAGTCCTAAGGCACCTTTTACCAGCTACTGGGAATTAACTTTTTTCTAAGGCTTTAAAAAAAAACCTTCCCACTTCCCGATTTCAGGATTTTCTGGTGGCCTTCTCTCCAAATAATAACCAGATCTGATCCTGTTCAGCTTTTCAAGATTAGTCAAGGTCAGCTACAGTATGTGCTACTTCAAGTTGTGTTTCGTACTTGTGGTTAGGACCCTAAGTGTCACAACACCAAAATAACTGCTCAACTATTGTCACGTTGCAAGTATTACTGCGAAGTGATTCTGCTTGACTGAACTCCGTCTATGCAATTTGCACCATCAAACTTCCCAATTTAGGTGCTATACGCATACATTAAAAATCAAATTATCACCGCATGTTCTAAAGTGGCATTGCTTTAAAAATATAATTCTTTACTAGGAAATGGACAAGTCTATTCTTTGATTTGCTCCTGGCAAATACACCTTAAAACTCTTAAGTATTTATGAAGGCTGTCCAAGGAGATCAAGATCTGCATTGCCATTCAGTCTTTCAAATAAAAATTATTTTTCCTGACAAGCCTGATAGGACTGTTGTTATTACATGTACTTATTCAACAAAAGGTGGAGATCTCCTGTCTCTTAGAAAAGTGTAAGATAAAAGTACAAAAATCACACTAACAGAAAAAAAAGAAAGACATTTAGCATAACAGAGGCACAATGGAAAACATCATCCAGTTAAGCAGCAGCAACACTTAACCAATTGTGGCTTCTTATGGAAAAGTAAGCCGAGTTGGAATTTGTTGTTATTTGACCTGTGCAAAACTGAAGTAGTTGAAGGTTACCCTGGGAAGTGAGAAAACATGGTGGAAGAAAGCAAGAGCAAATCCAATGTATTTTAGTTAAGAAAACTACATGTCTGTCAGTGGTGGCGAACCTATGGCACGCGTGCCAGAGGCGGCACTCAGAGCCCTCTCTATGGGCATGCGTGCCATGCCCGAGATGGCAACTGTCCCTCTTCAACCAACCACCCACTAACTCGCACCAGATGCACCCCAGCACAGCTGGTTTCCCTCCCCTCCCCTCCCTCCTGGCCTCGCATGCTCTCCTTTTTCTGGGCACGACCCACTGCATTGCCTCCTCAGGTGTTGGCCGGCTGTCCAGCTCAGAAGCGGCTTCTCTGAACTGCTACCGGTAGCAGCAGGCTGCAGAGCCCCAGAGTGTGCCAGTCAAGGGGCCAGCAGGCTGTGGCTGCTGACGGACACTGTCGCCCCTCATTTGCTCGCTGGTGTCTGTGTGCAGGGGCCGATGGTGTCAGGCAGCAGCCGCCCCAGCCCCTGCCTCGCCTTGCCCTGCGACAGCGGCACCCCTGCCCTGCCTCGCCTTGCCTCATCTCACTCTGCAGGACGAGCCTCCTGCCCACCGCCCCACCTACCAGAGACCCCCTGGATCTCCCCCAACCCTGCCCGGCCCTCAGAGGTGTCCCTCCGCACGAGCAACATCAAGGTGGCCACCCCCACCTAGGACACGCCCACCCAGTGGGTTACACCCACCAGGCACCTGGCAATAAATAAGTGGGTTTGGGGTTGCAGTTTGGGCACTCGGTCTCTAAAAGGTTCGCCATCACTGACATAAGTACTGTGTGTCTCTGAAGGCACCAGGAGTTGATCTCAGATAGAAAGAGGCTTTATCTAAAGACCTAACACAATCCAAGACCATATGATAGAATGTGTATGTGGGAAAGGCTGCGCAAATGAAAAAAGAGAATTCTGATGAGACCACATTTTCCTAGTTTGGCATCTTTTAAATGTGTTGGATTACAACTCTCACTAATCTTTTCTCAGTATGAACATGTACCGGTATTTGGCGATGCAGTGGTTGATGTCATGGTCTAAACCAGAGTTCCCCAACCTTTCTGACTTTGTGGGGGGGGGGGAGGGGATGGTTCCACAAATGCAGTGGGCAAGTGCACGAGCACACAGAAAGCTCCATTTGTATGACCTGCAGGCCCATGCTCCTGCTGCTCGCACAAATGGAGTACACATACTCACCTGCTGCTCATGCAAGTGGGGATGCCTGCATGCTCGCCACTTTCGCAGCCGGTTCCAAATGGCTCAAGGCCCAATAGCCCCCATGAAGTATGCGGGGGAGGGAATCCACAGGAACACAGAAAAAGTGGGAAGAACCCAATTACAGAGAGCCCAATTTATGAAGTTGCACCGCAGGAAAATAGGAAGGACTGCTACGTGTGCCACCTTGAGGGCTGGATTGTTGTACGCTGCCCAAAGTCAAAGGAATGCTGGCAAAACACAGGGTTTCCATCTCTTGTTTACAGAATAAAACTGATGCAACCCAACTGTAAGAATGGGACTGTCTAGCGAACAGATTCTACAATTGGGTGATCAATTCAACCAGCAATTAAACACATTTGTAGGAAGTAAGTACCACCTAATGATATACAAAATCCAGAGGGAGGAAATATGAAACTCAAGACAGAAGTAGCAGTACTACTTCCACTGACAAATTCCGTGTTACCAATCCAGTACAGCAAAAGGGTGAAGCCTACAAGGTTCTAAATATAAAAGAAACTGAACTCCTCAACCCACTCCCAGTTCCTGGGTTTAGACAAATGAGAAACAGTTAAGCTCTCTAAGATCTTTTATCTATGTCAAATCAGCATTTAAAATTAGCTAGGAGGTTGCAAAGTATTCTTTCACAGGGAGAAGTAGGGGTAGGGGGAAAATCCAGTGCTGTTAGAATGGTATTTCACCAACTGGCCCTTTGCCATTATTGTCAGATCATTAGCAGAGCTGTCACAGGACTGATAGGTATAAAAATTTTGGTTGGCTTGGCAAACTTTGCTGGGTTTACTTCGAAGGACTTTACTCTTCAAAATGGCTGCCTTGACATGGCTAGCCAAGAAATATAGCATAAACTACAGTATGAAAAGGAGATGTCTGCTAGGAACAAAGGAAATTGTCTTATCCTGAACCAGACCCACCCCCACCCCCCAGGATCCCTCTAGTCTATTATTATTCAAATCAGGGGCAGGCAAGCTAGTGACTTTTTAAACAACAGACTCCACATTTTCTTGCTACTTGTCATATTAAGTGGAGCTGAGGGGAGCTAAAGTGCAACACATTTGGAAAGCTCAAGGTTGATCTACAAGGGTGGTCAGTTTCTCCATACATTTTCCCCCAAAAATCTGGAGATGCTACCTAGGGACTAAAGTAGACTTTTACATGCAAAGCAGTTGTGCTACCACTGAACTATGGTCTTTCCATTTATGGCACCTAAAAATATTAGATGGCACGTAATAGAACAGGGAATATATCACATCAAATCTGAAGTGAAAATCCCACAGAGTTTTCACTCACATGTATATCTGTGATTCTTCCTCTGTCTTATTAACTCTGCTTCCTTACACATCTCTTTTTTTTTTGACACTCAAACTAACATGGGACCTAGGGAACTTGCTGAGCCACCTACTCTCAAAATACTCTTATTTTAATATGCTTACTTTAAATATATGCATGGATTACCAGACTAAGAATCTTTCCAAACATTCACAAAAATGACTTTCCACAAACCTGGAGAAGCCATCTGAGCACCCTAGAAGGCAGCAATTGAAGGAACTATTTTATCTCTCTACTTGTAGTATAGTGTAATGCTTTGGAGGACCTAAATTGCAAAACAAACAAACAAAAAATCTTTTTCCTGGTATCAATAAAAACTTTTTAGAAACTTAAAACCAACAGACCCAGTGAGCCCCAAATCACAAAGGGTGACTTATTTCCTCCCTCCTGACCATGGAAAAGAACACCTGGACAAGAATGACAGACTCCAGATGCTGCTGGACTCCTACTCTCATTGGCTTTCCCTAGTAGGCTGGTGGTCAAGGATGACAGAACTGTAACCTAGGAGGTCGAAGTTCCCCACTGCTAGAATACACCAGCATCTGATTTTTTTCATGCTTCAGGGAAATAGAGGGATTGAAATGTAGATCTCCTGTAAACTGCCTTTTTCCAGTGAATGCCAGCCTTCCTGCAGTCTCTGAAGATAAGCAAGAAGGAGAAACAGTTCCTTTTTGAATTGTAATCTTCTGCAAACATAGTACTTCATTAAATACCACATGATTGATGATACAAATACGTATTTCTTTGAACTGGTTATGTAAATATGACTGTTACTGGTTGCACATGCACGATTATACATGCACCACCACAAATTTCTGTTGCCACCATATAATGTAAGAATGTGAATATTTACTTGTATCATCAATCATGCAATTTTAAATCACATCTAAAGCTGAATTTATGAGGGTATGCAAGCCATGCAATTAAAGATACAAAGGCATGCATCAGCCTGTTTTTTTTCCCTAAGGGACATCATTCAGTGTACAGAAATCAGATATATAAACTCTTTTGTTTCCATTGGTGGCAGCTGCATTTTTTCAAGCTTTTATTTAAAAAAAAACAAAACAGCAAAACTACAGTAGTCTGCTTTTGTGCAGTATACAGAACAATGAATTCTGGTCCAATGGGACTGATTGATTTATGAACAGAAATAGAAACGGGAATCTTAAATGAATGATCTGACAGCCCCTATTCTATTATTTTCTTCAAGCAGGATGAACTTCATCTTCTGGGAATCTTCTAAAATTTTCTGCCATATTAAATAAAGGAGCTGGTCAGTTTGCAAGCACATAAATTAACTTGTCTGCAAAAGTGTGCCTAGCCTGCACGCTTCCATATGTCCTCAAATCTATTCTTGAGATTTACTCTATAGTGGCTCCCTTCTCCCCCCCCCCCACCATCTGTTCCTCATCTGTCACACCAAGATGCAGCTTTGGTTGACTTCTGTGGTCAACTAAATCATGAGATGTAAGGCTTCCATAAGAGTGTGAGGTGACCTGGCCATATGAAGAGGCACCAGGGAGCAGAATCCGATCTTTCAGTGGTGACTCTTCATCTGGAGAACAGATACAGCCTCTATTGACAATGCAGACAGTTTCTTGCTACGATCGCATTAAATGTCAAGAAACTGTAGTGCCAAAGCAAATCAGTTTCTAAAAAGGCCACCAAATTGCTCCATTATTAGCATCAAAAATAATACAATCAGATTTATTGGCCAATTAGGAATAGACCCATCTCATCCTCAAGGTTGCTTATTATGCTGCCTTCCTCTGTTCTAATTCTACTGTTTGCAAGTAGCATGTTCCATCAAACAATCAATATCTTTTCAATTTGGAAGATTGAGGTACGATGGCTGCAGATATTCTCTAGGCATTACTACCATTCTATCAAGCAGAAATAAATACTAATTGATTTCTTCTTTTTAAAAAGGAAACATCTTTTTAAAAAAAGAGCATCTGCTACAATCGCTATTCGTTAATTGATCTCCAACTTGTTTCTTCCTTAAATCTTGTCCAGATTTATTAAAAGATTCATGGGAAATTGAGTGAGGAAGTATGAGGAAAAAAGACGGAACACTGCTTATACCCAGATCTGAAGAGGTGGCAAATTGGCTCTTCATTGGGCACTCCAAATTATAAGGAAAAGTAACAACAGTCACCAATGCATTTCAAAAATATATTAATTTAGGTTCCCTATCAAAGCATCAGAACAAGAAATAGAAGGGGAAAATGATCTACACATTACTAACTTCTCCAATTTGTGCTTCCAAGTCTTGCAATTTTCAAGCTTTTTCTGAAACCAGTGTGTTTACTGAGTGATAAAGACATAACTTGAATATAACTTGACTATGGAAAGAAGCTCCTGGCATCTTTCAGCCCCAGAACAAGGGGTAGGGCAAGAGAAATTGACCTCATGGAGAATCAGTTAACAAACAAGAAATTAAGTCCTTTTTTTATACCCCTCCTCTCAAGCAGATATTGGAGAAAATGGGGAGAAGCTCACCTTTTGAAAATAGCAGTGGTTTCCAAAATCTTTGGGAAGGAAGGCCATGTTCTCATTTTGCACCAGTTATTTTTTCCAAACATCTTGGCAGGTCCTCAGGCTTAATCACCTGCTACTTACTCAGTAACACATCTTACCATCAGAGGTGGATAACTTGCCCTTGAATTTGATTCATGCATGAAAGACCTTAGAACCTGCGGGCTTTCTTGAATCAATATTTGAGGGAAATAAACCTTAAGTAACCTGTGTCAAAGCTGCATAAATTTTAGAGGACTGTGCCTTGCACTTGACAGGCAAATCACAACCCCGTACAAAAGTTTTCTTATATAGTACTAGAGTACACAAGACGTTCTAAGCCCCCCAAAAAGAGTTCACTAGTGAGTTAGTTATATAACCTGACTTTTACTCCAGTTACTGAAGTTCTCTTCAAATGTCTGAGACTTCTCCGATTTGTGCATATTTTCATATCTAGGATAAAAACTGTACATAAACCGACAGTTCTTAATAAACGGGATGGTTATCAACTAGGGGAAAGTATAACAATGCAAAGAGATGAAGCAAAGCTTCTTTTAGTCCTCATTTTGGAGAAGTCTGATTTGTCTCAGGAATGCTTCACCGAATCAGTGCCTGTCTGCTTAAGCCAGGAACCAAGGAAGATGCTATGCCACCAGGCTTAAAGGTTAGGGAGAGTCAAAGCAATGCTTTATCTTCAGCAAGAGAGAGATTCAGGTTACTACATGCTAATTCCCTTCAAGTTTAGAAGCCATAAAAGATCTGAAACTGTCTGCCCTTCCACACCTGCTCCCTGCACCTGCACCTCTACAGGCCCTGATGAGCTTTATTACAACTCCCACCATCTCCAGCTAACTTGGCTTTTGATTAGTCCAGGGGTAGGCAACTTTGGCTCTTTTATGACTCGTGGACTTCAACTCCCAGAATTCCTGAGCCAGCTATGCTGAGGGGAAAGGGAGAGGTTTCCAAACTGAACCATGCTAGCTCAGGAATTCTGGGAGTTGAAGTCCATGAGTCATAAAAGAGCCAAGGTTGCCTACCCCTGGATTAGCCTGACAGGAGGTAATTGGGACTGGAGTCAAACCCACTTGAAGACCTGAACAGACTCCTTTGCTTGACCATGAAACTGAGATAGCTGGCTTAAGACAAATCCTGGCTTATGTTGTAACAGAATGCAGCCACCCATATTATCAGCTCAATCTCTCTTTTTTCCAACCCGCTTTCCTTTCTCTCTTTTGGTCACTTAGTTTTTCTTTGTTTATCCATCAAAAACCTCTCCTTCATCAAGAGACCTCTGCAGAAAACCAGCTACCCCAAATGGTCAGATCTCAGGAAGGAGACAGGCAGAAAAACGAGGACAGTGTCAGCTAAAATGGCTTTCCCAAAAAAATAAAAAATGGTGCACACCCCAACATCTGCATTACTGTATGCACTGCCAGTTTTCCATCTCCTTACAATACCAATAACTTTCATAGGAAATGTGGACTGATGATTGATTAATCATATTTCTATGCCATCAGACTAAAAATACCCACCCTATTCAAATCGAAGCTATTCTCCAGCATGAGAAGACGTATAATCCACTCGTGGGTTGCTTTAGCCAATCAGCTTGAGACTAGGACATCCAAATTTTTAGCCCCGCCTCTTCTGGTATTACCTTCCTGTTCCCAGTTTTGTCCTAGTCTCCAGCTTGAGAGCATCTAGTTTGGGTAGCTCCGTAGCTGAAGCTACCTTTGGACGAAGATTAGCAGAAAATGTTAGATTTTTCTTTTTTAACCAATTGGATATTCGAAATTCTCTTCTCTTTTTTCTAATTATTGAAGACTTCGAAAGAGAGTAGGCGGCTGGGAGAAGGCTTAGTCAAGCCTCGTGGCTGGGGCCACTGGAACTTCAAGGGGAGATTCCCTGGGTTTCCAGTCGCATACAAACCAGCCTCCCTCCTTCGCTTCTCATCCGGAGCGGTTTATTCCGCCTTGTGGGAATTCTTCCATCGACCTCCCAGGCGCAGAGCGACTTCCCTGGACGGCGTCGGAGATCCGGTCTAAACCGCAAGTTTGGGGGAGCGGCCTGGGGGGGAGCGATCCGCTGCACGGGGGCCCTCGTTTGAATCGAAGCGGTGTGTGTGCGTGTAGTCGTGGCCGTTTTTGGGGGCCGCATGACGGAGGAATAGAATTTTGGCGCGAATCACCATTTTTTGGGGGAGGCGCCTGGAACACGTTGCACACAGCGGCCATTTTGGGAAGGTCAGCCGGGCCTTCTAGTAGGGGCGGCCGCCATCTTGAGCTGGGCGTCTTCTTGCAAAGGGCGGTGGCCATTTTGAGTGTGGCTTGGGCCCTCCCGGAAAGAACCGGTGCCCATTTTGGGAAGTGGGGCCTAGTCCTTCCTTCGTAAGGAGCCTGTTGATTGCAAGTACCTTGGTACGATTTATCCACCGTTGCAGCATCTGCCCAACTCAGACAGCTGATCGCCCGGAGCGCACGGGGAAGGCCTTGCGAACGCAGAATTGAGACGGTCGGAGGGGACGACCGTAGCTCCTGTGCAGGGAAAGGAGGTGAACTCCTTAACTGCCTGTGTGTTGATTCCTTGGGAGGCTTCTCTTCCAAGAGATTGGAATACCCTGATTGGGGCTAACGCAAACAGCGATGGCGGAGAATAATTCGTCTCAAGGTTACCAAGGCTCAGGGGCCCTTCCCCCCCACCGACCTCGCAAAAGCACAGGCCGATTGATGTGGATCTGGGGGGGGGGGGGAAAGAAGGCCAAGACAAAGCACCTGGAAAGGGAGCCGACGAAGGCAGCCGAAAGGCAGGCCTCGAGGAGGCATCAGGTTCTCGAAAGAGAATTTGCGAAGGCCCAGAGGCTCAGAACCAGTGAGACGGAAGGGGCTATTCTCACCCCATTGGACACCCCTATTCCATTCGAGCCTTCTCCGGACTCTGGGCAGCGACCTGAACAGTGACCTTCTCCGGGGGAAACAGAACAGGTTAGTTCTCCACATTCCAGTGTATCCTCGACTGAACAACAGGCCTCTGCAGCCATGCAGGCCCAGGCTGGGCCTAGCTCCAAGGCTCAGCAAGGTCAGTGGTCTGACCAGATCTACTCCTTGGTAAGACAGGCGCTGGAGCATTATTTACCCCCTCCCAGAGATTCTTCCCATCCTCTAGGTTCAGCATCAGGAGGGGCTTTACCTTCCCGGTGGGAGCGGCCAACGGTCCCAGCTTCAGGGATCTCGGAGACTTCTTCGCAGGTAGCAGAGGAAGATTCAGAGGACCCGGAGGCCACCGGATACCCGATGGTCAGAGGATGAGGTGGCTGCACCCGAACAGACATCATCCAAGGGTTTATTCGACTCTGCTTCGTATCGCTCCATCCTGCTCAAGGCCTGCACTGCCTTGAACCGGTCGGCCAAGACTAAGGTAGTCAAGTCCGACTCCTCCGACAAGGAGGAGGACTCTAACCCGCTTCTTGGATCTCCAGTGTCGGAGGAGGTGCAGATGCCTTGCCCCAAAGTTTTTCGCACCACGGTGCAGTCCCAGTGGGCATCCCTGGCAACTGTTCCTTCTCCAAACAATTTGGAGAAAACACTGTTCAACGTTGCATCGGCCTTTGTCTCTCTTTTATAGGTTCCACCTGTGGACAAGCCCCTGATTTCCCTGTTCTCCAATTCTGCCATCCCTGGAGACATGGCCGAAGCCATGAGGGCGGAGGACAAAAAGTTTGAGTTCTCGTTCCGGCGGGCTCATCAGGCCTCGGCCTGGTCCATCAGGGCTGCTTCATCAGCTTCCTTTTTTACCAGGGCCTGCATCGTGTGGCTCCGGGAACTGCAGGCGAGTGTCCCGTCAGACCAGGTACGTATTCAACAGACTTTATCAAAATTGCTGACAGCTACAGAGTTCGCGGCCGATTCCACCTTGTTCACAACGCGTTATTCGGCCAGAGCGATTGGTGCAATGGTAGCCTCGCGAAGACTCCTGTGGCTCAAGCAGTGGAGGACGGATCTGAGAGCTAAGTGGCGGCTGGCCACCTCCACAAGTGGCGGCTGGCCACCTCCAAGTATGAAGGTAAGAAGTTGTTTGGTCCAATCCTGGACCCGTACATCATAGAGGACAGGAACAAGAGGAAGGTTCTGGTCCACCCCTCCAAAAGGTCAGAAAATCGGCCTCAGAAACAAGGGGCCTGACAGGGCAGCTCCTGGGAAGGGAGGCAGCCCTTTCAGGGGGGCAGTCCTGGGATTGGCCCAGAAGCGCGCGTCCCGCTCATTCCAGGCAGGAGCGCTTCCAGGACCGCCCTTCCTCCAACAGGGGCCAGTTTACCTCAAAACGTCCCTATAGGGGGTCGGGGGGCCGTCCCTACAGAAGGTCAAAGTGACGCTATGGACAGTCCCATAGGCGGTCGGTTGGCCCTGTTCAGCAGTATGTGGCAGGAGACCAAAACCGACGCCTGGATCAGAGAGACGGTAGCCCACGAGCTATCGCTAGAGTTCTATTCCACTCCACCAAGTCAGTTCATAAAGTGCCCCATCTCGCGCTGCACATCAAAAGCGCATCTGATAAGGCAAGCCATAGACCATCTCGTAGAGATAAAGGCCATAGAACCAGTCCCTCCAGGCCAGGAGAGACAGGGGTTTTACTCCATCCTGTTTGTAGTCCCCAAGGCATCGGGAGGTTGGAGAGCAATCCTTGACCTCAAACGTCTAAACCACTTCATAGTGTACAGACGGTTCAAAATGCAGTGCCTCAGATCCATTCTGGCCAGCGTCCGAAAAGGGGACCTGCTTTCCTCAGTAGATCTGACAGAGGCTTACCTGCACATCCCTATCAGGCAGGAGCATTGAAGGTTCCTCCGGTTCTGCCACGTAGAACGGCATTTCCAGTACAGGGCACTCCCGTTCAGCCTGTCATCGGCTCCTCGGGTATTCACAAAGGTGCTCGCGGTACTAGGGGCGCACCTTCGCGCGGTACCAGTGCGCGTCCAGTTTTATCTGGACAACATCCTGATACTATCAAACTCCCGTCAGTCCGCCCAAGCAGACCTAGAGGTAACATTACACACCCTTCAGGCTCATGGATTTTCAGTCAATCACAAGAAAAGCCATCTGATTCCCTCATCGCGACTTCTACACCTACCCGTGTTTCCCCGAAAATAAGACAGCGTTTTACTTTCTTTTTATCCCCAAACCCCCCCCCACTACATCTTACTTTCGGGGTACGGCTGATATTGTCCGGGCGAGGCGCAAAGCGGGACGGCGACGCTCCCCTCCGCTGCCCGGCGGCCCGAGGAAAGCCCAGGTGTGACCGGCGTCTGAGCAGCCTCCGCTCGCGCGCCACGGAGGAGGGCAGCGCCGGTTCCCACCGAGGCGCAGAGGCAGCACCTGGGGGCGGCATGTGCGCGTCCATCTCCGCGGCGCGCAGCTTGTCCGGGCGAGGCGCAAAGCGGGACGGCGACGCTCCCCTCCGCCCCCGGCCGCCATCGGCTGGGGCGGTGGCGGCGGCAGCCATTGTGACAACCGCAACGATTATTACTGTGAGCCGCCCGCCCGCCCGCGCACCTCGTCGGCGGCTGCCCGGGGAGCCGGACCGGGACAGGCTCCCCGCGCACGGGCCGGGGAAAGACCCGTTCGAGGCCCACCTGGCCGCGCCCGCCCACTGTGAACCGCCCGCGCGCCTGCGCACCTCGTCGGCGGCTGCCCGGGGAGCCGGACCGGGACAGGCTCCCTGCGCACGGGCCGGGGAAAGACCCGTTCGAGGCCCACCTGGCCGCGCCCGCCCGCCCGCCCTCTCGCTCCCCCGGGCACGCTGCCCCCGCTCACCGGGCCCGGCGGCTCTCGCGGGGCAGCAGCGGCAGCGGCGGCGGCACCTGAGGCTTCCTTGGGCCGTGACGCCGTCTCCGTGCCGACCAGGAGCCCCGCCCCTCAGGTTGCCTACGGAAAGCGCGCGGCGCCCGGCACCACAGCAAAGAAGGACACGACGGCGGGAGGCCCCGAGCCCTTTCGTCATCTCTGCGGGACGGCTCCTTTGACGCCTTCGCCGCGGGCCCAGGCTCCGCCCCAGCACGGGCGAGCGTCGGGCCGCCCCGGAGGAAGGAGCCGTCGCGGTCCTGTCCTCAGGCGCTCTCCGGCGGGAACGAGAGGACGCCCGGCTAGTGCGGATGACAGGTGCGTCGGATTGGGCGGAACGCGCGCTGGGGTTTGCCGGTGTGGCGCTGGCGAGGCCGAGGAGATTTGCGGTAAAGGCTGGACGGACTCTACGCTGTAAGGAAGAGGGCTCGGCTTGCGCGGGGAGGTCCGGCTGCCCCCCTCGGCGTCTCTTCCCCGCCTCCTTCCCTGCTCCCTCGGCCGACCTTCTTCCGGGGCGCCAAAGTGCGCTCGCCCCGCTTTCCTGCCCCACGAAACTTTCTGGTCCCCTCGCCCGCTCCCCTTTCCCCGCGCCAAGTGGCTTGTCCGGGCGAGGCGGGCGGCGGCGGCAGCGGGCGGCGGCGGCTCTCCCTGCGCAGCCTGCTAGCCCGGCGCGCGGCTGGAGAGGCTCGGGGCCTCATTCACAGACAAAGGTTGGTCACGCTAGCTCAACTATCCCAACTCCTGAGGAAGATGGTCTCGTGCATGGGGATCGTTCCCTGGGCCAGGCTCCATTCAAGGAACCTCCAATGGTTCCTCCTTCCTTTCCAAAGGCTCAACCAGAGTGCCTCGCTAAAGAAGATCAGGGTACCGCAGCAGGTACTTTCATCCCTCCGGTGGTGGGCCAGGGGAACACTCTTCAGAGAGCCCGACAGGCTCACGGTGACCACCGACGCCAGTCAGTTCGGCTGGGGGGCTCACCTCCAAACCCATCTGGCCCAGGGCAGGTGGTCTCCACGGGACCTGGCCCACAACATAAATTGGCTCAAACTCAGGGCCATCCACCTAGCCCTTCTTCACTTCTCTCCTCAACTGACAGGACATCACGTTCTGATCCTGACAGACAACGTCACAGCAAAGGCTCACGTGAACAAACAGGGAGGGACCAGATCAGGGGCCCTCATGCAGGAGGCAAGAGCCCTGGGGCTGTGGGCGGAGGCGCACCTAGGATCCATCGTGGCGGAACACATTTCAGGGGAGGCGAACCGCCAGGCGGATTCACTCAGCAGAGCCACGGTGGACCATGCGGAGTGGCATCTGAACCCGGCCCTATTCAGGGAGATCTCGGACAGGTTCGGCTGCCCTCTCCTAGACCTCTTCGCGTCCCCAGCAAACGCCCAACTTCCCCAGTTTTTCTCCAGGTTCCCTACAGGAGGAGCGGAAGGGAGGGACGCTCTCAGGAGCAGATGGTCACAGGGCCTGCTGTATGCCTTCCCTCCACTCCCGCTACTACAAGCAACGATCCGCAAGCTGATTCGAGAAGAGGCGGAGGTGATCTTAATTGCTCCGTTCTGGCCAAGGCGTCCGTGGTTTGCAGACCTTGTGGACCTGTCGCTCTCGCTAGCCTGGAGGTTCCCTCCGCATCGGATGTCACTCAGTCAGGGAGACCTTCAACATCCGGACCCTCAGTGGCTACAACTAGCCGCTTGGCACTTGAGCGGGAGGGGTTGATCAGGCAAGCCTTTTCAGATGGGGTCATTGCAATCATCCAGGCCTCACGTTGCCCTTCCACCAATAGGATATACGATGCTACGTGGAAGAGCTTTTCCACGTGGTGCAGCAAGCACAAGTTAGATCCCCTTTCGGTCACTATTTCAAATGTACTAGAGTACCTGTTGAAAGGCATGAATAAAGGTCTAGCGCTCAGTACTATTCGCAGGCAGGTGGCAGCTCTGTAGACTGTCCTCTCTTGCGATAACCTGGCTCCCTTGTCACAACATCCGGCTGTGTGTGCCTTTCTGAAGGGAGCGGTTTCAATAAGGCCTTCGGTCATTCACTGCTTTCCGTCCTGGGACCTTCCAAAGGTTCTGCAGGCGCTAACTATCTCACCCTTTGAACCTCTCAAGTCTTGCGCGCTCCGCCACCTCTCACTGAAGATAGCCTTCTTGGTGGCTATTACCTCTGCGAGACAAATCTCGGAGCTGGCAGCCCTTTCGGTCCGAAAGGACCTAATCACCTTTTCTGACGATAGGATTACTCTATGTTTGGATCCATCCTTTGTGCCAAAAGTGGATTCCCATTTTCATAGGTCGCAGGAGCTGGTACTGCCAGATTTTTGCCCGCGACCTTCACACCACCTTGAGAGACATTGGCATACCTTGGACGTTTGCAGGGCTCTACTGCATTACGTCAAACGGACTTCGGCTATCCGTAAATCTGAGGCGTTGTTCGTCTCTTTTCAGCCGTCGTCCATGGGTCAGAAGGTGTCTTCTGCGACAATTGGTAGATGGATCAGGGCGTGCATAGCCAAGGCTTATGACTCATTGTCGCTTCCGGTCCCGCCACATATTACAGCCCACTCCACTCGAAGTGCGGCTACCTCGGCGGCCTGGCTTACTCAGGCGTCAGTGGAGGAAATATGTAGGGCGGCGACCTGGTCTTCTCCTTCTTCCTTTGTTAGACACTACAAGATTGACAAGTTTGCTGCATCGGAGGCCTCCTTTGGTAGGAGGGTACTGCAGCAGGTGGTTACCACTTCGGAATCACTAGCCTAGACCCCCACCCGTAGGGACATGAGGGGCTTTGGTATGTCCCACGAGTGGATTATACGTCTTCTCATGCTGGAGAAGGGGCGTTGGTCTTACCTGAACGCCTTTTCTCAGCATGAAGACGTATAATCCACACCCTCCTCTATCTAGTCTAGGCAGGATTGTGTTTTAGAAAAGGTAACTATTGTTGTTTGAAATGGGGCGTTGTCTTACCTGAACGCCTTTTCTCAGCATGGTGGTGTAGAATCCACTGGATTGGGTTATTTCAGCCCTCCTGCTCAGAGAGACTAGGAAAAAAGCCTTAGCCACGCCTTCCCCTGGGCGTGTCTCCCAGTTTTTTACGAGGCGAGGTAGCTAAGTTCTGACACCGTGGCTCCAAAAAAAGGTAAGAGAGTAACAGAAGAGGGGTGCCCTCCACGCAAGCCTAGCCCGTTGTCTAAGGGAGGGAGTGGATTATACACCACCATGCTGAGAAAAGGCGTTCAGGTAAGACAACGCCCCTTCTCTAGCATGGTGGATGTAGAATCCACTGGATTGGGACATACCAAAGCCCCCCATGTCCCCCAGTGTGGGAGGACTAGGCTGGCGTCTCTCTGGAGGCAACCACCTGTTGAAGGACCCGTCTGCTGAACGCGGCATCCGCCGCGGCAAACCTGTCAATCTTGTAATGGGTAATGAATGAGGATGGAGACGACCAGGACGCCGCCCTACAAATTTCCTCTACGGAGGCCTGGGTGGCCCAGGCCGCGGAAGTTGCTGCGCTATGTGTGGAGTGAGCCGTGATGGGACGGGCAGCGACTGCGAGACGTACGCCCTAGCTATGCAGGCCCTGATCCACCTGCCAATGGTAGCGGTCGAAGTAGGACAGAAGCTGGGTAGTACGAGGTCCAATGACCTGTGAAAGCTGGTGTTAACCTTGGGGATGAATGAGGGGTCTAGTCTGAGGACCACTCTGTCTTGGTGGAAGATACACAGGTCCTCCCAAACTGATAGAGCGGCCAGCTCCGAAATCCTTCTGGCTGAGGTAATGGCTATTAGGAAAGCCACCTTCAAGGATAGGAAGTGTAGCGAACATGATTGCAGGGGCTCGAAGGGAGCCTCCGTTAGGGCCCGTAATACTGTGGGTAGGTCCCAGGAAGGGTATCTATGCACCAGGGGTGGACCGGAGTTTGTCGCCCCCTTGAGGAAGGCCGAGATCGCTGGATGGTGAGAGAGGAGACCCCAATTGTCACAGGTGAGGACCGTGGATAATGCCGCCACCTGTCTGCGGATGGTGTTGGTGGACAATCCCTTGGACATGCCGTCTAGCAGGTAGTCTAAGATCTTTGGGACGACTACTGAGAGGGGATCCAACCCCCGTGGGGAGCACCACTAGCAGAAGTTTTGCCAGGTTGCATCGTAAATCCTGTTTGTTGAGGGGCGTCTAGAGGCCTGAATCATAGTGATTGCCTCTGGGGAGTAGGCCTACTTAGTTAGGCACTCCGGCTCAAGTGCCAAGCGGCTAATTGCAGCCACTGAGGGTCTGGGTGGCGGAGCTCCCAGAGAGAGGGCCACTTTGTTCGGCGGGAACCTCCACGGAGGGGACAGGGACAGATCCACTAGATCTGCAAACCACGGGTGCCGAGGCCAATATGGCGCAACCAAGATTACTTCCGCTCGCTCCAGTAACAGCTTGCGGATGGTGGCCTGGATCAGGGGGAGGGAAGGCGTACAACAGCTCCTCGGGCCACCTGCACCGTAGGGCGTCCGTCCCCTCGGCCCCTCTGGTCGGGAACCTGGTGAAGAATCTGGGGAGTTGGGCATTGGCCGGGGAGGCAAAGAGGTCCAGGCATGGCTCGACGAACCTGGACCCTATCATGTCGAATACTCTGGTGTCCAGTCGCCACTCTGCGTGGTCCACGGTTACCCTGCTCAGCAAGTCTGCCTGCCGGTTTGCCTCCCCCCAGATGTGTTCCGCCCTTATCGACCTCAGGTGGGTCTCTGCCCACAGCCTCAGTTCCTTGGCCTCCTGGAGGAGGGCCCAGGAATGTGTGCCCCCCTGCTTGTTGACATGGGCCTTGGCCGCCACGTTGCCCTGAAGGGGCGTTTAGCCTGAGGCTGGCCCCTGGGTCCTGTATTTTGGCGGTCCTGCTGACGGTCCTGCCTCTGGGAGAAGGAACGTGAACCTCTGGGCCCATCCCAGGACTGCCCTGTCCGAAAGGGCTGCCGCCACTCCCAAGGACCCGCGGGGCGTGAGGCCTGTCTGCGGGAGTCCGGCTGCTGCCGTCTATTGGACTTTTTGGAAGGCTGGGCAATGACTTTACGTTTGTCCCTACCCTCGACCACATGTGGGTCAAGGATGGGGCCAAACAGGTCCTTGCCTCTGTACTTGGCCGAGGAGAGGCGGCACTTTGCCCATAAGTCTGCCCTCCAGTGTTTCAGCCACAGGAGCCTGTGGGAGGCCACTGTGGCCCCTATTGAGCGGGCTGAACACTTGGCCGAGTGGAGAGAGGCGTCGGCCATATACTGTGAGGCCCTATCAGTTTGACGAGTGCCTGGTGCACTCTGACCTGTTCCGGCGGTATTGTGGCCTGAAGTTCCCGGAGCCACATGATGGATGTCCTGGCGAAGAAGGAGGTACCTGTAGCAGCCTTAATGGCCTGACTGGAGGTCAGGTGTGCTCTTCTGTAGTTGGCCTCGAACTTCTTTTCGTCCGCTGTGAGGAACTCTGTCATGTCTCCTGAGGCAGCAGAATTTGAGAACAAGGAAGTTAGACAATCTACTGACGGGACCTCTAGTAGGGAAGCGAAAGACGGGGCCACATTATAGAGCTTCCTTTCCACGGTGCTTTCCCTGGGAATGGTGAACAGGGAGGCCCACTGGGCCTCCACCGCGTCCCGGAACACGAAGGGACAGGGAATCTGTTTGTGTGCCACTGCCTTCACCTTGAACAACGGATTTGACTCCTTGTCTGCTGAGGTGGAGGGTTTCTCCTCCTGCACAGAGGTTAAAGAGGCAGTGGAGCATGCCTTTGATAGTAAGGAAGTAAAGATGGAGTGATCAAGGAGGCAGGAGGCAGAGGCCTGATCGGGTTCTGCCTCCTCCTCGTCTGACATGGGGGTATCTGCGATGTCTAAGTCCTCGGACTCCCCCTCCCCCATCTGGGATGAAGCCTCCGAGATAACAGATTCCGGAGCTGGAGAGTAGTCCTGCTGAGGGGGAGGACCAGTGGGAGGAGAGGGGACCTGAAGGGGAACCTGTGGGATCCTTGGTGGAGTCATGAATTGTGTGAAGGCGTGCTGCATGAAGGCCTGGAATTGGGCCTGTGACCATGCGGGCCCCAAGGGTTGCCCCTACCAACGTTGGGGCAATAGCCACTTGGGGGCCCTGCTGAGGAGGAGGGGAGGAGTGAGAGGGACCTGCCCGTTCGGTTTCCCCCAGAGGAGTGGTAGTCCAGGCAGCATTTGGTTGGGGAGGCTCCATAGTATTGGTATCCAATGGGGCAGGGGGAACTGGATCGGCCCCACTGGATAGGAGCCGCTGTGCTTTGGAGAATTCCCTCTCCAATGCCTGATGCCTCCTCGAGGCCACTCGCTCCGCTGACTTAGAGGTCTCCTTGGAGGTAAGATGCTTGGTCTTAGCCTTCTTCTTACCTCCTGTATTTAAATCAGTTGCCCTGCGCTTTGGTTGCACGGTGGGAGCACCTGAGACCGGTGTAGTCATTGGCGAGGGACTGTCTGCCATTACCGCTAGTCAAGCCTGCAGAAGGGTGACTAGTGGGAGGGAATTGGAACCTAAGGCCGCAGAACAATGTTCAGGGAGGAGACACAGCCGCCCCTCACTCTGAATCCAAATGAGGCGAAGCAGATCAGCCGGACAGGTTGTAGGCCTGTCCTATAGGCCGTGTGGCTAAAGGCCACGGCTATAGTAAACAGGCGGCCTGCGAAAAAACCTTCACTCCTGCCGGGGCCTAGGTAGCCAGGGCCCACGGGGTACTGCCTCCTCCAGCAGCCCTGGAATGGGTGTGTTTTATGACCCCTGCTGTACCTTGGTGAAGGAGGGGGTACGGAGCCTACAGAAAAGTATGACCGGCCGGGCGTTCCTGCGCTGACGGAGGGCGCCCGCCGATGGCCTTGGACGCCGGGGATTCGCGTCGGAGGCTGTCCCTGGTCGGGCCTGACACTTTAGGCCAAGACGAGGGGTTCTGCGGACTGGGCCTTGCAGGCCTGAGATCAAAGATGGCCACCGCCGCCCGGGTACCTGGACTGGCGGGAAACAGACCATGCGGTCCTAAGATGGCGGCCGCCTGTTTCCAAACTCCTAAGCTATGGAGAGAGGCGATTTCCTCCCCCCGAAAAACAACGGCCCCGGGGTGAAGGGAGCGGCGCGGAGCGAAGCCTCGCTCTCACCGCTCTTCCCCCCCCCAACGGTTTACTTGCGTGTGGAGAGGAAGCCCGGTGCGCGATCCTCGACAACGGAGCCCCGTGTCCGGATCAGGAGTCCGCCGGCGTCCGCTGTGCCTCCTTGCCGGTTTTCCTGCAGTGAGCCTGGTGGTCTGGAGGGACCCCGGACAGGCTCGAGCCGTCTGCTGGCTTTCCCGCCGGCTTCAGCCGCTGGGGATGTCCGTCGTTGTCCCCGTGCCTCTTGTCAGCTTGCTACAGCGAGCCCGGCGGTTTGGAAAGCCCTGGGGAGAGCGGAGGCGGCTGCTGGCTTCCCCGCCGGCTTCCTGCCGGTGGGGATCGGTCCGTGCTGGAGCCGGCTGGCTCGAAAATCAGGATCGGATTGCTAATCCTGGATGGATCTAAGATTTTAAAAAGCCTAAATTTGAAATATTTTTGGAGTTTGCTTGGTCAAATTTGAGATTAAATCAAACAACTACGGAGCCAACCAAAAAGGTGTCTGCTCTGAGCTCGAGACTAGGAAAAAACTGGGAGACACGCCCAGGGGAAGGCGTGGCTAAGGCTTTTTTCCTAGTCTCTCTGAGCAGGAGGGCTGAAATAACCCAATCCAGTGGATTCTACATCCACCATGCTGGAGAATGAGTCAGACTTTCGTCATGGAAGCTTCGCCTCGGTCAAAACTGGGAACAGGAAGGTAATACCGGAAGAGGCGGGGCTAAAAATTTGGATGTCCTAGTCTCAAGCTGATTGGCTAAAGCAACCCACGAGTGGATTATACGTCTTCATGCTGAGAAAAGGTGTTCAGGTAAGACTGATATTGCACCGCTAGTCAATAAAGAGATGAAACCCTGGAGAGCTTTTCCCCTCCTTCCCTCTGTACACCTACATACAGACTTTTCAAAGGGATAGTTTCACAATATGGTGCATCTTAAATAGAAAATGAAATCAGGACCCTTGGCATTTTGGATTATTACAACACCACTAATACAACATCCTTGCTTTTTTTTAAAATAATTTTTTATTTTTCCAAACTCCCCCCATACATATACCCTAATATTTATCAGATGTTAACATACATTCTTTTTACATTCATATATAAGATACTTTTAATAAAATGAAATAAATACATACACATGACTTTTGGTGTTGCTCGCCCATTTCCCCTTCCACTGTATCCACACTCCTTCTTTTCTACCTTCTTTCTCCCTTTCTTCTCTTCCCTACTTCCCTCTTCTTCCTCTCCTCTTCTCTTTCCTTCACCAGTCTCCCCACTTCTCCTCTTCTCCTCCAACCTTCCTACTTCCTTCTCCCCTCCTTTACTCTTTTCTCTCTTCTATTGCTTTTTTCAAATACGAACACTGCTGCTAGAAAATACAATAACTGTGAATCATGGAAGTAAATATTTAAGAAAATTGAAGAGGTTGCAAACAAGAAATAGAAAATAAAAGATGGCTTTAACTGAATTATAAAGCAACAATGTAGAAAAGCTAACTTTCATTTAAAAAGATAACTTCTTGTGGCACCATATTGCTTTCTAAAGCTGTACTTGGGTTTTACTTTTCCAATTTGATTACTACTATTTTTAACCTCCTTGGTTAAAAGGAAGAAAAACTAATGTCCTTCACTAAAAGCAAAACCCTGCCCCCAATCTTTTTTTTTTTAACTTTTTCAATGGAACATAATTGGGAATAAATCACATACATAAGTAGGCATCTGAAAGTAGACCAAAAGCAAATAAGAGGCATGGAAAATAAAATCCCTACTGCTGGAATCAAGACTTGTTCAAAAATTTCACAGTGATGTACAAACTTGAGGAATGTTTCTGGAAAACCATCTGGAAAAAAAACTTTATCCTGACATTATCTTACAATAACAGGAGACAGGATTCTAATGAAGTTTAATGATTCATTCATGAGTGATTTCAAGGTCACTGTGCAAGTCAGCCATCAGAAAAGCTAGACATATTACATGCTGAATTAACAAAATCTCACTTTTTCTAATGTCGTGGCCCACAGGTTTCCAAATGGAGATAAGTAACCCATCTGTACCACTTTACCATTAAAAAGGTATTTATGGAGCAGTACCAGACAATATCATGTAATCCTCTCCCACATATGCTACAACACTAGAAGAGTATCAATAAAATGCAAGCTCTAATCAAAGAACGATTATTTTTCTCAGCATCTCAATTATTAAGTCTTCAAAACGCAATAAGATTCTAGCCCTCATGGCCATAATTATAAATGTATTGATAATGCCTGACAGGAATTCAGAAGCCAGAAAAATGGTTCTGCAATGCTAGCAAGAGCAAAAAAAAATCCTTATTTACCTGAAAGGAAGATAAGCCTGAATTTAAAATGACCTCTTCCTAAAAGAAACGCTTAGATTAAATGCTTAATCAGAAGAACTCATTTCCTGTTTCTGCTATTTTCTCTGCACATCACAAAGTCCCTTCTTATTTTAAAGATAAATTATCATTTAAGAGTGAAAAAAAAACTCTCCTCTTTTGGGGATAAATATCAAAAGTATTATAGGAATCAAAACAAATTTGATATATCTCTCCACAATTTTTACAAACTAGAGATAGATGGAGTATAGAATGTCAATCTTTCCCAATAGGGAATGCCACCCTGTTGTATGTCATTTTGTATGAATAAAATTTGATAACAGAGAGCAAACAGACCCAACACCCCTAAGCTCTCATTATCTTGTCAGCAATCATACCAAATATAGTATTTTTTTTTAAAAAAATTCTAATTACCTTTGATCTGGCATCAAAGAAGTTGAAATAAAAGTAGTCCTCAAAATTATGACCACAATTGGAATTGGAATGTCTGCCACTTATGTGGGTTGTTAACACTTATGTGGGTTGTTAAGTGAGTCAAACACAATTTTATGACCTTTTTGCCATGGTTGTTAAGTGAACCATGTGGTCGTTAAGCAAACTGGCTCTGCTAGTCGGGAGCCTATTGGGATGGTTGCAAATAGCAATCATGTGATGCTGCAATCGCTGTAAGAACCTGCCAGTGTGAAGTGCCCAAACTGCAATCATGTGACCATGGAGACACTGCTGTGGTCGTTAAGTATGAGGACTTATCATAAATCATTTGCTTTTAGCACTACCCTATCTTCAAACGGTTGCTAAGCAAATTGTTTTAAGTCGGGAACTATCTATAAAATTTATAATGCAAGCTAGGTAAGAAGTCGCTTACCCTGAAGATAAAGGGTAATTTTTTAATAAACAAATGGGTTTTTTATTTTCCTTTTTTAAATGCCAAGCTAAAATTTGAAATTGTATCATGACTTCTAACATTTAAGCTTCAATTTTCCCCTTTCTCTTTTGTTGTATCCAAGGAGACGGTAGCTCATTCAGGCTTTGCAGTTTTCATACACAGCTTGATCTCTGATATCTCCACTAGATAAAGGGGGGGAAGAGCTCCTAGATATATAGATCAAATGCAAGCAAGCTGGGTGGGGCTTTACAGATGTCAGCATGGCCAGTGATCAGAGATGAAATGAATAGTAGTCCCAAACATCTGGACAGCATCAGGTTGTCTTTCTCTGCGATAGACAATATAAAATTATGTAAGAATAATGATCTGCTTGGCATTAATCAGTGAAACAGCTTGCCTCTAGAAGCTGTGCTTGGTTTCCATCACTAGAGGTTTTTAAGAAGGTTTTTCTGGAATCATATAGAACAGTGATGGCGAACCTTTTAGAGATCGAGTGCCCCAAAACCGCCCTGATCCACCCCTGGCCTGCCCCCTCTACCCCTGCCCCTGCTTCACCCACTCCACCCCACCTACCCGCAGGGCCACCCACCACCTCCACAGCCCGCCGATCACCCAGGCGGCCCTGCAGTGCCATGGCAGTCACACCCTCCGTCCATACCCCGCAGCATCTTCTGAGCGCAACGGCGCGTGAGGGCAGAGTTTTGTCCCTGCTGCCATGTCCTTGGCTGTGCCGCTCCATGCGGGCCATTCCTGGGGGCTACTCTCCTCCGGGGAGCTGCTGGTAAGGAGGGGGTTGTGGGTGGAGGCGGGCTGGGGCGATGGCACACATGCCCACAGAGAGGGCTCTGAGTGCCACCTCCGGCATGCGTGCCAAAGGTTCGCCACCATTGCAAGAGACCAAAAGCCTCCTTCACAAAGCCATGTTTATTTTTCTTGACCCCTTAAGAGTTACTTCTGAATTCTGGAAATCAGCATTCTATTTCCCATATTAATTGCAAGGACAGGAATCATACTGTCGGTCCAAACTCTCAAAAACATTTGTTGTTGTACACAAATATCATACTATTCCCTCACAAGAGATATTTATGTGTCAAATCTACAGAACTAAAAAGTTTTATGTGTAAGGTAACATTTCCCAAAAATTATATTGATTATATAGGAATAATAGTAATATTAAAAAAAAGTTTGTTTGGGATGAAGATGAGCAAGCAAATAAATTAAAATTCACATTATACTTGAAAGGATAGCTTCAGCTACGGAGCTACCAAAAATTAGGTGTTCTCAAGCTGGAGACTAGGTCAAAACTGGGAACAGGAAGGTGATACTGGAAGAGGCGGGGCTAAAGTTTTTATGACCTAGTCTCAAGCTGATTGGCTAAGGCAACCCACCGGTGGATTATACATCTTCTCATGCTGGAGAAAGGCCTTTTACCTGTGACTCAAACAATTGAGAACATTGAGGTTTCTATCCCCTTTATCTTCTTCTATAAACAAAGATAAAGTCTTATAGTTCACCCACATACAGCTTCAGTACACTCATTAAAAATGGCAGATAAAGGTCACCTTCTACTCTTTGGGCACAAGGACTTTTCTCTTTCTTTCATAACTTTCTCTGTACAGTCTGCAAGCTAAATATTCAGAACCCGTTGCACCTGAATTTTGATCCTGTTACCGTACTATGGGGGCCCTTCAACCGTAATGACTTCAGAGACCAGGCACAAGGATCGCTTGTTCAGCACCACTGTAACTTCAAATGGTCACTGAATGAATGGCCATAACGCGAGGGCTACTTGTAATCCTTTTTAAAAAATAAAATAAAATCAACTCCACTGTCACCATGTTTGCAAGCTTTTAGGACCAGTTGTTTTGAACAGTTGTCTAGTTGGCTCCTATGCTTGTTTTCCTGCATATTTGAAACTGTCAACAGGTAATTTTCCCACCCTGTCTCTCCTTCACATCCACCCCCTCCCTTCCATAAGCTGCTGCTAAAAGGCATCCATGTTGCTGTTTATTGTTCTGCACTTCTTGCGAGATAAAAGCATAACAGCCCACTTTCTAAAATAGCTCAATAAATTTGTAAGACCGGCTTCAAATTAATATTGGCTCTTACAGAGTCCAGCTGCTATAGCTCCACTTGAATGCCAATTACCCTCCCTGTGACACTCCTCATATTGATAATACCAGTCTAACCTCAGGAAGATTAAGTTACTGGATATTACAGATATAGCAAAATAATAAATCCAAAAGTACAAAAAAGGGTGTGGAGTCACAGATTTCAGGCATCCCAAAGATATATACTCACTTTGGCAACTTCAAAAAACATTTGCCCCTTAAACAAAAATGTCAAAATGATAGATAGCATCATGATGGCACCCATCCTAAAATCTACTGCCTAAAGCAACTATTTCACATTACTTCACAACAGAACTGCCCCTGGTCTGGTATATAGAAAATGAAGAAAATTGAGGGTGGGGAAAGCAGCATTTAGTGAAAAACTTTAATGGATTTAAACCAATTTGGGGTTGCTGTTAGTGCTTTGTCCCAATCACAAACTGATGACGAACAAGAGCAAAGAAACCATACTGGTAAATGAGGGAGACTGCTATATAAGAAACACACACACACACATTGTGTCAGTGAATGCATACTTTTGTCTTTTACTTTTTAAAGCAGACATGTCAAACTTGCGACGTCATATGACGTCACGCAACGTATTGGAGCTTTTTTGCCATTGCCGGCAATGGGGTGGGCGCGGCTCCGGTATGATGAAACCGTCCCGCGGGCCGGCAGTTTGACACCCCTGTTTTAAAGCAAGTACTGAGTAATTAGGTCAGGAACTCCTGGAAAAATTACACCAAATGCAATCTGCTCCAGCAAATTGTGCTTCATGCAAATGCACATAAAATCACAACAGCTGCATTAACATCTTCAGAGAAGTGCTACTTTAGATAGCTGTCTACACATTCACTTAGCATAGATAGAGGCTTAAAAAAATCTTCCATATGGGATAATTTTTCACTTAGAATGAGAATGAGTTATAAATAGAGGTGCACTGTACTTAATAAAAGGCTGTGCAGACTCTACAGAAGTGTTTCAACACTATTCCAACTTTATTTAAGGCGTTCTGACCTCAAAATCCCCATATTTCAACCTCAAAATAGAGGCCTTTCTACTTTGTAGGATCACTTCCACAGAGGTCAAGGCAGCTTATTTTGAATTAAAATTCAAAATATTCCATCTAGTAGGTTTGTTTACCATTCCATTTTTAATGAACCTGTGTAATTTTTGCAGCTGTATAAATTTGTATTTCTAATCTGAAGTCTAGCATAACTTTGAATTACCCATCATTTGTTTTATGACTGTGTTTATGACACATCATAGCTTGCCGAGCTGCATCAACACAGCTACTCTGCTTTGTCAATTATGATTTATGCCCTAATGTGAATCAAATTATGCAGATGATCAGAAAAGCAGTGGTTAAAACAAAACATGATCTAGCACAATGTTTAAATGTAATTAAGATTGAGGACTGCAGATCAACACAGTTATCCCATGAGTTATATTGCTAAGGGTATGATCTAAGGCACGGGTGTTAAACTCACCACGTCACATGACGTGTCACGACGTATCGTGACTCTTTTTGCATTGCCAGCAATGGGGTGGTATTGTGAAACTGGCCCACGGGCTGGCAGTTTGACACCCCTGGTCTAAGGACATCCAATTTAGGGGATAACTGTAATAAATGTTTTTTTTAGGATAATTATCACCACAATATTACATCAACGGAAATCAGAAGGGGCATTGTCTTACCTGAACGCCTTTTCTCAGCATGATGAATGGAGAATCCATGAATGGGTTAAATGTGCTCTCCTACCCAATTAGACCAAATCAGCCAAGTTGCCATGCCCAGCAGGGCTAGGTCACGCCCCAGGTTCGAAAAGAGCGAAGCAAATGACTGTACGGTGTGTTGGCTCCCAGATCCCTGACACTGGACCTGACTGCTGACAAGGGATGGGGTTGGATTCTCCATTCATCATGCTGAGAAAAGGCATTCAGATAAGACAACGTCCCTTCTCCAACATAAAGAATGGAGAATCCACGAATGGGATTTACCAAAGCCCTCTAGTCCCTATGGGTGGGAAGCAGACTGGGCCTGTGTCATTGCTATCGGCACTACCTGCTGTAACACCCTTCGGCCAAAAGAGGCCTCTGCAGAAGCAAACATATCAAGCTTGTACTGCCGCACAAAAGGAGAAGGCGAAGACCACATCGCCGCCATGCAAATATCCTGTATGGAGGCTTGCGTAGCCCATGCAGATGTAGCGGCACTACGGGTGGAGTGTGCTGTCAGATGACTTGGAACCGGCAAGGAGCGCGTCTGATATACCTCTGCTATGTAAGACTTGATCCACCTGCTGATGGTGGTAAAAGAAACCCTCTGACCCTTAGAGGCTGGTTGGAATGAAACAAAAAGGGCTTCCAACCTGTGAAAGGCAGCCGTCTGTCTGACGTAATAACGCAATGCCCTGCGGACGTCCAGAGTGTGCCATTGCCGTTCCAAGTCATGAGACGGGTTAGGACAAAAGTCCGGTAATACAATTTCCTGTGACCTGTGAAACATGGTATTAATTTTAGGAATAAAAGATGGGTCCAACCGCAGGACCACTCTGTCCTGGTGAAATACGCACAAGTCGTCCCTGACAGAAAGGGCTGCCAGCTCCGAGATGCGCCTAGCCGAGGTCACCACAACCAAGAAAGCCATCTTGAGAGACAAGGAGCGTAGGTTGCAGGTTCTGTTGGGCTCAAATGGCGACCCGGTAACGGCCTGTAGGATTCATGATAACTCCCAAGTGGGATACCAATGAACTATGGGTGGTTTGCTGTTCGTGACCCCTTTAATAAAGTGACCCTTCGTCACTTCCACGACACGGTCGCAAAGCGCCATGTGCTCGTCCTCACAGACAATGTGGCTGCAAAGGCTTATGTCAACCAACAAGGTGGTACTCGGTCTTGGTCTCTCATGGCTGAGGCACAGTTGGGATCCTGGGCAGAACAGAACCTGCTCTCCCTGAGAGCAGAGCACATTTCAGGCGAGGCAAATCGGTGGGCGGACTACTTGAGCAGCTTGACTAAACCATTCCGAATGGTGTCTGCATCCGGATCTCTTCAGGGAGATCACGCAGAGGTTTGATCAACCGATTCTTGACCTGTTCACCTCTCCGACAAACTCACAGCTTCCACAGTATAGCTTCCATGGTTTTTCTTCCATAAGGGAAGAAGCGACCACCCGATCTTTTAGATAGGTGGTAAAGTACCCTCTGTTTTTCTCTGTTTTCCACTAGATAGGGGGAAAGGGCTTCTCCGAAGAGACGCCCGCCCTGGTATGGAGCGGCAGCAACGCGCCATTTATGCTTGGTGTCAGCTCTCCAACTCCTGAGCCAGAATAAGCACTGTGCGGTGACACTGGATGCTATGGCATGGGTCGAAAACCTGGCCGCCTGAAGGGACACATCTGCCATATACTCCAGGGCCGCCCGCAATTTGGTTAAGTCCTGATGGACTCTTACCTCTCCGGGGACATTCTGGACTGGAGCTCAGAGCCAAATCAAAGATATCCTGGCGAAAAATGAAGTTGAGGTGGACGCTCTAATAGCCCACGCTGAGGCCTGGTGTGTCCTACAGAAGAACACCTCGGATTTCCTGTCCTCGGCCTTCAACACCTCCGCCATGTCCCCAGGCACCTTGGAATCTAAACATATGGGAGTTAGAGACTCGTCCACGCCAGGCTCCTCTAGCGCCTGATTCAGGGTTGACACCGTGTCCACCAACTTATGGTCAATCCCCCTGAAGGAAAAAGTACCCAGTGAACCCCATTGCCCCTGAATGGAGTTCAAGAACATAGGAGGGCAAGGGATCTGTTGGTGCTTAATTACTGGTTCTGAAAACAACGGATCAGACTCCTGACTAGGTACCTGCTTCGGCATCTGGTCAAGACCCATCTTGCCAGTTGTACAGGCCTTACGAAGCAGAAATGGGAAGCACGAAGGATTGAACAACCCCACTAGGGGAGGAGCCTCCGAGGGAGCTTCCTCATCATCTGACCACTGACCCTCTGCGTGAACATACTCCACATACTCGGAAACCTCGCTCTCACCTGAACAAGGGGGCGAGGTGGTATCCGGGTATTGATAATCACCGAACTGCGATAGACCCAGCGAGGCCATAGGAGACAGTGGAGCAAAGGTTGCCTGTGGCCTCCCCGTGAAAGCCATTGCTTGTGCAACTGCCTGGGAAATCCTGCAGTTGGTCTGAGAAAGATGGTTGCTCCGCTTGCCTAAGACCAGCAGCGATGGGAGTAAACGTGGCCTTTGGGATCTGCAACTGTTCTGCAAAGGTTGGATTCTCTGTGGCCTCCGGTGCCTGAGGAGGGCTTTGAGGCCTTGTGTCCTCTTGGAATAAGGTGCTCTTGCTCATAACCAGGAGAAGAACCCTGGCCAGGGCTCCGTTCTGGGGACCATACTAATTGGGCAGGAGAGCACATTTAACCCATTCGTGGATTCTCCATTCTTCATGCTGGAGAATGTGTGCATTACTTCTGCACAGCAGTTTCCTTCTTCCTCCATACTTCACAGTTAAAAAGTTATAACAACTTGTTTTCTCAGGAAAAAAAAACCTATGAGAAGAGATAAAACACTGCCTGTTTCCTATTATTGCTTCTAACAACGTTCTGCTAATTTCGTCCACCGGACTTCCACAGAATGAAAAGCCTGCTTCAGAAACTAGACTTCTTAAAGTGCCAAATGATTGTTATCAGCTTGTTATTTTAATAGACCCTGCACTTTAAAATAAGCTTGAACCATCTGCTCCTTTCTCTAGTTATACAGAAGGCAGAATCAACCTCCAGCCATGCACAAGAATATAGAATGCCAATCTTTTTTACTTAACTCTGCTTTTCATGGAACTCTTGCTGCCAAGAGTCTTTAGAAGCTTCTCCAAAGAACCAAACCAGCACCAGACTCCACAATTGCATAGTGGGGTTTTTTTCTTCCCACCTGATGCAGCCTGTCGAAGGCAGTTTTGCAATTGTACATTTTTACAGACATGAAGGAATGAATGTGTGGCTCCTTACACAATCACCCTTAGCAATAAAGGCACAACTACATGTTTGAATGCCCTGCAAAAAGTCATTTATAGCAAGCTAGTGGGTAAGATGCCAAGCTAAAAACCAGGAGACTGTGAGTTCTAGTTCCGCCTTCAGATATGAAAGCAGCTGGGTGACTTTGGGTCAGTTACTCTCCTGCAGCCCAACACATCGCAGGATGTTGTTGTGGGGTAAACAGGAGGAAGGAGCATTAGATATGTCTGCCACCCTAAATTATTTATAAAATTGATAAAAAATAGAAGAATTAAATATAGAAATGTCTATGATATTTTCAAAGGTTTTGCTCTAAACATCTATAAGATGCAATGTACTTTCCAAAGACCTCGTCCTACTCTTCTGCATTTGCTTTTGCAGCCACAGCTTGTGGCAGGACACTATTATTCTAAGGAATTCAAAACTTTTTTTTCCCCCTTTGTATCAGACAAGGGACATTTTACCATATATACTCACAGTTAAACTGATCCTTGAATTTTTAATCAAAATAGCATGAAAAATGTGCCACCCACAAACAGGCTAAACCATATTTTTCATTGTATTTTGGTTAAAAAAATTGAGTCTGTTTATCCACTCTTGGAGTATATACAATATTTCCTTACATTGTATGCATTAGTTATAAAAATACAACTTGATTTCTTAAAGGAAGTACTTTTTCATTATATTTTTCTAACAATTGTTTTTCAGAAAGCAGTTTGTGACAATGGAAATGAAAGATACATAGACGTGTTTTTTGTGTTCAAAATACAAGATTGGAATATTTTTTCCCCAGCAATGTCCACCTTGTTTTGTGTCAGTTTTCACTCTCACTATATAGGTTAAGACCACTTTCCCGACCCTTACAATCTTTACCCACATCCGAGATTCAGAATGCTACAATTCAAACCCTCTTAGGGGACAGTAGATTAGCAAAGGCCACAGTAAGGTATCTATAACCAGTAGTACGTCCGTAACACTTTTGAACCTTTGGGATTTAACTTACTTAAAATGCAGTGTCTTTATCCATAAGATAAATTATGTAATCTTTTTATTGTGGGATAAACTAACTTTTCTGCATTATAAAAGAGTTGCATCTTCATAACACTAATTTACAGCACTGTTGATTCCATGAAAAAATATGTGTTTAACAACTGTAGCATTTGCCACAAAGAATTTGATAACTGAGTAGTTATAAATAGGGCCCATATGGCACTGACCAATGCTTAAAGATCCCATGCTGTTATCATTCCAGGGAAAGAACTGTGTGCTTCGGATGGACCCTAAAGCTACAGTACTTTTTTTTCCCCCTTGCTGTGACCGTCTTCCTGAAATTCTATTAGGGCTATTATACAACTGCTGGGCCCCCTGCTTTTCAACTCTCCTTAAATGCTCATTTTCATCTCAAATACCAGCAGGGGAGACTCAGCTAGGAGGACTGTCACTTTATTTATTTATAAGGACATTTGTAGTCTGGGATTGTGAGACAGATACACCAAACTCATCGCAAATTTGTAACAATAGAAGCGGTTTCGTTTGGCATTTGTTATGATATGCATAAAATTCAAAGCTGGCATTTAGGCGCTGAATTAACATTAATTAACATTAGTGCTGATCAGCAGTACTAGGTAGGTGTGGTTAAAATGTAGAAAGTCCTTGATTGAGTTTCAACATCTTTCTTTTTCTTTTCTTTTTTTTAAAAATAAAATCAGTTTGGGATGGGAATAGCTACCTAAAACTGTAAATGCTGTTCCCAGGAAGAGATACAAGACTAGATAAAATACGAGTCTGACTCAATGGCTTTTATGACAATTTAATGATGCTAACAGAGCAACTGCAAAATATTATAAGTATGACAAATATCAGGTTTAAGTTTCAAAACAGCCAAGCCCAAATCTTAGTTCCAGACAGAATTATTTAATATGGTTTGTTCCAGGTGTCTGGCCAAAATTCCAATTTGAGAAGAAACCATTTCATGCTGCCATAAAGGAAACCTTTATAAGAAGGGGAGAGGGAGAGGAGCTTTATTGTCACTTTTTCTGTGAATAAATAGGCTACATCTGATAATTCAGTAACCAAAGCTAGATTCAGGATTATAGAACTAGAAGGGACCCTGATCGTTCAGTTTGACCTCATGGTCAGCACCCAAGTCCAAACTAAACCTAAAGGCACATGGCTGTTTATTTTCTGCTTGGACATGCATAGTGCATGGAGACCCACTAACACCGTTTCTTCTGTCAAACTACTCTCATTGTGAAGAAGTTTTCCTAACCCTCCATTAGCATCAACCTTCTTATATCTTAACTTCATCACTCTGCAACAAAAGAGAACCAGATTGACCTTTTATAAGACAACCTTTCAAATCTCTCTCATATTCCCCTGCCATTAACTTTTCTCAACACTAACTATACTCAGTTCCTTCCATCTCTGTTCATATGACTTAGTTACTAGACCACAGGTTGGCAATCTGTGGCTCTGGAGCCGCATGTGGCTCTTTGAGCCTTCCCCTGCGGCTCCCAGCCTCCTCTGCCATTTGCAGAGACAGAGACAGAGAGAGGCACTTGCGCTTCCCTCCCCCCCCCTGTGTTAAAAAAAAAAGAGAGTGGACTCATGGTGTTCTCCAAGAGCTGAAAAGCTTACTGGGCAGAGCACCTCCCTTTGCTTCGTCTCTGCAGAAAGCAGGAAGGGCAGGAGAGAGCTAGCTAGCCCAGCTATGCTGGCTCAGGAATTCTGGGAGTTGAAGTCCATGAGTCATAAAAGAGCCAGGGTTGCCTACCCCGAGCTTGATAAAGAACAGCTTGAAGCCAGCTTGCCAGGTGAGAAGATTGGAGAGAGGGAGAGAGGGAGAGGGGGGGAGAGAGAGAGAGAGGAAAAAGAGAGGAAAAAGAGAGAGAGGAGAAAGAGAGAGAGAAAGAGAGAGGGAAAGAGAGAAAGAAGGAGAAAGAGGGAGAGAGAGGGAGGGAGGGGGGAAAACAGAGAGAGTGTGTGTGTGTGAGTGTGTGTGTGTGTGTGTGTGTGTGTGTGTGTGTGTGTGTGTAAAATGGTAAAAAAGGATATGTAGTGTTATCTTCATTTTAGATATCAAAAGGGTTTTGCGGCTCCCAGTGTTTTGTTTTCATTGGGAAACGGGTCCAAGTGGCTCTTTGAGTGTTTTGGGTTGCCTACCCCTGTTCTAGACCCTAATCGATTGTTCAAATTCTGACTCCAAAGTGCCCCTCTACTGGCATTCATTTCACAGAACAAGTCAGTCCTGATGCTTTCGGTTTATATCACTTTTAATACATATAGAATGCAACAAGAATAGGAATAAATTGTATAATGAAATCCATTTTAGTGGTGGGCTAGTACTCAGTTATTTCACAGAGATAAAGCAGGCCCCATATATAGTGACATTCTCCAGAAATTTTTTATAACAGATATGAGAAACATGTGGTTCTGCAGATTTGCATAAATACAATATTCACTGGCACCAGACAATATGAACAATAAGTGATGCTGGGAATTACAAATCAGTTAATATCTAGGAAATTGCAGATTCTCCTGAAAAGGGGTGTTGTCTTACCTGAACGCCTTTTCTCAGCATGGTGGTGTAGAATCCACTGATTGGGTTATTTCAGCCTTCCTGCTCAGAGAGACTAAGTCAGATCTTTGGTCATGCCTCCCTTTGGGTGTGTCTTCCCAGTTTTGACGAGGCGAAGGATCCTGACAAAGTCTGACGCAATGACTCCAAAATACAAAAAAAAAAATGACAATACGCAAGCCTAGACACCTATCCAAGGGAGGGTGTGGATTCTACACCACCATGCTGAGAAAAGGCGTTCAGGTAAGACAACGCCCCTTCTCCAGCATGGTGGATGTAGAATCCACTGATTGGGACATACCAAAGCCCCCCATGTCCCTAAGGGAGGGAAGGTCTAGGCTGCTGTCTCCCTAGAGGAAACAACCTGTTGAAGAACCCGTCTGCCAAATGTGGCGTCCGCCGCAGCAAACCTATCGATCTTATAGTGTGTAATGAAAGATGATGGAGATGACCAAGATGCCGCCCTGCAAATCTCCTCCACAGAAGCCTGGGTAGACTAGGCCACAGAGGTCGCTGCGCTGCGCGAGGAGTGAGCTGTGATAAGAGCTGGGACCGGAAGTGACTGGGACGCGTAGGCCCTAGCAATGCAAGCCCTGATCCACCTGCCAATGGTGGAAGAAGAGACCTTCCTGCCCATGGTAGAGGGCTGAAAGGAGACAAACAAGGCCTCCGACTTGCGAAAGGTCGCAGTACGCTTGATGTAAAGACGCAGAGCCCTGCGTACATCTAGCTTGTGCCACTGGCGTTCTAGACGGTGAGAGGGATTTGGACAGAAACTTGGCAAAACTAAATCCAATGACCTATGAAAACCGGTGTTCACCTTGGGAATAAAGGAGGGGTCTAATCTAAGGACCACTCTGTCCTCATGGAAGGTACAGAGATCCTCCCTGACCGAGAGGGCGGCCAATTCCAAAATCCTTCTGGCCGAAGTGATTGCAACTAAAAAGGCCACCTTCAAGGAAAGAAAATGCAGAGAGCAAGTCCTGAGGGGCTCGAAAGGAGAGGTGGTTAAGGCCTGCAACACCGTGGGTAAATCCCAAGATGGGTATCTGTGTACTGTGGGAGGACCAGAATTGGCCGCCCCTTTAAGAAAGGTGGAGATAGCTGGGTGGTGAGAAAGTGGACCCAGATTGTCGCAGGTGAGGACCATGAACAAGGCCACAACCTGCCTACGGATGGTGTTAGTGGACAAGTCCTTGGAAATGCCCTCCAGCAGATAATCTAAAATGTTAGGGACTGTAACTGAAAGGGGATCTAATTTGTGTGAGATGCACCACTGGCAGAAATTTCTCCACGTGGCGTCATAGATCCGGTTCGTCAAGGGGCGTCTGGAGACCTGGATCATAGAGATCACCCCCTGAGGAATAGGCCTGCTTAGCTAGACTCTCCCGCTCAAGTGCCAAGCGGTTAGTTGAAGCCACTGCGGATCCGGATGCTGGAGCTCCCCCTGGTTGAGAGCACAGACCTGCCAACGCAGGCCAAGGCAAACAGTCTGGCAAGAAAAAACCGGCCTAGTAGGCCCTACTAAGCAAGGGAGACAAGATGGCGTCCGCCCATGTGCTCCCAAAATGGCAACCGCCCAACAACCACGCGGGCAAAATGGCGGCTGCAACTCCTCGAGTCTTGTGAAGACGACGGAGCCGATTAAATGCTAGGGGGAAATAGCGAAGAACGACCCCCCCGGGCTCCCCAATCCTTCCCTCCGTCCTCGGAACTTGCGTTCTGAAGGAAAAGGCTCCGCGTGAGCCTCCGCTGCTGGAACCTCGTGGCACGGAGTCCTAGGCGATTCGCCCGGCAAGAGGCTGTGATCCGCCGATCCGCAGCTTGCAAAAAAACGGGTATGAGCTACCCAACGATCCTGCTTCTGGAGAGGGCCAAAAGCCCCGAGGGAGGGGAAGGGAGCCCTGCCAGAGCCTGAGATTTCAATAAGGAGGAAGGACAGAGTCCTTTTGTTGAGATCAGCCAAAAGTCAGAACAAAGAATTTTGATCAATTTGGAAAGAATTTAAAAGAAAGCCAATTTTGATTGAATAATAGAAAAAAACAATGGAGCCAAAAAAACCTGCGTTCTGCTGAGCCTAAGACTAAGTCAAAACTGGGAAGACACACCCAAAGGGAGGCGTGACTAAAGTTCTGACTTAGTCTCTCTGAGCAGGAAGGCTGAAATAACCCAATCAGTGGATTCTACATCCACCATGCTGGAGAAGGATTTAAGGACCCCCATCACCCACAGTTGTGTGTCACTCAGGTAATACTTAGCCTGATATTTATACCATACAATGCAAAATCTCTGTTCTATTAAAATTATGAATCCTTGATGTCAGACATTGTCTGGCTAGTAACAGAATAAATTCTTCCCTATTTTGACTTTTTCAAAATGATTCCTATTATCCTATAACCTTTCCCTGTGGAAAAATATTTATCAAAGTTATTGTATGCTACAGGAAATACTATTACAGTTTCTCCTCCTGTAACCAGCAATAGGACTTAATTGATTACCCTAATTCGAACCCTATTAAGATTATTGTTTGCAGCAACCAATAAAGTTAGAAGAGAAGGAAGGAAAACATACAGCATAATTACTTAAAAAAGAAGCATAGGAGGTAAAACACATGATTAACTTTTGAAGAACAGCCCAATGTCTTTTAAAATATAACATTCTAATCTTACATACATACTCTTTTTATGCAAATGGTCTCTTGGCAAAAAAAATGGCAGTTACTATTTTGATCCTCTACTTAATTCATTAGATTTATAGCCAAATTTCTTCTACGTGTCAGCATGAAAAGTGCTTCTTCCTCCAACTGTTCCTACCACAACAATACTGATTAAAGTCAGTCAATTAGCCTCCATGACTTTGTAAGAAGTTCAACCTGGATCCCCAATCCTGAACAGGGAAACACACACACACACACACACACACACACACTTTATCTGTTCAGCTTGGATCACCATCCCAAGCACCCAGCAAAGAAAACCAATAACTTGTCAAATTCAATTACATGGTTCCTTTTTTTATTTTCATTGGAAAGTGCCTATGCCTACAAGTTGGTGTGAGTGTTCATAAGAACAAAGGGGACGGGGAGGAAATGCCACAAATGAAGGCTTATCATGGATCAGTAAGAAATGTGCTGGGCCTCCAGGGATTTGCAATGTGAACTCATTGTTCCAAAACTGACTGAAGAACCTGTGCAAATACACAAGATCTCCCCCTTCACACTCCTGTCTCTGCAAATCAAGCTTACCTTATAATTGCTGGAATTTACCCACGAGGTAGCAAGACCATCAACCATTTTATCCAGCATGGTCTGATCATGTTCAAGGTCAGCAGATTTCTGTCTATCTGAGAAATAATCTATCAGTTCTTGGCCAACCTGAAGTCGTTTCCCAACATCTTTCTGCAGGACCTGCATCAAGCAGGACTCCATTGTGGGTTCCATAATGTTCTAGAAAGAGGGCAGAGGCAGAAGAGAAATAGAGGGCGGTAGGTTTGAAAAGTCCTCCTGCAGATATTATCCTTGAGGTCGCCTCTTTGTTTGAAGAAAGTTACCAAGGTCCTGGATTTCAAAGATGTAATTCTGGGAATGACAACAATGCACCATGTGTGTCTAAAGAGCAGCTGGTAGGTTATTAAAAGGTCAATTCAAATAACTAGTAATAGATAAATAAAGCAGAAAGCAGACCAGCCAGGCTGTAGGACCAGGTTTGTGATGGTTTCCAAATCAGCAGTCCATCCTGAAAGAAATTTTAAAGAGGCAAAAGTTAGTGGCGAATATTGAGCAGAAATCTACATTGCACAAAATCCCAAATTTCCTTTTAGAAAGAATGAATTTCCCTTGCAGTTCTCTTTCAATTCAGTTATGACAACTAATAAAGGCTCTAAAAACGGGGACTAAAAACTTGTGTGTTTTTGTATCTTATGTAGTACTGAAGTCTGTCTTAAAATTAAAGCATGAAGCTTTAGCGTAATAAGATGTCAAGTGTTCAGAAAATGCATGCTCGCGCACGCATGCGCGCGCACACACACAGACACAATCACCCCATTATATTCAGTAACAAAAATATGAATCTAATATGGACTATCAGGAATCATATTTAAATAGAGAAGACACTTTGCTACAGGATCTATGCATCCAAATCTGGTACTACATCAAGGGAAAAAAAGAGGAGAAAATGCACAACCAAGATACTGAATAGCAAGGTTTAGGATAGTCTTAAGAGAAATCAATACTGGATGATGGTTTCTAAATACTAAAACAAGCATCATATTTAGAATATGTCTTAACTGATACTGTGGGAGATGCGCCATAATCAGGAATGTCAGAATGCTATCCTGAAACTTTCTCTTGCTGCAGGGCAAGCAATACACTGGCATGAGCGTTTCATCATCTGCAACACTCCCAGATAGCATCTACAGGTCTCCGCATATATCTCTGCCCTCTTTGGGGTTTTCGGAATTGTGCCTGTCTTTCCCACTGAACATTATCAGAGCTTCGCATGGATCCTTCCTAGAGATGTGCAGCTATTTGGATGCAAAGAAGGGAAGCTTCTTCTCTAGTTACACATTTATTCTATTTGTCAGCAGCTTCTTAAAGGAGCCATGGCTTTCTCAAGGCTTGCCACACTTCCATCTGAAAACATGTGAATTAAGGAGGTGTTAAAGGAGGAAGCAAACAGCCTTACCACATAGCATTGTCAAATTATCTCCTTGCTCGGCTTAATATAAAGTTCTTATCGCAAAATACAGCACTTGGTTTCTGCCAGATATAACACCCAAGTAGATCCAAAAGATACTCATTTGATCTACCTGTGCACAGAACATTCCCCCAGAAGCCTGGAAGGCTATCCAGCCTACTTGTATAAACTGCAAATATCATGTTTCATGATATCCACTGGCAAAGTTTTCTAATCTCAAGACACCTGGCATCCTCAGAATTTCTTTCTGAAGGCAACCAGGCTCCTAAGTTGGCACACTCCTATTTCTAATGCAACTGAAGCCATGAACTCACATACTATGGGTTAACATAATTCTAAATAGAAAAAGTTGGATTAAACTGTCAGTATGCAGACTCCCCTTGTTATGGCTATTAATTTAATGACTTCTCTGAGGTAATGCCAAATAAATGCAGAGGCACTTAGCTCTATTGCCCAGGTTATTATAAGAAGCTCAACCATAGGTGAAATCCGCATGTTAATTTGAAAACAATTTACATTGCAATGATTGGTATGTACATTTGCAGAAACCTGAGTTGACAAAATATGCATTCTTACTCTCTTAACCTGTTTCACCAGCTAAGGAAAGACAAAAATACAACAGTGCAAGAGGTACAATAGATTGCTTAAAGTAGTTGCAATTAGCAAAAGAATTGCTTATAAAAACTGAAACCTTGGTTTCTACCACTACCACACAACATGGTACAATAGTGGAAAATGGTGTGTTCAAGCAGGAATGGGGATCCCTGATCCAGAGAAATTGTGGAAGAAATATTTCCTTAAAGCCATCTGACGCAGCCTTACCCTTTCAGGCATCTGGTATTACTAGACTCCTACACCAAACAGGTTTGGATATGCTTTTTTGGCTGCTTGTTAAGAGTAATTTTGGAATGAGTAAGTAAATAAATAATAACTCCCTCACTTTACCATGTTAAATAGTGACTTTAAGAATGAATTTGATTACACAACCTGAATTTTCAGCAAGATAAGTGGCACCACTGCTACCATGTAAACTATCAGGGATGGGCGATACACATCTAGGCCCAAGTTTATGGCTCAACAAATATTTCTAGATTACCAATACTAATAAGCAGCATTCATGCTTTACTGGGCATTGAAACAATTCAGAATTTTGCATCTGTGTCTGCTTGTCTAGATAAATAGATTATATCTATTTCATTTAGAGTTATTTGAGTTCACATAAATGAGTCTTATTCAGACGAAGCAGGACTTATGTTGGCTAAAGGTTGGACAGCTAAACTATACTGTTTGCAATCTCATCACTATCACCACCATCACCATGAATGCCTTTCATTCAGAAGTGCAAAGCTGCATAGCTAGCACTTCCTCTTCTCATTACAACACCATGATAGATGATCTTCCATGATTGAGACTGGCCCTGAGTATAGGCCTCTCCAGCACCCATCCAGCACTACCTGAAATACATACCGGTATATAGACAATTAATGCAAGTTTTACTTTGTCCTTTGCACTACTTGCAAACAGAATTTCTCACAGACACAAGGAAAGTACACACTGCAGGTTCTCATCATGACAACAGGGCCAGCTCTTCTGTATCACTTTACCAGCAGCTGCAGCCTCGCTCTTCCCTGCCCCCTTATAACAAAATGAATTTCCCCCATGTGTGTACTCTACTTTATTAAGTCTGACAGATACACAATCTCCTTCTGTCCTCCGGCCATGCTCCATAGTCCTTCAACCTTGCACCATTACTTGGAATAGAGGAAAACTGCTGCCTGCCCGCAGAGAACATTCTCTTACCCTTAAAGCACTCAAGTCCAGCAAGTCCCTTTTCATTTGATAAAAAGAGGGTAATCTAATAATAATAATATGGCATGTCCCTGGTTCTGCAAAAAAAAGAAAAGTAGGGCAACACTTGAAGGAAAACGGGTCAGGTTCAGTATGTGTGTGTGTGTGTGTGTGTGTGTGTGTGTGTGTAAACCTTGATAAGTAAACAAGCAGAAGAAGACCTAAAGGTATCATGGCGGCCAAAACATTAGAAGTGTAGTCTAAATCAATGGTTCTTAACCTGGGTGATATTGCCCCCCCAGGGGGCGATTTCGTTTTTCAGGGGGGGTGATGGAACGAAAAGGGGCAACGCGGGAGCAAAGGAACGAAAAGGGGATGATATGGGGGCGATGGAGAGGTTTGGGGAACACTTTTGAGACTTTTTCATACAGTGAATCGCTGTTTATCTGATGGAGGGGGGAGCGCTTCTTTCGAAACATCGCATGCTGAGTGGCTCTGTAAAACATTTTGTATTGTACTTTTTTAGCATGCACTCCAGCTCGACATTATATTTTCTTTGTGTCTTTTTAATCCTTTTTACAGTGTCCGTGACTATATATAGTTTCCTCGAATTTTAATTTAGTTTCAGAGTTTTCGTCTTGAAATTCTTAGTTCCTACATTGCGGTTTGTTCTTATACCCTTTTTATATTTCTTTTTGCGTCTTAAATTTCACTTGCAATTCAATCATTAAATGTTACTGTTTTTCTTTTCGGGCATTTCACTTTCTTGCAATTGAATTTTGTTTTCAGTGGTCATTACATTTAAGCGTCTTGAATAAACAAGATAATAATGAAAAACAAGATAATAATGAAATACACGTATCACGAAGTTGGGGAATGAAGTGACGGGTGGCACCAAAATTTTTCACACAGTTGAGATATGGAAATAAAGACTGGAAATAAATTGTTTGCATCGATATGCCCTGATGACAATTTTAAAGAAAACAAAAAAAGTGTTTGGATAAATTAAAGAATTGTTTCCTATGTTGTGTTGGGGGAGGGGGGCAATGACAACTTCCTCATTGGCTCAAGGGGCGATTTGTTCAAAAAGGTTAAGAACCACTGGTCTAAATGACCTTTATCAAATCAGAGGAGACTTCTGCAGATCACTCTCTTCTTTCCCTTATCAGACAATATGGGAGGAGAGCCCCCTTCATCTGCAGGGCAAAGAATCAAAGACTTAAAGCTGCCATGAGTTGCAGCTCACTTATCAGACCTCCTGTTTTTTCTTTTTTTTCAGGTCATCATTCCTGCCAGCCTCTTCTTTTATGAACAGCAGCTAGACAGAGCCTGTAAAGTAAACCAGTTCCTCTCTAGCAGAATAAGCTGCCTGTTAACTGTGCTGTATTCTGTTACTGCCTGCTTTTCCATCATTCTAACAAAAACATTTATTTTAAAGGAATAAATATCATGACCAATGTTCATCCAACAGTTAGATTCCAGCTGAAGTCTCAGACGTTGGACAAGAAAGTTCATAGCAGTGAAAAAAAAATAAAGGAAAAAAAGTCCCCCAGTTTTTAATTAATGAGATGTAGGGCATTGTAAATGTAATCAAAAATATCAAAGGGCCTTGTCTCTTGCCTATTTTTGTTTTATTTGGTCTTATCCTAGGATAATTTCATTTGGCTGCTCCTGCACATTTTTGCTCACTTCACTTCCCTCTCCTATGTTTTTCTTCAAAATAAGAATGAAGTCAAACAATGGTTCTTTCTCTCTTTTATTTCTTCAGAAACATGTAACAATCCCGATGATTTCTTTTCTGTTTACCTTTGCCCTTGTTTAATAAATTCAGATTTTTTTTCTTCCAAGATTTCTTTTCATCCGAGTTGTAAATCAGATTGTAAACCCTGTAGCAAACTTAAGACTTTTGTTTTGTAAAGTGCTTACATAAGAATCTATCCTATGAGTGGGGTTGTACTCACAGGATGAGTTCCTGGAAAACAGGAGGGAATGTATTAAGGACTCTCCTGAAGAATATGACAAGGGTTCCTGAAGGCTGCAAAAGGAACAGGAAATTAGAAAATAAGCATAGTTTTAAGATTGCAGGAAGAAGCATTATTAACCTGCACTATAGTGATAATACTACATTGAAAACTGACAATGCAAAGGATCTGGAAGATCTAAAAGTCAAGGAAGACAGTGAAAATGGGATTAAAAATATAAAGAAGACCAAATAAATGACAAGTAGAACAAGCAGCCATGGAATTTGACAATGAAAATACTAGAAACCATGGTGGCGCAATGGTTAGAAAGCAGTATTGCAGGCTAATTCAGCTCACTGCCAGGAGTTCGAACCTGACCGGCTCAAGGTTGACTCAGCCTTCTATCCTTACGAGGTTGGTAAAATGAGGACCCAGATTGTTGGGGGCAATATGCTTACTCTGTGAAGCGGTATGTAAGTCTATGTGCTATTGCTATTGCTACGGAAGTGGTGGATAGCTTCTGCTTTTTAGGATGAAACATCAATAGTAAACAGTAAAAGGAACATGCTAAAAAGTAGCTCCTGGTAGAGCAGCCATTAAAATGGAAAAGTTGTTCAAATGCTGCGATGTATTTATACCTACAAAGGTAAGAATCAGGCAAACCATAAAATTCTGTGACATTATGAAAGCACAAGTTCAACTTTAAGGAAGAAGGATAGGCAGAGTATTGATGCATTTGGAGTATGGTGCTGGGGAAAACTCCACAGAATCCAATGGACAATCAAGAAAACAAACCAATGAGTCATTGACCAAATCAACCCTAACTCAACAAATTATTCTACTTCATACTCAAAGGCTTCCTTCCAGAAGCCACATTCCCTTCCTTAATCTCCCTTCCTCAAACCAAGAATATTCCATTACAAAATATTATGCTCACATTCTTTCCTAAACAATACAATACCCACTGCACTCACATACCAAAAGGGTTTGCTTCATTCAGATCCAAAAAGAACTGTGCTGTGGTATTTGCATGTCAGCTAGATGCAAGAGTAGCTCAATTAAAACTTTGTTTTAAGATCTCTAAGGAACCTGGTTAAATTATCATACATTTCCCAGATAGAGATGCACATCAGAAAGAGACTGCTTCTTGAGAAACAGTAATCCTTTAACTTAAACTGAAGATTCCTGTAGTAGTTTAAAGATTATTTACTGTGACATATTTTATGCGGACTGCTTGCAATAAACAACAAATTGCACACATATAAAGAGACCAGCAGCAACTGCTTCTGATCCTTCGCTGTTTAAATATATATACTATTTCTTTTCCTATTTCCTCTAATACACCAATTCACCTCACTGCAGGGAGTCCTCAACTTACAACTGTTCACTTAGCAGCTGTTAAAATCTCCCAAAAGCTACTAATGGCCCAGTTTCAGAGTTCCAATCTGGCCCCTCCAGGTCACATGACACTATTTTAGGTCTCATCAACCAGCCCACATTTACTGCCTTTTGCAAATGTGACCCTGCAGTCATATGACCACGATTTACAAGTTTTGTCAGAAACCGGTGTTTCTCTCTAATTTCTGGCAAAAAAACACCCAACAGCGAACAATGGGCTCCCTTAATAACCACTTTGTTTGCTTAACCACTACTGCAGCGGAGGGGGGGGAGAGAATTATAAAATCCAGTCACCTGCTGACCCACTTTATGACCATCAGAACTTAACCACCTTAATTGTCAGGCTCAATTGCAGTTTTAACTCGAGTATTACCTGTAAATATTTCGTGATCTAATGAAATCAAATAGCTAAAGCATATACAGCAATAAACCTGCTGATCTTTCACAAAGCCACACCTGCTTTTGTTGGAGCAGACTGACAGGCAGATCTTCTGGAAGTAGAATCCTTCAAGCTTTGCACATTTAAACAGACAATGAAAATTTGTGCCTCAAGAATTAAACAAAAAGGAAATACACAAGCAGAGCTCCCAGCTTTACCCGTGGCTCAATAATATCAAATAAAAAGGGGCATAAATGAACCACGTTGCATGTTTTATTCTATAAACCTGTTAACGATTGAAATGTGAGGTTTCTGCATTTTCCACTGATTTCTGGTAGTCCCACCTCATCCTTGCTGCCCGGCTGTCCTCAGAAACTACTGTTAAGAATACAGATATTCAATCCAGATTTAATTCATAAGCCGCAGGCGCATACTGTATATCTAGTGGCGATAGTATCAAAAGCTAGTTCAATGAGAAAGACTGTCTCATTTTAATGCAACAGGTCTTGGCTGGTGGTAAAATATACCACGGGGGAAGGCTCAGAAGCAATCTTGAAAGAACACAAAGGGTTAGAAGCTGAACCTTTTAAGGGTTCTTTTAAAAATACAAAACTAATTAATGTACATATTTAAACACCATTCTTAGGGAAATAGGTCTTTTTGTTTCTGGCATTATGGAATCTAGTTTCTTCAATAAAGTAACTGTGGTGGAACTTAAGTTTCAAAAGGAGAAATTCCCTGATCATCTAGAGCAGCGGTTCTCAACCTTGGGGTTGCGACCCCATTTGGGGTCGCACGGCCATTTCGCGGGGGGTCGCCGGACAACGCGGGCCGCCATTTTTTTTATTATTATTTTATTATTATTTTTTTATTTTGGGGGGGCACGCCGCGCATGCACAGATCCGCCCGTTGCGCCGGGAAAAAAAATTAAAAAAAATTAAAAAAAATTTTAAAAAATCAAAACAAAAAAAACAAAATGGCGGCTGCGATGGGCGGATCCGCACATGCGCGGCACGTGCAACGGGCCAATCTGCGCATGCTCAGATCCGCCCATCACGGCCGCCATTTTGGTTTTTTTTGTTGTTGTTTTTTTTATTTTTTTTTCGGCGCGACGGGCAGATCTGAGCATGGGCGTTGCGCGCGCGCCAAAAAAAATAAAAAAAGAAAAAAGAAAAAAAAAAGAAAAAAATTTAAAAAAACAAAATGGCGGCCGCGACGGGCGGATCTGTGCATGCGTGGCACGCGCGATGGGCCGATCTGCGCATGCATGGATCCGCCCATCGCGGCCGCCATTTTGTTTTTTTTATTATTATTATTTTTAATTTTTTTTTAATTTTTTTTTCGGGGTCGCGGCGCGCATGGGCGGGGCAAGTGGGGTCTCAACCTGAGAAAGATTGAGAACCACTGATCTAGAGCAGTGGTTCTCAACCTTTCTCAGGTTGAGACCCCACTTGCCCCGCCCATGCGCGACGCGACCCCGAAAAAAAAAAATAAAAAAAAAATGGCGGCCACGACGGGCGAATCCGTGGATGCGCAGATCGGCCCGTCATGCACGCCGCGTATGCGCGGATCCGCCCGTTGCGGCCGCCATTTTTTTTATTTTTTTTTAAAAAAAATTTTTATTTTTTATTTTTTTATTTTTTTGGCGCATGCGCGCCGCCCACGCTCAGATCTGCCCGTCGCGCCGAAAAAAAAATAAAAATAAAAAAAAAATTAAAAAAAAATGGCGGCCGTGACGGGCGGATCCGCGCATGCGCAGATTGGCCTGTTGCGTGTGCCGTGCATGCACAGATCCGCCCGTCACGGCCGCTATTTTTTTTTTTTAATTTTTATTTTAATTTTTTTTTTAATTTTTTTTTTCCGGTGCGCGCGCCCAAAAAAATAAAAAAAAATTTTTAAAAAATTTTAAAAAAATTTAAAAAATTAAAAAAATAGAAAAAACAAAATGGCGGCCCATCGTGTCCGGCAACCCCCGCGAAATGGTCGTGCGACCCCAAATGAGGTCGCAACCCCAAGGTTCAGAACCGCTGATCTAGAGCAGGGGTCTTCAAACTTGGCCCTTTTATGACTTGTGGACTTCAACTCCCAGAATTCCTCAGCCAGGCACGCTAGCTAAGGAATTCTGGGAGTTAAAGTCCGCAAGTCATAAAAGGGCCAAGTTTGAAGACCCCTGACCTAGAGAGTCCTTGCTCCAATCAAACACTCTTCTACATTGGCAATTCTCAACCTTAGCAACTTTAAGATGTGTGAACTTCAACTCTCAGAATTCCCTAGTCAGTGTAGGGAATTCTGGAAATTGAAGTCCACACATCTTAAAGTTGCAAGGTAGAGACACACTGTCCTGGATGTGGGGAAGGGGGTAGGAGAAGCCTAGTGAATAAGCTCCAATGTATTATGAAATGGATGAACTCAACTTTGGAGCAGTTTTGACATTTGACCTGCTAAATAATAATTATTTCCAGAGAAAGTAATGGCTTTTAAAAATGTACAATCTTAAAAGCAACCCCCCCCTTTCCTCATAATTCTTCTAACGACCTTATGCTAGGTCATATGAAGCCTTCTTCACTACTGAAAATGCATTTTCATTTTAAATATATAAAATATTATACTTTTTTCTATTGGGAGACATTCTGTCATAATTACATTGGTAAATTAAAAACAAATAAAACGAATTAAAACCTCACATTCTAGAAATGTCCCGGTGCTACTTTCATAGCTTTAGTTTACTTAACAGATCAGGAATCTGAAGGGAAACTTCTCCATAAATTTCATTTTTCACAAAGCCTTCTTGCTGAAGCAGATTTGTGGCTTTCCAAATGCATCATTCCGAATGATTCTTGCATTCCATTTTACAAAGCTACTTTGTTGCTGTTTTCCCTGGGTATTTTTCCATTCATCTTTCTGATCTTGCTACCTCATCGTTAGCCAAATTCATACTTCATGATAATGGACACACATGCATTAAGTTATAAATAATAATTTCTAGCTAATTAGCGAATTATACCATGTAGACCTACAGCTTGTTCATATAGTCACAATTAAGCAACAAATTTCATTATATTCTCTCTCCCTCTCCTCCCCCCCGTGTGTGTGTGTGTGTGTGCATACACAGTTTTCCATTGAGAAAAAAACTCCTCAAGATTGCTTATCATTAAACACAGAGAAATAATAAAAATACAGAATGAACCAATATAAAAACATACAGGTAGTCCTCGACCCATTACCACAATTGAGCCCAAAATTTATGTTGCTAAGTGAGACATTTGTTAAGTGAGTCTTGCTCCATTTTACAACCTTTCTTGCCAGAGTTGTTAAGTGAATCACTGCAGTTGCTAAGTTAGTAGCATGGTTGTTAAGTTAATCTGGCTTCCCCAGTGACTTTCCTGGCAGAAGGTCACAAAAGGGGATCGCATGAACCCGAGAGATTGCCACCGTCATAAATATGAGTCAGTTGGTAAGCGTCTGAATTTTGAGCACGTGACCCTGGGGATGCTGCAATGGTTGTGAGTGTGAAAAATGGTCATAAACCACTTTTTTCAGTACCGTTGTAACTTCAAACAGTCACTAAATGAACTGCTGTAAAATCAAGGACTGTCTATATAAGGTGAAGTATATATTGTATTTATCTGAATATATTTCTCAACACAGCTAGGTAATACTTTGAAGGGTGACTCCACCCAAAAAATACTGAACTTCAGTTTTTGATTTCCAGAACTGTTGTCTTATCTGTATTTAAATTTATTTTCACTCATGAAGTTTTGTTAATTGAACTTAAGCAACGTTCAAGAACCCAGATTACTTCCCTGGAGTTAGAGGGAAGCACGGTAGCAGCACTGCTGGGTGTCATCAATCCATAGATGGTATCCTACTCCAAAACTCCAGATGACTGGCTTCATATAGATACCGACTGAATGGAATGAAAAATAAGAATAAACTCTATGGAACTCTATAGGTCAACAGTCCCCTGCTGAACTGTCATCTTTATGTGAATATAATTTTTCAACACAACTGATACTTTGATACACATCACCTTCTTGACCCAACCCAAAGGGAAGCCAATGGAAGTACTGCAAACAGAGACCAAAAAGACCAATTCTGTGGATGTTCCAGAAGGAGATCGGACTGCTGTCTCCTCCATCCAGCCTTCAGTCAGTAGCTGCTTTGGGCATCTCATAATAATTCACAGAGCAGCATTATATGAATTAGCCCAGTGAAATTGATTGTCTGTGCTCCTTACTGCCATGCATTTAATAGGTAGGTAGGTAGGTAGGTAGATAGACAGATAGATAGACAGATAGATAGACAGATAGATAATCAAGTTTATGAAAAGTTTATGAAGCTTTTGGAAATTTGTACTTCCATCTTTGATTAATGATGATTTAATATTACAATGAAGCTCAAATTGTGCTTAATCTTAATTAAGATTGGCTGAAAATTTCCATGGTTTGAAGTTGATTTGTCTGAAGTAAATGCGATTGTAGATTAAGCAGAGACCGTCAGATCTGGAAAATGATAAACTGAACAAAATTTGAAAAGGAACCATATTTTGAAGCTTCTCTCTCTCACGCTAGAAAAAGGAGGGAGTATGTGCAACTCATATGACCTTCCTCCTATTATGATAAACCACAATTTACCAGGTGTCTGAATACAATGCGCAATTCTATATTATGAATGGAATTTAAGTATATTTGTTTTAAATAAGCAAATCTTCATAATAAAGGAAATGACTGTTAACCCTGTAACTGGAATTTTGCAGAATTAGAGATTTGGGGCCAAATAGATTTTATTTAAGAGCCAGTTTGGTGCAGTGGTGAAGATACTAGGATATAAAATAGAAGAGCCAACTGAGTGACTTTGGTTAGGAACAAGGCAGAGTCAAGCCACTTCCAAAAAATTGCTGTCAGAAAAAATGCAGGGACGAATCCAAGCAATTGTCAGGAATCAATACTGGTACATAGAAGCAAATATGTATATGATATGATACAATACAATATAATACAATACATTCCCATACAGAGAGACAGGGAGACAGGGAGGGAGGGAGGGAGGGAGGGAGAGAGAGAGGGGGGGGAGGCCTCCCTATAGTAAAAGTACAAATAGTGATTTAATAAATTTGCAATTCATTTCTGAGACAAAATGATGTGTAATCTGAATGAGAGAGTAATATAACATTACTAATTGACAAATAAACAGATGTTCATGTTTTAAATAATCATGCAACCCTCCTCCCCATGAAATGTATGGATTAATATGAGTTTTCAATTTGACAAATTGTTCAATCTTGAACTATCCAAGAGCAGCACTAAATAATATAATTATTTAGTACAACAAGCCTGCAGGGGTAAATTCCCTTTATTACATTCGTTGATTCAGAAGACAGCCTTTCCAAGTTTGAACTCAACCCAATGCTTCTACACTTCCCTTTTAGAAATCAAATGCAATATTGATGCCAACGGTAAGAACAATGAGCTCAACTAACAAGCAGCTACTCATCTTAAAATAAAAAGATAAATTAACCTGTCAGAAACACTTGCAAGATGGGGAGGCCCTCAGAGAATTTGGGTAACTATGGGACATTGCTTTTTTAAAAAAAAAAGTCTCTGAACACTGCTAGGTGCCAAAATTCCATAACTGAAAAAGAAAAACAGCTTGATACAACAATGTAACAGAAATTATTTTGGCTTCTGGGGATGTACTGATCCATAGGACTTATCTGAATATTTAAAATTCAGAACCCCAAACTATGTGCCCCAAATACTATTGATTTAACAAAAATAATTTTGGAACTAAGATCTAACTAGAACCATATTTCTTCCTATCACATTAGGAGACAAAGAAAATTTTATTTTCAATTTACATATTTACATACATACTGGTACATACATATATATGTACATATACATACCAGACCCATACACACACGTAAGTATTATATATACATAATATTGAAAATAAAAAGAGAGGGGGTCAAAATTAAGTCAAAAGCTCAAAAAAGTGTGTGTGTTTGCTTGCTCCATAGCATTTCAGGTTCAATTTACAGTATTTCACAAAGAGCTACCACTTCCAAAAGCTACCTATGTTTTATCTGTTATAAAAAATGAATCCTTATTATGGCTCATGCCATTTAAAAATGCATATTCCCTGTGATACGTGACTTTTAGATACTGACTGCAAATTTCATCAACTTGATTAGTGCAGCCAACCCATCCTATGCGATCAAAATAGACTATCTGAGTCTTAAATTCGGAAAGAAGCTTCCTGTAACTCCTCAAGCTCTCGGTGACAAAAACAGATAATGCCTTTAGCTGAACTCTGAAAAAAGAGAGAGAAGTTGATCAGTCACAACTGTATAAAAAGTGCATTCCCTGCAGTTTTTGCAAGTTTGTTAAAGGTTTAAAGGCCTTCTTCCCTTCTAAATAAAGAAGAATTAGGAAATGTTCCATATAATCCACCAACGTCTTCACTGGATAATGGCTCTTTTGTAAGTTGTTCATTTACAAGGTTTAAAAAGTTGACTTTAAAAGCTGTTCTCATATTACTCTTCCAAGCATATCCCAAACACCATAAAATCACTAAGCAACCAAGATCTTATCTTAAAATCACCAAGCAACCAACAAGATAGAAGTAAGAGATGAACCTGACTGAACACAGAATCAGAGAGGAAGACTCCTGAATGAAATCTTCAGCACTAAGAGGGAAGGACGAACCTTCACCTTGGAACAGGTGAATATTATGGCCCTATAAATAACTAAATGAAATGTGTGTTATCTTTTGGGTTTCTCTGAAAGTGCAATCTTTTACAACTCCTATCTGTAAGCCTGTTACTTACACAATTGCTCCATAGCTTTTTCTTATTTCGTTACTGGCATTCTTCTGATTTTGCTTCTGTTTTTATATCAGGTCCACCCTTTTTATAGTTGGAGGGAGATGTATATGGTATGATGTTATTTAAAGATACAACATTTTAGTGTTGCAACTTCAGGCACATCAGCTGATATACAAGGGCATGTCGATTGTGCCTACATTTAAATAGAAACAGTTTCTGAAAGACTTTGTAAATTTAGCAGAATTTAATTCACGAGTGGATCCATCAAGAACAAAATTCAGCTGCAATTCACATTCATGCTGCAAACAAGGAATTAATGCAGTGTAACTTTAACAGTTATTTTAAGCAAATGCAATGTTGAAATGCCTATCGAACCTGCCCTCCCTTTTAAACAAACTGGAGAAGGAAATTGCAAAGCTTAAAAGCTTTTATCTTGTACTGCAATTAATCTTAATAAAAGAATTGCTTTTTTTTACTCAATAGATTTCTACCACAGAGGACCTCAATTTTTAATAAGGAAGTCCTGTAATCTAATGTTTAAAGTCCAGCTCTGCTTCAGGCAGAAAAAGGCCAATGTTATTTTATGATATACCTATCAGATGGCCCTAGATAAATCTGGTTTTGCCTATTCTGTACCCTGAGTATGTTTATTCAAAATCCATTGTTCTCAGGGAGACTTGTACCCTTATAGTCTGTCACCTGTAAAGGTGAGAAAAAAGTAGTTCCCTACCCCAAAATTAAATTTCATGAAGAAATACCTGCTCCCCCTTTTAGCAAATTCCTATATGAATAAGCAAGAACTTATAACTTATAAGAACTCAGATACATATATTGATTTCTATCCACTACAATCGAGGAGTTTCTCTTTTCCCAAATTTAACACAGCCAAATTGGACAGACTGTGTTATCACTCATCCCTGCTGTTTAGAGTAGCTGCAGGGCTGATTTAGTTTTGCACATTCAACTTTCCACACAATCGTAAAAAATATAATGGAGAGATTATACTTTCTGGCTTTTGGCCCTAATATCTTTTTCTATTATGTTTAGTTATAATTAGAAAGTATCTTGCAATTTTTATAATATAATGGGTCGGATTCAAAGATTTTTCTATCTCCATTTGCACTAATGGGCACCCTGGCATCAATTTCTTCCTTGTTCCTTTAAGACTGCTCTTATCTTTCCCCCAATACAAGAGTAACACAGCCTGAAGTTAGCCAGTATAAATATAATTTTTTCACCCTTATTCCAATACAAAGACAGTCTCAAGAATATATAAAATCTATTGTGCTCTGCCAGGCAGGGACCCATAATGGGTGTGATCACAGGTTTATTGGGTATTTCAGGCTGATCCAGCTACACCACTTTCCCTCTGATCTCTAGTCAGCCTCTTCTGCTATTATTCTGCTCTTCTCTCCCTAAAGAGCTGAACAAAGCTTGGCCTATGAAGTACTGTAACACAATTCGGAAACGTGCACTGCTCTTCAGAAGCACTAGATACAGTGGTGGTGAATCTATGGCACGCGTGCCAGAGGCAGCACTCAGAGCCCTCTCTGTGGGCACGCATGCCGTGCCCTGGAGATGGCGCGGGGCTGGCCCCCGCTGTCCTGGCCCCGCCCACCCAGTCTGCCATGACTACTGTGGCCACGCCCACCCAGCGATAAATAAGTGGGTTTTGGGTTGCAATTTGGGCACTGGGTCTCTAAAAGGTTTGCCATCACTGCACTAGAAGATGTTCCCAACTTATCATTACTGGTCCTTCAATACTAAAGGTAAAGGTTTCCCTTGTCCAGCTGGCAGACGTCCCCAATCTTTTGGGTACCAGAGACCAGTTCCATGGAGAGAGGCTTTTCCACAGACCGGAGGATGCATGGTTTTGTGTGCTGCCTGCATCCCACGGATGGAGCTTTACTTGTTTGTGCGGACCAGTTGCTGGCATGCTGCGGTCCATGGGCCGGGAGTGGTACTTATCTTCGTTTCCTAGTTGAGGGAGCCAGTGTTGTCTGAAAATAATTCTATGGTCAGGTGGCTAGCATCACTATATACCAAGGCACACGGAACACAGTTACCTTCCCACCAAAGTGGTACCTAATTATCTACTTGCAGCTGCATGCTTTCAAACTGTTACGTGGACAGGAGCTGGAGCAAGGAACAGGAGCTCGCCGTATCACATGGCACTTGGGTCTCGAACCCAGGCTGTCAGCTTTTCAGCTGACAAGCTCAATGTCTTTAACCATCGAGCCATCATGATCCCTCCCTTCACAATCTGGAGGACAAATAGCTGGGGGAGGATCTGTATTTCTGTTGTCCCAAACAGAAATCCATCCTCCAATAAAGCCACTTTATTAACCTCTGCCAAATATATATATGCTGCTATTTGGAGACAGTCTGCTATTAGCAGACTGTCAAGCTTGCAGAATGAGACTAGAACGTTCACTGCACTGCTGTGATTTTTAAGCATGGGGAAAACAGCTTCCTTAACTTTCCTCTCATAACCTTGGCATCCAAATGGCTTCTCTCTACCAGCTACTGCGTCCACGTACAGTACAGCATGACATGTGGATATCAACATGTTACTACCTTGATCTGGCTGCTCTCCTGAGCAATTAACAAATTTAAATGGCCAATCAGAATTGTAGAGTAATGTGAGACCACTCCAGCCCATTTGTATAATAAGTATTTTCAGTTTTCTTTAATTCTATCAAGTTTTCCAATCTACTTACGTGGTTTTGGATCATGAGATCAGCATTACATTACTAAGTTTAAATGTCCTTGGCTGTGGCATTCTCCTTGGCTGGCTTAGCTTTCATTGTCTGCCTCCATGCAATATCTAGTGCTCTTTCTTTCACATCAGTGCCCATACAATTACATTTTTTTGGAAATATGAGCCAGCAGAGGAAATCATCAGAAGTGCAGAAAGAGCTCCCATTTGCTAACAGATCTTTGCTCTGCTCAACAACCAATCACTTCGATCTGATCAGAGAAGATTTACATCAGCATTAGCTATCAGGTACATTTGCACCCTGTTTCTTTGACAAACCAGCTTCTCTCCAGGTTTCCCACCACTACAGTAAAGAGGTTCCTGGACTGAATTAATTCCACATTAACCCTGGGATGGGAAAGGAAAGCACTATTGTGCAGAGTTGACATAGTGAAATTGTGAAATCACAAAACCAACTTCTAAACATCACAGAGAAATACTAAGGCTGGCATTTATTGACCATGTATGTAAATATGTCTGTGCATGTGCTTTTGCATGCATACAAAAGAGGTTGACATTCACAGGGGCAGATCGAAGGGAAGGGAAAGGAAGGGAAGGGCCTAATTAAAATTGTACTGCTATGTACCACTTAAGGACTCAACTTCTTTCATGATTCCTGTCTGTTTCTTGCTTACACTTTTATTCAATTTGTGATGTCACAGAATTGAAAGAAGAAGAGCAGTGTACAAAGCAGCCCAGAAAAGAGCTCAGTCAAACTAAATGTTATTTGATCTCAACACATTTTTGCTAAGGTGCTGTTACTGCAGGAAGTATTCCTGGCTGGCCAGCAACACGATGAAAGGGAATGGCAGCAAAGCAAGAAGGGAAAACAAATCATCTTGTCTGTAATGAGTGGCATGCTTCCTGATCAGAAGAGCATCATTTGGCAGCCTTTCAGAATAGACATAATATAGGCATGTCAGGGATTAGCAATAGGGAGAACAAAGCATTATGACAATTACCAATCCAGGTTGTGTAGAATTTAAAGACAGCAGTAGCGTAAAAGCAACGCCACTCTTCTTTTTTCCTGAATTATAGTGATAAAGTGGTTATGGTGCCAGAACAGAATATCTAGTTAAAGTCTACCTTCAGCTGTGAACAGCCACATGTGCCTTGATCATGTTCCATCTGGATTACTGTAATGCACTCCATAAACCACCCAGAAACTTCAATTGGTCCATAACGCAGCAGTGCACACAATAATGGGGACCCCTAGGTTTTCCCATGTATGTTGCACAAACTGCATGCAAAAGTGTTGTCAACACAAAACATCACGTCCATAGATGGAAGGTCCAATTAAACTGATTTATTGCTAATCATGCCTATGCACAGGAATCTTCTCAGCTAACAGTCTTCACCTGCATGGAGTTAGATAAGGGTCACCAGAATTCCAGGAAAGTTGGACTTTGTTTGCTTGTAGCTATGTAGGGATTCTAAGCTGATCCCTCTTTTAATTCTACCTCCATGTTCTGCCACTCTTACGCCTACAGGTTTCCAGTTTCTTTCTGAGTGCAGTTCAAGGTGCTGGTCATCACTTTTAAATCCTTACATGGCACAGTGCTCAGTTATATGTGGGACTGCCTTTCCTTCTACTTGTCCTACCATGTTAAATAGGGTGGGCAAGCTCTTAGTACCTTCCCTAAATATTGCCATCTGATGTGAACTAGGAAGCATGCCTTTTCCATGCCAGCCCCTAACCTTTTGAAACACTCTTCCCCCTAAGGTTTGGCTGGCTTCTATCCTTCTGTAAAGCTTTAAAGACCCGGCTTTTCTCACAAGCACTAGGATAAGATAGGATAATTGCACATTAGAAGTTTGATTTGGCGCCAGGTCTTTGTTGTTTTTAATATTTTAATTTGTTTAGTTTTAATGGAGTTAATATGATTGTATATGTTGTTTTAACTTTTGATTGGGAGCCGCCCAGGGTTCGTTAAAAGTTGGGCAATTATATAAAGATTTTAAAAAATAAATAAGCAAATAGTCCTAGTCATACACACTTAGCTGCATATATCTAATCAACCCACATATATCATGTAGTTATTTGAATAGGGAAAAATGATGCAATGAATCCCCTAGTTTCTTGAGGAAGGGGCGTTGTCTTACCTGAACGCCTTTTCTCAGCATGACGATGGAGAATCCACCAATGGGTTTTGCTTGTCTTCTGCCCGTAGACTCAGCCAATTTTACCACGCCTCTCTTCCTGGGCCCTCCTCTTCCCAGTCTCGACTGAGGCGAAGCTGTTGGCTATGTTTCCGTGTGTTGGCTCAATCTTTTCCCAGCACAGGACCTGACTGGCCCTAAGAGTGGGAGTGGATTCTCCATCGTCATGCTGAGAAAAGGCATTCAGGTAAGATAACGCCCCTTCTCCAGCATGACGAGTGGAGAATCCACCAATGGGATGTACCAAAGCCTCACTGTCCCTGTGGGTGGGAAGCCATCTGGGCCTGTGTCCCACTTCCTGACACTACGCATTGGAGGACCCTCCTGCCAAATGAGGCCTCTGCCGATGCGAACTTATCTAATTTGTAGTGTCTTATAAAAGGCGAAGGTGACGCCCATGTCGCCGCCCTACATATTTCCTCAATTGGTGCCCGAGTTGCCCACACTGCTAAAGTTGCAGCACTGCGAGTGGAGTGGGCAGTGATTTGTCTTAAGAACTGCTAGCGACTGCCCCTGGTATACCTCTGCTATGCACTTCCTGATCCACCTGCCGATTGTGAATGCTGTGACCCTTCGACCCCTTGAGTGCAACTGGAAGGAAATGAACAGGGCCTCCAATTTGCGGAAGGGTGCCGTTCGCTTTATGTATTGCCTTAAGGCCCTGCGAATGTCTAAGGTGTGCCATTTGCGCTCCAATTCATGGGAGGGCTGAGGACAAAAATCTGGTAGCACCACCTCTTGTGCCCTGTGGAATAGGGAATTGACCTTGGGAATGAAGGAGGGGTCCAGACGTAGGATCACCCTGTCTGTGTGGAAGGTACAGAGATCTTTTCTAACTGATAGTGCTGCCAACTCTAAAATGCACCTTGCTGAAGTAACGGTGACCAGAAATACGACCTTAAGGGTCAAGTAATGTAATGTGCAGGTCCGAACAGGTTCAAATGGAGGTGAGGTAATGGCTTGTAGGACCTTAGACAGATCCCAGGAGGGATATCTGTAGACCACGGGGGTCTGTTGTTTGTTGCACCCTTAATGAAGGATCACACCACTGGGTGCTTGGCCAGTGGTTCAGAGTTGCCATATGTAAGAATAGTGGACAGGGCGGCCACTTGTCTACGAATCGTGTTGGGTACTAAGCCCCATCCAGACCCTCCCCTAACTAGTCTAAGATCCTTGGAATAGTAATACTAAAGGGATCTAGCTACTGCCTTGTGCACCAGCTGCAATAATTTTTCCAAGTGGAGTCGTAGATTCTGTTAGTTGTAGGCCTTCTTGAGGCCTGGATTACCTTAATGACTCTTTGTGAATAGGTTTCCCCTTCTAGGAGGCTCCGTTCAAGTGCCAGGCAGCTAATTGGAGCCACTGTGGCTCTGGATGTAGTAGAGCCCCCTGGCTGAGGGAGATTTGATCATGCGGAATCCTCCATGGTGGGGATGTAGAAAGACTTACGAGGTCGGCAAACCATGGCCGTCTTGGCCAATGTGGTACAATGAGTATCACCTTTGCTTGTTCTTGCAGTATCTTTCTGATGGTTGCTTGTATCAGAGGAAGTGGTGGGAAGGCGTATAGCAACCCCTCTGGCCAGTGTCCCTGGAGCGCACCTGCTCTCTCCACCCCTGGTGACAGAAAACGGGAGAAGAACCTTGGGAGCTGAGCATTCTTGGGGCTGGCAAATAGATCCAGCACTGAGTGGCCGAACCTCTCTGATGCTTCCCTGAAGAGAGTGGGATGCAGGCTCCACTGAGTGGTCTACCATTGCCTGCTCAGAAAGTCCGCCTGTTGATTCGCTTCTCCTGATATGTGTTCGGACCTGAGGAAGACTAGATTGTTCTTGGCCCAGATTCCCAACGATTGGGCCTTGGTTATGAGGGACCTGGACCGCGTGCCCGTCTGTTGACATGGACTTTGGCCACCACGTTGTCCGTGAGAACCAGGACATGCTGATCCGCCACGGCATTGTGAAAGTGACGGAGGGCCAGATGTATGGCTCTGAGCACTAACCAGTTTATGTTGTGTCTTAGATCTTCTTTGGACCATTGGCCCTGTGCCAATTGTGATTGTAGGTGCACTCCCCAACCGAATAGGCTGGCGTCCGTGGTCAGAATGACTCAGGCAGTTTCCTTGAATATGTGTCCCTTTGCCACTGCTGGGGACAACCACCACTTGAGCTATTTCAGAACTCTTGCTGGCACCCTTACCCTCTGGTTGGAGGCACCGGTTCCCACTTTCTGAAACGGGAGCAGAAACCACTGCAGGACCCTGAAGTGTAGCCGTGCCCACGGCACAATTGCTATGCATGAAATCATTTTGCCTAGCAATTGGGAGAGCGTGGCCCGTGTGGTGGTCTGCTTCCTTCGAATTAACCTGACCAGGGTTGGAATGCTGTTTTCGAGAGAGGTAGACCTCGCACTTTAGTGTCTATCACAGCTCCCAGATGAAGACGGGTCGATGGGACCATTTGACTCTTCTGGAACTTTACTAAGAACCCATGGTCCTGAAGGGCCCTTATGGTCAGTGTTAGATTTGACTGCGCCGCCTAGACTGATGAGGACTAGATGAGAATGCCGTCCAGGTAACACTGGATGCACACTGGAATTGTCTGTAGGTGTGCGGCGAGGGTCACCAGAACCTTTGTGAATACTCTGGGGGCTGAAGAAAGACCAAAGGGTAGGGCCCTGCATTGAAAATGCTGGCCTGCAAGGCAGAACCTGAGAAACTTCAGATGTTCCGGTAGGATGGGGATGTGAAGGTAGGCTTCCGTCAAATCTATGGACGTCAGGAGGTCTCCCTTCTGATGCCTGCTAATATTGACTGGAGAGTCTGTATTTTGAACTTCCTGTATGCTAGGTGGGTGTTCAGGTTTTTTAGCTCTAGAATTGCTCTCCACTCCCCCGAACTCTTTGGGACTAAAAAATAATATGGATTAGAACCCTGTCCCTGTTGCCCTTTCTGCACCAGTTCTATCGCCTGGATGTCCAGGAGGTGCTGGATGGCTTCCCTGAGGAGTTTCCTTTTGGTTGGATCCCTTGGAAATGGGCAAGGGATGAAACAGTTTGGGGGTTTGGAGATGAATTACAGTGAGAGGCCGAATCTGACAGTATTTAGGACCCAAAGGTCTGTGGTGGTGGCCTGCCATTTGTGTGCGAAGAGAGCCTGCCTGCCACAAATGGGAGAGCCCTCCTCGGCGTCAGTTGGATTTGCAAAATGGACGACCCCCCCCGCTCCACGAAAGGACCATTTTGACTGGAATTGTTGCCTAAATCTGTCCCTGTTGCCAGATCCATCACTCTGTCGGTCTGACCTGGGCTGATAGGAATGGGAAAAAGAATTTTGCTCTGGGCCTGCATCAGATTGAAAGGACGGTCTGAGAGGGTAGGAAGGGACTCTCCTCTCCGTTCTCCTTGACAGGTGGGCCAATACCTTGCATTATCATTGTTTTTTATTAGATAAGGATTAAGGGCCTCACCAAAAACCATGCCGCCCTTGTAGGGCGCTGCCACCAACCGCCACTTCACCTTAATGTCGCCTCGCCACTATCTGAACCACAGTAATCTACATGCTGCGGTGTTGTACGCTATTGCCCTTGCAGAATAGTTTGCTACGTGCAAGGATGAATCTGCCATGAATTCTGCTGCCGCCACTAACCTTCTTAAGTCCTGGTGGGTTCTCTCCTTCTCCGGGGAGGTCCTCGCCTGGAGTTGGTACAGCCAGAGCAATGAAGTCCTAGCGAAAAAAGAGGTAGAAATGGCTGCCTTGACTGCCCACGCCGAGCCCTGGTATGTCCTGTGGAAGGTGAGATCCGCCTTCTAATCTTCTGATTTCAGGGCTTCCGCTGCATTCCCGGTTACCGTGGATGGAGAGAAAAGCGCAGCTAGAGGTTCATTTACTATCCGGACCTCTATTACCTCCGATAAGGCTGGATCTATGTTGAACAGCTTCTTCTCTGTTCCCCCCCCTTGGGAGGAAAGACCCCAGTGCCCCCAGATTATTCTGAATTGTATCAAAGAAGAGAGGGGGCAGGGAATAAATTGTTGTGTGTAAGTGGGCTGTGAGAACACCCTGTTGTTTGTGACCTGACTAGTCTCACAATCTTTCCGGTGCTGCTAGCCTTGTGGAGCAGGGATTTGAATAGAGTCGGGTTAAAGAGACCCACAGATGGTGGAGGATCTGGGGATATATCATCATCCTCTGACAGCCCCTGATCCGTTTGCTCATAGTCCTCTGCAGGAGACCTCCTGCTTCTGGAGGACCGAGAAGGGGAAATTGAGTCCTCGTATACAGAGGCTTCCTCTTGGGAGAGATGGGAACAACCTCTTGAAGCCACAGACCCAGCTCTGGAGCAATGATGTCTTGAAGAGGCCATGGCCTGAGTGACGGCCTGAGATATCAGGGATTGTAAGTGTTCTGATGACAATGCTCCCTGGTTGTCTGAGAGACGAGGACCTGTTGCCGTCCCCAGGCCTTCAAGCCCTTCACTTAGAGGAGATCCGATTGCCTGCTCTGCGTCAGCCTCTGTTTCCAGAGGTTCCTGACTAGGCTTCATCGGGCCAAATATTTCTTCCTCCTTGTAAGTAGGTGGGACTAGACCATCTTCTGCTGTGTTTTGCCTCTTCTCGGCTCTAGAAAATTGTTTTTCCAGGGCCTGGTGTCGACGTTTGGCCTCCTTATCCGCTGCCTTGGAAGACCTTTTGCCAGATATTGCTTTGGCCTTGATCCTGCCCACCACCTCCTGGTTGGATGATCTTGGCCTCTTACAACCAGGAGGGCTAATGGAGGATTCCTGCATTGTCTGGGTAGCGTTTGTGTCTGCCATTGGCAAAAGAGATATCCTAGCGCAAGACTGAGAGAAATCTCAATTAAGAGGCCTGGTGAACGTCTAGTCCAGGGGACAATCTGTGATTGTAAAAGGTTCCGATGACTGTCTCTCTTTTCCTTCTTTTATATATATTTATTTAATTTTTTATTATTTATTTAAATAGCATGGCTAGGAAATGCTTGACTCCGATTGCCTTGAGAAAAAGGGAGCACAGCTTGAATGCTCCCTTCCCTCCCCCATTCCAAAAACATGTGGAGTCAAGATGGCGACCGATCTCCTTGATCGCTCTCCGCAGCTCAGCTGAGTTCCCGGAAGGCCAGCAGAGCTCTGTTTGCACCCCGCCTACTGGCTGGGCTCCGGGGGGAAAATGTGCGGACATTTTATGCTCTTCGCCAATCGGCTGAGCTTCAGGGAAGCCGCCAGAGTCCTGTAGCTCTCCCCGGATCAGCTGAGCTTCAGGAGAAGCCGCGGGAGTCCTGTAGTTTTCCACAGATCAGCTGGGCTTCGGGGAAAGCCGTGGGAGTCCTGTAGCTCTCCGTGGATTAGCTGGGCTTCGGGGAAAGCCATGGAAGCTCTATTAGTTCTGTGCAAAGCAGCTGGGTTTGGGGGAAGCCTTGTTCCTCCAAGGAGACGAAAACTAGGCACTCCCTGTGGGTTGGTGGGGGGGAATGGGGGGGTGGAAGGGAAACCTCCCTTTGCCCTAGAGCTCACGCGGTGCCAAAAATGGCGCCTGGCTCTTTGTTCTCTCTCCGACGATCGGCCAGGCTAGAGCAAGCCTCACAGCTGCACTGCAATCGGCAGGAATGGCAAAACGAACAGCTGTTCATTTTTTACTCCCCCCCCTCGAGTGAAGTTAAACAAAGAAAAAAATACGATCTGATCTAGTGAACTGATCCTGGAGCCAAGAAGAATCTGTCTGTTCGGGCTATAGACTAAGTCAAGACTAGGAAGAGGAGGGCCCAGGAAGAGAGGCGTGGCAAAATTGGCTGACTTAGTCTACGGGCAGAAGACAAGCAAAATCCATTGCTGGATTCTCCACTCGTCATGCTGGAGAAAAGCTAGAGACACATCAAACAGATAAATTCATCATCTTTGTAGATATCATTTTTTAAAAGTAACAGATCTACTCCTATGTAAAAGAAGTGCCAACCTGCAAATGCTGGATGTCCAATTTATATCTAATAAATTACACTGGTGTATAGGTATCTATTTTGGTGCAGGTTTATTGGCTCCATTGCCATCCCCCTTACGTGTCATCTTCTATTAGGAAAAAATTCACTTCATATACTTCCAGATCTGCTTAAAAATGAAAAGGCTAAATAACTATCTCCTCACATCATGGTAAGTGTCTTAATATGTAAAAGGTGGACACAGACTCCATTGTTTCTTCTGCACCAATACTATACAATCCTAAACAAGTCTAGACCAGTGGTTCTCAACCTTTCTCAGGTTGAGACCCCACTTGCCCCGCCCATGTGTGATGTGATTTTGACGCGGGCGCGCGCGCGCCGAAAAATTTTTTTTTACATTTTTTTTAAAAAATAAAAAAAATCAAAATGGCGGCCGTGACGGGCGGATCCGCGCATGCGCGGATGGGCCCATCGCGTGCGCTGCGCATGCGCGGATCCGCCCGTTGCGGCCGCCTTTTTTATTTTTTATTTTTTTATTTTTTTATTTTTTTGGCGCGCGCGCGCCGCGCATGCGCAGATCCGCCCATCGCACCAAAAAAATAAAATAAATAAAATAAATAAAATAAAAATTAAAAAAATTAAAAAAATAAAATGGCGGCCGCGATGGGCGGATCTACGCATGCGCGGATCAGCCCGTCGCACGTGCCGCGCATGCGCGGATCCGCCCGTCGTGGCCGCCATTTTGTTTTTTGGTTTTTTTATTTTTTATTTTTAAATTTTTTTACTACAGACTGTGTGCCTTTGAAGACGACCTACTGGTGACAGTATCGCAACCAGTACAATCAACAAGGAGTTTGATGGAGATAATGAAAGACTATGGCAAGGTATCAGGTTTTAAAGTTAACATATCAAAAACGAAGATGCTAGTTAAAAATCTAGACAACAAAGCAAAACAGGACTTGGAAAGAATAACGGATTGTGAAATAGTTAAGAAAGTTAAATACCTGGGAGTGGAGATAGAAACAACGAATGCGAAATTATACAAAAATAACTACGAGGTGCTGTGGAGCAAGATACAAGCAGATCTGGAAAGGTGGAAAACACTACGACTATCCTTGCTGGGCAGGATAGCAGCAGTAAAGATGAACGTCTTGCCAAGATTTCTATTTCTCTTTCAAATGCTACCCATACTCAAAAAGGATGTGGACTTGGACAGTTGGCAGAAGGGCATCAACAGATTTATTTGGGACGACAAGAGACCGAGGGTGAAACTAAAAATCATCCAGGACACGAGGAAAAGAGGGGGACTAAAAATGCCGAATCTAAAGCTATACTACTATGCAGCGACGTTGGTGGGGTTGAGTGATTGGATCAATATGACGAATGATAGAATACTGAATATTGAAGGGCATGGTCTACTATTCGGCTGGCACGCATACTTAGTATACGACAAAAAGGCAGACAGGAACTTCAAGGAGAACCCACTACGAATCCCATTGTTATGGGTCTGGAAGAAATATAAACACCTCCTACACGACAAGATTCCCATCTGGACGATCCCCGGACACGCAATAGGGGATGTAAACATATCCCAAGGGCAAGAAGTGGTGCCCTACAGTAAACTTGTACTGGAAGAAGAAAATGGGTTTTCCTTGAAATCCCAAACAACGCTAGCAGACGAAGGAATAGGAGGTACCTGGCTATCATATCTACAACTGCAATCAAGGTGGCATAAAGACAAGAAGAAGGGCTTATCCCAGACTGACGAGAATCTAATTAAACAGATTAGAGAACAAGGGATCATGCACATCAAACGAGTGTACAGCATTCTGATAGAAATGGACTCTGAAACCGAGCTAGTCAAGAACTGTATGGTAAAGTGGGAACAAGACTTTGGGCATTCTATTACCATGGACACGTGGGAGAAAATCTGGGTGAGAAATGTAGAATTTACGAAATCACAACACTTAAGGGAAAACTTCTATAAGATGTTCTATAGGTGGCACCTCGACCCGAAAAAACTATCACTCATCTATCCAGACTCCCAGCCCAAATGCTGGAGGTGTGGTGACAGGGAGGCTACCTACTTTCACGTATGGTGGGCATGCAGAAAAATCAAAGCCTTCTGGAGGAAGATATGGTGGACACTCCAAACCATTTTCAAAAAGCGTATTGAATTTCTACCTCAGTTTTTTTTGTTAGGGATAACAAAGGATTACACTACCTCAGAGACGAGCTTATTTCTGAACTTGATCACAGTAGCCAGATTGTTGGTGGGACAATACTGGAAGAATCCAGAAATACCGCCTATAGAAGAATGGACTGTGAAAGTAACAAATCTGGCGGAAATGGCGAAAATATCGGCATACTTGAAAGATCGCTCAAATGAACAATATTTGACAGACTGGAAACAGTGGATAGACTATATACAAGAGAAACACCAATCAAACAAAATGCACCTGGCGTTTAGTTGAGGCTCGACGTAAAGAGGGAAGAATGTTTACCAAATCAAATGTTTACAAAGACTAACACCTAATGTTGTATGCCTATGTTATATGATGAAAGCCTCTTAATATGATCTTATGCTTAATGTTGTTTGCTTTAATATTGATAGAGCAGATTGAATTTCTATCTCAGGTTATGAAACTTCTACCTCAGGATCTTTGGTTAGGGACTATAAAAGATTGCACTATTACTGAGACGAAGTTAATTCAGAAGCGTGAATGAACAATATGTGATAGACTAGATATACCGTGTTTCCCCGATAGTAAGACACCCCCGATTGTAAGACGTATCGGGGTTTTCAGGGGGTCGGCTAATATAAGCCGTACCCCGAAAGTAAGACATATTACTCCTGCCCACTTCCGCCTCCTGCTTAAAATACTTAAATACTTAAAATACTTAAATACTTAAAATACTTAAAATACTTAATATACTTAAAATACTTAAAATAAAACTGACAATTGTTTTCCAATCAATATAAGCCGTACCCCGAAAGTAAGACATAGTGGGGCTTTTGGGGATAAAAAGAAAGTGTGACGCTGTCTTGCTTTCGGGGAAACACGGGTAGTAGATAAACCATATACAAGATTTACCTCAGGTTATTAAACTTTTAGCTCAGGATTTTTGGTTAGGGATCATAAAAGATTGTACTAATACTGAGATGAATAATATGTGATAGACTAGAAACTGTGGATAGACTATAGAAAAGAGAAACACCAATCAAATAAATTGTAACAGGCGTTTAGTTGAGGCTTGATGTGAGGAGTGAAAAATGTTTACCAAACCAGACGTTTATAAAGATCAATACTTAGTGATGTACCGTATATCAGGTGCTATGATGATTGATGCATACTATGATTTTATGTTCAATGCTGATTGTATGAATGTAGATAGACCATATACAAGAGCTGTATTTTCAGGCCTTATGAGGACAGCTTATTAATATGAGCCCAGATTTAATGTTGATTGCTTTAATATTGGAAAAGCGTACTGAATTTCTACCTCAGGATACTGAATTTCTACCTCAGGATCTTTTGTTAGGGATCATAAAATATTGCACCACTACTGAGACGAATATACTTCTGAAGCTCAAATGAACAATAGGTGATAGACTAGAAACAGCAGATAGACCATATATAAAAGAAACACCAATCAAATAAAATGTACCAGGCGTATAGTTGAGGCTTGACGTGAGGAGTGAGAAATGTTTACTAAACCAGACGTTCACAAAAACTGATCCTTAGAGTTGTATTGCAGGATATATGATGATTGCTTTTTAATATGAACTTATGTTTAATGTTGATGGTTTTAATAAAATAATTTTTATTAAAAAAATAAAAAATAAATAAAAATAAAAAATAAAAATGGTGGCCGCGACAGGCGGATCCGCGCATGCGCGGATCGGCCCATCGCGCGCGCTGCGCATGCGTGGATCCGCCCGTTGCGGCCGCCTTTTTTTATTTTTTATTAATTTTTTTTTAATTTTTTTGGCGCGCGCGCGCCGCGCATGCACAAATCCGCCCGTCGCGCCAAAAAAAAATAAATAAACAAAATAAATAAAATAAAAATTATAAAAAATTAAAAAAACAAAACGGCGGCCGCAATGGACGGATCCGCGCATGCGTTGATCGGCCCGTCGCACGTGCCGTGCATGCGCGGATCCGCCCGTCGCGGCCGCCATTTTGTTTTTTGGTTTTTTTATTTTTTTATTATTTTTTTCGGCGCGACGGGCGGATCTGCACATGCGCGGCGCACGTGCGCCAAAAAATTTTTTAAAAAATTTAAAAAATTTAAAAAATTAAAAAACAAACAAAATGGCGCCCCACGGTGTCCGGCGACCCCCGTGAAATGGTCGTGCGACCCCAAATGGGGTCGCGACCCCAAGGTTGAGAACCGCTGGTCTAGACAGATTTAAGTGACAATCAACTGAATAGATCTTAAATTTCTGTAAGCAGGTACAAACCTGCAGCAACATTTAAAAACCATACAAATTATGAAAAACTGTTGTCTATGTTGGAAAGTGCCAGCCTTTTTATATTATGTGAGTAATTCAAATCTTTTCCCAAAAATGGTAGGGAGGAGAAATATAACAAAATTGTATTGTGTAGTTCTACCATTATGTCTACCTAAGGCTAGGTGCAATACTTATGGGTCTTTTACGGGGAAAAATGGAGTTGGTTGATATCTATGGAAAGCTAAAATACATAAGATACTAATCCAGTTCTAATCATGTTTCTTGAGTATTACTGTCATAGACTTTAAATTACAACTTTGATGACTGATTATCTTTCAGTAAATTTTCAAAAACCACTCCTGTACTTTGCTTAGAATTGATTGACTACAGATACATAAATAAATAAATCTTTAGGGCATATCATATATTTCCAGCATTCCACTTCAACCAATTTATCCCCCATGATCATTCTATTTCTTTGTAAAATATGACTATATTGCACTTGCTAAATGAAAGTGGGACAGAATTAGAGATGCTAAAAATAGAAAGCTCACAAATGAATTTAATGTCAAATTATTAACTTGATGTGACATATCAGAAACAGAACAAATGGGGACAAAAATGCTGAAAAGAAGCTCAACATTTAGAAGGTTTCCTTGACTATCGGAAGCAAAAGATTAAAACTAATTCTATTTTAAATAAAAATGGACAGACTGTATTTTTAAAATGTTGCCTTATGTTAACATAGCTACCTATTAAAAATAAGATTGCATTTTTCTTGCTTACATATTGAAAAACAACTATTGGGTGCGGTTTCAAATTGCTTCCTCATTTTAATTGTTTTTTCAAATAATCTGGATCACAGTAGCAGGAATGTGAAGACTGATTTATAACTGTACCGTACTTTGCCTTGAACTGTCAAGAAAAATCACAGTATAAATCTATTAATTGGAAGCATTTAAAATACATTCCACAACAAGACAGCAGGTTCAAGATATTTTGCTAACGTTGCTAAGAAAAAAGATATAGTTTTCTGATTTGCTACCCAGACAGTCTGGCTCAATAGAACTAGTTAAATAATAATTTTCTAGGGTATTATTTTGTCAGACCATTTTAATTTCATTAACATTACAACATTTCTAACTTCCCGAAATACAATAATGGAAGTAATCACAAACTATAATAAAAAAGCTGATTAACTATAATCATTTAGATTGGGGGTAGAGGGTGAAGTCTGTGCATGTAAGCATAGAATCCTAAAAATTGTAATTGCACCATTTATAAAAGCCACCAGATTGGGAAAGGCTGGTTTAAGAGAACTACCTTCATTTTACCTTTGAAAATATTTCTCTTTTTATCCTGATTTTCTCCTCCAACACTAGAAACTAAAATAGCCTTTCAAATTCAAAGATCAGCATCCCAGATTGCTACATCTCATATAGAAATTCTCTATCCCAAGTGGTATTCTGGCTGTTCACCCACTACTTACCATACTGCCCATATCTGATTGTAATTAAATCTAAAATATTGACTATATAAGGGGCCTCGGTAAGTCCATTCCACTACCAACATCACATAAATGACATCATTTATGCCAATACAGAAGTCTTTGCATATATAGCTATATATGCACAAAGGGAGCGTTGGCTTACCTGAACGCCTGTTCTCAGCATGATGATGAAGAATCCACCAATGGGTTATTTCAATCCTCCTGCCCAATCAGACCAAGTTGCCAAATTGTCATGCCTCCTCTTTGACTGGGACCTCCCAGTTTCATCGACGGAGTAGCCAATGACAACAGTTCGACGTGAAGACTCTCAAGCAGGCATTAAGAAAAAAACTACCATAACAAGTGCCCAACCTGGACCTGACTTCTAAAAAGGGAGGGCGTGGATTCTTCATCATCATACTGAGAACAGGCGTTCAGGTAAGCCAACGCTCCTTCTCCAGCATGATGACTGAATAATCCACCAATGGGACGTACCAAAGCCTCCGGAGTCCCTAGGGGCGGGAGTCAGTTGGGGTCGGACCCCCAGATGGTGTGACTACTTGTTGTAAAATACGCCTACCAAAAGCGGCCTCAGCCGACACAAATTTGTCTAAACGATAATATCTAATGAACGGTGATGGCGAGGACCATGTCGCCGTCCTGCAAATGTCCTCAATGGACGCTTGAGTTGCCCACGCCGCAGTTGTGGCAGCGCTGCGGGTAGAGTGAGCCGTCACATGAGGAGGAACTGGCAGAGCAAGTGAGATGTAAGCACTTGATACAGGCCCTGATCCACCTACCTATGGTGGAAGCTGACACCTTTTGACCCATTGAAGAAGGCTGAAATGACACAACAGTGTTTCCGACTTACGAAAGGTCACCGTGCGCTTGATATAGCAGCGTAAGGCTCTCCTTACATCCAGAGTGTGTCAAAGCCGTTCCAATTCATGTGACGGGTGAGGGCAGAAATTTGGGAGGATGACCTCCTGTGCTCTATGGAATACTGTATTTACCTTTGGAATGAATGAAGGATCTAGCCTGAGAACCACCCTGTCCTCATAAAACATGCACAGGTCTCTCCTAACCAACAAGGCAGCCAATTCTGAAATGCGCCTAGCCAAAGTAATTGCAATCAGGAAGGAGACCTTGAGCGACAAGTGTCGTAGGGAACATGTTTTGAGTGGTTCAAAGGGAGATGAGGTTAATGCCTGAAGAACCCGAAGTAAGTCCCAAGAGGGATACCTATGAACCACAGGTGATCTACTACTCATGACCCCTTTGAGGAAGGACCTGATGGTGGGGTGCCTTGATAAGGACTCTGAGGAATCCCATGAGAGTACCGAGGAAAGTGCAGCTAACTGTCTGCGGATAGTGTTGGGTGCCAACCCTTTATTGACGCCCTCCATTAGATATTCCAGCACTCTGGGAATAGTTACCTGTGACAGACTTACATGATTCCTGTCACACCAGCGACAAAAGTTCTTCCATGTATGGTTGTAAATGCGGTTCGTTGCTGGCCTCCTGGCCGCCTGGATCATATCAATCACCTCCGCCAAATAAGATACCCTAGTCAGGGTGCGGCATTCAAGTGCCAGGCGGTCAATTGAAGCCATTGGTGGTCTGGATGCTGAAGGTCCCCGAGTCAGCCGTATTTGGTTGTCGGGAATCCTCCACAGGGCTGAGGATGAAAGACTCACTAGGTCTGCGAACCATGGTCTCCTGGGCCAATAAGGAGCAATGAAGACCACTTCCGCCTGCTCCTCCAGGATCTTCCTGATTACTGCTGGAAGCAGAGGCAATGGGGGAAAGGCATACAACAGGCCTTGTGGCCACCGGCTGCGCAGAGCATCCATCCCCTCTGCTCCCGGGGAGGAGAACCGAGAAAAGAATCTGGGCAGCTGTGTGTTCCCCGGGGAGGCAAACAGGTCTACGATCGGACGACCGAATCTGTCCGATATCTCCCTGAAGACTCTGGATGTAACATCCACTCCGAATGATCCACTATCGACCTGCTGAGAAAGTCTGCCTGTCAATTTGCCTCTCCCGAGATATGCTCGGCCCTGATGGAGAGCAGGTGTTTCTCTGCCCAGGAGCTCAACGCTTGAGCCTGTCATGAGGGATTTGGACCGGGTGCCCCCTTGCCGGTTCACGTGAGCTTTTACGGCCATGTTGTCCGTCTGGATCAGCACATGTTGCCCTCTGACTATTGTGTGGAATTTCTTGAGAGCTAGATGTATTGCTCTGAGCTCTAACCAGTTTATACTGTGTCTCAGGTCTGTCTGAGACCACTGACCCTGAGCTATCTGGGATTGGAGATGTGCCCCCCAACCAAAGAGACTTGCGTCCGTGGTCACCTGAACTCGACTGGGCTCTTTGAACAGGGTCCCCTTGTGAATGGCCGATGAAGTCCACCAGCCGAAGGATAGACGTACCTGATGAGGGACCCGGACCAACCGGCTGGATGTACTGGTACGCTGTCTCTGGCACGGAAGCAAGAACCATTGCAGGTCCCGAGCATGTAACCGGGCCCACAGCACTATTGCAATGCATGATATTAACTTCCCCAGGAGTTGAGAAAGTGTGGCCAGTGACATGGTCCTGCCTCTGCTCACCCTGAGTGCCAGGTCTCTGATGCTCCTGCGCCTCTCCTCTGATAAGTACACATGACAAGAGTCCATGTCTATCACCGCGCCCAGATGAAGCAGGCGGGTGGAGGGAGTCATCTGGCTCTTTTTGAAATTTATCAGAAAACCGTGGCTCTGCAGGGTTGTTATTGTGAGGGCCAAATCCGCCTGGGCAACTGAGACTAATAGGGACTGGATCAGGATATCGTCCAGATAACACTGGACCCATACGGGGACCAGCCTTAAATAAGCTGGTAAAGACCCCGGGGCTGAGGAGAGGCCGAATGGTAGAGCTCTGTATTGAAAGTGGCGGTTGAGGTAACAGAATCGCAGGTACCTGCGATGTTCCGGAAGGATAGGAATGTGTAGGTATGCCTCCTTTAGATCTATTGAGGTCAATAGATCTCCCCGCCTGATACTGGTTAAGATGGAATGTAACATCTGTATTTTGAACCTCCAGTATTGAAGGTGGAGGTTCAGTCCCTTGAGATCGAGGATTGCCCTCCATCCCCCAGAAGATTTTGGAACTACGAATAGGATGGAGTAATACCCCAGTCCCGCCTGATTTAGGGGAACCTCCTCTATGGCCTTGATGGTGAGTAGGTGTTGGATGGTGTCTTCCATGAGCCCTCTTTTTACAGAGTTTCTCATGGCTGGGCAAGACACGAAGTGATCTAATGGCATGGATTTGAACTCCAGGGACAGACCTTCTCTTATAGTGCGCAGAACCCAGGAGTCCGTGGTCATGTTTTCCCGTTGGCGTATGAAGAGAGTAAGTCTGCCGCCAATGGAAGGAGCCCCCTGAGTCATTTTCCACGACGGAAGGGGCGACCCCCTCTGCCACGAAAGGAATGTTTAGTTTGGGGCTGGTACCTGGTTCTGTCCCTATAACTCGCCCTGTCAAAGGAGCACTCAGACTTGAGAGCTGGGGGCTGGTATGGCTGCGCAGGCTCCGTCGCGGCCCCAGTTCGAAAGGGCTGTCAGTGATTGTAAGGGAGGAACCATCGGTTAGTTCTCCTTGTCACATGAGAAATAACCTTTTGTTTTTGTTTATTTTCAACTAAAAATGGCGTTAGGGCCTCCCCAAATAATCTGCCACCCATGAAGAGGGCTGTGGCCGCACGCCATTTATGTTTGCTCTCGGCTCTCCAGTGTTTGAGCCATAGAAGCCTCCTAGCGACTATACTGGAAGCCATCGCTCGGGCTGAGTGTTTGGCCGAGTACAGGGAAACATCCGCCATATACTCGGATGTGGCTAATAGTTTGATCAGATACTGATGGATCCTGGTCTCTTCCAACGGAATTCTGTCCTGCAACTCATGAAGCAGAGTAATAGAAATTCTTGCGTAGAAAGAAGTGGCTGTTGCTGCCTTAGCTGCCCAAGCAGATGCCAAATGGACCTTGCGTAAGGCCATTTTGGATTTTTTATCTTCCGCCTTAACGGTGTCCGATACATCTGCCAGGAGGCTGGCAGTTGAAAACAGCGGGGCCAGAGATTCATCTACCTTTGGCTAAGGTCTGCTAAGGTCTTTGTCATGTCCACTATCTTGCGCTCAGCTGCTCCTTGAGTCGGCTGAGCAACCAGTGATTCCCACTGTCCCTGAATATTTTTAAGGAATAACGGAGGACAGGGAATGTGGAGGTGTTTCTCAACTGGCTCAGCAAACAGGGGGTTAGTTTCCTGATCAGAGGAAGGCTGAGGGGTTGGGACCGGACGAGAGGAAAGCTTACTTGCTTCACAGGCTCTGCACAGCAAGGCAGGAAAAAGCGAAGCATTGAACAGCTCTGTCATAGGCTGATATTCATGGGTAAGTTCCTCACAATCCGACCAACTGTCCTTATCTCCCTCATAATCTGAAACATCGGAAGAATTGGAATTAGGAGAATGGGATAGGGAGACCATACCTGACCTCTCCAGTGAAGGTCGTGCGGAGGTTGCTGGTGCAGAAGAAGGCCCCGGGATGGGAGACGCCTGCTGATGACCCGCTGATGCCATGGCTTGGAGCACAGTCTGCGATATCCACACTTGGAGCTGGTCAGAGAAGGACTGCTCTAGCGGAGGCCGTAACCCCGCAGCAGATGGTGCGATAGCAGTGGTGGGTGCTGCTGACGGGCCGGGCAAATCAAGGTCCTCCCCAAACAGAGGTGGTCCTACCTGACCAAAGGTCTGAGTCGAGACCTGCTGCTGCACATTCTCAGGTGACCAAGCTCTTGATGTGGACGGTTGAGGTGCTCCCGTGTCAGGTGGTGTGGAGGTCGACAGTGTAAGACCTCTTTCATCAGACAAGCGTTGGGTCCGGGAGAATTGCTTCTCCAGAGCTCTGTGTGTACGGTCGGCCTGCCTATCGCTTGCCCTGCCAGCCTTCCTGCCGTGCTTCGATTTGGCTTTGGCCTTACGTGAAGGCGCCTCGGGTGCTGGCTCAGCTTGGACAGGGTCGTTGTCAGTGTCCAAGGGCTGTGGCTCAGTGGTTTCTGCCATAACTCTCGAGATGCAACCCAAAGGTAACTTTGGGACTGACTCGTTCTGCAAGGGACGTCAGGAGCCCCCTTGAAGAGGGACTGACTTCACGTGGATTAGCGTGAGTCGGCCCACTGGCTAACCTGAACTCACGCTTGGCGCAGAAGCACTCGTCGCCCCGCAACCACTAGATGCAGAGGGGCAGTTAGGCAATGTGGCGAGCAGGCCTGAAGGACCGATGTCACTGCTGATTCCACACTCCAATGATAATAGATGTCTTCAATAGGAAGAGAATTCTGAAACTCCAAAGCTCAAGAAAAAATTATTACCAATGATGGAAAGGTATATCAACTAATATATAACTGCAATTATTTAATAATATTTTTTTTTAAAGAATCTCACAAAATGGCATGCTAGCCTGGGTTGGGCGTTTCCCTGTTGAAATGTGTGCCCAAATGGCGGACGCCCGTAGCTCCGTGAGGAAAGAAAAGGGGGGTGGGGGGAAAGAGGATAAATCGGTCCACCTAATACAGTCCAAGGGCAGCCAAAAGGAGAGGAAGCTAAATTTGAGGTTTTTCAACAATGCAGAGATCGGTGCTGCAAAATGCGCCTAATAGCTGTTAGGCGCGAAACAGCTCACCGTTGCCAAATGAGGCTTCCTCCTCTTCAGCGGCAGCCAGAGAGCAAACGAAAAAGGCTGGAAAGATTCCCCGTCGCAGCTCCAAGCAATCCACTCAGAAGTATTTCAGCTAAAAAGGAACGTGATCAAAAGACGAGCTCCGCAGATTCAAAATGGCGGCCACTATAGGAATCCCTGACTGAGCCCGGTCATAGAAGAAGCCACGAGGCCTCAAAATGGCAGCCACCAGCAGAACACACGCGCAATTGCTAGGGAAGTGAAACAATCCCATTCTGAATTCCACGAAGGGAAACTCCCCCCACCTTTATGGATAAAATTTTTGTGGAATAGCTCAGCAAACTGCTAAATTCAGGGAAGGGAAAAAAACCACCATCCCCCAGTCCTGGAGATGAGTCCTACTCTAGCCCTGAAGGGAAAAGGGAAATGGAGCCAGATCTTCCAGAAAGGAAATAATCTCCACTAATTCTCCCAATCTCAGAAGAATCCACCAATGAATTAATAATATCTAGTCTGACCTGCTCCAAACGAACTGAGAGTCAAGTTTTCACATCGTCATGGGCGAAAGACCAAGATGAAACTGGAAGATCCCAGTCAAAGATAAGGTGTGACAACTTGACAACTTGGACTGATTGGGCAGGAGGACTAAAATAACCCACTGGTGGATTCTTCAGTCATCATGCTGGAGAATTCCACAGCAACCAGAATCTTGATAATGCAAAGACATGGCTCATGTGAAAATCAATGCACCTAAAGTTGCATGTATTTAAGTTCTCCTGTTGTGTAAACATCATTTTAGGAGCGTCAATGGAGTGCAGGATTGTTCCAGACTGTTCACTGGATATACTCAATAGAACAGCATCATCTTCAGATGCTACACGGGATCATTCCATGTCATTTCTCCAATTGATCTCTTGATTCTTGAGGACCATCAAGCTTTCGAACCAAAAACAAATCCTTACTACTGAAGCACAAAATAGATAAAAAAGTTTGTCAAATATCTGTAGAAAAATATCCTAGCAGCTGGGTTATTATATTTTCAATACATTATCAGCTATCTTTACTTTTCTATTGACTATGTATGTACATAGCTATGGAGTACTGTCTAGGATTTGCATATTGCCCTTAGAAATCACTATTATATTTGGCTTTTTCCCTAGGAGATTACAGCACAGACTGAAACAGGCATACAAAATAAACAAGAGAGGATTAAGCTAACTTGAGTAAGTAGAAGAACTGATCATTGTTCCAAGTGCATGCACTTTTAGTTACAGTAATTTATAAATGATGATGGCAGAAGGAGGGGCGAGGGGGGAATCTACAGCCAACTGCATTTACTCCATCCATTCTGTAGGAGATGAGAAGCTACCCAGTCCTCCTCTTGTAGCACTGAAGGAGAAAAAAAGGATTATCTTTTCTGATCTCCTTTATTTCTGGGAACTGTTTCATGATCCCTCTCCCACAGAATGCTTCATTCTAGGGACTTTGGTCCTCAAAGCAATCCCATGTGACAATGACTTCCATGGGGTCATTGACAGAGCAGGCTAAACCAAGATTTCGTTAACTAGAGGAATTGATTAATCTACACAGAATGGCTGGATTAGTTTTTACATGTTGTGCCAAGGCTTAGTAGCTAATCTATAAAGTATCATTTACAGATTACAAGTGCTTTGCTTAAACAATATTCTAAGCCTGCAGTCTCCTAACCGTGCACTGCGGCACTGCAGGGAAACCACAGCAAAATCAAAATATCCCAAATATCCCAAAATGCTGGGATATTTGATTACTGAAAATTAGTGAGCTTTCTGTGGCATTCTGGGGTGCTGCAGCTTGGGAACTGCTAGAACAGGGATTCTCAACCTTGGCAACTTTAAGACTTGTGGACTTAAATTGAAGTCCACAAGTCTTAAAGTTGCCAAGGTTGAGAACCCCTGTGCTAGAACAAATATGTCAAACTCGCAACGTCATATGACATTGGGAGAAGTATCGGGACAGTTTTGCCATTGCCGGCAATGGGGTGGGTGTGGCTTCCGGATGACACGTCTGGCCCGCGTGCTGGCAGTTTGACACTCCTGTGCTAGAAGGATCACAAACAGTCATAATAACCTTACAGGCCTGACTTCACAGGATGTAGGGTCACAGCAACTTTTTTTTTAACAAAGTTAGTTAAATACCTCTTGAGTTATATAAACCCAATCAGTTGTTCCTTTCTGAGTTCGGATCATGCTTTCCCCAAAAATCAAAAGTATCAAAACTTTAAAAGACAGGGTTAACTCGTGGTTTATATTTCTTTCCAGCCTCTGAAAACATAGAGACATAGAGATAGAGAGTCTAGAGCAGCCACCGCTGCAGGCATTTGATCTTTATGGTATATTTTCAGTTTTCTACCCAGTGAATATTCCCATTGCCTCTGGCTCTGAATGATCCTCCATTTGCTTCAATCCTGATCAAGCTATCATGTATTTTAACACTGTTTGAATTCTGCGGTGAGAGAAATTGTCAAATCAAAAGGAAGCTGGAATGCTATTTTGGATGGCTACTCTGTACTTAACAAGGACAGATTCAGCTTTCATCAGTTGCCTGCCACTGGATCACTGGATAAGTTATGGTACTTGAGATGGTGATAGACTCCGTTATTGTAGTTGTGTTGTGCTAGTGCAACCAATGTGTTCCATTACTGTTATTTTCCATTATATAATTAAGCCTCCTTGCCATTTAGGTCTCAAGATGCTCCTCTATCCCAGTATCAGAGAAAGCAAGTTATATAGAGTCACTAATTAGTTTCCTGAGAATTTCCCTGTAATTGTACATAAAAATTTGGCTCAACTGGCCTTTCCCCAAAAACATGCATGCTCAGTCTAAATCAATAAAGCCTTTTTTTTTTTGCTAAATCACTTATGGAAACAATATAAAATGTAGATTTTTTTCCAGACAATCATTAATAAAACATTGCTGACTTTGAAGACCAAAGAATCTCCTTTAAACAATTTTCTTCCCACATCTCAGGTTTTATGGAACAGTTACACAATTCTAATTACTGAGATTGACTTTTATTTACTCAGGTGATTTATATCACTAGCAAATAAAACTTATATCACTAAAAAATAAAATCCACACACATACATTTTAATACCCACCTGTATAAGACTGTAACACTTTGTATAAGACTGTAACACTTTCTTAATCTGTTATGCTATGGTACAGGGGGAGATGGGACATTAAGTGCAACATATCCAGTGAGGATTGTGTTCAGGAAAGACATCTTTAAAAATTCATTGATTTAAATGAATTCAATGACAGTGAAATATATTTTCTGTTTAGCATTATCCAAACCAAATACAGAATTGAAGCTACTATACCTAATCAATTTGATCAATTTCACTCAATAATCAAAACACTTGGCAGTCTGTTTCCTAAATTTCAAAAGTTCCTCCCAGAAGCACTACATATTTTATGTCTTAAAATATAGCCTCCACTATCAAGATACAAACTCCTCCACACATGCCTTATCTCTACTCCTTGCAGAGCCTAGCAACTATCAGGAACAATATGTCTGAAACTAGCAAAAGTGAAAGTAGAGTACAGACCAATCCTATTGATGATCCATAGCTTAGCACAGCAGTTCTCAACCTGTGGGTAGCGACCCCATTTGAGGTCGAACGACCATTTCACGGGGTCGCCAAACAACGCAGTCCACCATTTTCCCCCCTTTTCCTTAGCTGTGCTACTGCCTCTTATTCTATTGGCTTTTGAAAGCCAATAGAATAGACTCTCTTGAATAGAGTCTAATTCTATTGGCTTTCAAAAGCCAATAGGAATTGTCCAGGCTGTCTCTGCCCTGCTAAGCCCGCCAAAAATCCCAGTCTGCAAACGGTGCTGCAAGTTGTCTGCCGCGAAGGCGAGCTCTCCGGAAGTTTCCACCCCTCCCTGCTGAGCAACTACTAAAAATGTAAGTAAAAGAGGGCCAGGGGTGGGAGATGGGAGGCCGGTGGGCGCAGGGACGGTTTTTGGTGCGCATGGGGCCCGACGGGTGTTTTACCTCCCTTGGGCTGGGCCAGCTGGTGGCCCAGCCCGTGGTCGCCCTGCGCCGTCACTGCCGCGGCCGCCCAGAAGTACCTGGGCCTGCCTGCCGCCGCCCCAAATGGGCAGTAGCGAAGGTAAGGCTAGCGGGGCAGCGGCGGGCGCAGGGAGAGTTTTTGGTGCGCATGGGGCCCGGCGGGTGTCTTACCTCCCTTGGGTTGGGCCAGCTGGTGGCCCAGCCCGTGGTCACCCTGCATCGTCACCGCCGCGGCCGCCCAGGAGCACCTGGGCCTACCTGCCATCATCCCAAATGGGCGGCGGCCTACGCCTCGGCCGGCGCAGGGGGCAGCACCACGCATGCGCAGCACCATGCATGCGCGGCGCAGGGGGTAGCACCACGCATGCGCGGCGCTTGACAGGTCGGGGTCGCGGTCTGAAAAAGGTTGAGAACCGCTGGCTTAGCAAGAAGAACTATATATAAGGCAACTCCGCCTTCTCCCAAAGAAGTCCAATGTTTTGAGCAAGTAATAAAAGAATGTATACATCTAACAAAACCTAAGCCTACTTTGGAATAATATGCTATCCAATCAACATGTACTAAAGGACAAAGAATGCCTTAGCTTTTTTTCTAGAATTCAGATAAGACTTACTGAGGGGAAACTATAAAATAGATTCAGACATTTTTATATTTAGTAGGTTATTACAATCAAAGTGACTTGATTTACTCATGGCTAATCAGATAACATTTTTAAATGTACAGATCTAAAATATGGATCCAGTCCATGCTTATATTTTTAAAACATAAAAGTAGGATATGTGCATAGGATAAAGATAATGAAGTGATTATTATATTAAAACATCAAAGCATTCATTTAAACAGAAGAATGTATTATCTATTACTATTATTCAATAATAAATAAAAGTATACTTTCAAGAAGCAATCATTCAATCACTTAAAAAAAGGTTTTCAAAAATACCGGTATATGGTAGCAGGACTTACTTATGTCTCTCATTTTTGATAATGAGGAAAAAATATTCAAACATGTCCACAGCACGTAAAATGACTTTTGTCATATATTACTGACAAAGTTATTCATACAGCTGATTTTAATTTACTATTTATCTTCAAATACATTGTTACTAATAAGCTACTATACTTATGACATAGAAGGCCATTATGGTCTTGAAAGTTAGCTAAGATATGAATTTCATCATCATGTAAATGCTGTTGTTGAAGAAAGAAACATACAAAGAAAGAAACTCATCATTTTGAGACAACGTAGTTTAAGAAGACATGAAAAGTAAGAAATGACCATTTCAAAAAGAGACATACTAGCAGACACTATTACAGGCTATGTCATACTTTCAGATTTTTAGACTCGATTCCCCAGAAGACCAGGCCACATATTTAGTGATCAAGGATTATGAGAGTTATAATACAAATACTTGGAAGACATCAACTTGTTAAGAGATCATTAGAGATCCCTCATGTACAGCTACTACTTGAAAATACAAACATTGTTGATGCAGAGATGTGTTATAATTGCCCAACTGCAGTTATGCTGCCTCATCATTGCAGATTGTTGTTTCTGGGAAGGATGAATGAAAAACAACAGCAAAGGTATCATTTTATACTGTACAGGAGAAGGAGGCAATGGTAAACCACTCCTAAGTTTTATTGAGAAATCGGCAGACAAAATGATTGATGATATAGTACCAAGCCCCTTGGGTTGGATACACTCAATATGCTCTAGAGCTGAAGATTTTCATAGTATCAATATGTTTATGATGTGGCTAGATTAAACCAACCCCTCCTGGTTGGTGCTGGCCTCCCGGGAGGTGGTACGAGGCTGGTTCCGAGCAATTATCAACGCTTCCTTGAGTGAGGGTGTCTTTCCCGCTGCCTTGAAAGAGGCAGTGGTGAGACCCCTCCTCAAGAAGCCTGCCCTGGATCCAGCCGTTTTATCAAACTACCGTCCCGTCTCCAACCTTCGCTTTCTTGCGAAGGTTGTTGAGAGTGTGGTTGCCCGACAGTTCCCGCAGCACCTGGAGGAATCGTCATATCTCGATCCGTTCCAGTCGGGCTTCAGGCCTGGCTACAGCACGGAAACAGCATTGGTCGCGTTGGTGGATGATCTCTGGCGGGCCCAAGACAGGGGTTGCTCCTCTGTTCTGGTGCTATTGGACCTCTCGGCGGCTTTTGATACCATCGATCATGGTATCATGCTGCAACGGTTGGAGGGGCTGGGCATAGGAGGCACTGTTTTGCAGTGGTTCTCCTCCTTCCTCTCTGGCCGGATGCAGTCTGTGTTGACAGGGGGCCAGAGGTCGACCCCGAGACCCCTCGTATGTGGGGTACCTCAGGGGTCGGTCCTCTCGCCTCTACTGTTCAACATTTATGTAAAGCCGCTGGGTGAGATCATCCGTGGTTTTGGCGTGGAGTACCACCAGTACGCTGATGATACCCAGCTGTACATTTCCACGCCAAACCACCCCAACGATGCCCTTGCCGTGCTGACCCAGTGCCTGGAGGCCGTGCGGGTATGGATGGGGAGAAACGGACTCAAGCTCAACCCCTCCAAGACCGAGTGGCTGTGGTTACCGTCGTCCCGGTACAGCCAGCTGATTCCATCGCTGTGTATTGGGGGCGAAACAGTGGCTCCCACAGGAAGGGTTCGCAACTTGGGAATCCTCCTGGACTCACGGCTGTCCTTAGAGGACCATCTGACGGCCGTGGCCGGGAGGATGTTCCACCAGGTTCGCCTGGTGCGCCAGTTGCGTCCCTTCCTAGACCGGGACTCGCTACGCACAGTCACTCATGCCCTCGTGACCTCCAGGCTGGACTACTGTAATGCTCTCTACATGGGGCTCCCCTTGAGGTGCATCCGGAAGCTCCAACTTGCCCAGAATGCAGCCGCGCGGGTAGTGATGGGAGCGTCGTGGCGCTCCCACGTAACACCGCTCCTGCGTGAGTTGCACTGGTTGCCGGTGGTCTTTCGGGTGCGGTTCAAGGTGTTAGTGACCACTTTTAAAGCGCTCCATGGCATCGGACCCGGATACTTACAGGACCGTCTACTGCCAGCAAATACCTCCCGCCGTCCGGTACGCTCCCACAGAGAGGGCCTCCTCAGGGAGCCGTCGGCCAGACAGTGCCGGCTGGCGACCCCCAGGGGGAGAGCCTTCTCTGTGGGAGCTCCCACGTTATGGAACGAGCTCCCCCCCGAACTCCGTATAATAACAGATTTACGCACCTTCCGTCGGGAACTAAAAACATTCCTTTTCCGACAGGCCGGCCTGGCATAGAAGCTTCTGAGTATTTTTTAAGATTTTAAATTTTGTATGTTTTGGGTTTTAGGATTTTGGCCAAATGATTTAATTTATTTTTAATTATTTTAAATTTTGTATATTTATATGTTTTTTAAAGTTTAGGCTGTACACCGCCCCGAGTCCTTCGGGAGAGGGGCGGTATAGAAATTTAATAAAATAAATAAATAAATAAATAAATAAATAAATCCTTGGGATATCTAGTTGCTGGTATTGCCATGCAGGAAAAGAAAATCTGAAGCTGCAAAAAGAGAATTGTAGTGGGAACATGGTATATAAGAAGCATGAACACAGAAAAAGCTCAACATCGTGAGATATTAAATTTATTGATTATGCATTGATATCTTAGGCATCAATGAACTGAAATGCTGGAATAAGACAATTTCAGTCAGAAAATCATACTATTTAATACTTGGGATGTGAAAAACAATGAATGTGTTGCTTTCATAGTCGGGGGGAAATGCCAAAGACAATATTTGCAAACAATGCAATCAATGATTGAATAATATAAATTAGATTCATGGACAACTTTTTTGTATAATGGTTATCCAAATTTATGTTCCAACCACTGATGCAGAAAGAAGTTCAATCTGAAATAGACAGAACATGCAAGCAAGATGTTTTGGTTATGGTTGCAAGCTGAGATTCCAAAATTGAAAATATGAAGAAAAATGTAGTTGGTCTGTACGGTCTAAGAAACAGAAATGAAGCATGAAAATGATGTATCAATCTCTGCCAATCATGTCTTTGTTGCTAACAGTCTTATGAAAACCAAAATAATGCTTATATATATAGTTATCATCAGAGTACACAGAAATCAAGTTGCTTGTATTACTGATATAAGAAGGTAGAAGAGCTCAATTATAGCATCAGAAACATGGCCAGGTGGTGACTGTGGAACAGATCACAAACTGTTCCTGATCCAAGTTAAAGAAGGAAGCCAATGGGTTTCCATCATATGATCTTGAGCATATATCCCACCATTTTCAAGAACATCAGCAATTACTTTGAAACCCTGAATCTCATATATATATAGAGAACCAGGTAAACTATGGAATGAAATCAAAGTAGTTGCTCAGGTTAATTGTGAAAAGAGACTTCCAAAAACCAAGGCACCGAAAACAAACAAAAAACTAGATATCAGAACAAATGCTAGAAATTACCAAGAAGAGAGGAGAAGTCAAAGCCAAAAAGATCAAAGAAAGAAATTTAAGAAACAGTATCAGGGAGCTGACAGAAAAGGAGCAATATTTCAATGACTTTTGTAAAAACCTCAACAATGAAAACAGAAATAGAAAAACAAGGAAACTTTCCAAAAGATCTTTGAATTGAGGAAGAGGTGCCAACCCTGAACTTACGTAACTGTGGTGGCGAACCTATGGAATGCGTGCCACAGTGGCACACAGAGCCCTCTCTGTGGGCATGCGCGCCATCGCCCCAGTCCTAGGCTTTCAGCTGGGTTTTACAAAACCTTTTCACTTTAGGCCTCCGCTGCCATGCGCAAAAAAAAAAGGTTCAATCAATCGCAAAGTTGGAATTGATTGATTGAACTTTTCAGTCCCACCCAGTTGGCCACACCCACCCGGCACCCGACGATACACAAGTGGGTTTTGGGTTGCAGTTTGGGCACTCAATCTCTAAAAGGTTCGCCATCACTGTGATATAATAAAGGATACCAGTGAACAGATAGTAACTAATTCAAAGACTAAACAAAGATGGAAGGGGAATGCTGAAATTCTATACAGTACAAACAACAAGATCCAAAATCCTTTAAAAATTTCTCTAAGAAATACAAGAATTGTAAGAATAAGAAACATTTATAAGAACTGTAATACCAGAAGGTGAAATTAAATCAGCATTCTGGTTATTACCAAGTTGAAAGTTTACAGAAATTGGAATATCTACACAAATATGGCAAGCAACAGAACAATCAATAAATATGCTAATGAATCTAACTATGTCAGCAAATCTAGAGAATTACACAATAATGAATGATTGGAAGAGGTCAGTCTACATACAGCAGTGGTTCTCAACCTTTTTTAGGTTGAGACCCCACTTTGCGCCGCCCATGTGCACTGCGACCCCGACCTGGGTGCACGCGCGTGCACGCGCACGCACCCCCGAAAAAAATGGCGGACCGTGATGCGCCGATCTGCGCGTGCGCCGATCTGCGTGTGCGCGTGCGACGGCCGATCTGCACATGCGTGTGCGACGGGCCCGAACCACGCATGCGCGCGAAGCACCAAACTGAACATGCGCAGAACCGGCGGGCCCGCCGGCTCCACACCAGGCCAGCCTCGCCCCCCATCGCTGACTCACGTCCCAGGCCCGGCCTCTAACTCGCCCTCCGGCAGCCAGCCAAGCGGTCGCGGCAGCCGGACCTCGAGGCGGGCCTGCACTTAACCGAGACCGGCTCGGCTGTGGCGAGAGGCGCCCGGCGGCCGTCTCCGGCCCCCAAGTCCGTGCTACGGACTGGCGTCCAGATCGCAGCGCTCTGTCTGCCAGGCTCGTCCGGGACTCCCGCGCCTTCCACAGGGCCGGCAGCGGCCGTAGGTAGGTAGGAGGGCGGCAGGACTGGGGACCCCGTCCAGGCCAGCTCGCTCTCAGCGCCGAACTCCTTCCCCGGCTCGGCCTCCCCCCACGCCCGGCTCCTTCCCCGGCTCGGCCTCCCCCACGCCCGGCTCCTTCCCCGGCTCGGCCTCCCCCCACGCCCGGCTCCTTCCCCGGCTCGGCCTCCCCCCACGCCCGGCTCCCTCCCCGGCTCGGCCTCCCCCCACGCCCGGCCTCCCCCCACGCCCGGCTCCCTCCCCGGCTCGGCCTCTCCACACGCCCAGCTCCCTCCCCGGCTCGGCCTCCCCCCCACGCCCGGCAGGGACTCACCAGTTCATCTTGCCGATCCGCTGGCTGGGCACCTTACAGCCTGCTTCGGCCGCCGCCGCTGACTGAGGGAGGGAGCTGGCCCGGGCGGGCTCCCCAGTCCTGCCGCCCGCCTACCTACCTGCGGCCGCTGCCGGCCCTGCGGAAGGCGTGGGAGTCCCGGACGAGCCTGGCAGACGGAGCGCTGTGACCTGGACGCCAGTCCGTAGCGCAGACTTGGGGGTTAGAGGCGGCCGCCGGGCGCCTCTCGCCACAGCCGAGCCGGTCTCGGTGAAGTGCAGGCCCGCCTCGAGGTCCGGCTGCCCCGACCGCTTGGCCGGCTGCCGGAGGGCGAGTTGGAGGCCGGGCCTGGGACGGAGCGGAGCGGGAAGGAGGCAGCTTTGCGCCCGCCTGCTCCGGACCGCTCCTCCGTGTGCCTGCCGGAGTTTCTGAGGCAGCGGTGGGAGGCGAGCGGCCCGGTTGCGCTGCGCATGGGCCAAACTGCGCATGCGTGTGCGGATCGGGTCGTCGTGCGCGCCGCACATGCGTGGTTCGGCCTGTCGCGTGCACACGACGGGCCGAACTGCGCATGCACCGGCCAAAAAAAATTTAAAAAATTAAAAAAAATTAAAAAGTAAAAACAAAATGGCGGCCCGCAGTGTCTGGCGACCCCCGCGAAATGGTCTCGCGACCCCAAATGGGGTCACGACCCCAAGGTTGAGAACCGCTGACATACAGTATCAAAGAAATTAGATTTAAAATAATGTGGAAACTATGGTATGATATCCTTAATTTCGCATACTAGGAAAATAATACCTAGGATCATCTGATGCAGGTTACAGTGGTACGTGCCAGAGGTTTGAACTGGTTGTAGAAAAGGCTGAAGAGCAAGAGGTATCACAAGAGGTTTTAAAATGTTCTTAAGAAAATAGGAATCCCAGACTATTTAATTGTCCTCATGCAAAATTTATATACAAGACAGGAAGCCATGGTCCAGATGGAAAATAGTGAAGCAGAGTTGTTCCAGATCAGCAAGGGATGTATTCTATTCTATTCTATTGATTTAATCTATATGCTAAGTATATATTGAAGGAGGCTGGATTTAAAGATGAGCATGTTTTTAAAATGGAGGAAGAAAAGTCAATAATCTACCGTATGCTATGGTATTAATACTATTCTGCTAAATGAAAATATTATAGTAATGAAAATCAAAGACACAGTGAAAAGAATGGAATTATGCTTAAATATAAAGAAGACCGAGCTAATGGCAACAGGTAGTCCAACCACCCTTAAGACTGAAAGTGATCATACAGTGGGTCATAACTTCTTTTATGAGAGTCTACAAACAATAACAGAATTAATAATCAAGAAATACACTGCAAACTGGCACTTGTTAGGGTAGCAATGAAAAGATATTCAGATGCCAAGATGTGTATATGTTTACAAAGATTAGGATTAAGTAGGCATTGGTTTACCATGTCACGCTCCATGGAAGCAGAAGTTCAACTCTGAAGATGCAGGATGGAAAGAATATCAATGCTTTTGAACTTTGATATTGGAGAAGATTCCAGAGAATAGCATGAGTAGCCAAGAAAGCAAACAGGTCAAGAGAAAAAAATCAACCCAAAATTCTCACTTGAGACACAAAGCATCAGACTCCAATTATTGTACTTTGGATGTAAGAAGACCTACCTCTTTTGAGAAGTCTGAAATACTGAGAAAGGTAGAAAGAAAGAGATGGGAATGACAACCCAAAAAATGGATGAACTTGATTGAATGGTGATAATTACACTACTGGTAAACCTGAAGGGCCAAGTTGGGAACAAATCATCCTCTACGTGTTCTCTAAGAATCAACATTGATTTGATGGCATATAATCAACTACAGAACTTGGACACTTACTGCAAGATAAAGTCACCATCTAGAAAGGGCAGATGAAATAATGATACCACTGATGTTTAAGAGAAATGGTGCAAGTCCAACAATCTGCAAATTATTTAGGTGAACTCAAACTAAATTCTGTACAAACTGTTTTCCTCCAGCATTTTAGAATATTTAAATACTACTCATAACCTCACATCATTTAAACAAGTGTAGTGAAATAACTCCAAGAAATATTACGCAGCTTCATTTTGCATCCAGATAACAAATCCCAGTTAGTGTATACACACAGATGCACAAAGAGCCAATTTAAAGAGACTGTTGCAGAAATGTGATCACATTTTCGAGAGGGAAACTGACATCAAAATCCGAATGCCCAAAAATCAGTTAAGGAAAGAGATGCGGCAGGAAGAATGAAATGATACAATTTATAATTCTATATGGCCGTAGTACAAATCAGAATCTCTGATTTAAAGACAATAGGGAGTGGCAGAGATAAAACAAAAGCTGCACTTTTCCGGCAACTCTCTCTCCCTCTCTCATTTAGATCGAAGGCAGAAAAACACACATAGAGGCGAGAGAGACAGTAGCTCACCCAACCCACTTTCCGCCGGCCTGTAGATATGCAGTTAAACCGAATGGGTTTGCTTTGTTCTCTCATAAATCATCCCAAGGAAAGGAGGATCGGCAGGAAAAAAAACCCCGCCCCCCCCAGATCACTTTCTGAAAGAGTTTATCCTCACCCTCCTCGCCCATTGTGCAGGCGCTTCCGATCTTTCTTCTCCTTCTCCCGCATCTGAAGCAAAATCAAACTGTGACCTTCGCGAGGCGGGCAACAAGATCCGAGGAGTGCCCACGCTTGTGCCTGCCTGCCTACCTACCTACTAGACCGTACTCCCCTAAAGCAGATCCCCCTCTCTGCTCATCAGCCCTGCACACACGCACATCCAAACAATGCTCCCTCCCCCCTTCCGTCCCGCGCATCTCCTCCCCCCCTCCGGCCGTCGATTTCCCCTCCCCCAAGCACCCAAGTCCTCCACCCACCTATGCACAAAGTCCATGCAACATGACAGTGCAAGCGCCGGGGAGGGGATGGGGGGAGGATCAACTACCTGGCGGTGATGGTGGTGGCGGCGGTGCTAACACTGGAGGTGGATGCAAAGGTATCTGGAGCCCTGCACGACCTGGAAGAGACATTCAGACGAATGGGAGCAACAGACGTATTTAATCCGCGCTGCTCCCGCCGCCGCTGCCTCTGTTGCTCCTGCTGCAACTGCAATGCATGGCTGATGCTTTTCTCCGCCCCTGTGTTGCTGATAAAACTGCAGCTTGGGCTTGGTAAGAATGGAAGCGCTGCTACACAGGCGCACTTCGCACTGGCTTGGAAAGACCGAGCGGACCGGTGACGGGCATGCGCAATAGGCCAGAGTTAAAAAAAAAAACCCTCAGTGAGCATGCGCTTCGTACTCCTGGCGCGTCTAATGATCATCACGCATGTGCCGGCCTGCCTTCGCTTAGGGCACTCGCTCCTCAGACCATAAGAGTTCGGTTGCAAATCTCCCGCTGTGTATTAGGTGGCAGCAGAGGTGCGGGGGTTTTTTTTTTCGGTCTTTCCCGCTTCCCAATGGTCATATGGATTTTTTTTCCCGTCGAGATTTGCTAGCCCCAAATTCCCCGTGTCAAAAATTAAGAGTTTTATGGAAGGCTAAAAGAACGAGCGAACCCTATCTGCGGTGACGGAATCCGATCAGAACGATAAGGGAGGGGGGCATTTTGAAGCACGGCTGGAGCGATGATCTCAGCGCGTGGAATGCGCATGCGTTAAAGAGACGTGTGCCTTAATGGTGTATAGGGCAAAACGGACTGCTGCATACCTTCATTAGTACTCTTAACGCGGGGGTGGGGTGGGGGTTGCGTGAAGGCGGAAGGGTGCTTAGGGAATGGAGGCGAAGAGCGTGGTTAGTTTTCCTTCCGGGGTTAAAAGTTATGAAAAGGCACCAAGAAGGCGGGGCGCCCGTACTTGAGGTTATCATACGTTCTTTTTATAAATCGCCTAATGATTTGAAATTTGAATTACGGGCAAAGCTTGTTTTCAACGTCAGGCCTATTTTATTGTCGCTGCCTTAAAAGTATTCGAGAAATGAAAAGAGTTGTACCATGTAATTTTTTTTTTGTGGTTTGCTCATCCATAAATTCCATAATTACGAGGGTATTTTCGAATGCATACCAGAATAGAATAACAGAATTGGAAGGGACCTTGGAGGTCTTCTAGTCCAACCCCCTGCTCAAGCAGGAAACCCTATACAATTTCAGACAAATGGTTGTTCAAGTCTCTTCTTTAAAACCTCCCAGGTTGAAGCACCCACAGCTTCTGGAGGCAAGTCGTTCTACTGATTGTTCTAACTGTCAGGAAATTTCTCCTTCATTCTAGGTTGGATGAGAAATAAAATGATTAAAGAGAAAGCTTTTAAAAAAAACCGATGCAGCAGAAACAATTAAAATAATTCTATCACTACAAAAAAAAAAGAGAAAGCAAGATACATTAAGGTTATACTGTTTATAGAAACACTAAATAGATTTGAAAAGGATTTTTAAAAAGACAAACATGATTTCCAATCCACTGTGAACTCTACCCAGACCCTTACCTGATACATACTTCTTTTTAGGATATGTTCTTGTGCCAAGAAAGTTCCTTCAAATGACTAAAATTAGACTTGCCACTTACCACGTGTTATAGTTCTGTAATATTCATGTAACTTTCTTGATTAATATTTAGTTTTCCCATCAGGCAAAAACTTGGGGACATGGGATTTTATTACTAGATTATATATCAAAAGGAACCAGAGAATCTGACCTATCAAGAAGGGAAAATGCATGATCTTCCAAGAGCTATTGAATTCCAATTCCTTTCAAAGAGCCAGTTCGGTGTAGTAGTTCAGGTGATGGCCTAGAAAGCAGGAGAAGCCTCCCCTAGGCAAGAAAGCCAGCTGGGTGAATAGGGTCAGTGGGGACGCCAGTGGGGAAGGTTGCAAGCAGAAAGGACATTCGATTTTGAGGATTTCCATGCAGGGTGGGGAAATACTGCATGCTGAAGGAATGGACCTCAAATCTAGCAAAAACACTAGCAAACACCAGCATTCTATAAGGCTCAAAAGACTGGGATTCACTAACATTTCCCTCTCCGTTGAATTAAATATTATTATACTGTTTGAACTGAGTCCCAGGGCAAAAGTGTGGTTTGGTTGAGTAGAAAGTTTTGCAGAGTTCATCCAAGCAGTTTGATGAGGAACATGCAAGATTGGACTGCATGGCCTTATGAGATGGCAATCTGTAATGGTTTGACTTCCTTTAAAATTAAATAGCAGGGCTTGGTTTGGAGAAGAGGGACTTTAGTTTTATTGCTTCTAAATCCTGCATTGATAGTATCATTGCTCTAACTTAAGGTGGTGAATATGACCTCCTTCATAGTTAATGCAAAATTAATTTAGCACCTGAAGGCAGCAGGCTAGCTGAGAAGGTACAAATCAAAAGGGAGATCACACACATCTACTCTCCAACACACTGCTTCCTGATGAAATCTCATCCATTTCTTTATCTAATGCTAGAGTTGATCTGGAACTTTTCACACAAGTAGACTAGTTAGAGATGTTTCATTTTCTCTACGGACAGTATTTGCCTAAATTGTTTTCATACTTTTTCTCATTTTAAGTGGCATCAACTTTGACTTTCCAAAATCTTTCCTTTCTTTTCCCTTCCTTTTTTCCTTCCTTCCTTCCTTCCTTTTTTCCTTCCTTCCTTCCCTCCCTATGGGAATTTTCATACAGCAACCAGTTTCATATACCTATTCTCAAACAGTCATTTTCAAATGTGCTTGCTCACTCTCCATGAGGCAACCAGTGGTCCCTTCAGCTGACCAGTGGGAGAGCACAAAAATCAGCAGCCAGTTAACATTCCACCACTATCTCTTCTTCCTCCTTGCAAGTGGAAAGCTGGTCACAATCAGAAGTAACTACAAAATCCTTCCCTATTAAGCATCTCATGTCATTATACCTTTTTATTATGGCAGTTTCTAGTTGCCAGGTGCAAGAAACTGATTATTGCATTAGGCAACACAGAAGTGGATTTCAGTTTACATTAATGACTAGGACTTGATTCTACAATAGATAGCAGTTGTATGACTATAATTCCCAAGACATGGGAGTTCTTCCTTTTTTTTTCAAGTTCTTGAAGGAGAAATTAGAGGGGCTTATAACTTTCAGGAGCGGAGAAAACCTTTGCTGACATGTCATTCTCTTAGATCAGGGGTGTCAAACTCAATTTCATTGAGGGCCGCATCAGCATTGTGGTTGCCTTGGGGAGGGGCGGGCGGGTGTGGCCAGAGTGGGTGCGGCCTACTGGGTGGGCGTGGATGGAGTGGGTGTGGCCTACTGGGTGGGCGTGGCCAGCTCTACATCATTCAAGTCAAGGGTGCCTGTGGGGGCCTGGGCAGGAGTAGGACAGATCTGAGGGTCTCTGGCAGAAGGGGGTAGGACCGGGGCAAGTGCCAAGGCATGGTCCACTAGAGGAGCCTCACTGTTCCTCTCAGGCCATGTGGGGGGGCTAGATGGTGGTGCGGGCTGCCTGGAGCCCTGGGCAGCAGAGGTCCTTGAGCACCCGCAGCACCAAGCCCAGCCCCACTTCCCCAGGGGGGCACCCAGATGCACTTACCTCCTCAAGGCTGCTGCTGCTGTGCTTGCCCTCCTTAGCCAGGTTGCTTATGATGCGTACGAGGGCAAAGTCAGAGGGAGGCCCATTCCCTCTCCATGGGAGGAGACCCGGCTTTGTATCCAAAGCTTCCTTAGCAATAGGATGGGAGACCCCCCAGGATAGGCCAGGAGGAGGGGGCAAGGGGATAGTGAAAGGGCAGCAGGGCAGGACTAAGGCAGGACGTCCCTCAGACCCTCCCTCTTCTTCTTTTCTTTCCTTCCTAAGTATAGAGTGGTGGGAAAATATTTATGATGAGGGAGGGAGAAAAACAGGCAAGAAATGCAGCTGGGGAGGTGTCACCCTTCCTGAGGAATGAAGAAATGCACCATTGCCTGGAAGTGGCCAGCACATGGCCCTCACCTACTTCACATATCTGGCTTGGTGGGCTCTGGGGGACGGGATGCCATGAGCAGCGTGAGAGTCAACATTACCTGCACAATGCCCCCCAGCCTGCCCGGTTTCGGCAGGCAGTGGGGCGCTCTCCTCACAGCGCTGAGAGGTTGAGCCAGGTGGTGCGAAACTTGCCAGCTTTGCACCTCGCTGCCTGCTGAAACTGGGCAGGCTGGGGGCTAGGCAGCATTGCACTTCTCATCAGATTCGTGCCACCCAACTCAGCTCTTGGCGCTGTGAGGAGAGCACCCTGCTACCTGCTGAAACTGGGCAGGCTGGGAACTGGGCAGCCTTGTGCATCTTTTTGGATTTGTGCCACCAAGCTTAGCCTCTCAGCATTGTGAGGAGAGCACCCCGCTGCCTGCTGAAACCCCTCCCCCAGAGCTCATCAAGCTGGATATGTGAAGTAGGCGAGGGCCATTTGCTGGCCACTTCCAGGTGATGGTGCATTTCTTCATTCCTCACAAAGTGTGACAGCTCCCCAGCATGTACCCAGGGGGCAGGGCCGACACAGCAGGGGCTGATTCCTCGCTGTTTCTAGATGGCCCTGTGGAGCTAAGACTGAATGCGTTTCAGCATAGATGGCCACCACAAAATTGTACATTGGCTTCTGGCTGACCTGGGCCAGGGCCAAGGCAGCGGGGGCCGTTCCCTCACTGTTTCCAGGATGGCTTCGCGGACCACATGAAACCACTTCAAGGGCCACATCCGGCCCCCGGGCCTTGTGTTTGACATGTCTGTCTTAGATTAAATAACTGCAGCTTTTTTTCACTCAGCTGGATACACATTGTGCTTAAATTAAACAATAACAGTACCCAAAAAAAGTGTTTTTTTTTTTGTTTCACTTAAAATTTTTAGGTTTCTAGTGAGGTAATGTTCTTGTGTCTTCAACTGCATTGAAGACATATTTAGGAAAGCTGTTTTTTACACTGGCATGTAAGAAGATGCAAAGTTTTCCCTTCTGAGCTTATAGTAATGGAACTGTATAGAAGTCTTATCTTCTTCAAAAATTAAAAGATATAGCTTCGTTGGTAGAGTCCTTGGTGTATAGCTTGTTACAGAACATTTGAACAGTTTGGTCCAAATACATTTTTTGAAGGACTTCATTTTATCCTGAGTTTTTATTACAATACAGATAGTCCTCGACTTACCAACTTTTCATTTAGTGACTGTTCAAAGTTAAACATCACTGATAAAAGTGACCTATGACCATTTTTCTCATGATCAATGCAGCATTCCCATGATCACATGATCATATTCCAGATACTTGGCAACTGACTCATATTTATGTTGGTGTAGTGTCCGGGGTCATGTGATCACCTTTTGCAACCTTCTGACAAGCGAAGTCAATGGAGAAGCCACAATCATTTAACAATAATGTTACAAACTTAACAACTGCCATGATTCACCTAACAACTATGGCAAGAAAGGCCATAAAATGGGGTAGAACTGTATTGCTTAGCAGACGGAAATGTTGGGCTCAGTGATGGCTATAACTCAAGGACCACCTTTAATGTGGCTGAAAAATATGTGAATTATGAGATGTGGCAAAATGTATACACCTAATTAATTGGGTCTTTGAAGATTTTTGATCTCACACATCCCCATAATTTATTTGCTTATGTTTAACCAACCTTTTTCTTCTACAACAGTGGTGGCGAACCTATGGCACGGGTGCCAGAGGCGGCACTCACAGCCCTCTCTGTGGGTACATGCACCGTCACCCCAGTCCTAGGCCTTCAGCTGGGTTTTATAAAACCTTTTCGCTTTAGGCCTCTGTCGCCGTGTGCAAAAAAAAAAAAAAAAAGGTTGAATCAGTCAATTTCAACTTCTCGCAGGAAAAAAAAATGATCTCGCAAAGTTGGAATTGATTGAACTTTTTAGTCCCACCCAGTCTTGCCGTTACCACCGCAGCCACACCCACCCAATGGGCCACACCCACCCGACACTCGATGATGCATATGTGGGTTTTGGGTTGCAGTTTGGGCACTCGGTCTCTAAAAGGTTCGCCATCGCTGTTCTATGATGTGTAAGGAGAGCTTCTAGCTTGCTGCAGTTTTGCATCTAGCTCATACATATATACCATTATCACAGTCACTTAACCAGAATCCAACAGTGGATGAAACAAAAATAAAACAGTTTGTGACTAAGTCACTGATACGATCAAAGTTGTCTGCTTTCCCAGACAGTGGAACAGAACTTCCACTGTTCATAGAAACGGAATCAAACTGGCCTGATAATAACAACTGTACATAAAACAAATCAAATTGCCTGAGTACTTTGTCAGATAGAGAATGATAATATTAAAATATTCTTGCCTCATAAAAATACAGCCAAGCATGAACTCCCATCTAGCTCACTGGCTTCTTGTTCAAGTTCCATCCTTTTCAGTAGACTTCCCAATATTGTCCCAGAACTGCACCCCATCTGCATCCCATTCCCCAGGATCAGGACCCACCTACCTATATCAAAGGGCAAACGGTCTTCTTATTGTCTGTATTCATACAAAACAAACAAGTCACAATTGGCTTAGCTTGTTGGATGAACATAGCCCTTCTGGTTTATATACTTACAATTTTGTGCAGTGTTTCCCAACTTTAGCCATCTTAAAATGGTGTGATTAGAGTGGATTGCATAAATGTAGAATCTAGACAAGTACAGTTCATTCAGCAATGTGATTAACAACAATGAACCCAGCTATTATCTCCTGTCAGCAGCTAACTAGATTTAAAAACTCTCCCTGGCTTCAGGCAAGTCTTTAAATAGTAAGTAAATGGAAGCTGTTTTACAAGCTCCATGTATTTATGGGAGGGGAGAAATGGATGGGAAGGAAATGCTTTTCTCAGTAATCTCTGATTCTTCCCTTAAAAACAAAAAACCCTCTTATTGCATCAGAAATAGCTTCAAGTGATTCCTTTAGAACAGCGGTTCTCAACCTTTTCCGGGGCTCGAACCTGGCCCGCGCTGTGCAAAAAAAAAAAAAAAAATGACCGACCCCCCCAAAAAATGGCAGGCCTGAACCACGCATGCGCGGTGCGACGGGGCGCACCGTGCATGCGTGACGGGGCGCACCACGCATGCGCAGCGCGACAGGGCTCATTGCGCATGCGTGGCGTGACGGGGCGCATCGCGCATGCGTAGCGCGGCGGGGCACATCACGCATGCGCGGCGCAACGGGGCGCATCGTGCATGCACGGCATGACGGGGCGCATCGTGCATGTGCGGCGCGACGGGGCGCATCGTGCATGTGCAGCGCGACGGGGCGCATCGTGCATGTGCGGCGCGACGGGGCGCATCGTGATAGAAAAAATGGCCAACAAAAAAAATGGCTGACCAAAAAAAAATGGCGGGCCTGCACCGCGCATGCGCAGCGCGACGGTCCGCATCATGATAGGAAAAAAATGGCCGACCAAAAAAAAATGGCGGACTGCGGTGCTTGGTGACCCCCGTGAAATGGTCGTTCGACCCCAAATGGGGTCGCGACCCACAGGTTGAGAACCGCTGCTTTAGAAACTATCTTGAAGTTTTGCCAATAAATAGGAATGTGACGAGATTATGGCTGGATTTACCCATTATCAGCTCTGGGTATTTAACCATAATTAACTAAATAAGACATAATTGATACGGTTCATAAAACATGCTAAAGCAAGACCAAGCAATCTACTTACAGCTTGACATAACCTATGAACCCATAGGTAGCCTTGGCAAGCTCATTATTGTGATTTTCCTCTTTATTTGGGGTGTATCCTGTCATATGACATTCTGCAGCCTTCAACATGCTTACTATCTGAACCCTTGGATGCAAAGAGATTTCCCATCACTGTTTTTCAAAAATGTCCAGAGTTTTAATAGTTTGAAACTTAATAATAATAATGATGATGATGCTGATGATGCTGATGGAAGGGATCTTGGAGGTCACCTAGTCCAAACCCCTGCTCAGGCAGGAAACCCTATACCATTTCAGACAAATGGCTGTCCAGTCTCTTCTTAAAAACTTCCAGTGTTGGAGCATTCACCACTTCTAGAGGCAGGTTGTTCCACTGGTTAATTGTTCTGTCAGGAAATTTCTCCTTAGTTCTAGGCTGCTTCTCTCCTTGATTAGTTTCCACCCGTTGCTTCTTGTCCTGCCTTCAGGCGCTTTGGAGAATAGCTTGACTCCCTCTTCTTTGTGGCAGCCCCTGAGATATTGGAACACTGCTATCATGTCCTCCCTCGTCCTTCTCTTCGTTAAACTAGACATACCCAATTCTAGCAACCGTTTCCTTATGTTTTAATCTCCAGTCCCCTAATCATCTTTGTCGCTCTTCTCTGTACTCTTTCTAGAGTCTCAACATCTTTTTATATCATGGTGACCAAAACTGGATGTAGTATTCCAAGTGTGGCCTTACCAAGGCATTGTAAAGTGGTATTAACACTTCATGTGATCTTGATTCTATCCCTCTGTTAATGCAGCCCAGCACTGTGTTGGCTTTTTGGCAGCTGCAGCACACTGCTGGCTCATACTTAAGTGATTGTCCACTAGGACTCCAAGATCCCTCTCACAGTTGCTACTATTGAGCAAGGTACCACCTATACCAGTGATGGCGAACCTTTTAGAGACCAAGTGCCCAAAATTGGCCCCACCCCCGCTCCACCCCATGCCCCGCCCCTGCTCTGTGCCCACCCTGCCTGCCCACAGGGCCACTCACTGCCTCCAGGGCCCGCCACAAATCGCCCAGCAGTACCATGGCGGCCACGCCCTCTGCCCGCGCACTGCATCAACTGTGCGCGATGGGGCATGAGGGCAGAATCTTGTCTACGCTGCCTGGCTGCCATGTCTTTGGCTGCACTGCTCCGCGTGGGCCAAGCTCGGGGGCGACTCTCCTCCACGGGGGCTGCTGGTGAGGGGGTCGTGGGGAAAGGCAAGGCTGAGGCAACAGCATGTGTGCCCACAGAGAGGGCTCCAAGTGCCGCCTCTGACACCCATGCCATAGGTTCGCTACCACTGACCTATACTATATCTGTACATTTGGTTTTTCTTGCCTAAATATAGAATTTTACTTTTTTCACCATTGAATTTCATTTTGTTAGATAGCGCCCAGTGTTCAAGTCTGTCCAGATCCTCCTGTATCTTAAACCTATCTTCTGGAGTGTTGGCTTCTTTATATCATACCTAGGATTACCAGGGCGTGGTTGTTATTTTTTTGCCTAATTGAATTGGTGAAATTTTATTTTCTGCCCTACATCTCTATGCTAAGAAAATATCATATATGGGGTGTCTGCCTATCAGGTATTTTTACAAATTGAAGTTCATAATACACTAGTAAAGTTGGAAGATCCAAACAGTAATAATAATGAGGGAGATCATAATCTATTCAATTTCTGTGTGCCATATACTGTACCTGTTAAGAACACCAAAGCCTTCATAAGATTGGCGACCTTACTCTAAATATATTTCATCATTCTCCCAGTCTTAACAATTGTGCTACTTATACCAATTCTAAAAGTGCTTTTTTGTAAAGTAAATCCTATGAAGCCTTATGAATATATTTTTTGTAAGTTAAGACTGTATACCGTTAGTTCAATGAGCAGAATCGTCAACATACACTCTCCTTGTCAGAAGCTAATGATGAGACTACATCCCATCCATTAGCTATGGAAACTATGTTTGGTGCCTGGCTTTTGCTCATGCACTTAGCTGGCAGTATCTATGCATTTATAACCTCAGCTGCCCTAAAGACTAAAACAGCAAACCAATTTCTTTCCAAGCCTTGAAGTTTATTTCAAAATCTGGCTTGAGCAATAATAATATATTAATTATTGTTGGTTTTACAATTGCCAGAAGAATGCAGTTTTTCCAGACAAAGATAGCTATGTGTCCAGTAAGATTAATATTCCACATTAGAACAACAGAACAAAGAACGCTAATGCTTGAGCAATCCGGTTCTGTATCAGCATCTTGACACTGTGAAAAAAATGGGATGACTTGAGAATAGATCAAGACTTGTGAACCTGTCGCCTTTTATTTTTATTTATTAACTAGCTGTACCCGGCCATGCATTGCTGTGGCTCAGCCTAGTTAAATGGAAAAGAAAGAAAAGAGAAAGCGCACATTTATAAGATGTTTAATTTCACAGTGCTTGTGGGTTTACAATATTTTTTGTTGTTCCATTGTATGTGCAGATATAGAGATTGTCTGGTTGCTTTTACGTCCAACAGATAGTGCTGTTTTTTTTTAAAAAACCCCATCTTTTTACCTGTCACAGGTGTGACATCTATATAATAGTAGGTATATAGAAACATGTGCGTATTCAAATGCAACGTTGTGTCAAAATTTCAAAGCAATCGGTGAAGAACTTTCGGAGATTTAAGATTTTGAACAAACGAACATTTATATTTTTATTTATATAGATACAATGTAAAACAGTTGTATAGTCACCTATCTTAAAACCAATTCTGGGCAGTTTATAGCTAATAAAACAATATATTATAATCATAAAACAACTCCCCCTTCTAAAAAAATTCAAAAATCTAGTATCACAACACTTTTTGCTGTTGGAAACCCCCTGACTTCATCCTATCCCAGTGCTTGGAGGAAGAATATTCTCTAGAAGACTAAAAAGATGAAGGCCTGAAAAGACACACTTCCAAGAATACACAAGATGCCAATGTGTTTAAGAGAAGAGATCTTAAACATACCGGTAGATATAGCTGAATTACAAGTACCAGCATCTTGTCACTCTTTATTTGCTTGGCTATTGAAAATGCAGTTCAGTGGTATCTGGAAGGCCACATTAAATTACTGTCCTGATGAAAGTGGAACGCTCAAATTAGCAGCTTTCTGTGATATTAAATGCCTTCTCTGTTGTTGCTTCTGTTAAGTATTGCTTCAGATCTACAAATGGGCCTGACCCTCTTGGACTTTTGCAGGGCTTTGAAAACTTGGGATGTTCCACAGGGATCTGGGCCAGGAGGTTAAGTAAGCCCCACTGTCAAATTGCATTGAATTGAAGACAAGTGTTTTTTGATCCCAGGCACATGTTATTGTTTTTACATATTGAGTTTATGAATTTTACTGAGTTATTTTTAATCTCTGTATGCTGCCCAAAATCACCTTTATGGGATGTATGGCTGTGCAAAGGCTGGATTCAGAAATTATCTTTCAAAACTGATAGGCTCCGTTCACTCCCAAAAGGATCTAGAGGCAGTGGGGGAAGAACAGGTAGGTGGTGAATAATTTTCACTATTTTTCCCTTTTCCTTATAACTCCTTAGAACACCAGCCCAGAGGCACAACACTCTGAAACAGCAGGACAGACTAAGTCTCTGGCTTGCAAAGGAAAAGAACAAGAAAACTTATGCTCTTTTTTTTCTTCTCCAACAAGCATATTGTGAGTGCAGTTCACCTTTACATTAATCCATTATCAGAAGCTTGGCCAAATCTCCAAACATAAGGTTTCATTGTTCACCATTAGCTGTTTTCATAAAGCTGGCATTCTTTAGCTTAAAATCTATATTGCAATTGCAATTATAAACTACATTTCACATCATAGAATGTGTTATTACACTGAGAAAATGCAAATGTTTTGATGGTAAAGATTTGTTTGTCCTGCAAATGAAAAACAAATCTATATTGATGTAAAATAAATGAAATATTGGTGGAAAGTGAAATGTGCTGCCCCCTGGTGTATCAACAAGTTAAAGGATGGAGACTAGTTTTCCTTCCTAAAGATCTGCAGTTTTTAGATTAGTACATTTTAGAACTGGGTACATAGAAAAAATATTTGACATACAGGACAATGAAATCTAATAAAAGTTAATGAGAATGAAAATCTCCAAACCAGCTCACAGAGTATTCATTATACTGAATATAGTGTAACTATATTTGCATCGTCAGTTTCTTCTTTACATCGGTTACAGATTCACCCTTTTATAAATTTCCAAAACTTAAATAACCCTTTTATTCATACTTTCTAAGACATATTGATGTGATTGCTTTTAAAAAGGGTGTTAACAGGAGTCCTGCAGAGGGTAACACTGGAAACTTTTCCATAGTACAACTAAATTATCTACAGGTGAATGTACAAGTGAAAGGATCTGTCATGTCTGATTATGCAAACTTATTTGGCATTCTGTATTTGTGACATGAAATAAAATCTGATAAGTACAATGTAGCAGCTCTAAGTCAGATAAAAAGATTAGTTCCAGTCATTACCCCATCTAAGCTAAGATGCTGCAATGATCACAACAGGCATCAAAACAAAATAGTGTGTCACCTGCAAGAAAATCTAATAACCTAGAATCTAGATAATGCTAAAACACTTACAGATTTCCTAATGCTACTCATTACAAAACTTTAATAGCAATAGTATGGGTGGCTTTAAGGATGCATTGTCAACATAATTGGTTGTGAAGTAAGAACTTCTAAATGTTCAACTGGATGGGTGGGATGAATTTTCCTGTTGACCATGTACACTGGGAAGTCTGAACTGTGGCCTCTATCAAAAACTAGGGACATTTACCATTAAAAGACTCATAATAATAATGAATTGCCAATTTGGATAAAGGTGGGCAGATCATGATGCAATTGTCAATGATTAAGAGAGATCTTGGAATCATGCTTGATAAAGATGTCTTATCATTAAAAAAAGACCGTGAAAGTAAAATTGCCCATGTTCATTTATATAAATTTGTAGTGTGACGGCATGTGGAATATTATCTATTTCTGATCTCTGCACTTTAATAATTATTGTGGAGCTGGAAAAGGGCAAGCAATGTAAGAACAGCTCCTATATAAGGAAAAATTACAGAAAGAAGGCAGGTAAGAAGGGATGCAATAGAAAATATGTCATTTTCAAAGGGGACTAGACAAATTCACAGAGCAATATCCCACTAACTATATTTATTCGTTTTAATGTTTTAAATTAATTCCAGCTACAGGGACAGTATGATGGGATACTAAAGCCTTCTTTCAGTTTCTTATAAAGTTGTACAGTAAGTACAGCAATTGCTTAAACCAGTGATGGCGAACCTTTTAGAGACCGAGTGCCCAAAAACTGCCCCTGCCCCCACTCCACCCTATGCCCCGCCCCTGCTTTGCCCCCACTCTGCCTGCCCACAGGGCCACTCACTGCCTCCAGGGCCTGCCGCAAATCGCCCAGCAGCACCATGGCGGCCACGCCCTCTGCCCGCGCCCCGCAGCATCAAATGCACAATGGGGCGTGAGGGCAGAGTCTTGTCTACGCTGTCTGGCTGCCATGTCCTTGGCTGCACTGCTCCGCATGGACCACGCTCGGGGGCTACTCTCCTCCAGGGGGGCTGCTGGTGAGGAGGGGGTTGTGGGGGGAGGCAAGGCTGGGGCAACGGCATGTGTGCCCACAGAGAGGGCTCTAAGTGCCGCCTCTGGTACCCGTGCCATTGGTTCGCCACCACTGGCTTAAACTCTATCCTTTAGGGAGAGATAAATCAGGTTTAATAATTTGTGAATAAATAATTATTGTAAAAGTTTTAATGGAGTAAAAGGGATTTTAAAAGTTGGTATGTTGATAAAAATACTTCAACTGCATATAATAATATTTTTAATATTTTCACAATTTCTCATAATACGAGAGAAGATTTTAAAATAAAACCCACTGAAAAAGAAAAGGCTGGGACGCATCTTTGACTTCCGACATATCTTTTAAAACAATAATGCCATTAATAATATTTATTCAAGATATAAAATTAAGAGGAACTCTGCTGTTTTCCTTAATGAATATAGAACTTCACCATGTTCTTCAGTGAATGTAGCCTGCATTTATAGCTGGATTCTATTATGAAATAAAGTTATCATTAATGTTCATTTTTTTAATATTATCCGATCCATCATGGCCGCCTACAACTCCATCAAATTTTATGTGCCAGAGGATGGTGAAATCTGAATTACATTTATCAAAAAGTAGGGATAGGCAATTTAGTGCTTTCTAGATATTTGATGAGTCTTCTACACCTTTGATCTTGGATTAAGCTAACTAAACCAAATCTGCACCATATTTGTAATATAAATTTGTAGTTTATTAAACCTAATACTCTAAATTCTAGATTTTGATTTGCAGACTGTATATTTTTTTAATTTTTGTTTTGCTTTATTATATTTTAAGCTATCTTGTTTAATCATCTACATTACATTGTCATACCAGTTTTTAGTTTTAATATCAAAAGTATGTACAATTTTACACTTCGATCTTTAGTATTAGTTTTATAATTTTGTATTAATAATCCCTATAATTTTATTAATATGTTATTCTTTATCTTGAAGTCTTACTCCTGCAGTGGAATTTTACATGTGAGCAAAGCAAAGATTGGTAAGGAAAGTTTTCAATTTCAGCTCTAATTCAGCCCTAGCCCACTGTGAATGGATTGTGGAAACTGCAAAACAAAATCTCAAAATTAAAGTCTATTTTTTCCTCAACTTTTATTCATTCTTAATCATTACCAAGAATCAGAAAAACTCTCCTTAGTGACTAATTTTTAATATTTCTAAGATTGATTCAAGACCTCCCCTTAAGTCTCAGCTGTGTTACTCAGTACAGATAGTCCTCAATTTACAATTCATTTAGTAACCATGTGAAGTTACAACAGCATTGAAAAAAACAGTTTTTTACCCATATGACCATTGCAACATCCCAGGGTGATGTGATCCAAATTTAGATGCTTGGCAACTGACTCATATTTATGATAGTTGCAGTGTCCTGGAGTCACGTGATCACTTTTTCCACCCTTCTGCCAAGCAGTTCAATGGGGAAGCCAGATTCATTTAACCACCGTGTTACTAATTTAACAACTACTGAGACTCACTTAACAACTGTGGCAAGAAAAGTCGTAAAGAGCAAAACTCACTTAACAAACGTCTCACTTAGCAACAGAAATTTTGAGCTCAGTGCTGGTTGTAAGTCATGGACCACCTGTATACAATAGAGAGGGGAAAGCACAGAACCTGGGAAAGAATAACCACAGCACCAGCAAAACTCCTTCATCCTGGAGGTTCGCCAAAGGCAAGTGCAAAGCTCAATTAGGAATGATGGGCTTCCTGGCAGCTCTACCGCTACCCCCTTAACGTGGAACAATGAACAATCATTAGAATAATGATGTGTCTGCATAATTACTGGAATAGTGCTGTGTTAGTAGTATGTGACTAACCTAAGGTGCATTGCACTTGGATACAATGTATGTAGCAAACTTTCCATTGTATACCCGTGAGAAACGAACCTAGTGTATTACAATGTGTATTCCTTTGTTCCTGAGAAAAGGAAAGGAAAGTATAAAACTGAAGTCTGAACCCGCCCTCGGGGTTCAGAATTGCTTGTTGCTACTGCTTCTGAACCTGCGCAATAAATCTCTGCTAAAACCCTCTGGAATTCGTAAGAGTCCTTTCGTTTTCCACAAGACCCTTTTCAACAACCATAACTGAAGTTGAAAAATAAAATAAAATAAAATCCGGGGGACGAGGAGACGGTAGCTAAGGCAGGCTGCAATCTCCTGCGTATTGTTGCTACTCCGACATGGTGACCCACTCGCTACTCCCCGGTTGCTACGGACAGGAAGGAGGGAGAGTAGAAACCCACCAAACTGTCCGTCCCGCTTTGCGCATTTTTCACAACTAACGCTCTCAGCCCAGGCCGACCTCGAAGCGAGGCACTCGTGTCTCTCCGTCCTCCTCTCGAGGAAGCGACTAAGCATCACGCCTTTAGTTTCTATCCAGGGGTTCTCAACCTTGGCAACTTTAAGACTTGTGGCCAGCTGAGGAATTCTGGGAGTTGAAGTCCACAAGTCTTAAAGTTGCCAAGGTTGAGAACCCGTTCTATGCCATCCCAGAGCGGGTGCCTCTCATTGCCCCCCCCAGCACAACAGATCAAATCGCGCCGAAACCGAGAAAGGTCCCCACTCTCTGGGCACAGCTGGTCCAGTGATGCCTGAGGTGCGAGAGCGAACACAGGAAATCACGCCACGAAGCTCAACGAGAAGCTTTCCCAGCCATAGAAATTTCCCGGGCCTGCTCCTCTGGGATCTTTTTCTCTTTGGTTGGAACCAAAATTGAGGAGTATAAGCTCGGACTTGGGGTTAGCTCTTCTCGGAGGGCTGCCTTGCGCGTTGCCCGGACAGCGAGGAAGACTTCTGTCCAGGGGCGGACGGCAGCAAAGCAGCCAGTCAATGGGAAAGGCGAACCAGCCCTTTCGGGTTCACAACAACCTGCTTCCCCATGCCGCAGTCTTTTGGAGGAGGCAGCCAGGAGGACAGGCTCACGCGACGGCGGCCGAGAAGGACCCTTTTCTGCGCTGAACGCGACTGGAGTGCGTGGCCGCCCGTCTGTTGTGCGCACGGTCCCAGGAGGCGCGAATCTTCGTCCAGGTGTGGGAGCCATGTCCGTCAGCCAGATGTTTATCGCCTTGCAGGGGGTGCTCACCGCCGACCAGGATATCCGCGAGGTAAGAGCAGGTGGGAGGGGCCCTGGGGCGCCCCCTCCCTGGCATCGGGACTGCAACTCCCACGATTCCCGGCCGTGGCTGTGAATTTTGGGAATTGCAGTCCTTACCCGTCCGGAGAGGGGGCGGATGTAAGGTGCAGGTAATGGGTAATACTGATTGTAAGGAAAAAGGGAAGCTTTGGTTGCCCTTCCTGCACACACACACACACACACACACACACACACACACACACCCTACTTACCTATCTATCTACCTACCTCGCATGGGTTTGCATACGTTTGCTCCATAGTGAATAATCATGGTATACTAAACAAGTGTTTCCTAAACTGTGGTCCGAGGTCCTCCAAGTGCATCTCAGGAATCTACAAAATCAAAATGATTTGCCAGATATTGAAGATAATTTGCAAACATTTAAAACAATTTCCCTCTTCTCATTTTTTTTATTTGTTAAAACGAAAACACGATTTTTCATGAAAATATTTACGTTAATATCTAATAGGTTTAATATTTTTCTTTTTACATGCTGCAATGAATAAATATTCTATGAATGCATCTATTTTAATGTTTAATATAGTAAATATTGATAGGGTCCCCCATAATTTGTAAAAGTGGGAAGGGGATCTGAGAGCAAAAAAGTTGTAAGAACACTGGTCTAAAATATGACTGTATTTATATTACAGGTAGTCCTCAACTTATGACCATAATTGAGCCCAGTTGTAAGTTGTGATTGTAAGTTGAAGCATCATGTGATTGGGCCTGCTTTTATGACATTTTTGCAGCAATCCTTAAATGAATCCATTTCCCCAATGGGCTTTTTTGCCAGAAACCAGCATGCAAATGGCCATAAAAGTGAGCTGGTTGCCAAGCATCCAAAATACAATCACATGACCTGGGAAGGTAGAGCTATCATAACTTCAAAGATGGATTATAGGTAGCTTTGGGGAGGTCCCTTGTAACCTTGAAGGGTGTTTAAGTTACCAGTCATAAATCAAGAACTACTTGTCAAAGGAGGAGGAGAGAGAAGAGAAGCAGATGATGTAACTGATATAACTCATCGTCAGGTCAATCTACTTGGAAATTCTAACCAACCATTTGCAGATAATGAATTATAAATGTTTCTGATCTCTTTGGAGGGTTCCAGTTTCACTAGCTCAATCATTCTAAAAGCATTACAGCTTTGCTTCTTTCTTTCAGCTGCATATAATTATATTTCTATTTGTATTATAATACAAATGCTGTTAAAAGATTCCAAATTATTCTAGCTTGAGATTAAAAGGGAAGTTGCACCTAATATGTTGAAACTAATCTTCATAGAATAACATTTGACTCAAGTAACTGCAGCCCCACATTTCTTTGATAATATATGTTATATTCACTTGGTTTTTTTAAGTGGTCTTAGATGGTCAGAGATTCAAGCAAATTGTACCTATTGAGAATGCATGTGTGTACACTCGTTAGTATGTAGTGGTAATGATCCTCCAAATTCCAAAATAAATAACTTTCCTAACTCTAATTATAGAAACTGCTCCCAATAAAACAGTCCTAGTGGACAATCATTTAAATATGAGCTAGCAGTGTGCTACAACTGCCAAAAAAGCCAACACAGTGCTAGGCTGCATTAACAGAGGGATAGAATCAAGATCACGTGAAGTATTAATACCACTTTACAATGCCTTAGTAAGGCCACACTTGGAATACTGCATCCAGTTTTGGTCACCACAATGTAAAAAAGATGTTGAGACTCTAGAAAGTACAGAGAAGAGCAACAAAGATGATTAGGGGACTGGAGGCTAAAACATACAGTATAAGGAATGGTTGCTGGAATTGGGTATGTCTAGTTTAACGAAGAGAAGGACGAGGGGGGGGACATGATAGCAGTATTCCAATATCTCAGGGGCTGCCACAAAGAAGAGGGAGTCAAGCTATTTTCCAAAGTGCCTGAAGGCAAGACAAGAAGCAATGGATGGAAACTAATCAAGGAGAGAAGCAACCTAGAACTAAGGAGAAACTTCCTGACAGAACAATTAACCAGTGGAACAACCTGCCTCCAGAAGCGGTGAATGCGCCAACACTGGAAGTTTTTAAGAAGAAACTGGACAGCCATTTGTCTGAAATGGTATAGAGTTTCCTGTCTGAGCAGAGGGTTGGACTAGATGACCTCCAAGGTCCCTTCCAACTTTATTATTATTATTTTAGGCAGTCCAATAATATGTGGCAATGATATATCAGAGGATTATTTTATACATTTAATTTAAAATGTATTGCAGCTGCCTTACATGCTGGGGCAGCTTTATTAAAAATCTAATGAAGGAGGAACTATTATCAAACATCTTTGGCAGATTTATTAACTGCTGAAAAACAATTTCTCCACAATAGAGAAAAAATGTAAAAGCTAGATAATATCTTTATTAAAACCAGCAGTGTACCACATTTCTGTACTCCAATAGTATTCATCAGGCAAAATTTTACAAAAAGCAGTAGAGGAGAAGCAAGGAAGTTAAAACACCTTTTTGAAGACTTTTTTTCCCCACAGAAGTTTTTCACTAAATGTGTTTTCTCTAGGTCAAAAATCACAAAAGCGCATAAATCCCCCAACCTTATGTTTTCTGACAATGTACATAGGCATCTTAAACTTAGCAAATAGCAAAAATAAAGAACATCAACAATAGAGGTAGAAAGTAGTATTGTAAGGTTGGTTGATGCAATAGATCCAAAGTCAAATAGATTGTCTCATATTACAAGTAGTCTCCTCACTTGCCAACTGCTTCATTTAGCAACTGTTTGAAGTTACATCTGTAAAAATAGCTTTGCAATTAATCCTAACATTTATGACTGTCACAGCATCCTGCAGTCACGTAATTGCCATTCAGGTATTTTGCAACCAGCATGCATTTAGGACCATTGCAACAACCAGATGGGAAATGAGGTGGTAAGCCCATTGCAGTCATGTAATTTTCTGCTTAATGGTCCTGGCACTTAGGATGCAGTTGCTAGTCGCAATTGTGATCTCTAAGCAAGGACTACCTGTGCTAGTGATGAAGGGAATTGGATCCTCAAAATGTACTAGGCCTCTAAAAATGTGTAAATCCTTTTCCTGTTGGAATAAAAGTCAAATCATTTAATAGCTTTTGAAGGCATCCAGAAGTGGGTGGGTGGGGGGGGAGACTTAGTTGTCTAAATTCCCATAAGGATATGCACATGGATACTTCCATTTTACTCCAAGCTGAGGGTCTTTTATAACATGATTATACGTATAAGTCAAAGTGTATCTTATTATTCCAAATCCAAGGTTTTGTGTTGCATCTTCAAAGCAGTTGGATTGCTTATGGTAAACCAGGTTTGGCCATAACCTTTGAAAAAAAGACAAAATTACATTAATCTTGTTTGAAAAGGTTGTTTTTATTATCAAATACAGGAGATTAGGAAAGTTGTTCAAAGTCTGGAGCAAACTGGCCGGGAAATTTTGACTGTGCTTCAAGGAGTCCACCAGGGTTCTGGATTTCAGGACAGTAAGTCCACCTTTGTTTGTTGCATTTGGTATATCATGCTGTTGGGAAAGAATGGAAAATGTATCAATGCTACAAAAGTAGTCACCACCAAGTAAGGTGGGGAATGTATTTTCTGACTCAAAATGGCCTTGCATTTGTTTGTCAGAAATATGGGGACCTATCTAATAGTAAAGTAATCCAGTTTAGATATTTAGCCAGCCAATAATTACTTCTTTTTTATCAGAGAGTTAAATACTTGATACATCATTTGAATGGTGTGATAGCAAAATGTTTCTTAAGCCTTGAAAATTTAGGAGAGACTGCATTTGGTTTCCAATCCCCTCTTCTAGTGTCCCGATCGTGCAGCTGAATTTCAGTGTCTAGTCGCTAAGAAACAAAAGTATGGTTTCTCCTGATGATTTTTGGCAGAAAATTTTTTCAAGGTATATAAAAGTTCTTTTAGGATGAATATACCAATGCACATAGAAACGAAGAACATGCATCTCAAAAGCTGCTTCCTCAGAAATCCTACTCAGCTACTTTGGTGTGTCAGCATCTGCGCGCTGTGGTCCTTAGCCACTAAAAAGGGACAGAAAGAGAAAAAAAAATAGGCTGCCTGTCGCAGAAGGTTTAATTTCCCAGCTTAAGACATAAAAGGGCTAGATCGAAATTAGTCATCATTAATTTGTTTCATTTATTTGAGAATGGCTAAAACTTTAATCTGGACCTATTTCTTTTAATTCTGAATTTGATTTTTTTTTCCACAGCTCATGAGTTTATGCTTGGAGCATACAATTTCAATAGCTTTTTTTAACTTGTTATTTTTTTTTAATTTCAGTACCAAAGAAATGTCAGAAGGCTCGAGAACACTTTAATACTGTTAAAATACATCTGGCTTCTCTGAAAACAAAGTTTCCTGCAGATCAATATTACAGGTTAGTGATTTCCTCCCTTCCCTTCCCTCAGTACACATTTGACACAGGATAGATTTCAAAAAGGGAGGGAAAAAAAGATCTAAAAGGTAAAATTGTTAGAGGGAGCTAATTCTAAACAATTATTTGCTGTATTAATCTTTAATGTTTCTATGTTAAATAGTAAGTGTCTTGTTGTGCAAGAAGAATTATTTGAGAAGTAATTGTGGGGGGGGGTTATAGATTAACAAAAATAATTTAGCATTCTGGGGCTAATCAGAATGTAACTTGTTGCATTCAATAGAAGAGCAAGATGCGCATATATTTTCCTATTGCTGTTTGATTATACAACCATTGAAACTTGGTAAGCATGACCCTGGTGTCATTAAAAATGCTCATAAAATGCCTATATTTCAACCAGGTGTTTTACCATACAGATTTCATGAACACTGGAGGTTTGTGCTCCAACGACTGGTGTTCTTAGCAGCATTTGTTGTCTATCTGGAAACAGAAACCTTAGTGATACGGGAAGCTGTTACTGAAATTCTTGGAAGTAAGTTAATGAGACTTAGAGCAGCGGGGTTCCCAACCTTTTCTATACCCCGCACCCCTAGAACGCTTGTGATATGTTCTCACACCCCTTACAAAAGTTCAAAATAACTGCAACGAATTATGCATATACACTATAATTTTGAAATTTCCAAACCCGAGTTTTCGCATCCCCTGGAGTATCGTCTTGCACCCCCAGGGGGTGTGAGCACCCCTGGTTGGGAACCCCCGACTCAGAGGAAGGCTTAACGTGGCCTTAGGAATCTCATATTCGTTAATTGCCAAAATAGTTTGCCTACTTATTTATATTCTTTTTCTTTACAGTTGAAGCTGAAAGAGAAAAAGGCTTTCATCTGGACATTGAGGATTATCTTTCTGGAGTATTGACTCTTGCCAGTGAGCTGGTATGTGGAATATTGTACAGCTACATTGCTTGCCTAATTGAATAGAAGGAACAGTAAGTTAATGCATGGGTAAAGTTAGCGTGGTCTCTTCTGGCCAGGTATTCTCTAGTTGGAAGAGGCAATCTCAAATGTTAGCTAAAAAATTCTGGGAAGTGTAAAATCTCAGTTTATTTGGAGGACAGCAAGCGAAGAAGGTACACCTAAGCGGCACTATTTGTTTCCTTGTTGGCTGATTGATTGATGTTGTTAGCCTTTCCTATTGTCTGATGGGCAAGATTTTAATTAGTAAAGTTTTTAGTTAAAAGTACTTTCCAAATATCTGGATTTCAAGTTCACGCTTTCTGAAAATAATTGGGGCTGCTTATTTGTATCCTATTAACATACAGATATTACAGTGGAATTCCAGCGAAGCATAACAGACTTCATTCTGTTTTATTTAATAGTCTAGGTTAGCAGTGAACAGTGTGACAGCTGGGGACTACTGTCGGCCACTCCGCATCTCTGCTTTCATCAATGAGTTGGATTCAGGATTCCGCCTGCTCAATTTGAAAAATGATTCCCTGAGGAAGCGCTACGATGGCCTCAAGTATGATGTCAAGAAAATAGAAGAGGTGGTTTATGACTTGTCTATCAGAGGACTCAGCAAAACAGCAACCGGAGGTGCTGGTGAGGAGAAATAGAAAAGGCCTCACTGAACTGCATTCAAGATTACCTCAGTAACGTGGCCAATGAAAGAGAAGCTTTAACTGAGCTCTCTAGTAGTAATGTAGAAGAACCATAAGCTACAAACTAAGTTTTTCCCCAACTGAACACTTAGTATATGTCTGAAACTATTCTGTAGATGCCCATCTAGTGGAGTGTGTGTGCAGGCTAAGTTACCATGATATAAGCCGCATTTGTGAATTATGTCCTTTATTGTCTCATAGTCCTGAAGTCCCAAACATGGAAATCAGTTGCTACTGTATTTTAGTATCAGGTTGAACTGAAACTTTCTGTACCTGTCCATAATTCACATTTAGTAGAATAAATGCTCATTTTAAAATGAGCACTTGGTTTCAACATGTGTAAATATGTTTATCATTAAAATGAAATCAGAATGCTTCATTTTCTAGTTAGATTGTGAGATTTCAGATTTAATGTAATTGATTTAATAAGTAAACATGTTAGGAATTTATTTCTAAATGATCATTATATAATACAGAGTCTGTTTTCTGAAATAAGTTGATTCTTAAACATTGGAAAGAACTGAACCATTCCTAATACATTTATATGCATATTCTTAGTCTATATCCAGTTTTTAAAAAAATTTTTGAGAACGTGAAAATGTGTATGTGGTTTAGTAGAGGGCAAAGGGATATAAGCAATTAATGTGCTTGGAATCTGCACTTTGAGTCAGTTAGCAGTCCATTTCATTTTAAGTGGCCCATTCAGTTTAAAACAAGGTTCTAAGTAGATCTTTAGCAAACAGGTAAGAGAAAATTGTCATCTAAATCCTAATTATGCTTATCTGAATGCAGGTTGATTTTATTCAATTCGTTTCCAGCAAATATACATAAGATCACAGCCTTTAAATAGTAAGATGCAGATGTTAAGCAAGCTGACTTTATACTGCCACTTATTCTACTTTCTCTCCTATGTTAATATTTGATCGTCATCTTCCCTGTCATTCAGGCATAAATTACATAACTGTTTCTGAAATGTACAGTAACGTGTTTCTGTTGATCATTTTACATATACACGTTCTTTGTCATTTTTTCTCCATTGTCTGTTTTTTGAGAAAGATTATCTCCCAAAGAATAAAAAAAAATGTACTTTATGATAACTGATATAAGCATCCTTGTTTATAACGTTTTTCCTTGTTCTGGCTGCTGTTTTTGAAATGTTCAACGAGAAGCAAATACTTCCTTTGTTAAAACTGGTAAATAAAAATAGACATTTTTAAAAAAAACAATGGCATATGCTTGTAAGTCTATGATTTATGCTTCATCCATGATAATGCCTGTAAACACTCAAAGGGTTTGATAATTTGTGTAATTGGAATTTGCTAATAATCTTAAATTCAGGATTGTGTGTGTCATTAATCACCCCTTCAGTTATGGTAGGTCAATAAATTTTATTAGAAAAGGGGCTCCTTGGTTTTTACTATCTAATACAGCTCTTCCCAGCTATAGCTAGACCAGGGGTAGGGAATGTTGGCTCTTTTATGACTTGTGGACTTTAACTCCCAGAATTCCTGAGTCAGCATGGCTGGTTCAGAAATTCTGGGTATTGAAGTCCACAAGTCATAAAAGAGCCAAGGTTCCCTACCCCTGAGCTAGACTATCAAGAGGGTTGCCAAATAATAGATAGAGAGCTTAATCTAAGGGGATATCACAGCACGATGTTATTATGTATTTTATCCAGTGATGAATTTAGTGATTTATTTAAAAGAAATCTTCCTTTCTTTCCCAGCCCTTTCTACAAATACCATGAAAAATTGACTAATTTTTTAAATTAACAATTAACATTTGTTAATTATGTATGGTTTTGATGGGTAAACTAAACAGATCTATTTATATAGGAATCACCAGAATGTTAAATTCCGTGATCAGAATCACAAATTCAATTGTCAGGCACTAAAGAGAATTCTTCAAATTTATAAAATATTGGGCAAAAGTTAGATTCTCAACATACATCGTAGGAGGAAGGCTGTATGGCCTCTGGCAGCTTGGTAGCCCCCTTTCCAACTAACAAGTTTTGTTAAACTATAAAAACTTAACACGCTGCAATTGCTAATTAATGATGGATTTGTAATCTGGCTTGCATGTAATTGTACAATCACCCTCTTTTTAAACCTAACGTCAGTTTAGCACTCCATCCATCTGATGAAGTGTGCTATAGCCCATCAATGTGTATAGTTTTCAATAGAATTTGTTAGAAAAGGTACTATCAAACTTTCTGAATTAATTTTGAGAAATTAAAACAGATAATTTGTTCTCTTTCATACTAGGGTCCATTTAAGAGCTTTCGAATAAAAAAAAGTTTATATGGTTGGCATCACAAAGTGCCAAAGATAATTATTAATATGCAGAGAGAGAGACAGACAGATGGAGACAAGAGAGATTAATTCACATACAACACTAAATTGCAATGTGTATGATATGGGTTTAATACTTTGTATTCAAGAAGCCACTGATTAATCCATGTGCAAATCCAATGCAACTGAACTCTTGAACTTCTCTATCAACTCCCAATGCTTGTGCACTCCCAATTCTTTTCCTTCAACAAGAACTTGTTACCTAGAGACAAAACTTATAAAAGTTATCTGTATGTTGTCTACAAACCTGAACTGCAGATTTGTTTTAATTCTGTAGTTTTAGTCTAGCGCCAACAGAGCATTATCTGGAAAGAAGTAATTGAAAGGATGAGTAAAATAGGTTTGAGGCATTATAACAACAGCTAAATAGATTTGTTTGATACATCTGAATTCCTCAAATTCCTCAGAGTATGTTCTTATCCTAAGCATAGTTGGTGTTTATGAAGACTACTATTACTAATAACCAGGGCTTTTTTTCTCATAGAACGCCCAGAACGGAGTTCCGGCACCTTTTTTGGATGGAACCTTGTAGGGTAGGCAAGGCGGGTTGTATGACGTGTGTGAGTTCCGGCACCTTTTTTTTTTTTAATAGAAAAAAAACACTGCTAGTAACAGTACAATGGGTTTCCAGATAGGCCAGAAAGATTTGAAAGAAATCTTTGAAAGGATGATTGCCATGACTTAACACAAATTTATTAACCATCTTACGACATGGAATTACAGAATTTGAGAATCTTTGGTTTAAATTAAAACGATTTATAAGTAGTCCTCATTTAGCAACCATTTGCAGTTACAACACTGATGAAAAAGTAACTTTGCAGCCAATCGTATTTATGACCTTTTCAGATCTGTAAAGCAAAGGAGAGCTGAAATGAGGTCATAAGCACAGTCACATTTTCAGTTAGTAACCATTTTGCTTAAGAACCAAGTTGCCAGGCCCAAATGTGATTACGAAATGGGGACTTTTTTTCTCATTCAATCCGTCCAATTCTTGGAGACTGCCTGGACCAATTTCTGCAGTTTTCTTGGCAAGGTTTTTCAAAAGTGATTTGCCATTTCTTCCTTCCTAGGGCTTAGACAAAGGGACTGGCCCAAGGTCACCAAACTGGTTTTGTGCCTAAGGATTGATGTCTTAACCACTATTTATTTAGTGTACGGTATGGACTAGCAATATATATTAACATTTCATCTAGATTAATAAAACAAAATATAAATGTTAAAAAGATCTGTATTCAAATACCAGTGTCTACACCATGTAATCACTGGAGCACAGCATCATTTATATTTTAAAAAATCAGATATTGAAATTGGTATATGCTCTCAGCTTACAGCCAGTCACAATGTGATCTACAGTTTGATATGGGACCCCCCCCCCAGTCACACTGAGGGGAGGATACTAAGCCCCATTTATACAGAGAATCCTGGCAGACGCCCTGTGAGGTATAAACCCTATTCAGGATTGTCCATTGCTGCAAGCAACCAAGCTCAGAGAGCACCAAGGATTCCACAATCCACAATTAAAATTCCTGGCTTGGCTTTATGTACTACCTCAACCATTATTGCCACTTGGAATATTTTACTATATAACCTTGCTCTGAAATCTTAGTTGGTTTTAAGGAACTCCAAATAATTTAAAAATCCAAAATAAAACTTACCTGATTTAGGATCTAGTTGAAGATGAAGACGTTGAAATGATATGTATAATAGAGATTTGGCTGAATGAGCTGGGACAGTTGGCCTCTCCCAGTTGTGCTCACTTGAGTACCTTGTTCATCACCAGCACAAACTTGAAGTCAGGAGAAGGGGAGCTGCTGTGGTCCATTGGGATTCCATCTCCCTCTCCATGTTCCCTGTCCAGTTGAATCAATATTGACTTTGCAGAAGTAATCAGGACAGATGGGGGATTCTGTTGGAGTCTGTCATTCTGCCCATTAGTCTCCCTCCCTGAACTGACAAGAGCAAAATGCCGTGTTTTCCCGAAGCCATAAAATAAGACCTAGCTTATTTTGGGGGGTTCGGGCTAATATAAGCCCCACCCCAAAAAGTAAGTCCTACTTAACCCTGCCCACTCCATCCCACCGTAGTTTTTTTTTTTGGCAGGCCAGATCATGTGCCTCCCCCCGTCTTACCTGCTGCTGGTGCCACTGCTGCGAGTTCAATTTTGTGGCCTAGCTAAACTGTTTACCTGTGACGGGCTGCAGTTCTCATCTGCTTCAGGAAGCTTGGGCGGTGGTGTGGCAAGCTCTCCAGCTCCACGGGGAATGGGCAGCTCACATGGGTGCATGACGGCAGGATGCCCGCCCGCTTCACCACCCTCCCTCCCCGACCCTCTGGCGCTCCACCTGTCACTTTGGTCGGCCTGGCCGCCCCCATCTTGGCATCCTTCCTACTGCCACCCAGCATGGCTGACCCGGGGCTGCAGGGGCTGGCCTGGCAGGGGAAGGGCATGTGCCCCGCCCATACTGGTACTATACCTGGTCCGCCAGATTCTCACCACCGTGTTGCTTCTCCACTCCATGCACAGGCCCCGCTCCACCCCCACCCCCACCCCACATGCTTACGGCCTACTGATACTGACAAAAAGTAAGCCCTCCCCAAAAGTAAATCCCAGTGCTTACTTCAGAGCCCATAAGAAAGTAAGACCGGGTTTTACTTTTGGAGAAACATGGTAGTATGTAGGAATGATCTTGGGAGACAGGGCAAAGAGGCTTCACCAAGAGAATGGTCAGATAAAAGGCAGCTGAGCCCAAAACAAGAGTCCCTCCATAGTTTGGGGGCTATAAGGGGGCTGGGAGCAGGGAGAAAGAAGTACTTTCAGACTTGCAAGTTTCTTTAACATAGCTTTACAATAAAGTAGAATTAGCTCCTTTGGTTGTGTTCCCCATCTGGTGTACCTCATAAAGCTGACAATCTTTCAAGTCTCCTTTTCCCAAAAAGAGGAATTTTAGGAATGGTCTTTCCTCCAGGGAGTTCTGCAATCTGCCAAGCATCCAGCAGCAGCACAGATGATCAACTTGCAGAATGCCATGCTACAATTAACACAACAGCTGGGACAGAATTTGCCTCAATTTGCAGCAGTGGCTCAGTCAATGTTCCTGCATTCCTATGGGAGCTTGCTGGAGAAATTCAGAGTGGGCCAGGAATAATTCTGGACATTCACTGTCAATGTATTATGTTTATGGGAGGCAAGCTAGTGGAGTTTTCTACTGAATGCACCAAAGTGACGTCTGCTAAGTTTGCTGAAGGAAGCAGCAGCTAAGTGGGCCATACTGTTCAAACTGTACTTTAATTTTATCAAACATCATCATGTTCCTGCCTAGTTTAGATATTGTTTTTATTTTATATCTTATTGGATTTTATCTATATATTTTTATTCTAATTTTATTTTCAGTGTGCTTTATTGCAAACCACCCAGAGAGTTTCAGCTACTGGACAGTTTACAAAATAGAAATACATAAATGAGCTCTGTTTCTTCCTCTTTCCTGGTGATCATGCTTGAAATAAGACAGATAAGTATCACTAGGGGTTGTAGAATGACAGATATTGAACAGCAAGCATGCCAGAGAAGCATATGGAAACTCTGCAAAATAATTACAATAATTAAGAAAAAGGGATTATTAAAATGTATTATTGATCTAGACTAGAGAATATTGTAAGATTCCTGTTTGATGAAAATTGGGAAATACATATTTTTATGTAGTTAAATCACCAACTACCGTAGGAGAGGTAACTGGACCTTATTAGCAGAAGACAGATCGGAACGAATTGATATATACAGTATTGGATTTCTACAGTCGTTCTTTAATTCATTTACAAATAAGTCCACTAATGCTTAAAAAGAGGCTATTGCTTATCCACAGGATTCTATAGATATTCGGGAATATGTGTGGGTGAATGTCAAACATGTATTTGGCTTCCCTTCCATTTTACATATTACATGCCTTCTGTGCAATGTAAAATTCAACAAACTGGCACCTACTTGGTCTTGAGAGCAAAAGAGGACAACTCATAGACTTTCATTATGAAACAAAGCCCTCTCAGAAGCAATAAAACAACTCCTAAAGGTAGTATTTCCTGGGACAGCAAGCGAAAAGGTGAAAACAAGGACACTGTCTAAACATTCTCTCTTATTGGATTAATACTGCTCTACATTTGACCTGCTTGTTAACCTATAACGCTATTATACATACAATGAAATCTCTATTACATAGTCCCAGGATGCCTTTCTGCAGCAAAGTCATGCAGGGTCACACAGCAAACATTCTTCATCGTATCTGCACAATATTAACAATATTAGTTCAATATTTCTTAGAGACCTGCTCCTTAGATCTGGTGCCAATGATACCCATTTACCGCACAAGGGAAGATTGTTATCCCCAGGTCACAAACCTGAAAGGCCTGCCCTCTTCCACTCCACTCCACACATACACCCACACCCCCATCTCTTCAGCCAAACAACATTGATTTTGTTTTCACTGCTGTTGAACCTATTTGCAAGAAGTGCAAAAACAGTCCTGTACTTCAGAATCTAGATCTTGATGTAAAAACCTCATCTGGTTTCAGGTAGTGCTAGACCACGGGTAGGCAACTTTGGCTCTTGTATGACTCATGGACAATCGCCCAGCATCTGAAATATGGTCATGTGACCACAGGGGAAAGCAACATTTCACAACAGCTGAAAGTGCTTTATGGGACCTAAATCCCCCCTTCCAAGGCCATCGTTAACTCCAAACGGGACATTAAACAATTGGTCGTAAGTCGAGGACTACCTGTATAGGAAATTCTCAAGCAAGTAGTTTTCTTGCTTGCTTGCTACCAGCTCTATAAATGATGGGTTGGTTCTCAATATGACAATAGGTACAGCAGTTTCACTTCCACAGAGCCTTTGCTTTTTTATTCCTCCCATGTTTTTCAAAAAGAGTGCAGGCCCAGGAAAGGAGGCTAGAATTCTTACACTGAGGTGATGAAGAGAGAGTCGAGATTTCCCAAAAGTGTGCTTCTATGTGAACAGAACTGCTGAAGCTGAAAGAGAGGATTAGATCAGTGAAATCCCTAACTGTTCTCTGTTATTTAATCTCAAGAGTTCCAGGGTGAGGATTCTGCGAACTAAGAATGCTGCAAGAGGACACTGCCTATGTGCATATTCAGGTTAAGCTTCCACACTGAGGTTTCTAGGTTAGTGTCTAGGTGATAAGAAGATCTAACAAGTTTAAATATGGACTCATTTGTTTTTTCTAGGATTCAAAAACACTGGTTGTGGTTCACACCGCAGACTTAAGCTACTTCCTGCATTATTCCACTTCCTGGGTTCACACAACACATGGAACCATAAACTAGCCAATGGTCTGGGACTGGTTGCACATTTTGCTAAGCCTAACCAAAGATCCATCAAGCTTACCATGTTGCATGAATACATGCACTATGCCTTGGCCTTAGTTAAGCCTGCGGTGTGAAAATAGCACTACAAAGCACTTGTTAGAAAGTCCTTCTTAGTAGATAGTGGTCATAGGTAGCACCAAATGCTATTTGGATAGCTGAAGTTCATCCTTTGTGCAATTAGGCTGATGAGAGATATTCAAGCAGGCCTAGTGGAGTTTCAGAGCTCGGCCAAGTCATTTCTTGGGCAGCCCTTCTCATGACCTATTGTGAGATGCACTTATCATGATATTGGGCAAAGCGTTACGCCGCTTCTTCCAGGAGCCCAGCTCCCGAGAGTATCTCCTTATCTGCCTAAACCAGTGGTGAGTCCGTGCCTTGTCCCCGTCTCGAAATATGAAGGATTCCCGTCTTATCTCAAGCAGTTCAAATGCGTCATCACAATCGGGATCCACAGAGACCACACAGTTGCTGAGTCTCAAGGGTTCCCTGAGCAAACTGAACTTCCCATTGTTCTTATCCCGAATAAGTACCAATACTGCATCTTTCACAGAGCCTGGCTCCCCCAGTTCAAAACTGGACTCAGATGCACGCCTGATATTGACCATCAGGAGAACTTGCATCTTCTGGAACTTTAACGTCTTGCTGCCCTTTTTCACCCACTGCCCATCAGGTGGCTGGGCCAGCTGCAAGGGTCCTTCCATCACAAACCGTGTTTCTTCCCGCAGCCAGCCCATCGTTTTGAGAGCAGTTTCCCTCATTTCAATGTTGATCACCTCCCTGTTCTTCTTACTGTCGTGGCGGAAGGAGCGCAGAGTCCACGAATTCCCTTCCTGCTTGGTTTTCATGTTGATGTGTTCCAGATGGGACTCGATGTGGCTTTTGGCCTCCAGTAGACTGCTGTAATCTGGGTGGTACTCCATAGTGGCTTTGATGATACGGCTCAGAAGGAGGGGATACTTTGTGACTCTTTGTAGTGGAGCTATGAGGAAGGACCTCAGATTCATGCGACGAAGGGCGGTGTTGTCATTCTGCGAAACATTGAGAAATATCCTGCAGACCATGGAAACAATAAACCATAACTTTTTTCATACATACATACATACAAAACCATAGGACAGTGATGGTGAACCTTTTAGAGACCGAGTGCCCAAACTGCAAACCAAAAACCATTTATGCATTGTCGGGTGCCGGGTGGGTGTGGCCCATTGGGTGGGCGTGGCTGCGCTGGTAACAGCAGACTGGGTGGGACTAAAAAGTTCAATCAATCAATTCCAACTTTGCAAGATCTTTTTTTTCCTGTGAAAAGTTGAAATTGACTGATTGATTGAACCTTTTTTTTTGTACATGGCGGCAGAGGCCTAAAGCGAAAAGGTTTTATAAAACCCAGCTGAAGGCCTAGGACTGGGGTGATGGTGCACGTGCCCACAGAGAGGGCTCTGAGTGCCGCCTCTGGCACCTGTGCCATAGGTTCGCCACCCCTGCCATAGGAAAACCTGAAGGTGGAGTTAAAAGAGGGATCAGCCTAGAATTCCTATGTAGTCACAAGTGGACTAAGTCCAACCCTCCTTGAATTTTATTGATCCTTATCTAACTCCTAGCCTAGCTAGCAGATGCTTTTAGCATTTTTCCACTCATCCTTCTGGATAATCAGTCAGTTTAATTGGACCCTCAGGTGTGGACCTTTCTTTCGTGTTGAACAAAAACATTAATTATGTTAAGTGCCTTAACAATGCATTATGCTGGTGCTTGGTGGAACTGAATTATTTTTCCACTCATCCTTCTGGATAATCAATCAGCCTATTTCAGGGTTTAATTTGTTATATTAACTATGCAGCATGGAATAAAAAAAAGGAGTTCTACCCAAAAGCCGAATCTTACTATGAATCATCTTTAAGATGAAACAAGGATTGAAATATCAACCCTACCAGAGATGCAAAGAAGACCTATTGAGGCAAATTTCTTCATTTCTGCATAATGGCAGCATAGCAGGCTGGCCCAATTATTATCCAGACTTAGGCAGATGTTTTGGACAAGACAGCTGAATGCAGCATACATTATCATTTTATCATTGGTAAGTGCTGCCCATTATAACTATGAATGGAAGTTTAATTCTGGGGAATGCAGCATAGATTATGCTGCATCCCCAGAATTAAACTTCCATTCATAGTTATAATGGGCAGCACTTACCAATGATAAAGATTTACTTAATCACAATCTGAATTGCCTTTGTACATGGCAGAGCGTACCCCGTGACTTTACTAGCTTACTAAATTACTATATCAGCTTCCCATGAGGGACTCTGGCAACCTGCCCTTTTGCACATCAGTTCCCTATTCTTGTTTTTCTAAAATGTCTCACATATAGACATGAAAATGGAGAAATGTGTAAGGGCCAAGAGCATCTATTTCTTTTCACGTCTAACGAATGGAGAAGAGATCGTCCATGTTAAGAAAAGAAGCTAAAATGCCCTAGTTGGGTAGAGTCCTCAAAGTTTAGGCTCATGTTATGGGTTAGATAAGGTTTGCTGGAGCCAACTGAACTCATGCTAGTGAGCCCATCCCTAGTGACTGCTTCCAAAGGCCCAGTAGAATAACAATACCGAAAACTGCAGCAGATTAAATATCGAAACGATCATTACAATTTTATTTCCAGAACTTTATAAACATACTGTATTCCATTTTCTTTCAAATATATATATATTTTTGCTTCTTGTTCCATCTGAAAATAATTGTAACTATTAAATATAACCATTCAAAAATTAGCATTCTGAATTTCCTACATCTGATTTATCCAACTGGTAGCCAAGGACCAGTTTTCTAACACTTACGAGTTTGGTAGCTGCTAATTCCAAGGGAATGCAAATGTAGATTTTATTATCAAGTTATACTTTGGGCAAGAATTTGTATTTCCAAGAAAACATACTAAATTCCTAATCGTAGTCTTACATCTCCTTTCTAACTATCAAATACTTAAGATTTTTTTTGGGGGGGGGGCTTCAGGGAAGATGGGCATTTTCTACAAGAATCCACTTTGCTGTACTTACACATTTCTACTTCAAGAGTAATGAATTAAAATAAAATCTTAGGTTGGCTCAATAGTTTCAGTGACTCTCTTATGTTTAGCAAAGTAATAGAATCTGTCTTAGAGACTTTCACTGGACCTCTGAGTCAGGGTTGACTCAAAGTGTTGACTAGTCCCTGCCATTTGTTTAGCATGATTTTCTGAATTGGTTCGTCATTGCCTTCTTTTTTTTTTTATTATAAAAATTCTTTTATTAAAACAATCAACATTGGACATAAAAAACATATTATGCAGCAATCATCATGACACCTTCTTCATGGGCTGAGAGAGAGGGATTGGTTCAAGACCACCCAGCTGGCTCAGGGCCTAAGGTGGGACTAGAACTCATGGCTTCCCAGTTTCCAACCTGAACCATTACAGCAGTCCATTTAGTGACCATTCAAAGTTCAACAGCACTGAAACAAGAGACTTATTTTTCACCCTTATAACCACTGCAGCATTCCCATGGTCATGTGATCAAAATTCAGACACTTGGCAACTGGCATGTATTTATGGCGGTTGCAATGTCCTGGGTCATGTGATCACCTTTTGTGACCTTTTGACAAGCAAAGTCAATGGGGAAGCCAGCTTCATTTAACAACCTGGTTACTAACTTAACAACTGAAGTAATTCACTTCATAACGGTGGCAAAAAGGTCACAAAATGAGGTAAAATTCACTTAACAACTATCTTGCTTAGCAAACAGAAATTTGTGGTCATAAGTTGAAGATTACCTGTGACTCAGGGAAACCAATAGGGGAGTAAAGCCAGTTCATTATTCCAGTTGCCAACAAGCTCAGAAGCATCTGTTCCTCAGCTCTAGTCAACAATAGTTTCTCTGGAAAACCTCATCAGTTATTCGTTCCCCAAAGCATAACTGTTTCCAAGCATGTTTTCTGTTCTTGAACCTCCTGCTCACATGTTACCTAGTTAAAATTTGGAACCCTCCTCACCTGAGTAACTCTTTTTCTTTTTCCAATGCATTGAGCATGTTCACGGAGGATGGCTGCTGGAGACAATATGTCTGGAATGCAGGTAGCATGTTCACAAACTCCAGGAATATTTCACCAATGCACACAGTCATGAGGTCACCATCACCCTGTCAACATAGAAGATGAAGAAGAGAAACAGAAATATTTGAGGTCTTCCAAGTCACCAGCATATTGTATTGTATTGCCAGTTGACTGTAAAATACATATATTCAATGTGATAAAACGCCTCAAGGGCAAATTCTTTGCCATATTTTACCTGTATATTAACATTGTTCCTGGAGTCCTTTTTACATACGATCTATTACAATAAGACAATAGGACAGAGAGCTAAGAAGCAAGGCCTATTGCTGGTGGGTTCATAACTGCAAAAACGTGTGCCCCATCTTTTCTGTAAGGAAATTCAAGAAAGCTTAACGTTGTCTGTAATCAGAAATTTTATTTAGCTTCTTAGTAAGAGTTTTGTGAGATACACAAATTTTGTTAACAGCGCAATTTTTGTCTTTCTTTTTTTACTTTTCTATTTGATGATAGGTTACTTTGGGAGGACAAAACTATAAAAGTTGTATAAGTGTCCTTCAAATAATGGAAGGATAAATAATTAATGGGGAGGAGAAGGCATTCTTCGACCAAGTGACAAAATTAGTGGATCAGAGGAATGCTGTGGATATAATTAACTTGAACTTCAGTTAGGCATTTGATAAAGTAGACCAGACCATTTGATAAGGTAGAAAAATGTCGGTTAGACAACATCACCACCAGATGGATTCGTAGCTGGCTGACCGGCCGTACTCAGCGTGTGGTCCTCAATGGAACCACATCTACATGGAGGGAAGTGTGTAGTGGGGTGCCCCAGGGCTCTGTTTTGGGCCCAGTGCTCTTCAACATTTTCATCAATGATTTGGATGAGGGGATAGATGGGGAACTCATCAAATCTGCAGACAACACCAAGGTGGCAAGAATAGCCAACACTGCAGAAGACAGGCTTAGGATACAGGAGGATTTTGACAGAATTGAACATTGGGCGCTATCTAACAAAATGAAATTCAATGGTGAAAAAAGTAAGGTTCTACATTTAGGCAAGCAAAACCAAATGCCCAGGTATAGTATAGATGGTACCTTGCTCAATAGTAGCAACTGTGAGAGGGATCTCAGAGTCCTAGTGGACAATCACTTAAATATGAGCCAGCAGTGTGCTGCAGTGCCAAAAAAGCCAACACAGTGCTAGGCTGCATTAACAGAGGGATAGAATCAAGATCACATGAAGTGCTAATACCACTTTACAATGCCTTGGTAAGGTCGCACTTGGAATACTGCATCCAGTTTTGGACACCACGATGTAAAAAAGATGTTGAGACTCTAGAAAGAGTACAGAGAAGAGCAACAAGGATGATTAGGGGACTGGAAGCTAAAACATATAAGGAACGGTTGCTGGAATTGGGTATGTCTAGTTTAATGAAGAGAAGTACGAGGGGTGAAATGATTGCAGTGTTCTAATATCTCAGGGGCTGCCACAAAAAAGAAGGAGTCAAACTATTGTGCAAAGCACCTGAAGGCAAGACAAGAAATAATGGATGGAAACTAACCAAAGAGAGAAGCAACCTAGAACTAAGGAGAAATTTCCTGACAGAACAATTAATCAGTGGAACAATCTGCCTCCAGAAACTGTGAATGCTCCAACACTGGAAGTTTTTAAGAAGAGACTGAGCAGGGGGTTAGACTAGATGACCTCCAAGGTCCCTCCCAACATTATCATCATCATCTTATTATTATTATTATTATTATTATTATTATTAGTAGTAGTAGTAGTAGTAGTAGTAGTAGTAGTAGTAATATTATTTTGAGTTCCTTATTCTCCTCCCAAATCAATTTTCTGATAATTTTCACTTTCCTTTTTTTAATATATTTTATTAATTTTTTATAACAACAATTTTTAGTACTTAGTGAACAATGTGTTGTCTTGGTTCATATATTTAAAAACAATCAATAATAATTAATTTCTATAGTTGATCAATATGTTAGTTGATAATATATTCCCTTGATCCTCTCTTCTTCCAGCAATATTCTCCTTTTGTCTACATTAAAGAAATATAATTCTTAATACTTTCAATATATATAGAGTTAGGTATAAACATTTTTCTAGTATTTATACATATAATAATAACATCAACATATAACATCTTTTTTAATCAGCTTATGTTTCAATTGTATTTATACAAGTCATCTTATTAAGTCATTATATGTCCTGTTTTCAAGATTCTTATTTAAGCTTTATTTCCCCTCAATATTGAAACCACTCTTATCAGTCATAATTTTCTCAAAATTCATTATCTTTGAATATCCAAACTTTTCATTCAAATACACCAATATTTTTACATTTCATTTATTATAAAAATATTATATTACTTATATATCTTATCCCTCTTACTATTGAGCACCTTTATGTCCAAGCTTAATCTATTCTTTTGACCATGTTCAAACAAGAATTTAATCATATAATACATCATCTAGCAATCTTAGTATAGGGCCTCTTTATATCCAAACTTTATATTTTTAACCATATTCAAACAGATGTTTAGTCATATAGTATTCCATCTGGTAAGTTGAATCACATCTCTTAATTCTAACTCTAATCTTCTTTTACCAGGTCACTTTCCAAATCAGTAGGTTTAGCTTGTCAGGTTGTATTTTTGTAGATGTTGTTGGGGATAAAAAAGACAAATTGAGTAGAATATTCATTTTTTGTCTCCCACACTTTAATGATTCTCCCAACAGATCTTTAATCAATTTTATTAAATCTTCTTTTTTGTCCTCAAGTTTGTTTTGAAGTCCTGGAAGACAAAATATCTTTTTTATTTCCTTTGTTGTAGGAAAATTTTGCGGATTTTCTTTTGTTTGTATTATGTTGTAGTTCTCTTTATTTGTAGCTTTCATATTTAAGTCATTTTCCTCTGATTTGTGGTCTATTGTTTGATTTATTTATTCATTATCGTCATGTTTTGAGCGTTAGTTGTGAGTTTAGCTTAGAGATATGTTCATTTGTGTTATCACAGTTGTTTTTAATCTCATCATGATTTAAGACAATTGTCATTTGAATCTGTCGCAGCATTGCATATATTTTCTCCTGGAATGTATTTGCTTTGTCTTGAGTCATTATTTCTGCAGATCTCTGATGTTCCACACTGAGGTCTTCAGGAGGAGGTGTTAGGTGTGGTTTTCTGTCACTTTTAGATAAATAAACAACATCAATTTTGTCTCCCTCCTCTAGGTAGTCTTTCACTGGTGCTGTTGTCTCTTTAATTAGCTTTATCAAACCAACCCGTCTTAAAATCCAAACAACAAAATTTTGTGTAGTCCTTATCTTTATATATGGTTTTTGCAGGGATCTTATGATTATCAGCCAGCCAAGATTTCAGTTCAAAGTATTTAACCACCTGAAAGCTTTCAGTAACTTCCCCTTTAGAAGATTAGCCAAAGGCCAAGGTTTTTCTTTTCTGCAAACAGTTCTTAAACTTAAAAATGCAGCTTAGTTTGTTTATAATCCCAGAAGGTCAACAGTTTCTAAATATATATGTTTCACTCTGTGTTACATAGCCCAATGCTTTGTTCCCACCTGTTTTTTTTTTGTTTTTTTTGCTATTTCTGGGCATCTTGCCAAATTCTGATTCAATGCAGCTGTAGTTTTCTCTAGTTCTCCACTAGGTGTCAGTAGCTGTTCATTTTCCAATTTTTAAAGCAAAGAGTTGTTTTGTTGTTGTTGTTATTATTATTATATAATTTCACCAATACTTTTTCAGGTATGGAATTTTAACAGTTTTCAAATTTGTCCAAACTGTAGTATTTTAAACCTGATTTCAATATATTTTTGTTCCCCATAAGAGTTTAATTTGCTGCTTCCGTCTCTAGGAGGATGGGGGTGTAGTTCTCTCCCTTCTCCCTTTGGGAGGATTTTTGCTTCTTGGGGATCTTTTCCAGGAAATCAGATACAAAATAGGAGAGAGAAGATCGAATTCCTCACCCAGTTTCAAATACGCTGTTCACCGTTGTTCTGGTTAGTGCCTTTGGACTTCACCTGCAAGTAGCTTAGGCTGGTCACTGAGATGGGGCCAGTCTTTCTCCTGTCGAGTTAGAGGGCTTCCCCTGGATCAAGCAGGATGACCACCATTGTTCCATGATCATTGGGGCACCCCTCTTTCTTTGTTGCCTCTCTGGGGTGACTTTAGACTCATTTAGGGTTCCCTGGCATGGCGAAACTAGCTGTGGGTTGCGGAGCTCTACAATCCCTGGACTGTGTGCTATGATGCAAAACCGGAAGTCCTCTGATAATTTTCACTTTCCATTAATTGACAATATTTGTAATAAAAAGATGCTTAAGGAAGGTGATTCCACAAAAGGCAGAGAAACTAAGGTTTACATGGACAAACCAAAAGCAGCTGAACCAGTATGCCACACTAGTAATAAAGACAAAATGGCAGCGTCTCTGGACACAGCACTAAAAATCAAGCACTGTTCGGGGTGTTCTGAAACTGACAAAATGGGAAATCTAAATACTATAACTCAAACAGGAACTAGAAGTGGAATAGGGATAAGTCAGCTAAGGAGAAGTGACTTGGTTTGAACAAGGTAACTAAACAACTAACAACTAAAAGAAAGTCTTTTCAAATTATTATTATTATTAATAATAATAATAAAGTTGGAAGGGACCTTGGAGGTCATCTAGTCCAACCCTAGGAAACCCTATACCACTTAAAACAAATGGCTGTCCAGTCTCTTCTTGAAAACTTCCAGTGTTGGAGCATTCACTGCTTCTGGAGGCAGGTTGTTCCACTGGTTAATTGTTCTGTCAGGAAGTTTCTCCTTAGTTCTAGGTTTCTCTTCTCCTTGATTAGTTTCCATCCGTTGCTTCTTGTCCTGCCTTCAGGTGCTTTGGAAAATAGCTTGACTCCCTCTTCTTTGGGGCAGCCCCTGAGATATTGGAACACTGCTATCATGTCCCCCCTCATCCTTCTCTTCGTTAAACTAGACATACCCAATTCCAGCAGCTTTCCTTATATGCTTTGGCCTCCAGTCCCCTAATCATCTTTGTGGCTCTTCTCTGTACTCTTTCTAGAGTCTCAACATCTTTTTTACATTGTGGTGACCAAAACTGGATGCAGTATTCCAAGTGTGACCTTACCAAGGCATTGTAAAGTGGTATTAATACTTCACGTGATCTTGATTCTATCCCTCTGTTAATGCAGCCCAGCACAGTGTTGGCCTTTTTGGCAGCTGCTGCACACTGCTGGCTTATATTTAAGTGATTGTCCACTAGGACTCTGAGATCCCTCTCACAGTTACTACTATTGAGCAAGGTACCCCCTATACTATACCTGTGCATTTGGTTTTTCTTGCCTAAATGTAGAACCTTACATTTTCACCATTGAATTTTATTTTGTTAGATAGCGCCCAGTGTTCAAGTCTGTCAAGATCCTCCTGTATCCTAAGCCTGTCTTCTAGAATGTTGGCTATTCCTGCCAGCTTGGTGTCATCTGCAAATTTGATGATTTCCCCATCTATCCCCTCGTCCAAATCGTTGATGAAGATGTTAAAGAGCACTGGGCCCAGAACAGAGCCCTGAGGCACCCCACTACACACATTTCCCTCCATGTAGATGCAGTTCCATTGAGGACTACAAGCTGAGTACGGCTGGTCAGCCAGCTCCTGATCCATCTGGTGGTGATGCTGTCTAACCCATATTTTTCTATCTTATCAAGTAGTAGGTTGTGATCTACTTTATCAAATGCCTTAATAAAGTCCAAGTAAATTATATCCACAGCATTCCTCTGATCCACTAATTTTGTCACTTGGTTAAAAAATGCAATAAGATTTGTCTGGCATGATCTGTTTTTGACAAACCCATGTTGGCTTTTAGTAATGACTTTGTTTGCCTGTAGGTGTTCGCTGATTCGTTGTTTGATTATCTTTTCCAGAATCTTCCCAGGTATTGAGATCAGGCTGATAGGTCTGTAATTTCATGGGTCCATTTTTTTTCCTTTTTTTAAGATGGGAACTACATCAGCTCTTTTCCAGTCCTCCAGTAGTTCCCCAGTGCTCCAGGATCTTTGAAAAATATAGTTCAATGGTTCTGAGATCACATCTGCCAGTTCATTGAGAACGCTGGGGTGTAATCCATCTGGTCTTGGCGATTTGAACTCGTCTAGGCTGGACAGGTGCTCACTTACCGTTTTCTTGCCTATCTTAACTTGCGTTTCTATTCTGTTTTTTATGGCACTATTTTTGGTAGGTTGGTCTGTTTTCTCCCTTTGTGTAAAGACAGATGCAAAAATTGCAGAGGTTGCCCAGAGTGCTAGCAAAGCTTATGATGTTACTACGAAAAATAAACTTGATGTTTGTTACTGGAAAAAGATATTATAGACATTAGACTTGAGTTGGCTGATATATAAGATTGTAACAGAAGAAATACTTGAGAATTAAAGGAAGTGGAGACAATTTAGAAAAGACCGATTCTGTTGGATATCTCAAAATGTAATGACCACCTGTTGGATTTAAAGCCTTCAGATAAAAATGAAATTTCAGCCGTTATAATGGAGAAGGACTGAAATAATTTTGTTATTTAGAATACTGTGTAAAGGGCTTGATTGTCTTTGATTTCCCTGTTTTAACTTCCAGCATCATCGGCGTACATAAGTCAACATGTCATATTGTAACATTGGCTCAATTCACATACTCCTATCTTGGCTTATAAAGGAGAAATTCTTGGCAAGACGTTTATCAGAATGATGCCCCCCTTTCAAATTTCAGCACGTGTTCATACATTTTGGCAATTACACATTCATTATTTTTACATATAATTCAACTGTTCACTTCAATCGTTCCTCTTTTTTTTTAGCAGTTTTCAATAGTAAGCTCTGAATGTGGTTTAAGATGCTGGCTGGTTCTAAAGCAGGTGACCATAGTACTTCAGTATGGATATGGTAAACTGAAAACTTCTAAACACAGACTGAGAAAATGGGAATTTATGAAGGCAGATGGCTCATTCATAAGGTTTCAACTTCTTAGACACTATTCACTGTCTTACCATTCACCAGCTGAAACAAATGTGCATCTTTTTCTACATTGGGATTTTCCTTTTATTGTGATAAAGGTTATGATCCAATGGATAGACACCCTATCACTAGGATATAAGAATTCATAGGCACCAAAAGTAAATATTTGTAGTTACAATTTTTTTTTCTGCAAAAATTGAGGATACTTACAGATTTCTGGATAGGTTCACTAAGAAACAGCTAACTACTGATTAAATATATTGGGGTTTATTTGCAAATAAAAATGCACAGCAGTATAAATCATGCAAAAGCCAATTTAAATAAACTTCACCTTTGATCTATGGTGACCTGTGACCACTGAGTCTATTCAAATTAAGTGGGCATTAGGAGTGTGCAAAGCATTCACAAGGACACCTTGCAAAGTGCACAAGCATGGGTGGATCACCCCTCCTTCAAGTATTTAAGCAGCTGCATCTTCTGGAAAGGTGGCCATAGCTATTTCAAGTGTTTCCTCCAGTTTCTGCATACATGGACACACGTGTGCAATGCTTCTACTGGGGAATCACAAGCAAAGAAAAAAATGACTGTACCTGCATATGCATGCAGAGACAAGGGAGGGAAGTTTTTGAAGCAGTCAAGCCCTCTGAAGGATGTAGCTGCTGTAACCTTTTGAAGACATGTGCTGCACTCACACCTTACATAGGGCTGTCATAGCTCTAGTGAAAATTGCACTCCTCCTCCTCTTCCTCCTCCTCCTCTGCTGTTTATTGGGAGTATGACCAATTCTAAGACAATCCTTTTCTCATTATTATCAATATACAAGACTTCCTACTATATCACCAGACCTTTGGGCCATCTCATTCAGGGTTGTTCAGTTATAAAAATTTCTCAGTTATAAAAAAATAAATAAATGAATTTTTCAGCTTTACCCGGAGTGGCCAGGAATCAAGCAAGTATAAAATTTGGCTATAGCCTGAACTATGGCCTTTCTCTGGCCATCTGTCTATCTGGATCGGTACCATTTATTCCAGAAGACAAAGAACCTGTGCTCCTTCAGCTGTTGATAAGCTACAGCTCCCACGATCCCTCACGATTAGCCACATTAATTGTTTTGCCAAGGCTTGTAGTTTAACAGTGCTTGAAGGCTGCAAGTTCCTTGCCCTGCCCAACTCAGTTTGGCCAGCAATTCTCCCAATTTTATAGAGAGGCCACCTGTCGCTTAAAAATTAAAGCAGAGCTTTGTATGCCTGGGACATTCGGTATGAGGGGGGAAAAAAGTGCAATAACTGTGCACTGGTATTAAATGAAAGCTCTTCCCCAAAGTGATTGCCAGCTTTAAAATAATAAGCTCTGTCTCATCTGCCTTTTGAGGTTAACCAGTAAGGCTTTCAGACTGACATAACGTTTTAAGAAATGCCTTTCCAATCCATTATAAATAACCTTGAATGCCTTCGGGAAAGTTGGACAATCTGCAGCGTGGTTTGAATAATACTTAAGAAATTAACTACCATAATGTTTATTCATTCATTCATTCATTCATTCATTAACTGTTGGCAAAGTTAAGGTTCTTTTAATTCTTCACTCAGAGGCAAACACTACTGCATTGGGATGATGCAGTGAAAATGAATTTCTGTAGGAAATTACAGGTGGTCCTTGACTTAGGACTATCGTTGGGACCAGAATTCCTGTTAAGGGTGGTTGTTAAGTGAGTCATGTCCAATCTTATGACCTTTTTTCTGCTGCAATTATTAGCTGAATCATTGCAATTGTTACGTGAATCGTGCAGTTATTAGCTGAATCTGACTCCCCCCCCCCATTGTCTTTGTCAGAATCTGGTTGGGAAGGTCACAGAGGGTGATCAAATGATTCTGGGATGGTGCAACTATCATACATACATTTGCCAAGCACCCACATTTTGATCAGTTGACTGTGGGGATGCCGCTTCTAAGAGTGAGGAACAGTTGTGAGTCAACTTTATCAGTGCTGATAAACTGGTCACTAAACAAATGGTTGTAAGTTGAGAACCGGTTACCTTTCAGAGGCAATCATGAACTACAAAATATAAACAGGCAGTCTTTACATTAAATTAGCTTTACATTAAATTAGAAGGTATCGCGGCTTGTTAACCTCATTTTCCTTCAGCCAAAAAAATGCTTGTATTTGTTAATTGATGGCGGATGTCACAGCACAACGGGTTTATTGAAGTTTTGGGCAATGAAGGTGGACTTCATAGGGAAGAACAGACACTCAGTTAACTAAATTGGGAGCTTCTTCATGTGCCTCTTCTAGACAGATGAGCAGAAAGGATTCTGGGATACATTGGTGCAACCAAATATCGAGAGGGCACCTTCTCAGAATTCTGAAGTTCTCAATTCATCGGATGCCAACAAGACAATGAAGAAGCAGCTTGGACACAGTAATTCTTAAGTAAGTGTTACAAATGAGCATGCTTCAGAAACAAATAAGAAACAATTCAACTGTTGCAAACGGAAAGGGAAATGCGATTTGAAGTCACACACTACCTGCTCAAAAGACTGATCAATCTCTTCTTGAAGATACTCCAGAAAGTTTTCATTGAGGTCAATTAGCTCCTGGATATTGCTAAAAACCACCAACAGTTGTTCTTGTGTTAGGAGGCCAGCTGCTTGCATGGGGAGATAGAATTCTTCCTTGATGATGCGTAGGTCTTCCCCATAACTAGCTTCAGTGTTGACAAATTCCAACACTGATTCTTTCCGTTCTGTCCTGCACTTCAGGCACTTCTCACAGAGAATGGCCTGTTTCCTGTTTTGATTCTGGACATCTGTTTCCAATGGAAAATCTCTGCCACCACAGTCAGTGCAAGGTTGATGGGTTTCCCAGGCCTGTAGAGAGGTTAACGTTTCTGATGCCCGGTTCTTCCACTTCCTACCCAACACCTGGCTGATACCACTATCTGCCCGCTCCATTTTGGATGACCTAATCCTTGGCACCCCTCCAACGGTGGTGTCAGCATTGTCTCTCTCCTCGTTCCCGCCTGCAATTCCACTGTCTGCACTGAGACTACTAACGTTGCTCCAGCGGTGTTTGGAACGAAAAGAGCTGCTCTGGACACGGTGATTCTCATCAACATAATTGACAGTAGCTTTAGTCAGTGGTGGACCTGAGCAGAGAAACAAAAAGAATGGACATCACTGCCTAGCAATAAAAAGGTTCTATTGTAATGATACAGCATTATTTTCACTAGAATCTCATAAATCATCTGACCAATTCTGCTCAGAAACTAAGCAAAATTTGGACCAGCTTACTAATTTGGAGGGAACACCACCAGGAAATTCTAAGACTGTAAGATAAATTAGGAAGTTGAAAACAATTCTCAAAATAAGGAAACCATATGCGGCTATCAAGAAAACAGCAAAGATCTGTCCATGGATTCACCAGGAGTCAAGTTCAACCTAAGAGTATCTCTACTGTTACTATTAAGCAGAAGAAATATATATATATATATTTAATCATTTTAACTATAGCTAATGTAAGCCACTAACATAATTTCCTTAGAAAATTAAATGAACTATGAAAGTTGGGTAGGAGAATCAGCCATTATTAAACTAAATACATTCTAGTACGGTAGTTATGTGGCTTGATAAAGGATTATCAATAGATGCAGTTAAGAAACTTAACACAACAAAAGCCATCATGAAACTCCTAACAGATAAGCATCCATGGCTGGCGGGTCATACGGTGCTTGTGGATTACAAATTCTTCAAGTCAATTACTTTTACATTCAAAAAATACATTCCAATTCTAAACAACGCCTCTGTTCTTAATTTGACTTCTAAGAAAGAAAAGTCTCATTTGCTGCATGGCTTGGTTTTATGTTTGAAAGAATTTTCCTCTTCCTTATCCTAGCCCAGGGGTAGGCAACCTTGGCTCTTTTATGACTCGTGGACTTCAACTCCCAGAATTCCTGAGCCAGCATGGCTCAGCTCGGAAACCTCTCCCTTTCCCCTCAGCATGGCTGGCTCAGGAATTCTGGGAGTTGAAGTCCACGAGTCATAAAAGAGCCAAGGTTGCCTACCCCTGTCCTAGTAAGTGGACTTCTCAATTTGCTCCAGAGGTTCCAGCAGAACCAGTTGTTTCAGGTTTGTCTCTTGTTCTGTATAAGATTAAATGCTAGATTAATGCCTGATACTGTGATGGCATTATCTTCCCTTTCCAATTGCTGCACTAAGAGCAATTTCAGAACATGCCTAGTCTAAGATATCTGCTTATTAGAGCAGCAGTCTCCAAACTTGGCAACTTGGCTGGCTGGAGAATTCTGAGAGTTGAAGTCCACCAATTCACCAAGTTTGGAGACCCCTGATCTATTCTAGAGGGTTTGTCAGAAAGGGCAGGAAGTAATGACAAATCCATTGCACGTGTGCTCTTCTTTCTCTTGTAGAACCTACAGCAAATGTCAGCAATGCAATGCTCTAAATAGTATGTGTGAACTCATAAAATTAAATGTAAAACTTTTTCCTTTAAAAGTGCAACATTTCATTAGATCATGAAACTTTAGTGTTCTTGCCTGTGACCTCATGAGAGATGAATTCAGCAGCTGGTGACAGATGGACAACAGTATAAAATGATTTGCTATTATCTTTTTCAGGTGTTTCTTCAAGCTCCCAGGTTAGGCTATAATTTTGGATCTCAATAGTCTCCAGCCCAAATATTAATCAGGTGCTAATTAATGGTTTTTGGTCTTTGAAAACTGTTAGGTTTTCAAGATCAACCAATGCTGCCATCTAGGCAGGACAGCCCATTATAAAAAAGGAGACAAAGACAGGGGATTTACTGGATTCTCTCTCTTGCCGGCGCTTCTGGGCATGGTGTCGGGCTACTGCAGCTATCTTCAACTCCAGCTGTTTCCTCTTTACGGCATCTGTTGGCATTGGATCACTGAAATGAGGCCGTAGCCGGCACTCCCGCTGAACTTTGGCGCAGAGCGGGGTTTCGTAGGAGATGTCAGAACTTGATCTGCGGCAATTTGAGCTGGAGCTCTGGAAGGTTAAAAAAAAGTGGATTCAGAAGAAAGTTTTACACAAGATAGCCAAATATACATTAACAGGGATGCGCAGAGCAAGTTAATATTTGTCAGATTCACCAAACATGCATCTGCCCCTTGTGTGGATCTGTTCAATGTTGTAATGTGGTCACAGAGGCAGAAGAGTTTGCATGATAGTACTGCAGCAGATATTTCTTCATTTGCTCCTCAGTGACCCTATGGCAGCAGTGTACATAAGAAGCCACAATCATATCAAAGCGACGACACCTGCATCATGATGTCACTGCTCAAAGGATGCCAGTTAGTACTTGCGTCACAGAATCTAATGAAAGTGCCTAAGTTGCATCATTCAAATCACGATGCATCCTTTTTTATTTGAGACCCTCGGCCCAAGCCACTTAACTTACTGTGGATTGATGACAGTCTTCCACAAAAGTGTGATCTGCTTTCTGAATTTCACAGGATTTGTGGGAAGGGAGATCAAGGGTAATTTCACCAGTGCAGCTATGAGAAAAGGGACAAAATCCAATTAATACTATTCACAAAATAGGGCCTAAAATAGTTTGAAAGATGCAAGTGATCTACATTCAACTAATTAACTGTCCCAGGAACAAACAGTTACATTCAAAATGCAAATCTATTTGTACTGACTAATGAAAGAGAGAATGCTTCATCTCATTCCTGTATAGGTTATTCAAACAAGGTACCTCTGGTGATATTGCTAATTGAAATTATGGTAATTTGAAAAAGGTAAGCTCTTTCAGATAGAATGGTAATAAACTCATATTCTCTTTCTTTGTTATTCTGGGATAACAGGATTTTATTTACCCTGAGAAAGAAGAAAACCTTCTGTTCCATCGTCACAAAGTGCTCCCTAAATTATGAGATGTCGCATATAATTTCTCATCCCTAAATTATGAGCAAATAATGTAGCAAGACCCAAGGCATGGAAAACTGAGAGTAAGAGTGAGGAACCACTCAGCTTAGAACCACAAAAATAATATGAGTGCTTAGTAAATATTCAGTTTTTACATTAGATTTAGATTTTTAAAATCTTTACTATTATTTTTTTTATATAACTCAAGGCAGCAAGCTTGCCTAATATTTGTTCGCCCTCCTATTTCCCCACAACAATCACTTGTGAGGTGAGTTGGGCTGAGAGAGAGTGACCGGCACAAGGTTCCCCCCAGCTGGCTTTCTTGCCTAAGGGGGGACTAGAACTCACAGTCCCCTGATTTCTAGCATGGGGTCTTAATCTCTGCCCCACACTGTCGCAATTCATATTCATATCATTATTCAATAAATACTGAAGATTTTTCCAGATGTTAGGCGTGTATCTTTTATGCTGATTTATTAATAGGATTCAGAGATATCATTCCTTTCTGCAAACATGTTTGGAATAAGAGAATTTTTTTAAATTTGAGGTCAGATAATTAGATGCTGTTGTAGAGTGATGCCCTCTATCTCTATAGAGTATTTTAATAATTATCATGCAGATCTTCACACACTGAGTATCCAATGTGCCCTAAAATATTGCCAACACTGAATCATTTATATGTGGTCCTCAACTTACGATCACAATGGAGTTCAAAATTCCTGTTACTAAGCAAGACAGTTTTTAAGAGAGTTGTTAAGTGATTTTCATGGCCTTTTTTTGCCACAGTTGTTAAGTGAATCATGCAGTCGTTAAGTGAATCTGGCTTCCCCCATTGACTATGCTTGTCGGAAGCCAGCTGGGAAGGTTACAAATGGTGATCACATGACCCCAGGACAGCACAACTGTCATAAATACATGCCAAGCACCCAAATTTTGATCATGTGACCTTGGTGATACTGCAATGGTTGTTAAGTATGAAAATTGCTCATGCCGCTTTTTTCGGTGTTGTTGTAATGGTCACTAAACGAATGGTCACTAAACGAATTGTTGTAAGTCAAGGACTTAACAGAAGTCAAGGATCCACTGCAAAGAATGTTTATTTTATTTACAGAAGACCCATAAAAGAGCCTTGCTGTAAATACTACCATTGTGCTAGGATTGTACAATACAAAGCAAAATGATAAAGCAATCTACAAAAAGTAGAAAAAAAATACCATATTCTAATTTAATAATTTAGTAAATTAAATATTTTAAAATCCTTATACGGAATCATAGAATCATAGGTTTGGAAGGGATCTTGGAGGTCTTCTAGTCCAACCCCCTGCCCAGGAGTCCTTATTTCATCCTGGACAAATGGCTGTCCAATCTTTTCTTGAAAACCTCCAGTGATGGAGCACCCACAACTCTGGGAGGCAAACCGTTCCACTGATTAATTTAAAATAATGTATGTATAGATATATCTGCAACTCATTTGGGGACTGCTGGGAGCAGATTTAAGTATATTTAAAATGAATACACTTAAATAATTGTGACTATCTCAGATCTCTTTCATTCCAAAGAATCCACTACAGACTTGAGCCTGTATCACTGTTATTTTTGAAAGCATTTTGCATAAAACTGATAATATCAGGGGTATTATCTCCCACATGCAAGCAGAAGAGTAGAGCCAAAAGACACGTCAATCTTGAAAGATAAAGATCTTCACAAAGCAAGGAAGGCAAAACATGTGGCTTATATATACCCCTGATTAGCTGAATCTGGCATATAAACTGCTGTGTCGCTCATGGAAACCTGCTTAGCCTTTCAATAAATTGGATTTGGAAGAAAGACCTCTTTTATAAATCTTAATTGCTGAAAAAACACACATACGAGGCAGTGTTCCTTGAAAGAATAAAAACATCTGCCCTTTCAAACTGCAAACATAGTCTCCCCTTGTGCCTAGAAATAAGCTGGCTTCCAATGAAGTCATCCAACATACTTAGCCAATGTGCCTGGCTGAGGAATTCTGGGAGTTGAAGTCCACAAGTCATAAAAGGGCCAAGTTTGAAGACCCCTGTACTTAGCCAATAGAGGAGTTGTGCCTAGATTCTAGAAGGTTATCCAGTGCTGTACCACAAAAGTAGGCAGCATTTTGTACTAAGGCTCCAAAAACTTTTATTATTGAAGATGATTCTTGAAGTCCAGAGCACTTACGAGGCATCTGGTAGACCACCATAGCATCTGCAGACAAATAAAGAATGCCCAAGAGAGGAAGTGCTTTTAGTTAATTAATGAATGATATAGGATTTTTTTCTGCATTTGAATAAAACTGTCTGATTCTGTGTTCAAGCACATACCTATATATGTGTGTTTGTGTGTGACACTGGAAGTTTTTAAGAAGAGACTAGACAGCCATTTGTCCGAAATGGTGTAGGGTTTCCTGCCTGAGCAGGGGGTTGGACTAGATGACCTCCAAAGTTCCTTCCAACTTTTATTATTATTATTATTATTATTATTATTATTATTATTATTATTATTATTATTATTATTATTATTATTATATTACTACTACTACTACTACTACTACTACTACTACACACACCACACACACACACACACACGCATATATATGTACGATCCCATTTTGAATGAATCCTGGTTCACTCATCTCTGCATATTATTTCTTATTGCATTACATCAGCTATCTTCCGGCCAACTATTTTCATCTATTCCCTCATCTTCTATTAGATCACCAAATGTTGTAACTGAACAAGGAAATTGATGACTTCTGGATGAGGAAAAAAATAAATAAAGTTAGACACACTATCTTGTGTTGGATCAGTTTAGGAGGGTGCTAACTGTAAAAAAGCTGGGGTGATTATAAATGAACTAATGTATGGCTCTTATTATATGAAAGCATTGCAAGTGTCTTCTATATAGCAGAAAACATGGCTCTCAGAAAACTGTCTTATCTATCAAATCTGTCCTAGATTTTGTTTTTTGTTGCAATGGTCCACCCCTGTCCTTTATTTATTTACCTAATCTTCTGCAGTCCTTTCTCTATCAACCAGATTTTCCCCTGGAAGCACATTTCTGTCTAACTGGCCCAACATTTAAAAGTACTTTATCTCTTGTGCATTCTTCATCTGTCACTACCACGATGGCCCAGCAAATGCTTTTAAATGCTCTTGATTTCATGCATTATCAGCCCTGGCCAATAAGATCAGTAGCAAGAATTCATCAGAACTCTGATTCAAAGCTGTTCAGACTGGGCATTTCTATAATTGAGAATGTCGGTCATAAAGCCCTTCATGGCTTGGGACCAGGATAATTACGGGACCGCCTTCTGCCACATACTTCTCTACGACCGGTGAGAGCGCATAGGGTCGGCCTCCTCCAGGTCCCGTCAACGAAACAATGTCGTCTGGCGGGCCCTAGGGGGAGGGTTTTCTCTGTTGCGGCGGCCACCCTCTGGAACCAACTACCTCCTGAAGTCCGCGTTTCTCCGACCCTCCTGGCCTTCCGAAAGAATTTAAAAACCTACCTCTGCCAGCAGGCCTGGGGATGATTGTTGATTGTGGTGTGATTGATGAGTATGTATGGGGTTTGTATTTTTAATGTTGTTCGGATTTGTTGCAATTGTTTATATATATATGTTGTGAGCCGCTCCGAGTCTTCGGAGAGGAGCGGCATACAAATCCAAATAAATAAATAAATAAATAAATAAATAAATAAATAAATAAATAAATAAATAAATAAATAAATAAATAAATAAATAAATAAATAAATAAATTTTCTATACCCACTTTCTTTGTGATCATAAAATAAATGGCTATTTTTACCTTTTTTGTGTAACAAAGTCAAGTTGCTTGAGTCCAATAAACTTTTTTCCTGAACTCTTTTTTTTTTCAAACATCTTCCTGATTACCCTAATATATCTTTCCTCATTCCTTTGAATATGTGATAGTCCATATAGATACACTGATAGATAGCAGTGTTCCAATATTTGAAAGGCTGTCACAGAGAAGAGGGGGACAGCCTATTTTCCAAAGCACCTGAAGGCCAGACAAGGAACAATGGATGGAAACTGATCAAGGAGAGATTTAACCTGGAAATAAGGATAAATTTTCTGACAGAACAATCAACCAGTGGAACAGCTTGCTTTCAGAAGTTGTGGATGCTTCATCACTGGAGGCTTTCAAGAAGAGACTGGACAGCCACTTGTCAGAAATGATATAGAGTCTTCTGCTTGAACAGGGGGTTGGACTAGATGACCTACAAGCTCCCTTCCAACTCTATTATTCTAAGTTTAACAGTGCTAAAAGAGAATCTGAATCGAACTGGAATGAGAAAGAAAAAAGAAAAAAATACAAAGTGCAAAACAAAAAAGAAAAAAAGGAGAAAAAAACAAAAAGAACAAACAATGTTTAAAGAAGTGACTCCTGATCTTGCAAAAAGTGTGGGCAAATTTAACATTCCCCCCCATAAGATTACATGCACAAGTCTCTTCTTCCCATAAAACATTGTTTTCAAAAAGATAAGAGTATTGCATATCATATGTAATACTAATTGCAATTTTTAATCTTAAGATGCTTAAAAATGCCAAAATAGTTCATGAAATCTTCCCATTTGGTTCTATGTTACATAAATGAATGCTAACCGAAATGTAGTCAGTCCAGTCATATAATATGGATTTATATTATGGTTGTCTTCACACAATTGCTAAACCAAAATATAAGTTGTTTTATTTTGGGAAATCACAATATATGAATTCAGCCACTTTAGCTTATATATCCTGACAATGGTTTAGGATTATGTATGGAATAGACCATAATGGGCTGTTTAACAAACCATAGTTTAAAATGCAATGTGAGTAAAATAGCCAGTAAGACAATGCACACAAGTACCTGGTCCTGCAGGCAGATTTCAAACAGTTTCTATGCCTCATGTATGTTACTAAAGTGAACTCAACACTTTCTCCTTTTAAAAAATATAATATTATTGAAAGTTTTAAAAACAAAAGTAAAATTTAGTACAAACTAAAATAAAGTAAGGAACAAGGAAGAGGGCGAAAAGAGAGCTGCCCAGGGTCACTTTGGACAATAAGATGGGCAACATACAGAATGAATGAATGGAAATAAAAGAGAAAATGAACATGCATAAAGAAAAAAAGGAAAGAAAAATGTTATTGAAGCACAAAGATGGAAACATATGGCTATATCTACAACAGAGGAATGGTTGGTGAAGATGATAGAACTTGCTGAGATGGCCAAATTGACCTATTTGCAGGGCTTTTTTCCTCATAGAACACCCAGAACGGAGTTCCGGCACCTTTTTTGGATGGAACCTTGTAGGGTAGGCAAGGCGGGTTGTATGACGTGTGTGATTTCCGCACTTTTTTTTTTTTTTTTTTTTACAAAAAAACCACTGCCTATTTGATTAGAGAAAAGACGATATCTACATTTAATGATGACTGGAAACCCTTTATGGACTTTTTGGGTAAAACAGAAGAAATTATGATCTATGGTTTTAAGAATTAGATAGCATAGATTATAAAAAAAAGAGAACCACAATGTAAGTTTAGAGAAAGAGGCACATCTACACTTGTATTTATGGTTACTGTAAAGAAGACCAGAAGTTACAACTTTGTATCTTTTTTCTTTCCTTTCTATTTTTCTAAGATTTCCAACATTGCAATTGTTTCTGTCTTTATCAAAAGACCAAGAGTGAAGCCTGAGAATGTTTTAACTCCCAAATCTAGCAACAATCTAGCTGCTTAAGTATTACCTCCAATTTTGTAACCCACAAAAATGCAGTTGATTGTAACACTGGTTAAGACTGTAATAAAGCCATATTTATAAAGTGACTTATTTTTGTTAGCCATAGCTAAGATCTAATACATTCCAGGGTTTAAATGGCAACTGATATGTTAACTGTCATGTTGACGGACAGGAAGAGGACAGGGAGAAGCCAGGCTCTTTTACAGTGTTCAGTTATAGTGTGGCACCACATCAGCAGAATGAAAAAGCAAAAGCCAGAATGAAGTCCATTCTCTTTGTTATGTGTACTGCACACAATACACATACAAGTAGCAAGGCTTCGACTGCCAAGTCATGTTCCCCTTGGCATTTTTATCTCCCCCCCATCCCCACTCCATGGAGACCCCTGCATTATATGCCAACCCAACATAGGTCATGAGCATTCATAGGACAGAGTCATGTATTAAAATCCAGTTACTTCAACTTGCTCACATAAAATCAATAAATTCACAGAGGAAAAGATCTAATCCCGCCTTTACTCTTTCCCCTCAATTATGAGGGAAATCCTTCCTGCATCAGATAAAGATTGGATTCACCAATTGTGCTAAGCTTAATGTATATTAAGCACGAATGCTAAGCCAAAAGCTGAGGTTTACACACCACGCTAAACTTGGTTTGGCATGAAGTGTGAAATAAGCCGCAAAAATATGGTGCAAAATTCTCGTTGAAGCACAACTTGAAACTGTTTCTTTGAAACAAAAACATTGCTTTGTTCTATAGTATAAATTCACATAATGCCAACCCTGCTTCTTGGGTAGAAGTTATATGATTATCTCAGAAGAAACTTCCCAATAGCCTAGATCACGGGTAGGCAACCTTGGCTCTTTTATGACTCGTGGACTTCAACTCCCAGAATTCCTAACACCACAAACAAATTATTTTTTCATTGCCTCAAATGCTTGCTTTTGAATGGTGTTGGCTCGCAAGTCCAATAGCCATTGATCTGGGACTAATGGTTTGGTAATCCAGTAGAGCTGATGATGGACAAACATGCATGATCCAGTTCATTGCTTGGGACTGCATGGTTGAACAATATGTTTTCGTAATTGTGGTTGAACGAGGGAGCATGAAGTAAGGTCTTGAGTTTTCCCCATAGCATATGATGGTATTGCATGCTGGGAAGAAGGCCATAGTTAAATACCTAAGTCATGCTGGCTCAGGAATTCTGGGAGTTGAAGTCCACGAGTCATAAAAGAGCCCAAGGTTGCCTACCCCTGGCCTAGATTAAGGATGCTACCCAGGACATCCATTTTCATACTAGTCGAAACTGATCTACAGTACTTCACCTCTATAGCATACAAATATTAGAAATTACTAAGTTCCCTCGGACCTAACTTTCTTCAAGATCTCTAGCAGAAATGATTACCTCTTTTTAATGAGGTCCAGAGCAGTACCTATAAATTCATCCTTCATTTTCTGAAGCTTAGCTCCATAACTGGAGATATCGGTTGCTTCTAACAGCAGCGGGCAGCAAGACGATGGAGTTTCGGGCACCAGAGATTGTCCAGCGCAGTGGAGGGTTTCGCTGATGTTTTTTGCATCCAATCCTTGCTTTTCTCCTTCCACAAAAACTTTCTTGCCCTCCTTCTTAAATGCTGCAGCAGGTTGCAGAGGTGATCTTGGAACTGGGCTAGAACAAATGGGAACTGGCACAGTTTCTGATGATGCTGGGACTTCGGAAATCTTATCCCTGGCCACAGGGATATTTATTAGGCAGAAACTTCTGTCCCACGTGGATGAATTTTCTTCACAGCCAATAAACCTGGAAGCATTCTGGCTGTTTTCATGAAACACCTCATCGTCGTCATCATCATCATCATCTGTGACTGAAACCCCTTCTTTAACATGATCCTGATTTTGACTTCTTTTTTCCTCCAACTTTTGGGTCCCTTCTGTTTTATTCTGCACAATTTCATTATTGCCATTGCTTCTCATCCTCTTGAACTCTTCAAAAGTTGGAATGTAGAATCTCTCTTTGCAATTGGCTTTTCTGCTCTCTTCTAGAGTCCTTTTGCAGTCTCCTCTCTCTCCATCTCCATTTAATGATCCCATAGTTTGGGATTTGATCACTTTTTGACTATCACGGGCACAATGCAGGGTCAAGTTGGGGGAGCTGTTCTGCCTCCTGATCTGCAGCCTTCTCTGGGCTTCTTGCTTGATGTCTTCTGGGTTGGCTAGCCTGCTGTAGAAACAAGGCCGCTGCTTCCCTAATGCCACCCATGGGGCATGAGCAAGAGTGGCATGCTGCACAAATATGGTGCAACAGTTAGGGGAGCAGCCATTCTTATATTGCTGGCAGGCCCGGCATTGAGAACGTTCCCTTGCAGCCGAATCATTCGAAGAAGGCTGAGCTCTGAGTGGCTTGCAAATCTCAGGAGCTTTACTACTGTGAATTCTAAGTTTTTCTTTTAGGATTTTTTTGGCATCCCCACTTATAGAGGAAAGAAACCACGGAGGCACTTTGGCACAAGAGGAAATGGCTATATCGGGTGCTGAAGGGATCCCTTGACCTGATGGAAGGGAGAAGTGTCGGTAGCGTTCAGGTGAACTGGGAGTAAGGGAATCTTCCATGGAATACCTGGAACAGGAGGCTGTGCCTTTGCAATGAAAGACGAGTTTATTGTCTACATTTCCACAGTGGGGAAGGCAGTGTGGATCAGCTACCGTGGCCCAGTGTAGATTCTCCATGCTCTGATACAGATGTGTTCCTGCATTATTGCCTCCTTTATTTACAGGATTAAAGTCTCCAGTGAAAATATGAGTGTCCATGTTCTTTAAGGGATGCATGTTGCTAACTGAGAACTCCTTGAAGCCATGTTGCACGTACAGCTGATTATTCTGGCAGCTCAAAATCACCCGAGAGTGTTCCTGCCTCTCATCAACGCTGATGTATGTCATAGCAAATCGACATGGGTGACTGGACGGACGGATGATTTTAGAAGGGAGAGGGCAAAAGGATGAATGGGCTGTCGACCGTTCAGTCGATGTTCAGAGGTCCTGGCCACGGACAGCAGAAGGCTGCTATCCAGGCGCTCACATTAAAGAGCAGGGATTTCTCCAGAGTCATGATTGCAAATCGTCAAGCAGAAGAGAAACCTGATCAAACAAAAGAGAGAGAGAGAGAAAAAAGGCTGGTTATTAAGTGAGTCTGGCTTCCCCACTGACCTCTTGTCAGAAAGTTGCAAAAATGTGATCACACGACCTCAGGACAATTGTCATAGATATGAGCCAGTTGCCAAGTGTCCAAGTTTTGATCCCATGACCATGGGTATGTTACAACGATCCTCAGTGTGAGAAATGGTCATAAATCACTTTTTTTTCAGCGCTGTGGTAACTTCGAATAGTCACTAAATGAATGGTTGTAAGTCAAGGACTACCTGTATAGCAATCAAGAGCAAATGTATTAGGAAACCCAAGTTTTATACATCTTCAAAAGAAGGGAGTTCTTTAGTAAAGATAACACCACTAGAAGCTCCTTAGTTTGGGAATGTTTGCCTTGGCATCATTTCTTTTTCTTTCCCTCACGTAAGGGAATGGTCACTAATTATTCCTATAATAAAAAGTATCAAACTACTACTCTTTGACACAGTATGATGGTTTGAATCAAATTTGCCTTCTCATCACTAATAGTGGGTAGCATAACTATAACAGAAGAATCTGAGAAGAGAGCAATGACTGCTGCCCTTGCCGGAGAGCCTGGAAAAGCCAGTAAACCCTGCCCGAGAAGCCTGCGACTGATTGGGTAAGGCCTGGGGCCCAGGGGGGAGAATAGGATCCCTGCTAGAGCCAAGAGGCTCGGGCTCTGGTACGGACAGAGTCCTTAATCAATGAGCCAGGTCTAAGAGTCAATGAATTTATCAATTTAAAAAGTAATTTGGGAAAAAATAGGATCGAATTAAAAGGTTCAAATCAAAAGTTCCAATGGAGCCATAAAAAACATGTCTTCTGCTGAGCCGAGACTAAGAAAAACTGGGAGACACACCCAAGGGGAGGCATGGCTAAAGCTCTGTCTTAGTCTCTCTGAGCAGGAAGGCTGAAATAACCCAATCAATGGATTCTACATCCACCATGCTGGAGAATCTGGAATGGCATGGGAAGAAGATAGTAGACTTCTGATGCTTCCCCTTCATGCAAAGCCAGAATGTAACAAGAAGAAATACATAAACGACTTCATCACAGGTACAAACAAATTTAGCCATTCTTCGTTCCTTCTAAGATTGCAAACATTTATCTTTTCACCCCATTTCCCATCAGTTACTTATCAACAAATCCATAAAATGTAGCATGGCCAATTGTAGTGAAAGAACATCTTAAGAACATCTACTACTATCCTAGACCATGGTGCCAAAATCTGGGCACCTTTCTTGTGTCCTACTGTACAACTTAATTGAAAATATACAGATACCAAACCTTAGTGTAATGTAGCATTATTACATTCAAGCACAATACTACAACTAATAGAATCACTACATCACTACATCTGATTAATGTGTACATATTATGTACAAGGGTAACCATTCCTCCGCATACAGTAAAAGCGTTCCTGGGTAAACTAAGAATCATTGCCATTTGAGACTGATTGGAGTCACTCATCAGAGTTAACCGGAAAAGCACTGCTGACCATATCTAATGTGTGTAATTAATGTGCTGATGCTTTTTCAAGATCTTTCTGTAATCAATCTACCACCTCAATCTAATTATCATCCCATCTGGAATGGCTTATTTTCCGACACTTGGTTTTATTCATTATTTCTCCTGTTCTGTTTGGAGAAGATCACAGGTAGTGGCGAAAAAGGGTTTCTTGTGCGATCAAAGGTTACAACATGTTCTGCCGTGAACGAGTGAATAAAGAACAGCATGAGAGCAGATTTAGCAAGAAATCGTGATGATTCAGCTCAGAAGAGCAACATCCCAGAAATGATGCAAAAAGAAGGGAAAGGAAAAGCAAGTATTCTCGGAAAACATTTACATCATAATTTTAGGCATGTTCACATGGAAGATCGTGTTCAAGAAGGCTTAGTCTAAAAAAGCATCTGCTGGATTATAGCCAATGGAGCAACTCCATGGATTCTTTTCCAACGATCTGAACAGTAATTTTCCACTCCCTGAGTACAATTTTAAAGACATGCATTTGCATTCACCTATACTCCAGGTTCACATCATGTTCATGGTAATAAATAAAACATGTTTTGGGGAAAAAAGGGTAGTAGCACTGGCACTGTCACATGTATTTGTCATTAGATACTGTCCACAGATACACTCAACACTAAAATAAATAAATGGACTTTTCTGAAATCAACATAATACCATCTAGACAATCTGTATATTCCCCTTTCCCAGACAGCATGCATCATCATCCCCAAAATGTATAGTCATTTTGAGAGCAGTGATATTGTATTCCTCGGCTAATTTTAAAACAATAATTGAGTTCACATGCAACAATATTCCTGGAATCCTGGAATAATCAACAGCAATAATATGAATGATCAAAGAGTGAATTATAGGTAATCCTTGTTTAGTGGCCACCTCTGACATCTCTCTCTCTCTCTCTCTCTCTCTCTCTCTCTCTCTCTCTCTCTCTCTCTCTCTCTCTCTCTCTCTCTCTCTCTCTCTCTCTCTCTCTCTCTCTCTCTCTCTCTTGTTTATTAAGGCAGGATTTATGGTTTACTTTTACATTTACTTTTTAAAAACCCACTTTGCCTCCCTCTTAAACACTAATGGAATTCAGAAGGAGGTTAAGAGCTTTGTCATTAGTTAGGAATCTCCTCCCTCATTGGTACTCTTAATACTTGTATCTATATAATTTCATATCCAATGAAGCAAACTGAATATATTCGGATATAGATAGAGCATATATATATATATATAGTATCTAGTTCATATTTTGCCTAACTAACTTCTAACTAAATGTTGGTAACTTGCAAGCCAAATTATGCTTTCCAATTTGTTAAGACTGACCTTTCCAACACAATGAACCACAATGATTCAGATTGAAGAATGAAGCTAGATACTAATGTATCTGTACATCTTATTTGGCAATGCTATTTGAGGATACTAAATCAAGCAGATTCTTCAGTTCAGTACAACCCATGATCTGTCAACAATTCCTCACATACCGTGTATTAAAAAAATTGGCAAATCTCTATGTGGCAGAACAAATGGACACAAATCTGGCACCAGCAAGTACCCTATTCAAACTCCCCAGGACATCTATCTTGGGAGAAGGAATTACAAAAAGTGATTACATTCCTAAAAAGCTAAGCTCAAATTCATTAGAAAAGATGGCACAATTTCCCATGGATTAAACATAGACCAAGACTTATCAAACTGAATATGTTCACTCTATTCAGGGCTCAAATGTCTGTTACACCCAACTGCTACCTACCCTCTCATCTTTTCCTTCACCATTTCTGCCTCCCACAACAACATAAATTATCCCTTTTGCAGAATACTAAACTAGAACTTGTTCTTTTATTGTTTTTTTTTGAAGATGTCATAGAACTCTGGGCTGTGTTGGGATAATCTGACATAGCTACTGCCTTGGAAGAAATTTTTTTTGATACAGCATATATTTGTTGTCAATACATATTGATATGTATTTGTTATCAATAAGTCTTTGTGTCTCTAACATTTTTTATCATTTTTCCACCCCTCAATCAAAATAGTTCTCTCTCAAAATTGCATTCCATATATCCAATTAAATAACCGTAAGTCACAAATGCTTCTGAGATAATAAAGACTTCAGGTCACTAAGGGAAAATTAGTTGCATTTGTTTTTATTCAAATCCAGATGCAGCCAATTTTCATTGTCAACAAAACCAAATATCTCCTTGTCTGAAAGTTCATTTTCTTCTACTTCTTTCTTGCATGATCAAAAAGCACTTCACACTGCTGTTCACCGGAATCAATCCATACATTTAGCTGTGATCCATCAAGTGCTGAAGACTCACATAGGGTAGGTGTACCTTCAACAGGCTACTTTAAAATATATATATATCAAATTTAAAACCTGCTCATCTCCTAGAGGGCCTCCGGATGGTAAACAAATAAAATTTAAAAAACATAAAAAATGAATATAAAAAATTTAAAATGGAGGCAAGGACAGTTAAAATTCAACATTAAAAGCTAATTACAAAGTGGAAGGGAAGACCTTCAAGGCTGCATGTTCCTCTTGAGCTTCAAGCAAGATGGTAGAGCCAGGTCTTTAGATATTTTCAAAAGGCCAGGAGAGTGGAGGCCCATCTCACCTCTGGGTGGAGAATATTCTACAGGGCACGGGCCATGGCAGAAAAGGCTCTCTTCCTGGACTCTGCCAGTTGGAATTCTTAAACTGATGGGGTCCACAATATGCCTTCCCTGCCTAAGTGGGCGGGACGGGCTGATGTAATGCGGTAAAGACAATTCCATAGGTAACTTGGCTCCATGCCATGTAGGGTTTTACAGGTAATAATCTTGAATTGAACCCGGAAGAAAACCGGCGCCAAACGCATCTCACGCAGCAGAGTATTAAATAAAAAAAATATTTTGTTGTATTTTATATCCTTAAAAAACTGTTAAAACTGTTTTTCAGGGCAAGTAATATAAGGAACATTTAAAATTAAGCTGTTCAAAAGAATCAATTAATGGAATAAGAAGGCTTTTTTCGATGAATTACACAAACCTGTAATTTTAGCCCACACAACTCTACTTACTGAGAGGTCTGTTTTGAGGGATTATAAACTGCCCAGGAAAAATTAGAACCATCAGTAAGATGAAATCAGAAAGAAAGATCTGACTATTTCAGTACACTTTGGGAAGGACCATACCAAGCAAGGGAGCAGCCAATTTTAATACAGATCTCATCTGTCATGGACTTAAGTCATAGAGGCATCGCAAAGGACAAGTTGCTGCTTTTTAAACGCAAGGTAAGCTGTTCATTCTAACTTTGCAAGGCAGGTAGAAATTAGCAGATGTGATATTTGATCCTGGAGAAATGTAATTCATAAGACTGTTGGAGGGAAATTAGCCCACCAAGCTTAACAGAAAACTGTCAGGAGTGCCTAGGTAGTACTTTTCCATTTCATTTCACACCTTTGCCTGGCCGTCCCCCCTTTCTGCTATTTTCCACTGAGCCTTTGCTAAAGTGGTGCAGACCCAAGGGAGTCATGGGGGAAAGGGCTGTATACTACAGCACATTGCCTCCTTCCCCATCTTACTTCCTGGAATAATAGCTCCCAATTAGCGGAGAACAAAGCACCTTGTGACTTATGACATAATGCCAATTATGACTCTTGGGAGCGGAATCTATGAAGCGGAGACCACAGGGAATGGGTTTGCTTCAGCACAGAATGATAGCAGACAGATAAATTGAGCGGAGTTTCCCATCTCTCTAATACCCACAATTAAGGCACTTCAAATCTCAACAGTAAATTGGCAGTGGGTTGGCATCACGTTAGAATATCCAGCAGGGAGCCTGTCTTTTCTGATTGTCTCCCTAGAAATGTATCCACCACATTTTAATATAGTTGAGCGAGAGAGACTTACATGGTATACAGAACAAACTGTATTGCTAGACGTATAATATCAGTTCAATTTTTACCACAATACAGTAGGATACACATAAAACTGTATAATATCAATCATTCAGCGGTCTTTGCAGATCCCTGTTGTATAACTTATTACAAAGTACAATTCTATGGAAATTACACAACATGGGATTGTTTTCTTCACGGCTGGTAAAAAAAAAATGTACTGGTGATCCAATCCAGACAGTTTGTACCATAAACTGGCTTCGTTGATGGGCTAGCACAGTTATAAACGCACTAAGAGTTCAGTTATAATTGGAATACTGAAACTTTCCCAATACAATTTTTGAATTAATTATAAAGTAGAAATAGCTTAGCATGGGAAATAGGTCTCTTATTTTACAAGATGTAAAATAATTTTATGATTTCAAAAACTGGACCCTAGAGTGACTAAAGAGTTTAAGAAGAGGAAAGATATGTAGGCTTGTAAGATAGTGCAAAATATTATGAAAGAGACTTCTGACATATGGGATCAAAAACAAGTAGTCACAATATCAACAAAGTCACTAATGATGTCTGATTCTATGGATAGGCAATGTCCAAAATATGTCATTGAAGAAATGTCAGATGCAGAACAAAGTTTGACTAGCAAGATGGTATTGATGGTATTGAAAGTGGATTTACAACTGACAGACCAAGATAATGCTTTAGAAAAAGATGTTTCACTGAATCTACAAAAGAAATTGGCTGAGGTTTTAAAATTTAAAATGACAAACCAAGAGAGTGACCTGAATATTTTTTCCCCCTACTTGATTTACAAGAGTCTGTTAAAGTCTTGAAGAACTGTGTGTGCCTGGGAAAAGAAGTGAAGAAAAATCAAATCCTACAATAATATTTCATTAAAGATTAAGATTGCTAAAAGTAAAAGGAAGGAATATAAAATTGATTTATTTGATTAAGGTATTCTCTAGTTCAGGGGTAGGCAACTTTGGGCTCTTTTATGACTCGTGGACTTCAACTCTCAGAATTCCTGAGCCAGCATGGCTTAGGTATTTAACTGTGGCCTTCTTCCCAACATGCAATACCATCATATGCTATGGGGAAAACTCAAGACCTTACTTCATGCTCCCTCATTCAACCACAATTACAAAAACATATTGTTCAACCATGCAGTCCCAAGCAATGAACTGGATCATACATGTTTGTCCATCATCAGCTCTACTGGATTACCAAACCATTAGTCCCAGATCAATGGCTATTGGACTTGCGAGCCAACACCATTCAAAAGCAAGCATTTGAGGCAATGAAAAAATAATTTGTTTGTGGTGTTAGTTTATGGTCCTCAGGTGGTTCACAGATCAACGAGAATGCCCTACAAGTTCATCAGGCCAAAAGGAGGTTGGGCTCCTGCCCCAAAGGAGCAGGGCTCCTTTTAGTGGACTGTCAGGCTGGCCTAGGTGGGCATGCATAGGGCTAGGATTATGGCTGCAATATGCTGCACAATTAATAGGAGAATTGTTGAATTTGTGAACCTTTGGCACTGTGGCTGCAGACTGCTCCTCTTAAAAATCCAAACTGAGATTTCATAGCTAGAACATCACCAGAGCCCAGGGAAATAAGAACTTTTTTAAAACAACAACAACCCTATAAAATGAGCTAGCAGGGAAATTAATAAAAAGAGGAGGAACAGAAATGAAGGCCATTTATATTAGATATATCTTTCATGCTGCTGTCATGCTGTACTCCTTGCAGAAGAACTCTCTCTGAATGCAAAATCAGAAAGAGCTTTTTTGGGGGGGAGGGGAGATGGAGAAATTCTGCATTTAATAAGACATGGGAAGGAAACTCAGTTCTATGCTGTGAAAGACCAGCCAATATTAACTACTTTTTCTTCAGCTGGTTTGGCTTTCTGTAGCTATCTAACCTAAAACAGCTTTTTTTCCAAATACATAATGCAGAGCCTGGGTTATTTCTGCATTCAGCTGCTGGTCTCAAGAGCCAAAGGTGTAGAACCATCCTCTTTTCAGACCCAGCAGGAGAGTGGAAAAGAACAGATGGGAACCAACTAGAAGCTGGTATTAATACAGGAGAAAGAAATAACTATGGAGGGAAGACAGAAAAATGGCAATATTTCTTCACTAATAAATTGCCTTTACTTTCCCCAATTTGAAGACATCTCTTCAGAGAGTCTCACCTGAAGAATCACTCTTTATTATTGTTGTGACACATGACACACTTAGGGTGCTTTTTCAGTTTTTTCCTATTACACACCTCTCATAGCCTTCACACTCTGTCATTAATTGGTGAAGAATAATTTCCCAATCACAAGGGTATGTAATAACCTTGTCATCAGAGACTGCAATTTCTTCAGGAACAAGCTTTTTCAGTTATATGCATATCTTCCCCTTATAATGCCCAATTATAGAATGATAAGGTGCTGCATTTAAACAACAACCCTCCAGGTTTTGCAATTCATGGAGTTCAAGGAGACCTTATCAGCAGCTGACTATTTTGGTGACAACTACGTCTTTTAATTGCCAAAAATAAGCAAGCTGATAGTACCACTTCGTAAAACTTCAACATTTCTGAAAATACATATTCCTGAGGTAATGAGCATCATTTATACCAAGCAGTATGTTATTTTAAAATCAATCTATAACTAAAACCATAGCAATTTGGGATTCAAATAGGAAACAATGCCCTGACAGAGGCAACATTGTAATGTCATATGAATAAACAAAGCAAAAACAAAAGAGAGAAAGTCATAGAGCTTTAAACAGATTGGATATTATCTCCAACATTCCTAGCTACCACAGTTAATAGCTAAGGATTCTGAAAACAGAAACCTTATTGCAGATATTTCATGCGACTGCTTCACTCAACAACCACAATCCTAGCTCTCTCAGTTGTGGTCATTAAGCAATCTAATGGTTGTTAAGCAGATGGAGTGAAAGAGCTACCTGCCAAGTTCAGTTCCCCTCTGTCCATGGACGGGAATTGCTCCAGGGGGCTGCAAGAATGGGGCTCAGACCTTTGAAGAATTAAGGCCTTTTGGTGGGCAGCTCTTTCAGCAGCCCACAGAGAGGAGAGGCAGTCTTCTCAGTAGATGCAGCAACTTGTAACCTTTCCTGTCTGCTTCACCACTGACTCGTTAAACACCCTGTTGTAAGTCAAGGACTACCTATAGCTTGTGGCAATTATTCTTAGCATCATATAAGCTGGCTGCACTCTCAGTTAAAGTTAACTCAAGATTTTAAACCACTTCTATTGAATAAGCTATATTGCTTTTGTTATCCATAATGCCATAGTGTATGAGTTTGCACATTATCTTAAGCCGAAACCAAGTCACATTATGAAGTAACATTCTCTGTTGGATGCTAAGCAACAGAGTTAATTTCTTTTCAGATCAATAGTAAAAACTTATTTATGATTTAAGGAACGATTTGTTCACCGAGTAGGAAGATTCCACAATCATTTCTAGTATAAGTTGTAACTTTGAACAGTCACTAAGCAACCAGTTGTAAGGTGAGAACCATCTGTATTCTTCTTTGCTTAGAGCACAACAACTCATATCCCTAATTTTGGCTCAAAGACACCTCGTTAATAGTTCTGGAAGGATATATTCCCACGGCACAGACTCTCTGTCACTCCCATCTCGTAGCTAAGGCCAATTCACTCCAAGTTATTCTGATCCAATGTGAAAAGAATGTCTTCCATCTTTCCAAGCCCACTTCCTTCTCTCTGGTTGTTGCTGACTTCCCTGTAGACCATTTTGGTTTGTGCTGCTGAAATGACGTGACACCAGATCGTTAGAGACAGCTGTAGTCCGGGAGCTCAGTAAAATATTCTGCTTGTCAGACACACATAGAAACAAATCCCAGACGCCCAAGTCACTTTACGGACCATTGAAATGCCTCAACAGAGCAATCTTTCATTCCAATGTTTGCAGAGCAACCAAAGATGGGTTGGTATACAGAAGTCCTGGTCCACCTTTTTAGGCTAAATACAGTAGACCAGGACCTCTGTATAGTCACCTGCAGAACAACTTGTGTATCAGGCATTTGTTTCCACTCAAGCCTGACAAGCAAGTAGCATCCAGATATGATGCTAGAGACCAGCTATGTAGATGCTTTTGCAACCATTATAGTTTGGAGGAAAGTACATTAAACTGACTATCTAGATGCGCCATTAAGGGCAGAATCCTTGTACCTAGGTAACTTCAGGATGCGACTTTAGTAGCATTCATAGACACTTGCAGCTTCTTATGACCCATGAGCACCCTTGCAGAGGGTGGTTAATCTGTATAACTTGCCAGGATACTTCTTTTACAACAGAGAGTGTGGGTGAAGTCCCACAAGCAAGAGCAACTATATGAATGAAGGTGTGTCTCTGCACATACAGAATAACCTCTGAACATCGGGAAAAGGTTTTCTTCCATTTAAAATGGCTGCTCTGACAGTTATCACTCTGTAGTGTAGAGTTATAATGTAATGATCACTTATAGAAATGCAAGAGGAAAATAAGGTGCATGACCTTTGTCATCCTATATCCTGTAGGTCAGCATCATTTGCAACAACTGGGACAGTCCGTAACTGAATATTAGGCCTGCCAGTTGAACAGATGGATGGGGGAAAGCCAGTGCAATACATCTTCCTGCTTTTCTCTCCACAGTGCTCTCTGGCATTCAAATTCATCTATTTCCTCACTGAGGCAAAAATAGCATGTAGTTTTCAACAGCTCTTCCATTGATGTGGAACCGCAAGTTGCTTCATTATATCATCTTAATGTTACAAGGAAACATGTAAATGACAAACAGCACCATGCAAAGGGTAAACAGTCAATTTCCCAACAGATTTGTGCTGTAGCAGATTGAGATCCAATACAGAACTCATTTTGTTTTATCTTCCAAACGTTTCAAGGAAGTTGACCTTTTGAGCACGATGCGATGGCCAAAGGTGAACATATATGGGGGATAATTTTCTTTTTTTTTTCTTAAACTAGAAAAAAAATTCCAATCTTAGAGATAGTCAGGCTCCAAAAGCCAAGGAAGAGACACAGTAGTTCATCTGAGCAGATTTATTTTTCCACACCTACTGTCTAGACAGAATCTTGCCCAACGGAAGCAGACTATGACCTACATGAAACATAAACCTTTGAATATTAGTAGCTTGGGCGGGTAGTTGGGCTGTTGGTTTGATCTCTGATCTCTGAGCTTGGAAAATTGGTGGCAAATGTTTCATCTCCATTCGGGGGGGGACATCTTCAGTGTGCTTTGAATTGTACTTGTCTGTCAGAGCACTAGCCTTTAAATACCTTTTTGTGTGATGTAAATTGGTGTGGGTGTTATTTCTCCGGATGTTTCTGAGTCAACAACAACAGCCAGCCAGCCAAACAACCTGAAACCAGACCATGACTCAGAGGCAACCAAACGAAGAAATACCATTTGCATCATACAGACGATACTTAAACACCAAAAACTATGACCTAGCAACAACAACCAGTCCATCAAACAGTCCGAAACCACACCACCGGACAAATAACACCCACACCAATTTACATCATACAAAAAGGTATTTAAAGGCCAGTGCTCTGATAGACAAGCACAATTCAAAGCGTACTGAAGATGTCCCCCGCCTCGAATGGAGACGAAATGTTTGCAGCCAAATCGCCAAGCTCAGAGATCAAGCCAACAACCCCACATATACTTTCTCTCTTTCTCTTACACACAATATCTGAACTGAGTGGCCTCCCTCCTGGGAATCCAGACTACATTCCATCACAACCATAGGAATGCCAAAAATATTCTTCCTAACCTTTTCTCCAATCTTTTTTCAGCAGGCCTGCGCCAAAATGTTTCATCTATTCCTCCACAGAGTAACAGAAAAATATCAGGAAGGGGGAAAAAAGGCCAAGGAGCTCCTATTCCCCTCACTTACTACTTTATTGGAATTAACAGTGATGACTATTCTGATCAGAAAAGAAAAAGATCAAAATCTTGATATATATGACTGCAAGTAAGGTATAGTCTAGATTTTAGAAGAGAAAGATAGAATTGCCATAGAATAGCTTTGCTTCACACTTGAACTATGGTACTTGTTTTTTTTTAAACTGGGCAACAAGTTTTCTAATTACATCACACAACAATATAGCCATAGGGAAACCTGTGGCATCTCACTATGATATGAGGAGCAATTTATATTTATTTATTTATTTATTTATTTAGTTATTTATTTATTTATTTATTTATTTAATTTCTATGCCGCCCTATTCCGGAGAACTCAGGGCGGCTTACAACATGATAGAAATTACAATAAAATACATAAATATAAAAACCCTTAAGTTAAAAAAGAAACCAATCATTCCACAAACATACACACAAACATACAGTGGCTAGGGGCAAGGTGTTAGCTGCCCCAGGCCTGCCGGCAAAAGTATGTTTTAAGCAATTTACGAAAGGCGGAGAGGGTGGGGGCGACACGGATCTCCGGGGGAAGTTGGTTCCAGAGGGCCGGGGCCGCAACAGAGAAGGCTCTTCCCCTAGGCCCCGCCAGGCGACACTGTCTGGCTGACGGGACCTGGAGAAGGCCGACTCTGTGGGCCCTAAAAGCTAGGCAAATGTTGGAGCTCTCTCTGAGGATGTGACTTTTTCCTTTCAGCAGAGATTCTTCTTTGACCAGGTACTTGAGATGGACTTGTATTTCGGCTGGAAGCTAAAATTATAAACTGATTTCCTATTTTAGTGTCTACCTTCTCCCTGTAGGATTTTCTTGTAATCTTGAGTTTTAATACAATTTTAAATTATCTGAAGTATGAGAAAATATAAGAATGATCCAAAATTGATAATGACTATCTCTTCTGGCCCTCAGAAATTTATTTCAAACTCATAGGATAGTTTTCTACCTTTTGCCTAAAACTGAAGTCCCAACATGTTTCACTCCTGCAAGTAACCAAGAGAGCTGGAGACATAGAAGATAAACCACTTGTATTGATCCTTAAGCCAGTGGTCCCCAACCTTTTGGTCACTATGGACTGGTTCCATGGAGAGAGGTTTTTCCACAGATCAGAGGGTGCGTGGTTTTGTATGCTACCTGCATCTCATGGATAGGGCTTTGCTTGTTTGTGTGGACCGGTTGCTGGCATGCCGTGGTCCAGTACTGATCCACGGATTGGGGACTCTTGCCTTAGGCTATTGAAAGACACCACTATGGTGGTGATGTTTACAATCAGCATGGGAGTTTGCTCCATGATCTCTGCCAAATCCTCTCAAACAGATGAGACGCTGAGGGGTTAGTATAGGCCAGTGATGGCGAACCTTTTATAGACCGAGTGCCCAAAAACTGGCCCCACCCCCACTCCACCCCTGCCCTGCCCCCACCCCGCCTGCCTGCAGGGCCACTCACCGCCTCCAGGGCCTGCTGTAGATTGCCCAGCAGCAGCATGGCGGCCACGCCTTCTGCCCACGCCCTGCAGCATCAACTGTGCACGATGGGGCATGAGGGCAGAGTGTTGTCTACACTGCCTGGCTGCCATGTCCTTGGCTGCACTGCTCCGCGTGGGCCACGCTCAGGGGCGACTCTCCTCCAGGGGGGCTGCTGGTGAGGGGGTCATGGGGGGAGGCAAGGCTGAGGCAATGGCACATCTGCCCACATAGAGGGCTCTGAGTGCCACCTCTGGCACCGGTGCCATAGGTTCGCCACCACTGGTACAGGCCATTCTGAACTTTAGATGGAAAGCAACATCAGACTAAGTACATAGGCCACTTTGACCAATTTCTAATATGGCCAAACCTGCAAAAAATCACTTCCATAAGTTTTGTTTTGGATTAATCTTATTTCAGTGTTGGGGTTTTTTTTCCAGCTTCACAATTGGACCTGCAATCGTCTCTTACAAAGATCTACCCATTTCATGGATTGTTGCAGATAGGATTGTGTTTCATGCTGTATGGTACCCCCCTTTCATATGCTATTCCCATGGGCCAGTTCATTAAAATTCCCCTAATGGCTACGTCTCTTTAGCAAGATCTCTCTTTGATACATCAATCAAACAGATCCACAGGGTCAAGCCTGCAGGTGACCTGCTCAGCTTTGACTGTCCTTGATGGCATATTCATTGACAAAGCAGGGAACAGCATATTGGAGAAGGATTAAAGATTCATGAGGCCAGTAGCAGGTTAGAACTAAAGGTGCATAGCAAAATGTGTCTCTGTTACTAAACAGCTTAAGCAACATACTTCTATTCCAATTTACAGTATCTTCCAATATCTGTCACGAATATCTACTTTTCTATCTGCCTTTCAAAGTTCCTATTGCCTATTAAGTTGCCTATCTAATATAATATATAACATAGATAACATATATTAAGCTGTCTAATATTCCCAACACTCTTTTCATTCTTTTTCTCTTGCCACATACAAATCATTAACTATCATTTGATCCTGCAGGCATTCTTACCTTTTGCAAGCTTTTCATATTTTTTAGCCCAGAGGCTTTCAAACATCTAGCAATAATAAGTAGCTCCTGTGTATTCTTCTTTTAGAAGGCATTCCCATTTACTTAAATGTGATTTATTTTTCCAGTAAGCATGCCTTTAGGTATAATGTTTTGCTTCACACACATATGTCAATTTAAACAGAAATATGCCCCACTGAGTTCAAAGAAAGCATATTCCCATCCATAGCAATGTGTGCAGTGGGACATTCTTCCATATATTTACTGTATATATCATACTACAGGCTAATTTCCGGATGGGAATATCAGGATTGAAGCTTTTGGGCCAGTGTTTCTGTTTGACCCAATTATACCTTCTCCCCATCTCAAATGATGTAATTAACACCCCCCCCACTAAACAACAAATCTTTCTATTTTAGGCCAAAGAGCTCCCTTTAATTTCAGCTACGTATATTTTTTTTCCTTTTTCCTTCCTCCTTAATTCAAAACCTGCTTTGATTTTCTGCTCAATAAGCACTAATTTAGAGATTTATTCCTTGTTTCTAATCAGATCTTTGATGATAATGATTAATTTTGTAAAGTATCGTAAAGCTGCTATCACAATAGTACCCAGTGTTACCTTTCCTGTAATTTTTATTTAAATATTTAAAAACTAATGCAAACTAATATAAAGTAAGAAAAAGAAAGAGATCAAACAGAAAACTAAAAGTGCAAGAAAGGGAAAAAAGTAAAAAAAATGGGAAAGAGATAAAATATGGGATATGAAATATATGATACCAAGAATAGTTTGTAATATTCTTTACAGAAGTTATAAATACAATTATAAATTTACTTTTTACTGTATGTTTACCTCAAAACTCTTTTTTCTGTAATCTTTCCAACCTAATCATCAAAACCATAAATCATAAGTTCATTTTTTCTCTTTTACACAAAAAGTCCATAAGGAGTTTCTAGTCAGCAACAATTGTATATATTGTCTTTTCTCTGATCAAAGAAGTCAATATAGCCATTTCAGTTCTATAATCTTCAAAAACCATTTCTCCACTGTGGGTAGTGCCAAATCTTTCCATTTCTATATAAACAATAATGTTGTTGCCCAATTTTGCCAAGCATTGTTAAGTATGGTACAAAGATTGTTGTTTTTGTCACAGTGTGTTGTCCAGTGAGAAATCTTAACAAATGTTGCTCAAAAAGAAAATTGTGTTGTGAATTCAAGCTATCATAGATCTTCTTTCAGCTGAGCACTTGCAATAGTATACACAATTTTGAAGAAGTGTTCGTTTAGCCAACAACAAAAAATATCAACAAACAACAGTTGAGACAAGGTTCAAAGTGGCAATCTGTCCCTTCAATGCTCTGGAACATATTTTTCACAATCTTGTTCTTGGACATTGTAGATACTGCAAATCCTAAAACATCCGAAGGGCAACAGACTGTCAACTACATTCTGTCCCTTGTACATGGCACAGGAAATGTCCCTTCTTGTCCATAAGACATAACTGTAATGCCTGACGAAATGGGTGCAGCAATTGGTAAAAACCTAAATGCATGTATTTCAGAAATAGCATTTGTACCAAACCTCTGGCATTCACACATACTGAGGGGTAACAACGTTATCTCTTAGTCCCACAGCAAGAGAACCATAGGCAAAAGCTGTCACTCTAAAGGGAATGGTCAGATTACAGGAAAAAATTGAGCTCAAGAATATAAAGTATATGGTATATGAAAGAACCAGCCTAATGTAGGGGTCCCCAACCTGTGGGCCGTGGCTCACTACTGGTCCGTGGCCTCCTGGCCGCCGGGCCATGGAACAGGCTGGCCAGTGTGCGCAGGTGTACGTGCGCACTCACCCCCACTCATGGTAGCACCGCTGCCACTAGGCAAATGGGGCGTTGGATGGCAAAAACGGGGCGATGCTAGCAAGTGACACACAGGCACTAGCATCGCCCCATTTGCATTGAGCATGCTCACGGCCCCGTTTGTGTGCACGAGCACGTGTAAAATACTTTCACCTCCCTTTCCCTCTGGAGTCCGCTCACCGAGAAAGATTGGAGATCTCTGGCCTACTGCAATAGTTATCATTTTAGATTAGGATTGGAAAGACTCACCTTCACTTATGGAAGCACCTTGGGTTACCTTGGACCAGTCACACTCTTTCAGCCCAATATATACCACACAGTTGTCGTAGGGAAAGATTTAGAGGAGATAATGGCATGAATCTTGGCAAAATGTTTTGAACATACATTATATAGCTAAATCAAAATTATATTTTATGCTTTACTTTAGCCCATCTTTATTCTTTCCTATGAACTCCAAGCACTATAGAACAATAAGGACCCTCAAAACAGGTCCTTGACTTACGACCAAAACTAAGTCCAAAATTTCCATTGCTAAACAAGACAGTTGTTAAGTGAATGTTGTCCCATTTTATGACCTCCAATCATAAATACGAGTCAGTTGCCAAGCATCTGAATTTTGATCACATGACCACAGAGATGCTGCAACAGTTGTATGAGGAACGGTCACAAGTGACTTTTTTTCAGTGCCACTGTAACTTTGAACAGTCACTAAATCAGGGGTTCTCAACCTTGGCAACTTTAAGACTTGTGGACTTCAACTCCGCTGGCTGAGGAATTCTGGGAGTTGAAGTCCACAAGTCTTAAAGTTGCCAAGGTTGAGAACCCCTGCACTAAATGAACTGTTGTAAGTCAATAACTGTATAAGCAAGGGAAGTACTGCCACTAGGTAACGCAACATAGTTTTATTCAGACACACATTTGGGACACAACTAAATAGTTGCAAGGGGTCTGTTGTTCAGAAAATGTTACGTTCGGCAGCATAAAAGAGTAAGTGGTAGATTGGGCTGTTGGTTTGATCTCTGAGCTTGGTGATTTGGCTGCAAACGTTTCGTCTCCATTCGTGGGGGACATCTTCAGTGCGCTTTGAATTGAGCTCGTCTGTCAGAGCACTGGCCTTTAAATACCTTTTTGTGTGACGTAAATTAGTGTGGATGTTATTAGTCTGGATGTTTCTGAGTCATGGTGTGGTTTCGGGCTGTTTGATGGCTGGTTGTTGTTGCTGGGCCATAGTCTTTGGTGCTTAAGTATCATCTCTGTGATGCAAATGGTGTTCGTTTGTTTGGTTTGTTTGCCTGGCTATTGTTGAGATCCGTGGTCGGATTTCTTGTGGGGGGGGTTGTGATTTTTGTTGCTGTGTGGTGAGGTGCCTGTTCGTTTGTTTTAAATGCTGCCTTCAGGACTGCAGTTGAGGTAGATTCCTAAGAATGTTTCAGTTTGGATTCCAACCCACCTATAGGGTGGAGATGACGCTTGACAGAATAAGAAATGATTGGATGACGGTTTTAAATTAAGGACAGATGGCAACATTACTTATGCTGGACCTCACAAACTGTTCAGCAACATTGAAAATGGGCTGCTCCTTGAGAGCTGAGGGATGTTGGATTGAGGAAGGTGGAGAGAAGGAGAGGAACCACAGCTGCTAATATCATATGTACAAGATCTAAATGAATCAGCAGTGATGGATGGTTCTTAATTGTCCCTACGGGGCTTAAATGTAGCATCTCACAGAGCTGCAATCTGTGGTCCACATTGTATACATGGAACACATTCCACAAGTGGTTCTGTAACAAGCAAGAGGAGGAATTCAGGATGCTGATGGCATTCAGCTGAACCTTATTTTCCCCGTGAACACGAGCAGTGCTTTTTGCTATAGAGGAAATGCTTGGATGTTACCACTGGGCTTTCCTTTCAGTAGGAAAGATTGTAATTTGTTGGCAGAAAATTTTCTGCGCCTCTTCTTAGACCCAATAAATTGGGAGTACCCAATTTAAAATGGCAGAAAATCAAATTGGCTGATATTTTGACCACTTCCATATTCATGCATATCCAAATATTATTCCTTACCTCTTAGTGGATACTTTGTAGATCCTGAAGGGAAGGAAATGAGCATTTGTATCATTGTCAGTTGACAGGGCTTTGGCTTGAAGACATATAAACAACTGACAATCAATCCTCCCCAAATTGCCCACAAATTAGCTTGGAAAAATATCAAATTACAAATTTCAGCAATGCTAGTTCAAATAACCCGAGTGATACTTTAGGCTTGGAAGGTTGTTATTAACCTTAAAGCACTATCCAGCTTCCCTCAGAGGTTCGTACTGCTTCCTCCTTCCTAGCTTTCTGGAAAGCGCTGAAGACACATCTATGCTGGCAGGCTTGGGGCATATGAGCATATGTGCTCTGCCCCTCGGCCCTAAGAGTGTCCCGCCATCAGCGGCTGTGAGCTGAATGTGTTTGTATATTGTGTGAATGGAATTAATTTTTTAAATTTTTAAATTAATTGTGTTTTTGAATTGTTTTGTTGTGAGCCGCCCCGGATCTTGGGAGAGGGGCGGCATATAAATTAAATAAAATAAATAAATAAATAAATTTTCAAGTTTGTACTAAGCAACCTGGCTAATACTGCCTTAGTCTGTGTCCTGCTAAACTAAGATACAAGCTTCTATATTTTTTTTTCAAAAAGAAAATGCACAAAGCAGAATTGGGGAAAATAACCATTCCATACCTGAGTCAATAGACCTGGCTGGTCTAAAAGAGCGTTGTAAAAAGCCTGTGCTTATTAATTGTAGTGAGGAACTCAGCTTGTTCTTAAATAATTCACTGCTATTATCAGGTATTGCAGCAACAAGAGTTCAGCAAAACATTACTTCAAGAAACCACAACATGCTATGTCCAAAACTCAGGGGACCAAAAGTAAAAAAAAAAAGTGTTCATGATACTGGATGTGTTTTTCCATGCGTGGTCACAATAGACCAAGTTGTAAAAGGATGCTGGTCTAATAAATGTTAGTTCTAGTTTGCAAAATGTTTCTTAAAGGCTATTCTTTTCTCTCAAGTAATCCTGCAAGCAACATGGAGAAATAATTCTGCAGTAGGAAAATCTCCAGCAGAGAACATACAATATGCACACCATTGTTTACTGAACATTGCAGTTGGAAAAAAATTAACACTGATCTTATTGGGAAAACAGTATGAAAGCTTCATCATGAAATCAGAAGCTACGTGTTCCTCACTGTTTTTACTCTTAGTTTTTGTACTGAGTATGAGCTGGAAAGGTCTATTTAGGTCAGTGAATTTAATCCCCTGCCCAGTGTTGGAATCCAAATGAAAGGATCTGTATCAAATGGCTGTCCAACCTCTCCTTGATCTCCATCGAAGGGAAGCTAATATCACAATAAATAATAGGGACTATAAATATCTGTGATTTTCATCAAACTGGATAACAAAAGCAAACATTTCACAAGGAACTGCAGCCTTCTATTAAACCTTCTTCAAAAAGGTTTGGAGATAAGATGGAGCACAGAAAATTGGAGATAGTGAAACCATAAAAACTATAAGCAATGCAAATGCTACACAAGAACTGCGTAAAACATTAACAATCAATTTTTGATGAATAGTGAGATTAAATGTTTTTAAAAGTGTAGCTATAGTTAGAGAAGTAAGAAGATTAAACATAGGCATTCAAATTCTTAACACATTTGAGGAAAGTCTTATTAGCACTAAAGATTCCACAATTATATGAAGGTTATAAAGAAGATTTCTATTAACGATCTGATGATATAACTTTTTCATGAACTGTAATTAACTAGAAGAGATTAGTCAAAATTGGGCACATCACGTGGAGCTCATCACCTACTGGTTTCAAGGACAGGCCCATATATTTTCCATGGTTATTTTATATTAATCAATGTCAGCTCCAGAAGCTCAGTAATCAGATCCACCCATATTTAAAACTTGAAACTACTCACGTAGAAGAGATTAATTAGGTAGTCAAGTTAAGCGAGAGGGGTATTTATCTGAGTCTTCCTCAATGGAAATCAATACTATCCTCCTTTCCCTGCCTCAAGCTATTAATTGTCTTTTCTGAGAGAAAAAAGCCACAAAAGGGGAGGCATATAATTAAAAAAAAAAAGAATATGGAGCAAAACACCAATGTTCTTTTCTCAATATTGTTATTACATTCCAATATTTTGCTATTTTAAATGGAGGGGGAAAAACCCATATACAGAGTGATTGTTGAAGATCTCACATGTGTCAATTGAAAACAACCAAAACCAACCGTGAATAGTTTGAAACAGAAGATTGATTGCTTCTCACCTATGATACAAGAATCGCACCAGACTAATTGCATTCCCTTGGGCAGGGGTAGGCAACCTTGGCTCTTTTATGACTCATGGACTTCAACTCCCAAAATTCCTGGCTGGCTCAGGAATTCTGGGAGTTGAAGTCCATGAGTCATAAAAGACTAAGGTTGCCTACCCCTGCCCTTGGGAATGATAGGATAAGGTTTCAAGGATTCTGGGGGAGGCCCAGACTGTGCCACTTTCTGCAGTGCAAACAATCTAAACTCAACCCTCTGTTAATACCTCCCTTCAGTCTGGTTGGAGATTCCACATTCCCCTTTTCCTCCTTTGCGGCCACTCATCCTTCCTTCCTAAAAACTCACTCAAATTTTCCATCTCTTCAAGTATGGATGAAGGTGAAACATCCTAAAATTGTGCTATGAAATTCTTAATAAGCAGGCCTTTACAACACATATAGACATATGCTGAAATACCTGTTTGGAAATCTACCCTGATATCCCCCAAAGATCCCCTCATTCCATGCAGAGACTTTTTGTATGACTATGGCTAGTTGGTCAAGATGACAGAGTCAGTCCAACACTGGAGAATATCATGTTGGGGAAGGTTGGTTTATATCATAGTTTCAATTAAGATTAAGATGAAATTTTAACCATTGGCTGCTTCTGCTGCTAAGAAGGGAGTGTTCTTGGCAGTGTTTTATAAAAATTGGATGGGGAAGGGGGGCAACCAGTGGAGTCTGTGATGTCTTATGAAGTATTCCTCAGACATACTTTCCTAGTTGGTGTTCTGTGGTCTACACAGATGGTCTACACCAGTGGTTCCCAACCTTTTCTATACCCCGCACCGCTAGAACACTTCTTTTTTTATTTTTTATTTTAAAACTTTTTTATTTATAAAACAGTTAAAACAAAGATGGACATAACGTAACATTCCAATGTATATATTCCTAACGATTTGTTCCTCATCATACATATAATTCTTAATCTCTCTATATACATATTTTTCTATACAATACAGTATCTAATTTGTTTCTCTATATACTAACATACAGTTTTATATATCTCTATCTTAACACTAACTTAAAACCCGAACAGTTCTCCTTGATTCACACCAACAATAGAATTTGTCCCAGATTTCAAAGTAATCTAACTCTGTCTTGTCCTTCATTTCCATTATGAGCCTATCTGATATATTCTCGCACCCCTTACAAAAGTTCGAAATAATGGCAATGAATTATGCATATACACTATAATTTTGAAAACCCAAGTTTTCGCACCCCCTGGAATATCATCTCACACCCCTGGTTAGGAACCCCTGGTCTACATAGAGAATAATTCATCATATGCATTTTGTAAAAAAAAAATAGGCACTTCTCCAAAATAACAAAACTATTACCAGTAGGAAAAATATTGTTGAGTTCTACAGTTGAAATCAAAAGATGAAACTAGCATTTATAGCAACAAAGATAATTTAACGTGCTTCCCCTTTGGATTCATAACTCAGAGCAGAGCACAAAAAAAGAGATTTATACTGCACCACCAACTTAACATTTTATAAATTCAGAAAAGAGTCTTCCTGATTAATGCACATCATGACCAGATATGGAATTCATTCCATTTATTTTCTCAAATAACAATTCTCTTTCATCCTAGGAATCCGCAGCAACATAAGCCCTTAGTGTTTTACATACCATCTTACAAGGCAATGAACTTCCTACCAGGCATATTCTACCAAGATGTAATGTTTTATACAATTCAAATTGTTTCTCTAGCAGGAAATCATCAATAATTTAGAGCAGGTCTCCCGAGCAATAAGGCTCAACTCCTCCATAATGAGCATCTGGACGTATAAAATGAATTAATGGTTTGGAAAAAACAGAGAATAGGTTTTTTTAGTATCTGCACAACACTAGCACCAGGAATTTTTTGAACACAGGCTGTTGAATAAGACATAACAACCTAGTTTGAACACAATACTAACCATTATGAGTTGGTTCACATATCGCAACAGGCTCAAACCAAGCCACACTAAGACTTAACATTTTATAGACACTAGAACATCTTGATAATGTCACAACACAATAACAAACTATTGTACTTAAATGCCCAACTCTCCCAGTAGCAAAGACTTAACATGAAATAATGTGGCTGAGTAATAACTTGGAACATCATTTTCTTGGAACATAAATTGGCATATAGCCAGTGGTGGGATTCAGATATGTGAACACCCGGTTCTCTATGTGGATGCCACTTCCGGAAGTCCATTCTGGGCTTGGGCAACAAAAAATTAGCTACTGGTTCTGCTGAAGTGGTGCGAACTGGCTGAATCCCACCACTGCATGTAGCCTTTTGACCTTTAGGAAGGCCTGAAGATTTTACTTTGCCATCTTGCCTGGGGATCTGGTACTGGTGGAACAAAGCCTGTTAAATGGTTATATTGTTAGTAAGTTGGATTGCACTCTTGTTTTTTGTGTTTTAAATAGTTTTTTTAAAATTAAAATTGCTTTTCTTGTGTTTTAATAACTTTGTTGCATTATTTTGATTCTTATGTATCAAGCACACCCATGCCTGCTTTTCCATTTGGTATACAAGAATTCCTATTTCCCTAGTTTCTACATACCTGAGTCTCTGGCTATATAAAAAGAACAAGAGTCCTTTTACTGTGACATATAGTCTACTTTACAGAGATCAGCATTTATAAGGTAAAGAGGCATATGGAAAAAGGGTATTGGTCTTAAAGTCGCTCATCAATAGCTGTCAGCTGGACAAACAAGCTGATGAGGCACACAGGTCTCCTCAACAAAACCTGTCAAGCTACCGGTATGTGGAAATTGCTAATGAATAACATTTACATAGCAAAATATATCACATTGGTACCTAGCAATACGTTTGCTCAGGTGTGCCTTAGACCAGAGGTGTCAAACTCAATTTCATTGAGGGCCGCATCAGCATTGCGGTTGCCCTTGGGGGGCCGGGTGGGTGTGGCCAGGGTGGGTGTGGCCTACTGGGTGAGCATGGCCAGCTCTACATCATTCGCCTATGGGGGCCTGGGCAGGAGTGGGACAGATCTGAGGGTCTCTGGCAGAAGGGGGTGGGACCGGGGCAAGCGCCAAGGCATGGTGCATTTCCTCATTCCTCACAAAGGGTGACACCTCCCCAGCATGCACCCAGGAGGTGGGGCCAATGCGGCAGGGGCTGGTTCCTCGCTGTTTCTGAATGGCCTTGTGGAGCTAAGACTGAATGCATTTCAGCATAGATGGCCACCACAAAATTGTACATTGGCTCCCAGCCGGCCTGGGCCAGGGCCAAGGCAGTGGGGGCCATTCCCTCACTGTTTCCAGGATGGCTTTGCGGGCCACATGAAACCACTTCGCGGGCCATATCCGGCCCCCAGGCCTTGTGTTTGACATGTCTGCCTTAGACTTTCATGTCTAAGGCAGGACTAGAACTCACAGATCGATCTGACAATACATTTTCTTTCTTCCATTCTGTAGTTCAGCTCAAATGGGCAGATTTGTGGTTGGGACACTTCCTTTGCCTCAATGTAGTCAGTTGAAGGTATTTTTAATGAACTCTCTCCAAGCCAAAATCCCCACTTACCATTAGTTACCACTAAAAACTGTATAGAAATATTGCCTCAATGACTAACATGCTCTAAACAACCTTCATCAATTCATTAACAAAGGGATGAGTGGCACCTGTCAAGCAAAGGTGCTGCACATGAACCAAACAGTTTTGGACTTACTTAAGCAGAATTGGGTCCACAGAAGTTTGTAAAGAGGGCATATTCATTTTTTGCAAGTTTTGGGAAGCACACGTTTTTGCTTTTTGTTGTTATTGTTAGTTGCGAAGTTGTGTCCGACCCATCGCGACTCCATGGACAACGCTCCTCCAGGCCTTCCTGTCCTCTACCATCTTCTGGGGTCCATTTAAGCTCACGCCTACTACTTCAGTGACTCCATCCAGCCACCCCATTCTCTGTCGTCCCCTTCTTCTATTGCCCTCAATCTTTTGTAGTTTTAAGTAAACAAATCCAAGAATGCAACATAAAGCAATGTAAGCATGATTCCTCGGATATGAACTCATATTGGTGAGTACCTGATAAAAGATGAAATCCAAGCAACAAAGGCAGTGGAAATAATTTATTCAATGAATAAAGTGACTGCAAAGGCAGAAGGGAATGGAGATAATTAACATCAGGGGAGTTAAAAATGGAAGCAATTGTCAACAGGGCCCCATACTTTATTTACAATGTGCATTTTCTATAAATTTACAGCTAAACCTCTTCACTGCATGTGATAACAGAGAGAACCACTCAGACATATTAGAACGTCTTGATTGTCTGATTAAAATTTACAATTAGATGGGAAATGGTGAAATTGTTTTCATGCTGGAATCAACAAGAAGAATGCTAGAAGCCAGGAGTCTGTTTACACTCTGCCTTCTCTATTTTTTTACCCCCCCCCCCCATGAACATTTGGAGAAGAGGACAGCACATACTTCTACAGAGGGAGAGAAACATTTCACAGAGGAAATGACTTCTCAGGCTGGTTGTCTGTTGAATTAATAATGAGCAGCTACCACTACTGACCCTGACAACCTAATAAAATATATATCCCAAAGAGACTCATGTCTCAGGAGAGGAGGATAATTACTGAGGTTGCATAGTTAGTGACAATAAAGAGGAACTAAGAAAACACAGTAGTCTTCTGAATGATGTGAGCATCATTCATTTATGGGGCATCTTCTAGTCTTCTCCATGCTTGGGTGTAAGTCAAAAGAGGGCTACTAGCAGCAAGGTGAGTAGACTCAACTACAACGGCAATGTGTGTATCACTGGAAGGCATTAAGGACCAGGTTGGAGTCAGATTATCCTGGATAAAATCTATATGAATGCTAAGACTCAACACCAATTTGAGGGCACAAACAGTAATTAATCATACATAAGTAACTACAATGGAGAAAATATGTAGCCGAGGATTGAATTGCTGGATTCTTGATGTCCTCTTAGCTTGCTTTTCTTCCTAGAGACATTTCATTATCAGGTTAGTTAGTATCATCAATCAACAAAGGGGTGGAATTTGCTGACTGTTCATATAATAATAATAATAAGAAGAACAACAATAATGTTGATGTTGGAAGGGACCTTGGAGGTCATCTAGTCCAACCTCCTGCTCAGGCAGGAAACCCTATACCATTTCAGACAAATGGTTGTCCAGTCTCTTCTTAAAAACTTCCAGTGTTAGAGCATTCACAGCTTCTGGAGACCGGTTGTTCCACTGATTAATTGTTCTAACTGTCAGAAAATTTCTCCTTAGTTCTAGGTCAGTGTTTCTCAACCTTGACAATTTTAAGGCATGTGGACTTCAACTCCCAGAATTCCACAGCCAGCAATGTTGGCTGTGGAATTCTGGGAGTTGAAGTCCACATGCCTTAAAATTGTCAAGGTTGAGAAACACTGTTCTAGGTGCTTCTCTCCTTGATTAGTTTCCATCAGTTGCTTTTTGTCCTGCCTTCAGGTGCTTTGGAGAATAGCTTGACTCCCTCTTCTTTCTGGTAGCCCCTGAGATATTGGAACACTGCTATCATGTTACCCCCTAGTCCTTCTCTTCATTAAACTAGACATACACAATTCCAGCAACCATTCCTTATATGTTTTAGCCTCCAGTCCCCTAATCATTTTTGTTGCTCTTCTCTGTACTCTTTCTAGAGTCTCAACATCTTTTTTACATCGTTGTGACCAAAACTGGATGGAGTATTCCAAGTGTGGCCTTACCAAGGAATTGTAAAGTGGTATTAACACTTCACGTGATCTTGATTCTATCCCTCTGTTAATGCAGCCCAGTACTGTGTTGGCCTTTTTGGCAGCTGCAGCACACTGCTGGCTCATATTTAAGTGATTATCCACTAGGACTTCGAGATCCCTCTCACAGTTGCTACCGGTACTATTGAGCAAGGTACCACCTATAGTATACCTGTGCATTTGGTTTTTCTTGTCTAAATGTACAACCTTACTTTTTTCACAATTGAATTTCATTTTATTAGATAGCGCCCAATGTTCAAGTCTGTCAAGATCCTTCTGTATCTTAAGCCTGTCTTCTGGAGTGTTGGCTATTCCTGCCAGCTTAGTGTTGTGTGCAAATTTGATGAATTCCTCATCTATCCCCTCGTCCAAATCATTGATGAAGATGTTGAAGAGCACTGGGCCCAGAACAGAGCCCTGGGGTATATGTGGTATCTTGTCCTATCCATCTTGATAAGTGGATATCCTAATGCTTTTAAGGTGGAGTGTTATTTCTTCTTTTATTATTCCTGTTTATCTATTCCTAAGTCTTGCTTATCTGAGTACTGGTTAATCAGGAAGGATGTGTTTAGATCTGTTTGCCTCTTTCCTTGACCTTTAATTGCTTCCTTTCATGAATGGATTGCAAGTAGAATTTATCTAACTATATCTATAAAATGATTCTCTAGAAAACACTTGCATTTTTGGATCTGCTTTGATCTGAGATGTCTATAATTACCCAATTGAAACTGTGATTTAACATGTCAGTGTGCTGTGAGACTGAGTTTTCACCATATTTTCTAAAGTGCTAGTTGATGTTCAAGCATGTGCTCTGCCTATTTGCGTCACATAATTTTCCCAGTCCTTTCACTGTATGTTGTAGATGACTTCTGTTTTGTCTTCTTTGACTGTTGGGTCTTTGGGTTTGCTTAGGATGCTTTGGATAGACTTTGTTAGTTTATGGGCTACCATAATTTATAGGAATTGTGCTAACCTGTAGTTAGTTTCAGAAATATGAATGTGATGGAATTTTCCTTTTAATGAGTTGTGTAGTTGTCAGTTGCATGATTAGGCACTAGTGAAGTTATGTTGGTATCCATAGTATTGAAAAGATTATAATGATAGCCTACCTTCTGCATTTTAGAATGTGAGGTTATTGTGATGTGCTGCTGTTTATCTCAAGAGGAAATCACCCATTTCACAATTCATAGCAGAGACAGTCATGCAAAATCTGGAAATAGCAGTTTCCCCAAAGATATAACCCAAATATTGATCCATTGTGGGGATGGCATGTTTGCCATCATCCAGGGAAAAACAAGAGAGATGAGAACACACATTGAACTGCCATCATCACAACTTTCATAGACTCATACTCACAATTTAAGAAGAGAACAATAGATTATCCTTCCTGAACATAATCATAAACAGAGAAAAGAATGGCAAACTACACATTCAAGGGTACCATGAAACAATCGACACTGATCAAAAATACTCAATAATCCCCAGTTAAAGAGCATACAAAATAAGACAAGCAAAAACAAGTTATCTCTATAATGTAGTATGTAATACAAAATAAAACATCCACAGTGCTCTAGAACAGTGGTCCCCAACTGCAATGTGGGCTCACGCACATGCCCACTGCTTGTGCAGCCCAGTTCCCAATGGGCGGTGACCCAGTAACGGGCCATGGACCAGGGCTTGGGGATCCCTGCCCTAGAAAATGGATAAAAGAGAGATGATCAGCTGGAGATGGTTGTCCCCGTAAAACTGTCAACAAAGGAGGACTTGCACTAATATTTCTATGCATCCATGCCCACAAGGACAACATTGTGCTGCATTGTGTTGAAGTATGACATGTTGTATTCACTTATTCTAAACATACATGGAGAAATTACTTCTTGTGAAAAGATTACTTTGGGTATTAGATGATTAAATGGGACTTAAGAAGGCAACTGAATTCAGATGAAACAGTTTCACAAAGTACACTCTGAACAATTGGGCTTGATTAATAAAATGTCAGCCATAAAAGGCATGATAAGAAATTGTTCTGTGTGTTTGGAAAACCTAAACAATGTGGCTGTGCTCAAAACTTCAAACAGTTTTTGGGGATGATTGTTACAATAAGAAGCTGTATTCTGAACAGTGTGAATTAAAGCTGCACTTCTGATGAATTATTTTCCTGCAACTAATTAGCATTCTGCAACAGGACTTACATTTGAAAAGTAATTCTGCTTCCCAGGTTATCCCATTCATTCAATGGTTCAAATTCAAAATGATTATATTATCACATTATTTAGGGTTGGTGGCTTTTATGTGTTTTTATTTTCATATTCCTTTCTGAGCTATTTATTAATGTTTTTCCCATTGTTACCACTTCATTGTTGTGAAGCATCTTGGAATAATAATAATTTATTAGATTGATAAGGCTGCCAAATCAAAGAGACTCAAGGTAGCTTACAATTAAAAACTAAAAAAAACCCAGCAACAATAAATCTAGTACAGAAAATAAATTACAGATGCATCCCTCTGATGGATTATAAGATATTTCAACCCCTGCCTGTTTAAAAGTCAATTACTAATGGGATCAAACAGATTTCTGAAGGAATGTGATCACGGGGGCATCAACGGTGACAAAGAAGGCAGAAAAATGTGGCTATTCTCTCCAGTTATTGATTACATTTCAAACATTCAAAATACATAATTTTGTTATGAATAACTTAAAGCAGTTTGGGGATGGGGGAGATTATTAAGTACACTCTTGAAATACAATTGCAGCTAGAGTAATAAAAAGAACTTTTAGTTGGTCATCAAGATGAATTCAAGTGCTAATTCACATATTAGATGGAAAAATATTTAAGCGAATACAAATATATCAAGGATGCAAAAGGAAAGACACTTTCAGATGAGGAGTCTCGTGAGTGGGAAATTGGTGAAGGGAAAGGTTTTCTTTTTCTTTCTTTTTCTATTGGCTGATATCCCATTCTTATTGAATTCTTATATTGAGGAGTAGAAGAAACATGATTTGAAAGGTATCAGACCCACAAACACATCTGAGCAACAAAAGTCAAAAGGAAAGGCAACCTAAGCCACTGGTCGAGAGTGCCTTGAGGATCTCCATTATTTCCATTAGTTCATATCTAATTTGATGAAGGAGAATTTAATTCCTTTATTTTTTCAATGAAAAGCAAATAAATTTAGTAAAATCTTCACTGCCGAACTGTGGTGCTATTGCACCAAATTAAGTATAAAGCTGCTAAGGGGCTCAAAGGAATATATTGCCTTTCAGCTCCCATGCTTCAGTTATAATACTAAGGTGACCAACTTTTTTACAATGAAAAGGAGGACACAAATAAATTGAAGAAAAAAATATCGTAAAAGCTGGCTCAGCCCATGGAAGGTAAACCGCCCGCTGCGCCTTCGCCAGCACCACTGCCCCACCATGTAGAGTGGGCCCTGCAGCTCCCAAAGCACCAGCTGTGCTGGCTCTGGCCCTGGGGGGCAGCCCGCCATCGACACACCCTGCCTGCAGCCACCCTGCCAGCACCACCGCCCAGCCTGCGCAGCCCCATGTAGAGAGGGCCCTGCTGCTCCCACAGCATGGGGGGCAGCTGACTGCTGCCGCCGCTCACACCCCCACCAGCAGCACCCCCGTCGCCCCTACCTCTTGCGCCCACAGCCATTATTGCCCTAGCAGAGCCGAAGATCAAGAGAAACGTACCGCTCCAGTCTCCTCCAGGTATCTTCGGAACTAACTAGGAGATGGTGTAGTTGGGTAGCAGGGAGGGGTGCTAAGTTCCTGCCAATTCACCTTCGCTGCAGACAACTTGCATGTGCAAAGTTTGCCGGCTGGGTGTTTTGGTGCGCTTTTGAAAGCCAATAGGGGGAGTAGCCCAGCTCGTGCAAAAGTTGAAAAAAAATCCATCAAAAAAAGGTGCCGGTATGCTGTTCTGAGCGTTCTATGAGGGGAAAAAAAGGCCTGCAGATTAGTCTTCAAATATCGAAAAGGAAGACATGTAGGAGGACACTTTTTGAGGGAGGACAGAACTTACAAAAGGAGGACTGTCCTCCCTAAAGGAGGACGGTTGGTCACCTTAATAAAACAGATAGTCCTCGACTTACAACAGTTCATTTAGTGACCATTCAAAGTTACAACATCGTAAGTGACCTATAGCCATATTTTACACAGCATCCCCCATGACCACGTGATCAAAATTCAGACGCTCGGCAACTGACTCACATTTATGATGATCATGTGATCATCTTTTGAGACTTTCTGACAAGTAGTCAGTGGGTAAGCCCGATTAACTTAACAATCGTGTTACTAACTTAACAACTGCAATGATTCGCTTAACAACTGTGGCAGGAAAGGTTGTAAAATGGGGCAAAACTCACTTAACAAATGTCTCACCTATCAACATAAATTTTGGGCTCAATTGTGGTATCACAGAGACTTGACATTTTCAGACAGGGAAATATACTGAGCCAGGAAGGCTGGAGAGAAACATGTGCAACAGAAACCAAAAGCACTCTCTTCCCACTCTCATTTCCAACAACAAAAGACCCAACAAGAGAAATGTGGAAAAAAAATCCCAAGTACACTGAGAATAACAGAAGAAGAAAAAAAACATCCTTTTTGCATAGAATAAGGACAAGAAACCGCAAAGCAAGTTTCAATACAGCATTACCTGGAGCAGATCTAGTTACCCATCCCTTACCCAAATAATCTCTTTCATTTAAAAAAAAAAAGGAAGCTGAGACCACCTAAAGTTCTTCAATGCACTCTGATCATGGAGGATACTCTCCCTAGTATGATCGCATTAGTACTCCACCTTGCAAATATCTGACACCAAATGCTATTATACCTACTTTTAAGTAAACATAGAATTATACTGCAAACCTTTCAGATTTATAAGATATACTGAGTTGAGTACAATGTCCTGGGGTAGAAGAATGGTATTCATATTAAACGTTATCAGAGAGCGGTTCAATTATCAATATTACAGTAATACATCTAAACAATGTTTTTAATTCTACTGACAAGACTATAAAAATTGGGACAACATAAATTGCACCAATATAAGCGGAAGAATCTGTACCATCCTACAAAGCCGCAGTGAAAATCGTCATCCATTTATCAGCTTCTACGCTGTTCCCCTTGAGAGAAAAACAAAGCAGATCGATAGGAAATATGGTGAAGGGACTGTTAATCTGCACCAGGAGCATTTCTGCAATTTTAAAAGAAAATGCAGTCATCGTGGTTCTCCTGACTGTTCTCTTGGATGATAATTAAAACCTACAAAACAAATCCAATCTGGACAGAATTATAGGAGGCCAGAAAGGATTCAGGCAAGATCAACTCAACCTGTTACGTTGAGCTCTGAATGCAAAGTGCCATAACAGCCCAGTAGCAGGAGGAAACTATGTTTAAAACAGGAAAGGGGTTAACTCCTTCCTTCTTACATACATAGTCCTTAACTTGTTATCACAATTGGCACCATTTTTTCCCCACAGTGAAACAAGTCACTGGTTAATTGAGTCACACCCACTTTTACAACCTTTTTTTTGCCATGGATGTTAAGCAAATCACTTCAGCTCTTAAGTGAATTATATCGTTGTTAAGCAAACACCGTTTCCTCTATTGACTTTTGCTTGTCAGAAGCTGACTGGGAAGTTGTTAAGTAAGAGATCACATGACCCCGGGATACTGCAACTGTTGTAAATACATGCCAGTTGCGAAGTACCTAAATTTTGATCGCGTGACTGTGGAGGGAGGATGCTAGATGGCCAAAAGCGTGAGAGCCAACATAACTCCTATAATTTTTTTCACTTCCATAACCTTGAACCGTTGCTAAATGAATGGCTGCAAGTTAAGGAATACTTGAATGGGTTAGAATGATAAGGGGGGGGCGAGGAATCCAAAAAATAATTTCTAAGAATATCTGTAAACTGAATTCTTCTCTGGGTAGCTCAAAAAGACTTCAATGTTGTTTAATTATCCATATCAAAATGCATACAAAACTAATATTAAAACTATTGATACACAACCACACATATGTCTGAAAGACTGTATCAGTTTTTCCCTCTAATAAATATATTTTGCGTAAGGGGTATGATGCCACAAATCACTCAGAATGACTCAGAGTCATAGTCAGCATACTTGAGATCAGCTGACTACTCTCGCTTTTCCAAACATTAGTAGTCACATTGTTACTTGGACAATCACTTGGTTGCTTCAATGAGCCAGTTTTCAACCCCTGTTCTATTCTTGTGAGCCGGCAGACTTTGGCACATCTGAGGAAAGGTGTAAATGGGCTCCATGCATGAAGGAATGCTGATGTGGACCTGCATGAACCAGCAGTTCTCTATGAATTTGGAAGGCCCCGATTGGTTACATCCTGTCAAAAATGGTTAGTTTCCACAGTTGCTGACCTCATTTTTTGCACTAAAAACTATAAACAAGAGATAGGGGCCTTTTAAAAACTATTTTTGGTAGCGCTAATCACCAAAACTCCCGCTTCTTCTGCTCCATAAAATGTGCTCGGTCAATGAAATGGAACATCTCAGCTGGATTCAACACTTCCTTTGACTCTGCGAAAGGAAGCACTTTTTCAGGCTACAGTCTGTGGATGTTTCTTCCCAGCAGGGTAGCCTCTACCTAGCAAATCAGTCAGCCCTGAACGAAGACACAGCAGCATCAAGGGACGGTGGTGCAAGTAGGGGGGATTTAATGAGAGGTATGAACATGCAAAGAAAGCAAGCCCAGTGAGTGGTCCGTGGATCCCTGGTGTGAAAAGTGCACTTGGCTCTGACTTGCAGAAGAGCTGAGCTGAGGTGAAGAGGTTGAAGGAGGGATCACATTTACCAAAGAGAAAACTGAATTGTTTCCTCAATTATTGTGAACTGGGGAGAGAGTGACGTCCTATATTCAGGGAAAACTCAAAAATAGACAAAGAAAAGGGCAGGAGGTAGAAGATGAAGGCAGGCTGTGCTCAAACAAAAGGTCTCCCTGCCAATGACTCTGGAAAAATTATATTGCGCACAGGAGGTATCTTGGAAAGAAAGGCCGTTCAGGTCGGATCCTCCAACATTATAAGTGGAGAGAAATGAGAGCTGCAGGAGGTGAGTCCATTATTTAACAGGCCACCAGGTCCTAAGCATACTTACCTGGGGAGAAAGCACCACAAAATCAATTGGACTCACTATACAGTAAACAAGTGTAAGTATCCCTGTGCCTGCAGTTTACACAGAGGACTCTCTATCCAGCTCTTTTCTTTTTGCAAACAAAAAGATGGCTCAATGCCCCGAAGACCTCTTCCCCGGTTTTCACCCCAACTTATGTACAGATGTTAGGGAGGAGAAGGAGGAGGCACATGGATGTAAACAGATAAACAGAGCCATCTCCACATAGCAGCAGCCCATGCATATTTGCTTGGGAGTAAGAGACATTTATTTATTTTTATTTATTTATTTGGATTTGTATGCCGCTCCTCTCCGAAGACTCGGAGCGGCTTACAACATATATATATATATAAACAATTGAACAAATCCGAACAACATTAAAAATACAAACCCCATACATACTCATCAATCACACCACAATCAACAATCATCCCCAGGCCTGCCGGCAGAGGTAGGTTTTTAAATTCTTTCGGAAGGCCAGGAGGGTCGGAGAAACGTGGACTTCAGGAGGTAGTTGGTTCCAGAGGGTGGGCGCCGCAACAGAGAAAGCCCTCCCCCTAGGGCCCGCCAAACGACATTGTTTCGTTGACGGGACCTGGAGGAGGCCGACCCTGTGCGCTCTCACCGGTCGTAGAGAAGTATGTGGCAGAAGGCGGTCCCGTAAGTATCCTGGTCCCAAGCCATGAAGGGCTTTATAGGTAATAACCAACACCTTGAATTGGGCTCGGAGACCAATAGGCAACCAATGCAGCGTGCGGAGAGTTGATGAAATGTGGGCACAACGAGGAAGACCCACAACTGCTCGCGCAGCTGCATTTTGCACTAATTGTAGTCTCCGAACACTCTTCAAGGGTAGCCCCATGTAGAGAGCATTGCAGTAGTCGATCCTCGAGGTGACAAGGGCATGTGTGACTGTGAGGAGTGACTCCCGATCCAAGTAAGGACGCAACTGGTGCACCAGGCGAACCTGGGCAAATGCCCCCATCGCCACTGCCGACAAATGATGATCCAATGTCAGCTGTGGATCAAGGAGGACTCCCAAGTTGCGAACCTTCTCTGAGGGGTTTATAGATTCACCCCCCAGGGTAATCGAAGGACAGATAGAAGTGTCCTTGGGAGGCATCACCCACAGCCACTCTGTCTTATCGGGGTTGAGCCTTAATCTGTTAACACCCATCCAAACCCTCACAGCCTCCAGACACCGGCACATCACCTCAACCGCTTCACTGATATGGCCAGGAGTGGAAATGTACAGCTGAGTATCATCAGCGTACTGATGGTATCTCACTCCGTGGCAGTGGATGATCTCACCCAGTGGCTTCATGTAAATGTTAAAAAGTAGGGGGGAGAGAACTGACCCCTGAGGCACCCCACATGGGAGTAACCTAGAGGTGGACCTTCGATCCCCCACAAACACCGACTGCGACCGACCAGTGAGATAGGAGGAGAACCACCGCAATACGGTGTCCCCCACTCCCAATCCCTCCAGCCGGCGCAGAAGGATACCGTGGTCAATGGTATCGAACGCCGCTGAGAGGTCAAGAAGCACCAGGACAGAGGACTGGCCTCTATCCCGGGCTCGCCAGAGATCATCCATCAGAGCGACCAAAGCAGTTTCGGTGCTGTAGCCGGGCCTGAATCCCGACTGCAGAGGGCCCAGATAATCGGCTTCCTCCAGAGACCGCTGGAGCTGATGCGCCACCACCTTCTCGACAACCTTCCCCACAAAGGGAAGGTTGGAGACCGGACGATAGTTGGTCAAAATTTCTGGATCCAGGGAAGGCTTCTTGAGGAGGGGGCGCACAAGTGCCTCCTTTAAGGGAGCCGGAAAGGACCCCTCCCTGAAAGAAGCATTGACAATCTCCTGGATCCAGGTATGTGTCACCACCCTACTGGCCGAAACCAGCCAGGAGGACCACGGGTCCAACAAACAGGTGGCAGAACATACAGATCCAATGGCCCTGTCCACTTCCTCAGGCGTAACAGCCTCAAACTCTCCCCAGATGACCGGACAAGAACATGCCCCTGTCCCCTCAACTGAATCATTATCAGTCGACTCTGCTACACAATTGGAGTCTAGGTCAGCCCGGATCTGAGCCACTTTGTCTGCGAAACAGTTATTAAAGTCCTCGGCACTACCCTGCAAGGGAGGCCCCGGACCCCTTGGGTTAATAAGGGATCGGGTCACCCTAAACAGGGCGGCCGGACGAGATTCCGCAGACGCGATCAAAGCAGAAAGATACAAAGATCTTGCCGCCTTAATCGCCTTCAGATAGGCTTTAATAAATAAGCTCAATCTGGTTCGGTCAGATCCGGACTTACTTTGTCTCCATCGCTTCTCTAGACGTCTCTTATGGCGCTTCATCCCCCTGAGCTCCTCAGTAAACCAAGGAGACCTCCTGGGGCCAGCACCACGGAGAGGTCGCAAAGGCGCAATCCGGTCAATAGCCCCCTTTGCGGCCGTATTCCATGCCGCTACCAGGGACTCCACCGGACTGTGAATGAGGGAGCTCGGTAATTCCCCAAGCGCCGTCTGAAAGCCAATTGGATCCATCAGGCGTCTGGGGCGGAACCACCTAATCGGTTCCGCCTCCCTGCGGGGAAGGATTGGGGCCGTAAAATTCAGTCGAAGCAGAAAATGATCAGTCCTTTACAAAGGCATGATATCTAAGCCCCTTAAAACCAGATCATTACCCAACTGCTCCGAAAGGAAAATCATATCCGGGGCGTGTCCACCCTCATGCGTCGGGCCCTGCACTACTTGGGTCAGGTCCATGGTTGTCATGGCGGCCATGAACTCCTGTGCCAATCCCGAGGATTCGCCAAGCGACGGCAGATTGAAGTCCCCCAGGACTATAAGCCTGGGGAACTCCACCGCCAGCCCAGCAACCTCCTCGAGTAGCACAGGCAGGGCTGATGCCACACAGCTGGGAGGCAGGTACGTAAGCAATAAGCCCACCTGGACCCCTAGGTCCAGCGTCATAAGGATGGACTCGCAACCCGGAATTTCAGAAACAGTGAGTCTACGTAGACTGAAGTTCTCCCGGGCCAAAATAGCCACTCCTCCCCCCCTTCCCTGGGGTCGCGGCTGATGCCATACCTGATAACCTGATGGGCACATGCCCGTGAGGAAAACTCCCCCCTCAGGGCCCAACCAGGTCTCAGTCACACACGCCAAGTCGGTCTCCTCATCCATGAGAAGATCATGAATGAGGGGAGCCTTATTGTTAACCGACCTGGCGTTAAGCAGCAATAGCCTGAGCCCAGGGCCCGAGCTACACCCATCACCAGAATCGTGGGGAGAGCAAGTTTTTTCAGAAGGGCCAGAACAAGGAACTGCTACGAGACAGCAGGACCGAGTTCCCCGTGTGCGGCCTACCCTCCTGCTCCCGCCATACCTGCCTCTTCCCTGAATGACCGGTATATTCCAACCCTCATTGTCTCCAGAGTCCGCATCTCCCCAGTCCCCGGCCTCCCTCAAGCTCGGCAGGCCTGTCCATTTATCTATCATACATTCTTCAAGCATGTCCCCGTCCCATACATACATCACTCACCCCCCCCCAATTTGATAAAAATTAAAAATTTAAATTTAAAAGTTTAAAAATTTAAAAACAGATGTATAAACATATTAAATTTAATTGAACTGAATGGGATTATTGCAGAATATACAGGTGTTTGTTTGCTGTGCCTAGATTTTCCAGATTTCTGCGTGGTTGCATGTGTCTGTGTAATTTACATATAAGGGAACACAATCCTATTTGTGTGAGACAGAAAAGTTTGTAAATACAATATGTATGTGCATATGTACGTGCACACATGCGCACACATACATAGGATCAGTTAATTTTAAAAAATGAGGTGCCTTATCTTATTGGTAATACACACACAGAGAGAATGAGAGAGTAGTGTAAAATAGTAATTTTATTGGTAATTCATTTTAATTAGTCTATAGTAAATTTTGTACGGCCTCAATCCTTTTTTGGAATGTGGCCTCTGGCCTGTGTAAACAGGAAATCAAATATATCACAAACACGTATCTGTTAAAGTGGGGAAACCCCATGAATTTCAGTTGGAGTTAGAAATCTTCCTCAACAAGGCAAGGAACTGAGCAGTGCACATTTACTATCTTTTGTCTGTGTCTGTTTGGCCTGAGGGTCAGAATAATCTTAAATTCAGTGTCATCTTCCTTTTGCATAAATATGGCATTTTAACTTTGTCATTTGAAATGCTGCTAGGCTAATTCCCATGGCTCTAAGGCCTTCCTGGATGGTTTTCAATTACAATAATCTGGATGGTGCAACTGTATTTAAACCTCTATCAAAGGGTCAGCCCAATTTTTAGTATACATTACTATCAAGCACTGAATCCATCCATGTGGAGTAGATGAGAAGGAAGCCATGACAACACTGGCATAAAATCTCAGGTCCTAAAGAGGTGCAAAACTGAATTTGTCCCAGTTCTTGCACACCCAGAATTTGAGATGAACAGGTCTGATTTCCATGGAGGAATACAGATTCTCCAATGGATTCTACTTCTAGAAATTAAATAACATCACTCAATGAATCCTAACATGGAAATTCAATGAATCCTAACATGGAAATTCACAAATAAAAAAACCCCTAGATAAGCAAGGGCACAAATGAATTGTGAAGAGTCCTAACAAGGGGCTTGTCAGGCTATTGGAAATGGATAAAGAACTTCAGTGCCAAAGGGATGTGTGAAATTTCTATTGAGTATATTACATACATTACTTTTTTCTTGTATTCTCTATTAGAGAAATATAGGTTTGCTACTATACTATTGTAATGTGGCTTTTTAGCCACTGACGTGATTACAGTACAAACTTATTATAAAGTTACAAATTTAAGAAGCCCCCAATTAGATCAGACCAAAGGTTTTATCCAATCCTGGTTCTGTTCTTAGAGGAAACAGTCAGATAGCTCTAGATTAATTCAAACTTTTGTGGGGTTTGTGGCATTACACTATCACCTAGCAAGCTATGACTATTATTTTATGCAACTTCTGGATATTGCCAGTGCCAGCGATTAAGATAAAGAGCCTTTGTTCCAGAACCACTGCATTGCTTCGCAGAAGTCCTGATTATTTTCTCTAATCCATTTTAGGGGTCCAGCAGTTAACCTTTAGTTATACATTGTATTCCCTCCTGCAGATTCCCACTGGCATCAATATAATGCTTAATAAATATTGTATGTAAGAGCTGTGCAGTCTAAGTACTTCACCGCTGTGATTTTTTTGAAAAATGTTTTTGCATAATTCATGACTTGATATAGTTTCTTTTTCTTAGAAGCAGATGATTCTAATTAATTATGATCTATATTAATTTTATACATGATGATTATAGACATACATTGATAATAGATACTTTTAAAATACCTGAAACCCCAGTATGTTAGCTCCCTAAGTTTTTGCCATTTGCCTCTTTCCTGGATCCCTTTTCCTGTTACAGGTAGTCCTCGACTTACATGCATTTGTTTCGTGACATTCTAAGTTACCAAAGCACTGAAGAAAGTGACTTATGACTGTTGCAGCATCCCCTTATTCACATGATCAAAATTCAGACACCTGGTAACTGGCATGTATTTATGATAGTCACTGATGACCTTTAGGACCTTCTGATAAGCAACGTCAATGGAGAAGCCAGATCCACTTAACATCTGTGTTACTAACTTAACAACTGCAGTGATTCACTTCACAACTGTGGCAAGAAAGGTTGTAAAATGAGCCGATCTCATTTGACTGTCCTGCTTAGCAATGGAAATATTGTCCTCAATTGTGGTCGTAAATTGAGGACTACCTGTAATATTTACTCTCCATATTTGTGATGACATTTTCCCACAATTTGCTAACCCATATAAAAAGAAGGTATGTTATCATAATCTCCAATAATCTCTATAATCTCCAATCTGCTTTACCCTTTAGGGCTTTTCTTCAAAATACAAATAACAATCAATAAATAATATAATTTAAAATAATTTCTTTGCAGCAGCTCCTTTTCTCTTTGCTTCCAATATAATTTCATTCAAGGCAAAACTTGACTCATAATAACTTTGTAATGGCCCTGCCATTTTCTTGAGTTCTGTTTCTGGTTTCTGTTTTGACTTCCTCAGCTAATTTATAATCCTGGGTTTCCATGGATGTCTCTCCCCCCCCCACCCAAAATCCTAATCCAAAATCACCCTAGACATAAATAAGAAAAAAAAATCAAGCATATAGATGATTGATATTGCGCACATTTTTAAGCCTCACCAGATAGAATATACCCCAAAAAAATCACAGACCAGATGGTACAACATTTCATTAGAGTAATTGGTTTAAAATAGGAACTTTTAAATGTGTACAGAGGAAAGGATCTCTATCTTCAAAGTGTTTCTCAAACTTATCACAGTCGACTAATAAGGCTGTCATTAACTCTTTCCCAGAGCCTTCAAACAACTGAAGCAGCTTCATAGGACAACAGCAAGACACCACACGGTGGAATGTGTGTGTATGTATTACTGCCACTGAACAGGATCCATTACTACACATGTCAGTATCCTGGAGATACCTCAAAATTGTCATGGTGATCATGAAGACCTAAAGTCTCTTGAATTTGACAATCTTAATTTATATGCTAATATTCCCTATCCTGGAAATCCTCATTTCAAAGTCTGAAGTAATCTCTGTGTAGGAGATGACCAGGCTGAGCCCAAGGGCGGGATCAAACGCATCATCAGTTTAGAGTATCTATGCTCCTGTAAGAGACCTAAGTTTAGCCTTCCTTGAAGTCCGTTGACTCTTATCTGATGCCAATTTGCGTTCACCATTAGTAAATCAGATTCATGTGTATAAGTAACATGAAATAAACTTGTAGTACATTTGAATTCTATCCTGTTTCCTGAGTTCTTGCACCTGACACTAGGTTAACTAAAACAGGGAGACTGATGGGACAAATGAGCAGGTGATTCACCAATAAAAATCACATTGCCCTGTATAGTTTAAGCCAGGGGTCCCCAACCCCCAGTCCGTGGACCATTACCGGGCTGCGGCATGCCAGCAATCAGTCCACACAAATAAGCAAAGCCCTATCCGCAAGATGCAGGCAGCACACAAAACCACACACCCTCTGGTCCGCGGTAGAACCTCTCTCCATGGAACCGGTCCCTGATGCCCAAAAGGTTGGGGACCTCTGGTTTAAGCATTCTAGGTATCCAGAGAAAAAGCTGAAAAACTACATACATTTATTATACGTTCCAAATTTACAACCCACCGCTCCTAAAATTTCTTGTCTCCTACAAACATTCTTGTCCATATTTCTAGCACTTCTAAGAAGTAGATTCTCAAATGTTTCCCTATTGATCTGACTAACGTTTATTTACTTTCAATACATAAGTGTTCTTGTGATATTTACAGCTGCAACTCACCTTGCATTAAGTCAATTATCACTTTATATTAACTATTATTATATGCTCTAATTGCATGGATTTACATATAATACTAATCCACAAACTATGGATTATATATTACAATGGGTAGATCTGCCTATGATACAAAACAAAAAAATATATAAGCACCTCTACACTGGTGGTGTAATCATGGATTTTTTTACCCATTTTTAGTAAGTTCTCCTTTGTTTTATGATTGCTCTCTCCTGGGAGAAATGCAGTGTACATATATTGACTTGAAAATAGCCAAGAAATCACAAGCAAGCCATCTGTTTAATTCTGGGACTTAGACAGGGACTAAACCCTTATCATCAACACTGTGCCTCTGGATAGGCTTTATCAATATCCCATCTATCTGCACAATAGTCATGCATCTGTTTCCCAGGGCCATTACTGCAGGTGTCCTTTTTACAGGCAGACACACAAAATGAGTACAATTTTTCAGGGTTTTTTTTTGGGGGGGGGGAGGTTAAAAAAAGAAAGAAAGTAAAAGAAGATATTAATGCTAGAATGGTAAATCTGCAATTCAGGAGGGACCAGGTTTTGGTATACAGGAGTCAACAATGGGCTGTTAAGGAAACCAATTATTCATTCAGAATATGGTGCTCTGCCAAAATTCCTCATCAAAAACCCTTTATTAGTCAAGCAAAGTACATTCATTAGAATGACTGTTATTGTGTCATATCATGGAGATCATAAGGCATAGATCTGACCTCACAAATTCCTACTGAGGCTTGTACAATCCCCTTGACGAACAATGGTGAAAACTTTAACATATTTGGATTTTATTATTTAATGCACAGTTCTTACAATGGCTTAGTTTGTAACTACAGCCCAGAAACAAATGTGGTCCCTTGTGGAGGACCACACAACCACAATCCATATTCTTTCAGATGAGCATTCTGCCTTTTGCATGGAAAAGGGAGAAATATAGGGTGGAGAATATTGATGCAGACTTCTTAAGAATGTCAATATTCCTTGTTACATAAAATAAAACGACTGGCCTTGTTTCTGCAGAAAGAAGCATTATTCTCTATCTCACCCACTTTCCAATAATATGTGTATAAATTTATACCAGTAAAGACAGTATAGAATTAATTTGGTTGCCAAAATGAAACCTTATGAACTTTCCAAAGATTGCAGTATCAGAGAAGAAAAAAAAAAATCAGGCAAGGCAAGGCCAGGCAAGAGCAGAGTGCTTGACAGTTTTGTAACGAAGAACACCTTTTCCATCATCTAAATGATGCAACTTGAACTGCAAAGAAAATAATCCAGTCAATAATATCAGCCCAATCACAAAGCATCTGCCTCACATATTAAATGAAGGTAACATATGATAGGGAGCAGCTTTTGTTCTACTCTGACAAAAGCTCTTAAGACAGTAGTGGCTTTTTTGTTTCATATAACTATGCAGTTCTAAAAGATGAAACATATATGCTTAATTTATTGCTCAAAACCAGTGTCAAAGCTGGGGAAACTAAAATGTTCAGTATCTATTCAACCAGCAAAACATCCTCAACAAGATCCTAAGGAAGAATTTTCAGAAAGGTTTGAAATCACTCTTTTTTCCAAGTCAGTATTTTCAAACATAGGGCTAAATTATGGCTTTGGCCAGTTGACCAAAATAACTTCTAGGTTAAGTTTAGTGCAAGAGCAGGCAAACCTTTTGTAGCTAAAGCCTACAGATTCTTGTTAATCTATTTTCTGTGCAAATACTGCAAAGGATGTATCTGGTATTGACCACAAAAGGGAGCAAGATCCGAGGGTTTTGCCTTCTTTTTAAAACAAAGGGGGATATTTTAGGTTTACTAAAATAGCTGTATTAGATCTACTGAAAGCTTGACATTACACATTCCGCTACTTGTTTATTGTAATATTTATTGTAATCTGGCAACATGTCTCTGTATTTGGAGATGATAACCTTGAGGGGAGAAGAAGGAAGGGCTCCCTAAGATGACAGGGCCATGGGGATTCCTAACAAATCAGAAATCCTAATTAGAATTAGGGCATTACACTGAACAAAGCATAGAAGGATGTTTAGTTAAGCTGGTCCCCGTGGCAGGAATCAAGGAAGAAAAATGGAGTGATGGTATATTGTATAAACAGGCCTGCATGACACAGACATATTCAAGTCAAGTACATGGGATGGTGTGGGGAGGAAGAGGGAGAAGGGATGACATATATATCATGACATAATCATTCAACTTATGCAGATTATTATTGCATTATGTTGTTCTGATGTCACAGTTGTTACTATGACTTGTTCCAGATGCCTATGTTAACAGATACCAAATTTATTACTTGGGAGGAATTAAAATGTAAAAATAGTGAGATTTGGTCAGACCCAATTTTTAAATGGTCTGATTGCATTTGCTTCTGTTTTGTTAGAAAATACTTTATTAATTAAACAAATTTGTAAGGCTGTCCAACTCACACAATAACTCCTGACAGCATTCAATCCATAATTAAAAAATCCCAGTTTTTTTAAATTTACCTCCGCTTTAATTTTTATTAAGTGAGTGTGTGAAGATTTCATTGTGACCAGCATTGAAATTTTCCTACATTTATTTCCATATGCATGTATTAATTAGCGTCTGAGAAGCTTTTCATCTACACAAACATTTTGAGAGCCAGTTTGATCTAGTAGTTTGGGCATCAGGCTAGAAACTGAAAGACTGTGAGTTTTAGCCCTGCCTTGGGCACGAAGCCAGCTGGGTAACCCTGGGCCATTCCCTTTCTCTCTCTCTCTCCGCCCTTAGAAGGAGCAATGGCAAACCACTTCTGAAAAACTTTGCCAATTACCGGGACTTGCCCAGAGAATTACCGGGACATGCCCAGAGAATTACCGGGACTTGCCCAGAAAATTACCGGGACTTGCCCAGAGACTTGGGCATAATTGAATGGAAGGAAAAAAAAAAAGCTTTTCATCAGAAAGTTAATGTGCATTTCTTCATTTAACATTTCTTTCTCCTGCATATAACAGTAAAATTATATTTAAAAGTACATTCAGATACGTTTAACAGGAAATTTAAGTTCCACTGAGCTGAATGAGACTTATTTCACAGTGAATATAAAAACGAACAGAATCCTAACAGGGTATTCTTATTAGTTGGTCCTTTTTATAGAAGGCTTCCTTTATTTATAGATGCTATAAAAATGTTGATATGCACTATTTATTTAAAAATTATGACATATCTTAAAAATTCCATAGAGGTATGAAATTGTTATAAAAAGACAACTTTTTCTGATGATTTTCTAAAAAGACACAGTTATACTGTCTTTTCTCCAGAAGTTCAAAATATTAGTTCTATAACTTTTCTCCACAACAATAATCCCTCAGTGGGAGCTACTGGAGACTTCAGTCTAGATCAGCGGTTCTCAACCTTTTTCAGGCCGAGACCCCACGCGGTGTGACCCCGACAACCCGAACCGCGCATGCGCGGCGCAACGGGCCGAACCACGCATGTGCGGCGCAATGGGCCGAACCATGCATGTGCGGTGCGACGGGCCAAACCGCGCATGCGCAGCATGCACAACGACCGGAACCGCGCATGCGCGCACGACAGGCCAAACCGCGCATGCACGGCGCGCACGCAATGGCCCAAACTGCGCATGCGCGGCGGGCCGAATCACGCATGCGCGGCACGCGCGACGGCCGAGGCGAAATGGGGGGAAAATGGTGGACTGCGGTGTCCGGCGACCCGCGCGAAACGGTCGTTCGACCCCAAATGGGGTCGCGACCCACAGGTTGAGAACCGCTGGTCTAGATATTCCTGGTGCCAGAGTAACTTCTTAATCACTATACCACATAGTGTTGGCTTTCTATTTTTAAAACCTTTTTAATATATTGTTTTCTCCCTTACATTCAAGCTTATCTTTTGGTGATTATAATTTCATATATAGCTTCAGTGTAACTATTATTTGATCTTTTGGATAATTCCCAACAAGAATGTATCAAAGATTTATTGACTCAGATTTGTAAGATTTTTTTTTTAAAAGGCATATACTTCCTTGCATTCCCCACAGTACCGGCATCTTCCAGTTTAAAGTACATAATCTAAAGTACACAATCCAATGAACTAAAGTTTGATGTAGTTAGTATTTGGATAGCAAATGTAGAAGAAGTGGCAGAGGCTGAGGCTGAAGTCAAAAAAAGAATCAGCTTAGAACAGTGGTGGCGAACCTGTGGCACGGGTGCCAGAGGCAGCACTCGGAGCCCTCTCTGTGGGCACCCGTGCCGTTGCCCCAGCCTTGCCTCCCCCTGCGACCCCCTCCTCTCCAGCAGCCCCCCTGAAGGAGAGTCGCCCTCGAGCGTGGCCCACACGGAGCAGGGCAGCCAAAGACATGGCAGCCAGGCAGCATAGACAAGACTCTGCCCTCACACCCCATCATGCAGTTGATGCTGCAGGGTGCGGGTAGAGGGTGTGGCCGCCATAGCGCTGCTGGAGGTGGTGAGTGGTCCTGTGGGCAGGCGGGGCAGGGGATGGGGGGGTGGAACAGGGGCCTAGAATCTCTACATTGCCACAAGCGGACTAAGTCCAACCCCAATTGAATTCTGTTAACCCTAATCTAGCTCCAAAATAATGCTAATCATTAGTTGACTAGATTCCTATGCATAGGGAAGCGCAATAGATCAGTCTAATTGGAACTTAACATGTGGCCTTAGTCTTTCGCACCTGACAGAAACCCACCAGGATACCCCCGCACCCCCTGAAATAAAAACCTTTGGTAGACAGAGAAATTGAAAAATATTCCAGGAGCAAGACATAGCAAAGCCCTTTCCAATTTCTTGAAAGATTCATGAAATCAGCAAGAATCAGAAGAAGACATAGCCACAATTTAATTTCCAACGCTTTGAAAAGATACCAAGATATAGGAAAAGCAAATTTTTCCAAATAAATTGTAAGAGAGGGTACTAAACAAGATTTGGAAAGGCTGAGTCGCCTACTCTTAGAGAATAAATGTTGTCTGCTAGCATATTTTTAGATATATGCCTACAATATTTAAAAGAGCATCTAATAACATAAAGTGTGGATGTGATCAAGATAGGTGCACTCAACAGGAAGATTTGGTTGTCATTAAATGGATGTAGGGTAGGAAACAGACAAATTGCAGACAAATTTGCACTTATAGCTTTCGAGCAGATTATTTTTTTAATCCTGAATCCCCAACAACAAACCCACCAAACTATTTCTGTATTCCTCCCATGAGAACTAGATGAATGTGACCACAAAATTACCATGACTTGAGCTTCAGACAGATATTTTACCTTATAATGTTTCCCACAGATTAGATTACCTCCTTCAATTAGAGGAATTCATTTGCTGCATTTTAATTGTTAGGCTGATTAATTTGGCTAAATTTTTTATAATCAATATTTGGTCATAAAATCATATTTGAGTAACAGCTGATTTTAGTAGCAACTACACATGTAGCTCTTTGCTGCCATCTAATGGTTGACCAGAAATTTACAACTCCCATCTGGCAGCCTTATAACAATTTTGTTTAAAATAATTCTGCTTTGGAGTACTGAATAGTTTTTCTAAATGCACCATATATGCTAACTCAGCATATGATCCTAGTACATAGAATAGAATCATGGTACCATGAAATTGGAAAAGGCCGTATAAAGACCAGTGAGTCCAAGCTGCTGTTCTTTGCAGGAATCCAAATTAAAACACCCCCAGACAGCTGGTTGTCTAGCTCCTCTGTAACACATGGAGCAATAGGAAGCTCACCATATTTCTTGAGTAACTGTTTCCACATCAAATTATTCTTACTGTTAGGAAGGACACATACTATTCTTCTTATTTCCATTTGTGAGATGTCCTTGCCAGAAACCACTGCAGTAAAACTACTGACTCTTAAAAGCCTTACACCAGACAGTATATAATTAGAAGAGAACAATTTAACAAAATTTTATTAAGTTTATGTAGAGGAAAAATAGGAACAATACAGGTATGGTAAAGGGAGGGGGTGGGGGGAAAGGGGAAGGGAATAAAAGATTTAGGGTAAAACAAGGATAGGTACAATCACATATTTCAACAAACAAGCTACTGTCCGGATCATAATAATGAGTAAATACCATATTCAACCATTTTTACCGTAAGCTTAGACTATAACATATTAAAAACAATTAGTAAACAAATACATTGATCTATTAAGTAAACACTACTAATAAAATCTCAAAAAATCCTAACAATCAAGAGTAACAAATGAAAATCAGTAAATCACAAAAAATAATCATATCATCAACATGTTAGCTAGAACTCGGTTAAAAATCAGTCATCTGTTCTAAAATATTGAATCCTTCAACTTCTAATGTGCCTCTAACCATTGATAAAAATTTTCCCAAGTTATAAAATAAATTGAATCATCTTTTTCCTTCATCTCTAACGTTAGTCTATCCATTTCTGCACACTCTAAAATTTTAGTAATTATAATCTGGTCAGATGGTAAATTCTTATTTTTAATCTCCATCATTGAAATATTCTCATTTAACCTCTGACGCATATTCTCAGGAACCTTTGGGAGATTTGCTTCTTTTAAATAAGCCTGAATTGCATCTTTAGAAACTGTCTCTGCCTTATAAAGTGTCAGAAGAGAACAATTTAGACAGCATACAAATGTGTGTTTACATCAGCTTATATTTAAAGAGAAGCTTCAGCTTCTTACACAACACAAGATAGGATGTACAGTATTGCATACAATGTGTATGGATGCATCCCTAAGAGAATCTCAGATCAGCAGTTTGCCTGAAGAATGGGTCACAATTTATGTACATAAAAATCAGATAAGAGCTTGAAATTTCCCATGCTAATATTCTCCTCATCTACTGTCTAGAGAGGGAGGGATGTCGCAACAATGCAGCAAACACACAGATACCAGAAGGATGGATGGCCTTAGCTTTGCAGCATGAACACCTGCAAAGCTGCCTTTCCATTCTGCAGAATACACATATTTAGGTAAAGGAAGAGATTCCCTGAAGTTCCTAGTAACTTCATGGACAATCCACCTTGTTCTTGTGACAACAATATGGAAGAACATTGTGTTCCTGTGGGATATATTTGCAACTTCAGTGAGTGTGCCCCAAATGTTCTTTGTGAAGGTTTTTAAGTTAGAGATGGAGAAAATCAGTAACCACCAAGGATGCCTTCTTGACTATTATCTCTTATGTGTCAGTAAAAATAGAAGCTTCCTTATATTAAGCCATAAGGTTAGTACTGTTAATAAAACAGCATGTATTCCATCTAGCCAAATTCCATACAAAGCATTTATATAACCTGATTCCATTAACCAGGGTTGTCCAAGACTTTTTGCTGCTCAAATTAACATAGTCCATTAACATAGTTATGAGCCGGTTGTTATGACCCAGAGCCAGCTTAGTATAATAGTTGTGCTGGCATAGAACCCAGAAGACTATGAGTTCTAATTCTATCTTAGACATGAAAGTGGGCTGGGTGACTTTAGCCAATCAGTCTCTTTCAACCCCATCTACCTCAAAGAGTTGTTAGTGTGGGGAAAATAGGAGGAGGGCATATTATGTATATACACTTTCTTAAGTTACTTACAAAGTAATAAAAGCAGGATAAATAATCTAAAAAATAAACCCCCATTTTCTACCTGTAGGAGCACATTTGATAAGCATTTAAATTTACTTGGTGATGGGACAATATTTGTAATCAATTGTGAGGAATTTGCAGGAACTCCATTCCTTGACAGCACTATTACTGAAGATACTTAGAGTTATAATTCAACAACATCTGAGGGCCACAGCTTCCCAAATTATGAAGATGTAAGGCAGGTTGCCTGAAATATCTAGTTGTTTATGCTGCATCCAGCATCTGCCAAACTGGTTTTTAACTCATTTAAATACTAAGAATCTGTTTTGTAACAGACTTTGAGATTTTTTAGATTTAATTTTCCCAGAGGTAGTGGCACATCCAGCACATCTGGAGAACACTTGATTGAGAAAGGCTGTTCTATATGTGCTCTATTGCTGAATTATGGTCCTCTCCAAGGAATGTCATTTACTGTGGTAGCCAAAAATATAATTAAAATGCTGAAATAAGTTTCCCACAAACCTATCATGCCATGAATTACATCTCTAATTCATGACCTAGAACCTGCATCTAATTTCACATCTAGAAATATTACTAGAGAAAAATGATGCAGAGTATCATCATCACTATAAATCTTGTACATTATTTTAGTATGTCAAATCAACTCCCTTTTATTCCAACCATAAAGGGAATCTCATTTAAGCCCATCCTATATGTCATATGCAACAGTTTAGATAGTAAGTGTAAGAGTAAGTAATCCTCACATGACCAATTATGATATGATACTTGAATAGAGATGTTTTCATCCAGACTTTATCCTTATGAAACATGACCCTCACATTTCTTCTATCATTCCAAAAAAACCCAAACCCCAAAGGAATATTAAATTAAAAATTAAACTTCTACAATGCTATTATATTGAGAAGCTGTACTCCTGATTTTGGTTGGTCATTATGAAATCACCTTGGAATTTTATTTATATTTGGTATCTTTCAATAATTTAATGAAATAGTTCTATTTCTAGATTCTAACCCTCCTATGGGTGACCTTGCCAACACATACCTGACATTAAATCCACATGTAGAAAAGAAAATGTTCAAAAATAAGGGTGGGGTATGAATGTAATGAAATGTAATTTATTAGATCTACATTCTGCAACAGTCACAAAAAGACTTATGGCAGATATCAGGAATGGGAATGGGGACAGTAAGACATCCTGAATCAAAGATAAATTCATTCAGCTTGTTTTCTTGCCTATATAAACTCCAGCCATTGAAGTACAAAATCAGCTATCCCACATGGAAAATACCATCCATAAATGCAAACTGCTCCCCTACTCCCGCTTTATTCATACCTAGCATTCAGACAATCTATATTATAATGTGGAGCTACAACAGCTATAGTGACTGATTGTGAAGCACTATATATTTTCTTTCAATCTTTATAAGGGGGTGGGGGTTTGGCAAAATTTAAAAAAAGGATATACTGTTGATTCTAATGTGAATAATAGATGAAGAGCGCAAACACAGGTTGTAAATTGTCTCAAAGGAACAAGCCTATCAATTGTCCATATGTAATCATTTCAGCTCTTAGTTTTGATCTACAGTATATAATCTATGCATTCATCAGCCTAGGAGTGGTATCAGAAAGTAGGAGTAGGAAGGAGACAATAGCTGTAGAAAAGACATAGCGAGTCTCTAGACTACAGAAACAGTCTGTTGAGCATCAGACATAGTCAGAAAAGGAGTTAATCCATATTGGAACCCCTGCCTTGCCTCTGCAATGTGACAGTACAGTATGAAAGTGATGCAGTCCAAGCAAATAGTAGCAAATAGGAGGAGAGAGAGCCATATTGATCCAAGAAATTATTATGCTCTTTATTTGCTATTTTAACAGGAAAAGAGCTGAAAAGCATCCAAAAGAAGGAAAGCACTGCCTGCCCACTAGCCTTTTGCAATTCACTCTATGCAGCCATTTGCTTTTGCAGCAAAGCCTCTGCTATAACCTTGCAGGCTTAGGTCAATATAAGCAGGTTTGGTTGGAAATCCCTTCTTTCCAGCTTTCCTAATAAAGCATTTTTTTTTCAACTTGCAGAAATCCTTCTCTCTTACATCTTAAAATACCCACTACACTGGAATGAGAATTTGAAAAAAAAATATGTACAATACTCACTATATGTGGTGCTTTGTGATAATTACTCAAAAATTATTCAAAGGGAGAGGGTGTTCATTTGTACAGGAGAAAGAAACATTTTTAGAAGGAATAGTAAAGTGACTCCTAAACTGAGCCTGTTTGATCTATGCAAAGTGACGTTGCTCCTGCTCAGATCATTCATAAAAAACTTAGCATGGTTAAACAGAAGCATCCAGCTAAATAACCGAAGTTGAAAATGCATTGGGGGATTCAGAGATGACAACTGGAAGGTGTGAGCTTTGGTTATCAAATGGTCTTTTATTTTAAATGGTTGTGTGAGTCTCTTTCCAGAACACAGCAGTCCTCTACTACACCACTACGGAAAGCCAGAACGTCGAAAAGCCTAATCCCCATAGCGAAGGGTTTTAACCAGTTTTTACGCTATTTTTAATAAAAACCATAGCCCCGCATGTAAGTGTCAATTACGCAAAACACTCCACAAAATCCAAGCTCAAGGGAGAAGTTTCTTCTCGCTAGCCCATTCTTTCCCCTTCGTGCAGCGCTATACCTTTACCAGATCAGCTTCCTTGTTCTCCCTTTTTCAGGTGAAACTCAGATCCAACTTTATGCCATTTCTAGCAGTCCACATGCACAGGCGAAACATGCGACACGCCAGCTGGCGACGGGGGATAAGGAAAAGCACCCGTAATTGCCGGGGATGCGCTTTATGGATTGCGTGCAATGCACACAATGGAGAAAAGGAAGCTCCACGTTCAATGTAGACAACCGTCGCGGCGAGTAAGGGCAGACGACCCACAAGCCACGCCACGAAGCTAGGTATTCAAACCCACAAACTATCCTCTCTCTTCTAGTCTGACATACCAGCCTCCGCCCCTTCCTCGCCTTGATTTTCTTCAAACACGGCTTCGGTTGCTTCTACTTTCTTGCGAGCCTCACGTTTATTACCTGGAGCGTTTGGCTGGGTATCTTTGTTGTGCACTGCTCCGGCTCCGGCTCCGGCTCCGGCTCCGATTTTAGCCGCTGCAGCACCTTGTGTTGCACGGTGAATAAATCAACCCTCCTCCCCATTCGCGAACTGGCGGAAAGCCTCTGCTTTAGTCCGTCACCACAGCAACCCCCGGCGAGAGGCGCCCCAGAGAGGCAGGGGGCGAACTGATTGGACAGCGGGAGGCTATCGGTAAAGCGTCGAGGAGGCGGAGCCTAGCAGACAGATGCCTTCCAAGCAGAGCGGGATGGGCGAGGCAGACGTGAGAGATGCACTTGCTGAGCTCCGCACGGAGTGAGGGCGAGGCTGAGAAATAGGGGGGATTTTATAGAGCAAGTCGCATAAGATGCAAAGGCGGCCTGCTTGTCCATTGTGAGGGAGAAAATCTGTACGTTGTTTATATACATGATGAGGTCTGAGCCAGAGAAGATGTCTTGGGGGGGGGGGGGAAATAGCTCAGGGAAATTCAACATGTAATTGTGAAAAAAATATACTGTATATATTGAGGATAATTATGAAAGGAATGAAAAATAAGAGTGACAATACTGTAAGGGCTTAGGAACAGAATTAGACTTATTCTCCAGTGTAAAATTATTGTATCTGGACTCTCAAAGTAGACTGGAATTTGGATGAAAACAAAGAGTAACAATGATTCGAGGGACTGAGGGCAACTTTCTCTGAGGAAACAATTTGGAGCTTTTTTATTTTCTTTTAAAAAAGTAGGAGGAAATAATACTTCAGACTGGGCTATATTCCTTGCTCAGGAGTTCTAATTTTCTCAATTAAAAGATTCTCTTCATAGTCTTGGGAAATTCCCTTTAATTTAATTATGTGAGGAAACAAGTATCACCTTAATTTAATCAGTGGAGAAGATGCATAAATAATACGGTTAGTTGTTTCAAAACATTTCTAGCTAAATTAGAAAACCTGAGCTAAAGCACTTAAAAAATAAATAGACACTAATACAAAAACTGTATATTAAGAATGGACACCTGAGGCCTAAGGGCCACATGACGCCTCTGAACATCTTTTTTTTTACAATAAGCCCAGATTCCAGTTCAATCATAATTACTAAAAAGCAGCAACATAGGTTTCTGCCATTTTGAAGTAGCAATCACATTCAGATATAGAATAGCTTGCAAGTCAACAACAAGTGAGCTTTCCTTGTGGATATGTGACATTGTCCCTCTTACTTTACATCATTGTGTTGTCTTCTGAGCACCAAAAAGTCCAGCCGTACTAAACATGAGGAGCCAAGATGGTCTGTAGCAAAAAGCAACCATAGCCACAGCATTGGGCTGAATGTCCATATTTAAAGATTAACTAGACCACCCAATGAGTTGTTGGGTCATCCTTTCAAATATATTTCCTTATCTAATCAAAGAATACAAGTCTAGACCCACCACCATGTTTCTCCTATCAGCTGTTGTCATGTGATCCCTATCGATCCCTATCAAGTTTCCCAGGCTTCCCCATTGACTTGTAGGAAGAGAACATTATAAATGAGGGCCACGTGACTGGCAGCATGGTGGCAGTGCTAAACAACAGCACCATAGTGTCACTGAAATAGCAAGAACTTTCCAAAATTTCTCTCCCACAGGAGTAATGGGACCCAGCCTTCTGTATGTTAGTTCATTTGAGGCACCTTGGTTGTTAAAAGTTTTATCCTTTGATGCATGTTTTGAAATGGCACAAACTTCCCAAAATTTCACTCCAAGGAGTAGTGGGTTCTGGAATTCTGTAAGTTAGTGGGGTGGGGTGGTTGAAAAGGTTTTGCCCTATGAAGTACCATTTCACCCAGTAAAAGTGACAGATATGGGAATAGTATATAGATCTAGAAGGACCCAAGGAAGCAGAGTTAAGAGCATCAGTAAAGATCTAAACTTATCAGTGACAGGCAATCTCTGCACTTCAATCATAGGACTAGCCAGTCATCATTATTTCAATCTTGTCTGGTTGAAATGTCAAATGGCTAACCTATATCAACCAATTTCAATCCAATGTCTACCGGTAGGTGCTAGAAAATACCGAAAATACCAGCCTAGTTTCAAAATGAGAGGCAGAGCTCTATGTCATCAATTGATTGAACACACTGTTTATCTTCTCACCTAGTGGCTTCCTATGTGCATGATACTGGCAGAAAGACACAATGGCAATTTGCAAAATATCCATCCTGCCACCTAGAATTTTCACACTTGAAAATGACCAGAACTGTTCATGATCAGATATAGATTCTCACATCTTCGCATAGCTATTTCAGTAGACCTTCATGATCAGCCACACAAAAAAAGATGCAAAATGATCTCATACAAAACATAGTTTCTTCATCACTACCTTTTCCCTCATCTAAGAGCTACCGTTACCTAATTGAAAGTGGTTATTTAGGATAACAAAGAAGAGTAGAGGGTTTTACTCAGGCAGAACTGAAAGTCCAATTAGAAACCTAATATTTAATTAATTGATTAAACCATTGCCCAGAAGATTTAGCATTAAAAAACTATTATAGATTCCTGCAAGTATTTTGTCTGAGAAACAGATCTTCAATAAGCTTACACATCACTATATGCTCATTGGTTCAGGTTTTCCAAACAAAACTCCTTGTACTATGCTGGAGGCTACACTTAAAACTCTCCAAGTGTTAAGACTGGAAAGTCAAGGTGATGATGATGATGATGATGATATTATTATTATTATTATTATTATTATTATTATTGGAGCATTGTTATCTGAAGTAAATGGATCCTTCTGTTTCCCCCTCCACACAAAGTCACTCTGTACCCATGAAATTTGGGGTCATCTGGTTACATTTGAAAGTCTATCTGTCCTGTTCAATGAAAATTATACTTAAGAAACAAAGCTAACACGGGGCACAATATATATATCTGAATATAAAAACATGCATAAATCTTGAAAGTAGAAAAAACAGAATATATTAAAATGGAAGAATATGCAAAATAGTACAAAATATTTATCACAATCCCTAATTTATTTCCATATCATTTCATATTTATAAATATTGCTTCCCCAAATGCCTTTTGTTGTTCTGTGTGTCATCCAGCCCCTTTGGTCTATCTTGATTGCCTATTCATGCTAAAATGGTAGTGACCACTCATTTCGAGCTACTTAAATCCTAAATGCATCAGATATTTACCTCACCCTGAATATAGCCTGATCCAAGACATTCCTGTAGGATCCAGACTCCCAAGGAATCTTCCATTAGATGTGATCATTAAGGTGATTAAATCAACTGAAATCACAATCCTTTTTTGCCTTAGCATTCTTTATTATCTATTTTTCATTCCAGTGTCTCATTTTTTTCTACAATCAGCATCTGCTGTCAGCCAAATGATCCTCATTTGGATTTATCATGAGCCATCTACTCTTTAGTTCTTATCATAAAACAATAAACTTATTTCATTAAAAAATTGAATTTATATGAATAAAGTATTCTTTCAATCTCATGTGAAGATATCAGATATATCTAAATATACCTAATTCTGTTTTTTCCTGGAAAAATACTTATTCTAAGCTTTATTCTTATTAATACAGTAGCCAAAGAAGGATGTTGGGGACCCAAAATATGTCAGCTTGATGGAGCTATTGAGATATGTTAACATCATAGCTTTCAGTGCCTACTTTCATTCTTCTGAATCCTTTAGCCTCCTGAATAAGAGTCTAAACAAAGTTATTTAAATTATTGAACTCTGCTGTAGGAACCAGTGATATGAAGGACAGTTATCTTTTCCAGATGTCTTCTGTGAATTTTGTTGTTTGAAGCAGACGGCTCATTTGTGTCCTTTGGGGGACTCACCACTTTGATTGCAACAAAAATAATTCATCAGTGCTTCCAGTGTGAGTGTGTACAGGGATAACAAATTGTATCAGTTGACAAAACAACCAAAAAGTTGCAGTTTCACTCCACAAGCCAATTTTGATAAAGCAAGCCTATCTTCTCCTGTTCCAAGAAATATTGTAATGCATGCTTCTGGTATCTACAGAAGGGGTGAAGATGGTCTTCGTCTTTGATCTTAAGAAAACTTTGTCTAGCTTCAGTCAGATGCTTGTATGATTGGCTTAATAACTCAGATTGAAAATAAAGCATTTGCATGGGTGGAGCACTTGAAGCAAAAATAATACTACATAGGATTTCAGCCGGCTGAATTGCATACTCTTTGCCTATGAATTCCTAAAAAAGCATTTATCAAAACAAAACCTGGGAAGAGCTAGTGGCAGACTACAGAGCAGTATTTTGAATGTATCTCTTCTACATCTGTTTCCTACATGATGATAATTGCAGAGTCTGATAATTGAGCAAAGTAATTGCCAATCCAAGTAACGAAAAACTGAGCATCTCCCAGTTTATATTCCAGAGAGTGGGGAACTGAGAAGTGAGCGATGTGGGATATGGAGAGGTTGAGAAGTCTCAGAATCCTCATTGGATAGGTGTGACAGTGTAACCAAATGGATATACAATATGTATGGCATATTAAAAGAAAATAAGGCTGGATTGCACAATCATTCTTGTCATCTTGATTTTTTAAAAAACCCTCCTTCTTCCCCCTCCCCCCAAGGATGCCCAAGTTCTCTTTTTGCAGATTATTTGTTCCAGATTCGTCCATAATCCTGATATTTCCTGTGGTCTTGCATTCAAATACTAACCAGATCTAGCCTTGATTAGCTTTGATGAGCTGAATTGAACAGGAATTGAAGGATTCACAAGACAACATGGTCTTGTATTTAGAGACTACATGACAAGTTTTTTAGACAATGCTATTTCCTATAGATGGAAAATTCAGTGCTGCCCAGACTGGTATCTGCCATGTTTGCTCACTTTTTACCTACTGTAAGCTCCAGCATGTCTTGTAGAATGTACCATAGGAGGTATTTAATGCACAAGGTCTTGATGAAAATACCAATATAGCCGTAGTTGCTCAGATAGCTATAAGTGAGGCTTCATAGAATTTATGGAGGAGTATTATACTTCTATCACCTCAATGTCTGTGTGTGTCTTCACCATTTCATTAATAGCAGCTTCAGATCAGAGCTGCTACACTACTATGGCATCTGCCGAGGAAATATTACAGTCCCTAAGCAAACCGTGGAAGAGCTTAATGCTTGACCCTGTAGGGCAAGCATTTTTATTTGTCCCTAGAGGCAGAATTCTATGCAGGTGATCAGAATTAAATTGAATTTCTCTTAAGAAGAAAAATAGTCTGAGAATCCGAAGCCACGGGATAAAATTCTGGCTGGATCTAATAAAGGGGAGACTAGGTGAATATGATTCACAACACAAAAGAGATTTGAATATATAGTACTAGCTTCTCTTGCACATTCTAGTCTTTATAACCTTCCCAAGGTCCGACACTAAAAGCTATCTAAGGTAGGGTGCAGTCCTGTTCTCCCATGCCTTTTAAAATTTATATCTTGTACCTCAAATTCTATACTTCCTTTATTACTTGCATTTTAAATGTTAGGAACATCCGTTTCTGCCTAATGTTCCAAGAAAAGTTAATGAACCTAAGAACCTCACTGAATTAAAGACAAATACATTGCTAAAGATTATTGCATTATTTCTTTCTGATTTCATGATTATACAGTTATGGCCCATTAAAAATCCAGGGCATTGTTTTTATTTTATTTTAGCAATTGCATTTCCTGAATTATGGCTTTTTTCTCCCAGGAGCATCAGTAAGAAATGGAATACTAAGTATTTTGAGGGGGCACTCAATATATATCCTTTAGGTTTTGATCATACTCAGAATTCTAAGTAACTGACATGTTGGTGTTTGAAGATTTTCCTACATCAAGTTTCCTAGTGTAGATCATATTTATTGGGCACTTTATTCAAAGGAGAAGGAGAAGAAATTGTTTGGCCAGAATCTGAAGCTGCTAATTATTCAATAAATGCACAGCACTGATTGATTTTCCTGTCCTATCACTGCTCTTCCCACATCATCAAATTATGCTCTCTAGGATTTGTATTCTGCAATAAGTTGCAGCAAAAAGAATTTATATCACCTTGCTCAAATATTCAATAGCATAAAACAGTGAAATGCAAATACAAATCAATTATTTTCATGATATTGCACCAATACATTTTTAAAAGGAACAACAAATGGAGAAAAAATGGATGCCTGATTGTTTAGCTTTTAGCAAACTAGTATAGAATAAAGAGCAAGGAGTTTGGTTTTGAAAGGAAAAGGATTTGGGATGAAACAGGACTGCCTCAGGGATTGATGGGTTAATAGTGCTTAACAGAAATATGAAGTAGTTACTCAGTAATCTTGTGATAGGGTGATGAGTAGTATAGAAGCACCTTAACCATTATTTTGCCAAATTACAGGTAAGCCTGGATTTTATCATGTGTACCTAGCCTGGAGATTATACACCATAATTCAAAATATAAGGGAAATCTAATTTTTTAATAGCCCATCTTTATACTAAGAACCATTACTTCAATTTGTGTTGGGTTTGGCTGGAAAAAACTAATGCAAATATGATTGTATGGATCACATGGTGTCTGAGAACAGAAAATTATTAATTACAGAATGTAGTTCTTCACAGACTAAATGGCCTTTCTAGCACTGGAGAATAGCAAATCAAGTTTATGTTGATGAAAAATAGGTCTTATAAGGAGACCTCTACTGACCCCATGGTACCTTTAATTAAGCACTGAAAGGGGGATTAAAAATGGAATTTCCATTATCCAACTGTGCATTGCCAAAAGGGAGTTCATAATCTACTTCAGTGGTAAGAACTGATAGAGGCCAATAGCATGACCATAGCTGGATTTCTGATAAGACAGTTCTATCATTCGTCTTTATTTAACACAGCAACATTTGACACAGAGGCACTTTCTTTTGAAGAAAATAGAGTTCTTATAATAAAAGAATGCAATAATGAGAACGATATTGAATATTAGAATACATAGCACTGAACCTCAGTAGAGATATAGTATATAAAACAAACGAGATTATGGGTGGAGTATCAAAAAGAAAAAAGCAGCATGGTTTATAGCATTGCACCAGTTTACAGCACCAGACAGTGAAGAGTCAACCTGTTATAAACCTTCTGCCAGTCAACTCTCAAAAAGTTTTTACATGTCCTAAAATAGAAGCAGCAATTAAAGTAAGTTGATGTGTTGTTTTAGTCACAGTGATTTACTCTGTTTCTGGAATACAGACTTGTGTGCCTTATTATTTATATATTGATTTATGTAACTACCCACTTTGACCCTGGTGGCAAACATTGGACTAAAATTAGCAGAAAACAAATAGGTGATGTATAATATATAAAAACTGAAAATAAACTTCAAACAATTACAGTTAAGTGTGGTTACTATCCTGGGTTTTGGCAGATAAAATGTGGTATAGCACCTTTGTTAATCCTGACTGGGTAGAATTCCTCTCATCTCACAAATATTTTAGGATGGTTGCATTGTCTTGTTTTCATATCACCAAGAGGTTTGGAAGTCGCCAGCTTCTGAACCATCCATTATCTTAAGTCCCATTAGAATGACTTTATCATAAATCTGGTCAGATAGTTAGGCGATCAACTGCTTAAATCAGCCATTTAATGACCTTGATTATATTGGCTCCCACATACTGGCATCATATATCATATACTCTTTTAACTTTGTGAGCAAGTGAGCAATTCCGCTACAATTTCCAGAACTTTGTTTGGTACTTTCTGGTGCCAGTCCCGCCTAGGACTTCACCATGGTCTTGAAGAGTGCAAAGTTCCTTACAGCAGCCAAATCACTTCATAGGCCACGGTCAGCTGGGAACCTGGTCTCAAAAATTGTGTATACTAAGTTTCCCCCCACTTTGCAGGCATGAATCTTCAAAATATTCTAGAAGTAGCCTGCAACCCTACCCTGTGTATTCTGCAAACTTTTCTATCGACTCTTTGGGGAGTGTTGGACTGGTTGCAGAGGATACTTGACTCTTCAGTTTGTTTCTAGTTAACTGGCATATTTAATTCTTCCTCAGTTTAGTTTAGTTCAGTGCAACACTTGCTTTAGTTCAGTGCAACACTTACTTTGCAGCTGTCTTTTGCAATACCCTTTTCAAACTTGGTTAACTGTCCTATCTGTAAACAAATCACTAATCTACAAGGACAGATTATTTATCTAGGGTCTGTAATCTGTGCTTTTCAGGCAGAAAGTAGGTGTCCAGTTCAGTCCCACTATTCTACTGAGCCTCCGCGCTATCAGCCCCCTTTGCCACAAAGATCCTGCAGGAGAAGGGCAGTGTAGACAACCGTGGGATCTGGCAGGGTGAGAGCTGTGAGCCATAAACGCAAAGCTTTCGCTATGTCCCTGCACAACAGATACAGTGCTAACCTTAATAGGGACATTAAGGAGACAGGTAAAGGTATTTGTGATAATAACTCAAATAAGCAGGGGATCATGGTCCGAGATGAAGAACTTGTTTTTGACAGGGAGAAGCGTGAATCAGGCATTACACATCAGTCATGCAAGAACAAAAAGGCATCCAAAAAGAGAAGCCACCTTCTGGTAGGTGATTCAATTATAAGGGATGTAAATTTAGGAAAGGACACAGAGGTTTCGAAAGAGGTCAGATGTCTTCCAGGTGCTACTGCCAGTAGGGACAAGAAGCGTATTTTTAAGATAGTCAAGAATGCCAGCAAGGACTGTGATGTGGATGCTATTGTACATGTTGGCACTAACAATCTGTCCCAAAAAGATGTTCTTTCTGTGCAGAACGATTTCCAGAGCTTGCGGCAGGATCTTAGCAGAACAGGCTGTAGGCTTACTTTTTCAGAAGTTTTACCAGTATACAAGGAGCAAAATGGAAAAGGCCAGCGTATAGCACAATTCAATATGTGGCTAAAGGAGTGGTGTAAAGGGGAGGGGTTTGGATATATTAAGTCACGATGTCTGTAACTGGTCCCATGAAAAAATGTACAAAAGAGATGGTTTGCATCCAACAAAGTAAGGGACTGAGTTACTTTGCTAGAAATTCACAGATTTTCTGAAAGAATATTTAAACTAAACAGCGGGGACAGTGAGTTAATTGATACAGAACATCCCTGTCCCCGGCAATCTAAAAACTATAGGGCTATCAGTGCATGTAACATAGATGTGTGTGCGGACAAGAATATCAACCTTGCTTTCAAGCAAAATCAAGCTTCTAATAGCGAGTCACACAAAGTGCACTAACCAAATACAGTAGGTAGTAAGACAATAGGGGAACTCAGGCACCATACAGGTTATGTAGGAAGTAAACACAGGGTCGGTCATAAAGGACTCAAATGTCTATACACCAATGCACAGAGTATGAACAGCAAACAGGGTGAACTAGAAATTCAGGTCAATGAGGGCAGATATGATATTGTTGCCATTACGGAAACATGGTGGGATGAAACCCACAAATGGAACATACAGCTAGAGGGATTTAAATTATTTAAAAGAAACAGACCAAATAAAAGAGGAGGCGAAGTTGCTCTATATGTAAGAAATAACTACATCTCTACAGAAATAGAGCACAACACAAACTGTCTTGAATGCATTTGGGTCAATATAAAAGGGGGGAAAAACGACATTACCATAGGTGTATACTACAGGCCATCCAACCAAACAGAGGAAATAGATGAACTTTTTGCTAGTCAGCTAACTAAGGTATGTGAGAAGCACATCACAATAGTAATGGGGGACTTTAACTACCCTGACATCAACTGGGAGACAAACTCTGCACCAAGTGGAAGATCAAACAGATTCCTTGCAAACCTAGCAGACAATTTTGTCTCCCAAAAAGTAGAGAAGGGAACTAAGGGATTAGCCATTTTGGATCTAATTCTCACTAACAAAGATGAAATGATAGAAGGTGTTGAAGCCATAGGAACCTTGGGAGGAAGTGATCATGCAATATTGGAATTCAACATTATGGAAGCACAAGCAATAGAACACAGTCAAACTAGAGTCTTGGACTTTAAGAGATCTAATTTCAATAAACTTAAGAGAGGGCTTGGAAAGATGAAGTGAGGAAAGCCAAGGCTCAAAATGAACTAAGGCTTACGACCAAACTCAAAAATAACATGTAAAAAACAAGAAAAAAGTGAAGGAAACGATTAGTCTATTAGTGGGTGAAAGTAGCAAGAAGGTGACAAGCAACAGGGAGAAAGCACAGCTATTTAACTCGTTTTTCGCATCTGTCTTTACACAAAGGGAAAAAGCAGATCAACCTATCAAAAATAGTGCCATAAAAAACAGAATAGAAACACAAGTTAAGATAGGCAAAGAAATGGTAAATGAGCACCTGTCCAGCCTAGATGAGTTCAAATCACCAGGACCAGATGGGTTACACCCCAGGGTTCTCAAGGAACTGGCAGATGTGATCTCAGAACCATTGAACTATATTTTTCAAAGATCCTCGAGCACTGGGGAACTACCGGAGGACTGGAAAAGAGCTGATGTAGTTCCCATCTTCAAAAAAGAAAAAAAAAATGGACCCATGAAATTACAGACGTATCAGCTTGACCTCAATACCTGGGAAGATTCTGGAAAAGATAATCAAACAATGAATCAGTGAATAGCTAGAGGCAAAGTCATTACTAAAAGCCAACATGGGTTTATCAAAAACAGATCATGCCAGACAAATCTTCTTGCATTCTTTAACCAAGTGATAAAATTAGTGGATCAGAGGAATGCTGTGGATATAATTTACTTGGACTTCAGTAAGGCATTTGATAAAGTAGATCACAACCTTCTACTTGATAAGATAGAAAAATGTGGGTTAGACAGCATCACCACCGTAGCTGGCTGACTGGCCGTACTCAGCGAGTGGTCCTCAATGGAGGGAAGTGTGTAGTGCGGTGCCCCAGGGATCTGTTCTGGGCCCAGTGCTCTTCAACATCTTCATCAACGATTTGGACGAGGGGATAGATGGGGAAACCATCAAATTTGCAGATGACACCAAGCTGGCAGGAATAGCCAACACTCCAGAAGACAGGCTTAGGATACAGGAGGATCTGGACAGACTTGAACACTGGGCGCTATCTAACAAAATGAAATTCAATGGTGAAAAAAGTAAGGTTCTACATTTAGGAAAGAAAAATCAAATGTACAGGTATAGTATAGGGGCTACCTTGCTCAATAGTAGTAACTGTGAGAGGGATCTTGGAATCCTAGTGGACAATCACTTAAATATGAGCCAGCAGTGTGCTGCAGCTGCCAAAAAGGCCAACACAGTGCTGGGCTGCATTAAAAGAGATAGAATCAAGATCACGTGAAGTGTTAATACCACTTTACAATGCCTTGGTAAGGCCACACTTGGAATACTGCATCCAGTTTTGGTCACCACAATGTAAAAAAGATGTTGAGACTCTAGAAAGAGTACAGAGAAGAGCAAAAAAGATGATTAGGGGACTGGAGGCCAAAGCATATAAGGAAAGGCTGCTGGAATTGGGTATGTCTAGTTTAATGAAGAGAAGGATGAGGGGGGACATAATAGTAGTATTCCAATATCTCAGGGGCTGCCACAAAGAAGAGTGAGTCAATCTATTTTCCAAGGTGCCTGAAGGCAGGAAAAGAAGCAACGGATGGAGACTAATCAAGGAGAGAAGCAACCTAGAACTAAGGAGAAACTTCCTGACAGAACAATTAACCAGTGGAACAACGTGCCTCCAGAAGAGGTGAATGCTCCAACACTGGAAGTTTTGAAGAAGACACTGGACTGCCATTTGTCTGAAATGGTATAGGGTTTCCTGCCTGAGCAGGGGGGGTTGGACTAGATGACCTCCAAGATCCCTTCCAGCTTTATTATTATTATTATTATATTTTAATTTTTCTTATAGTTCCATTATTTTAATTTTCTCCTCGTTCTTCCATTCCAGTCTCTTAAATTCCATCTCAGCTTGTACTTCTCATGTCCTGAGCTCAAGCAGGTAAATGGATCCCATCAAGTGCTTGAGATGATTTCCATAGCCTTTGGCACAAATCTTGGAATCTACACAAGAAAAGGTGTGTCTCCATTTCTCAATGGTATACAGGAGTTTTTCTGCCCCTTAACACTAACCTGAATATCACATCAAATTCTGGAAGTTACTATGTCACCACCTATTTTCCAGGCAGTGCCTCTTTTGATATCCTCCCCCTAAATTCAATTTATGAGAATGACAGAAGCTCTGCAGCCTGTACTGCCTTTCTGGTAAATAAGAGATAACATGGAAAAAAGTTAAATAATTTCTATAATACAACTTCCTACCCTTGTAATATAAGTGAGTGTGACTATTAGTTCCAATCTTTCCCTCTCCCTTTCGGACATAAATCAATCTCACAACAAATTTAAAAAAGATATTTATTTAAGTAACTCAAAAGGAAAATGAATTTGATCTACAAAAATACATCCAATATTCTGAGCAAACACAATATGGTCCTGATCGACTGTAATTAGAGATACTGGGAAAGAGATGGTTTTGAAAATTTGTCAGCTTCCTAGACATTAATAAGTAAATCTTGAATTCAGTCTGAAATTACTCAGAATGTCCTAAATGCGCAGAGATAAAGGGGGGAGGGGAGAAAGAGGCTTTTAAAACAGAGAGAAGAAATTAGAACAATGCAATGTCCAACTAGAGCAAGTATTGATTTCTGTAACAAAGGATTTAAAATAATCTGAATGGTGCTGGGGAGATTCAGTACACTCTATTTATTTTCCCAGCATAGACACGGAAACCTCTTGCTTCACAAGTTTGGAATTGTTTTTGTCTTTTAACTTTTCTCTGTCTATGAGGGGAGTTGAGGAATCTCTAAGCACATGTGATAAAGCACAGAGCCAAGAAGCTTATATTCAAATTCAGATACTGTCTTAACATTTAAACAGGTTGGAAGGCTGCATATTATGAATACCAGGTGACTATGCATAAGAAAAACTATTCTCCAACCCATACACCTATGATAGTTTAGCATCTCCCTCCTTGTTCCTTCTGAGCACCCACAGTTCTAAATCTATAGCATCCAGTTTTAAATCTCATTTTAAGAAGTCAAAATTATACAATTCTTAGTGTACACAACTGTATAAAATACAATTCTACATATCATCTGAAATTATCTGAGCAGTCAGATTCAGACTTTCTACACAGACTTCAATCTCTGGAATGTAGAATTTTATTATGAATTCAGTAAATAGCTATTACATTTTGGGAAAAAATCATGGAAGAAAAAGTGCATACTTAGCTAGAATATGTTTTATAATAATCATGCTTTGCTTCCACCAATGAATAAAGTCTCCAATTCAGCAGTTGTAGGATCCACTGAATTAACCTCTTCTTTAAAAAAGACTTCTTCTTCAAGTTTCTTCCACCAGGGCCACTGCATGTGTTTTAACATTGTATTATGGGATTGCTTGGCTTTGGTTGCCACAGGAACTGATCTGCTCATAAAGACATTCAGGTCCCTCATGGTACATTCTGAGAGACTTGGAGCATCTATGGCAAAAGTAGATATCTTCCTTTAGAAGACTTAGTTAACCTCTGCATTTGCAGCTTTTATCATTTTGTTTTCAAAGTAGCATCCTACAGCAATGCAATAGTAAATACAAATAGGAGCAATGCAGCTAAAGAATTTGCAGAAGCTATATATTCATGCTACATGTCACTTGTGAAAGGAAAGAAATCAAAGAACAGAGAGAAGCATATAAGAAGAGAAATTGCCCAGATCAAAATAAATAGAAATCATAATGGTTTTTCTTGACAGTTTGGAGTAAGGTTGAATCGTATGTAAGTAAGTTGAATGCATAAGGGTTCATGTCTAACATATGTAATTTGCTATTATAAGATTCATTTATGGATTGGATTATTGGATTGCTTAAAAAGATTAGAATAGATTACATTTAATATGAAACTAATTTTTCAGGCTTTAGAGCCCAATTGAATTTTAGCAGTAAATGCTGTGAAAGTACAACTCATTTTACTACTTATTTTGTGGTAGAAAACAATAAAAAGGTCCCTGTTGATGTTCAACATCTTATCTCTACCCTTCTCAATTATGCATTATGTCATGTTAGATGAGAATATGCAGTGTTATTAGTACATAATTTGGAAGTAGAGATCAAACTTAGGAAGGACTAAAAAATGATAGAAACAAAATTATAACTAACATTTTAAAAGGCAAGTCTATTCAATCCTGAACAAGCAAACATCGGTTGCATTAAGAAATTTCTACATGGAAGCAATTGTAATAGTCAACAATGGGACTAATCATTGAGAGAATGCAATGGCAGGTAATAGTATAACAGAGTGGGCCAAAACTATAATATTCTCATGGGGAAAATATCACTTGAATTTTCTGCTTTAAACACAAAAAAATCTCTTGTGTTGTTTCTGAAGAATGTTGTGGAAAATATTAGAACTACTGAACTAGTAGAGATGGCAAAATTAATTTGTTTGATTAGAGAAAGATCAATAACTACATTTACTGATGACTGGAAAGCTCTTATGGACTTCTTGCTAAAAAAAGAATTTGTAATTTATGGATTTGAACATTAGAAAGCCTAGCTTAGGGAAAGCACAAAATTATGATAAGGTGAGTTGGGCTGAGAGTGAGTGACTGGCCCAAAATCCAGCTGGCTTTCAAGGCCACCAAGTGCAGCTTATACTGTACCAAGGTGATGCACTCTCCCTGCTGCTGTTCTGTCTATCAGCCAGATAATCACAGAGACATATACATGTGCCAGGATGGAACTACCACTCTATTAAATAAATGAAATATATATGATATGTGTAGCTATAGATTCTCTAGTCTCCTCCAGAATAAGAGTGCTAAGATCATATTTGTGTGATCATGTGTGTGTGTGAAAACATCAGAACTGCTCAAACCGCAAACCAAAAGTGTATGTTGTATTTGCCAAAATGTTCATAGTTAAGTTAGCCTATGGTAAGATGGGCAGCCAATAAATTTTATAAATAAATAATAAATAGTAATTCTTCCAGCACCTCCAAATGGTCAATGTCAAAAATAGAATTTTAAAAGGAGCACAACTATAATAGTTCAGCATCAAGAGGATATGTGAATTCATAATTTACACAGCAGTGATGATCTCTGAAGAAAATTCAAGCTGGGCGAAGCAGTGTCTACTTGGATAATATAGGTTTGAATATTAATGTTGATCAGTATTCACCACATCAAAACTAACCTGGGAAGACAAACTGCAAGAGCAAAATGAGACAGACACATACTTAACAATTGATCCACATCAGTGTGAACCTGGACTAGCAAAGCCTCTCGATGTTGTTTTGCCTTCTGGTTTTTTCTTTCTCTCATCATATAGTGGCCTAGTTTTTCCTGCGCTTGATGATGAAGTTCTCTGCTCATTTCTTCTGACATTGCAGAAGCCTGGAAGAAAAATTACAGTCTCTATCACCATTAACAGTTATCAGCTTCAAACCTTTGTAAGGGTCTGCAGCACAACATTTGCATTCCTTGGGTAAATCTAATCACTGTGCTTCTTTCTATGTTTTCTCTCTGAAGCCATTGATCCATCTCTAAATAAATGTAGTTTCTTAATTAAGATTTGGTAAGAAGCAAATTCCTATTATTAGATTAAAGAAAAAACCCAAACAACCCTACCAAATAGTTTATGTTTCTCATACCAAATAAAAGCAAATCAGGTAATTCATGGCATAGTTCCAGTTTATATAGCTATGATAATTTATACACTATTGGCATGTTTTGTTAGGTAAAGGGAATAAAATTAAAGAAAATATGTATATGGATTATTACTTTTCAAGATTTGAAGGCAATGTTGTAAAGCCGTTATAGATAATCCTCAAATTACAACTGTAATGGAGCCTGCATATGGTTATAAAATGAGTCAACCACACAACCAATCTGATTTTACAAATTTTGTTGTAAGGTCATTAAGCAAATCACAGTGGTCATTAAGTGAATCCATGGCTCTGCTTTACTTTGGATGCAGAAAACCAGAAGTAAATGCCAGGTTTCGGCAAAACCATTGTAAAATGTAGTCGTATGACTGTGGAATGCTGCAAAGGCCCATAAATGTGACCTGGTTATTGAGTTCTAGAAGTGCAGTCACATGATCATGGGGGGGGGGCAACCTTCAGAATGTTGAATCCAAGTTGCAGGTAACTCCCGGTTAGGTCCGTCAGAATTTAAACGGTCACTATGCGACCAGTTGTAGGTGTAGGACCTCTATTATCGCTGATTCCTATCATTGCCCCCCCCCGCCCGCCGCCAATGTGTGTCAGCTTCTTGCTAAACCAGCTTATCAGCCTTAAAGATTCTGCAAAATACTCTTATTTCTAAGCAACCCAACTGGCAGTTCTGCAACAAATATACATAAGACACCTGTCAGTCAATGGCTTCTGTGACAGAATTGTTGTCCAGTCACACATAAAGCATCTTAAATCCTGGAGAACCTTTTTGTATTCTAAAGAACGTAGATCTTTACACATAAACTTTCACAGTTGTATGGTCTATTTATTCTCATTTTGAATGGCAGGAGGAGCAGATTGCTGGACGGCAGAGTAAGTGGAGTGCAGGGTGGCAGAGACACTGCACTGTGATGCTGAGATAGTGGGCCACGGTATGAGAATTAAGCCGGCACACTCCTTGGCAATGCTGGGATTGAATAAGAGGCCTGGGGTGGGGGGTGGCTGATTGAGATTGCTAAAGGTTGTGGGCCTCTACTTCAGCTCCAGTGCTTCTGCCAAAGCAGGGCAGTCAAACGAGCATAGATGGGAAGATCGATATGCAGGTGGGGGAATTGAAGCACACCTGCAGTCATAGATGCAAGTAGATTGCTAAGCACCACAAAATTTGATCTTGTGACTTCAGATGTGCTGGAATGGCCTTAGGAGACCTCTGTGCCACCATAATTTTGAATACTCACTGAATAACATTCCCATACAGCAGTTTTCAAGTAGTTTGTAAACAACTTAAATTTACAGTGTGGTTACTCTGGTGTGGGTATTAGTAATGGCAGATGTGCAATGACCAATGACACACTTCCAAATTATTTCCCTAATAACTAACCACAGCATGACATTGGACCATTCTAGTCTACACTCAGTTAATTTAGGACTACTGCAAAATGTACAGCTCTAGACACTGCAGTATTGAAATGTCTGCCAAGAATTTTTTGAAATATCCAGGAGTCTTCAACAAGCTTGAAAAGAAAATCCAGGAGATATATGTCTGTCCTCCATGTCATAGTTGTCTCAAAGGTGCTTTTTTTTCTTCAAAAGACAACTGAAATGTTTTTTTCCCATGAGGAAGAAAATATTTTACTTCTCATCCAAGAAGCATTTTGGATGAGAAGTGAAGCATTTTCTTCTTCTTCCTCAAGGAAAAAACAATCCAGTTGTCTTTTGGAAGAAAAAAGCACATTTGAGACAATCCAGGAGATAAGAGTATAATGATGACTTACTGGGTGCAGTTTGATATAGCTTTCCACCTTTTGTTGCAACAATATCCTCTGTTCATCTGGAAGAGATTCAGGCTGCTTCCAGAAATAATGTTTCTTTCTTCTTTTCTTCTCCAAGAACTTAAGCACCTTATTGAAATAAAATATTAATAAAAATTATCAACTCTCTACTGAATCTTATTAGGTCAGGTTCATGGAATGCCTTCTTAGTGACATGGAAATTTTAGAAAAAGAAATATTACATTATCTCTACCTTCAATGCAGATCAATCTTGATGGATCACATTTAAAGATTTTTAGTGTATCTTTCTAAACAACTGTCACACCCTGGACCCTGCAGTGTTCTCCACACCCTCTTCACGAATAGGAAAGGAGATGGATCCTGTAATGGTGGCCATGAGCCCTAATCCTCCATGGATGACATTCATTCTTTACGACTCACTCTAGTAAGGCCTGAAATTGAACTGGTGGGCAAACATAACAGCTGCAGACGCAGCTAAAGTTGAACCTTCACACTTGTTAAAAAAGACATTGAGAAGGGACTTATTTGAACCATGAAGCCATTGCAGAGATTTGATTTAGATTTGCCACTGATTACTGGGTTGAAAAAGAAATATTAATTATACTCTTTAGAGTTTTCTTTGGCCAATGCCCTAAGTAGGAAGCCCATAAGAAAAAGAATATCCTTGGTAAAAGACATCAAGAATCAATGTAGCTCAGTATTTTGCTCCCTAATGAGTTTCTACAATGTGTGATAATTACTTTTGCTGCTAAAAATTGTGACAAAATAAGGGTTCCCCCCCCTTGATCCTTTTTTTCAGGCAGATACTGCTAGAACAAGGCTTACTTCAACACTGACAGCATGGTTCAAACAACTTAGTTTAGGCCATGACTGAAATAAGGAATAATTTGATTAATAGGTAGCCAAGTTATAGCAAAGTTTTGCTTTACAATCTTCTCTAAGCAGTTTACAATGTCATCCTCATTTTACCGACCTCGGAAGGACGGAAGGCCGAGCCAACCTTGAGCCGGTGAGAATCGAACTGCCGAAGTGCAGACAGCCAGCAGAAGTAGCCACCACAAAAACAAGAATAGTTTTTAAATGTGCTATTGAAATACCGTGTTTCCCCGAAAGATCTATCCCAAAAATAAGCCATAGCTTGATTTTTGGGGGTGGGCCTAATATAAGCCCTACCCCAAAAATAAGCCCTAGTTTTGGGGTGAGGCGCATGCCTAAAAATCAAACTAGGATGGGGGCGTGGAGCTTACTATTGCAGCCAGGCCTCCCATGGATCGACACTTGCCTTACCTTGGCCCACTTCTTCTGTGGCCGAAGGAGCAGCTTCATTCTGCAGCTGAGAGAATGGAGCTCAGATTGCACTTCCCAGTCAGAAGCCTTCTGGAAGGCCTCTGCAGCTGAAAATCGAGCTATGGATTCAATCTGTAGCTCGGTTCTCAGCTGCACAGGCCTTCCGGAAAGGCCTCTGATGGTGAAATGCAGGCCGGAGCTCCATTCTCAGCTGCAGAATGAAGCTGCTCCTTCGGCTGCAGAAGAAGTGGGCCAGCTGGGTGGGGCTGTCGATGCTGCTGCGGCAAGGTGAGTTGTAAAGAGACCCCCCCCCAAAATAAGACCTGGTACCTCCTTTAGGAGGCAAAAAATAAAATAAAATAAGACCGGGTCTTATTTCTGGGGAAACATAGTACTATTCCAATTTGAGTCTTGCAGACCAGACCTTCTGAAACATTGCTTTTAATGAATTGTTCAAGTTTTTGTAGACAGCAGTGTTCCACGAGCATCCTAATTTAAAAATATAAGTCAGAAGATGTACTGGAGGTCCTGAATTTGAAATGGTTTTTTAAAAAAAATATAGTGATGCAAAATGTTTCATCTCACGCCAACAGTTGGTTTGTGTACTAACCGCTCTCTGAATGAGGACAGCTGCTTTATATTCCTTGAGATTTCTTTTTTGCTGATGAAAATTCCTCCTTGCTTTAAATGCTCTCCAGTATCTTTGGATAGTTAGGGCTGCTTTCTCTCTCATTTCATGCATATGCTTATCTACTTGACCTGGGAGAGAGAGCGTATATATTATTAGAAAATCAGAATTCACACAAGCAGATAGATTTGAATTTCATTCTAGCTAGATGAAAAGTGCAGAAAAGAAACCATACTGGGTTAGAGTACAACCTTTTTTTAAACAGAAAGCCACTGTAGTTACTTCCAGGATCATTTTGTAGACCATAGGTATCTAGGCACAGCATGTTTACCTGCTATCACATGGATACGCATAATATGACATCACAGAATTGATATAGTCCCCAAATTTGTACTTAACCCAGAGGTATCAACTGAATTCTAACTTTTAATATGATAGGAAGAGAAATATTACAACATGACTATATTATTATAGATGTGAAGTAATTTCATTTATAATACCTAAATATTTGACACATTATATTATTGTGCTAACCCTACCATCTATTTGTGCATTATTTAGATAGGATCTCGAACCAAATACAACACTGAACTGTTACACTATTATTTAATATTTAGACATATTGTTAACGTTTATTGAACAATTCTGGCTCAGCTCCAAGCTACACTTCTAGTTTAGGTCATTAATAGTCAAATGCAATTGAGACTTCCAGTTTTGCGCATAGCGCATGGCCGAGGGATTGCGGAGCTCTGCACCTCACAGTTAGTTTCATGCTGCCAGGGGACCCTAAATGGGTCTAAAGTCGCCCTGGAGAGGCGACGAAGAAAGAGGGGTGGTCCGATGATCATGGAACGACGGTCATTCCGCTTGATCTGGGGGAAGCCTTCCAACCCGACAGGAGAAAGGCTGGCCACACCTCACCGACCAGCCCAAGCTACTTGTAGCCGAAGTCCAAAGGCACCAACCACAACAAGGGTGAACAGTGTGCTTGAAACTGGGTGAGGAATTCAATCTTCTCTCTCCTATTTTTATATCTGATTTCCTGGAAAAGGTCACCAAGAAGCAAAAATCCTCCCAAAGCGAGAAGGGAGGGGACTACAACCCCACCCTCCCATAGACAGAATTAAACTCTTATGGGGAACAAAAATATATTGAAATGAGGTTAAAAATACTACAGTCTGGATAAATTTGAAAACTAAGAAAACTGCTAAAACTTCATACCTGAAAATATATTGATGAAATTATATATATATATATATAAAAATAATAACTCTTTGCTTTAAAAGTTGGATTGCTAGATGGTGTACTATATGATTAAATACTTGTTTGAACATGGCCAAAAGAACAGACAAAGCTTGGACATAAAGGTGTTCTATAATAAGAGGGATAAGATATATAAGTAGTATAATACTTTTATAATATATAAAATATAAAAATATTGAGAAGTTGTATTTGAATGAAAAGTTTAGATATTCAAAGGTAATGAACTTTTGAGAAAATCATGACTGGTAAGAGTGGTTTGACTATTGAAGGGAAATTAAACTTAAATAAGAATCTTGAAAACAGGATATATAACGACTTAATACGACTTCTATAAATACAATTGAAACATAAGCTGATTAGAAAAGATGTTATATGTTGATGTTATTGTTATATGTACAAATATTAGAAAAATGTTAATACTCAACTTTGTATGTTTTGAAAGTATTAAGAATTATATTTGTTTAATGTAGGCAAAAGGAGAATATTTCCGAAGAGAGGATCAAGGAAATATATTATTAACCAACATATTGATCAATTATAGAAATTAATTATTATTGATTGTTTTTAAATATATGAACTCAGAAAAACACAGTGTTCACTAAGCACTAAGGATTGTTATTGTAAAATATTAATAAAATATATTTAAAAAAATAGTCAAAGGCAATTGACACAAATGATGAGATAAATGTGGGTTGCTATCTTTCTCCTAAAAATTGATGGCAAGGATTTTCCAGTACAAAAAGAATGTAAACAAATCCAAGGAATTTTCTCGGGCTCATTTCACAAGCTGTGTTCTGGAAGCAAAAATAATGCAAAATGTACTGTATGATGGTTATATACATTTTAATGCAGCTATACTGAATTATGCCTTTGTTAGTCAACTTTTTTTACTATGTACAAATTACAGCACATTTTTGCTCTATTTCTTGTATAATAGATCCATGATAAATTATAAAAGTCCTTTACAGCATCAGTGATGTCACTTTGGGGAACAAAGCAAAGACCAAAAAAAAAATCCAAATGAAAGAAAAGGGGATACCTGTCCCCCTATGGTTCTTCATGGTTCTGTAATAATCATACCTGCATGGACAATTTCCAATAGTGTTAGCTGCCGTTCATGAAACAGCCTCATGGCTCTTTGTCTCTGAAGCTGCAGTTGTTGACGGAGGTGCTCTTCTTCTCTCTGTCTTTTTAAACTTTGCAACTCCTGTTCTCTTTTAGCTCTACAAACAAGTTTTTTTTAAAACACACACACACACACACACAAAGAGAGAGAGAAAATGCTATTATCAACATTTAAACTGTTTCCAGTTTCAGCACTGTTTAGGGCCGAGTCATGGGAATTTCTGCCATTTGTTCTTCCACAGACTAAAGTTGCTTAGCCATTGGTAAATAGAAGAGTTAAGGGAATTCTAACATCATGAAGCTTCCTGCCTATTACTACCGTATAGCGTTCCTGAGAAGTGGCCATTCAGCTCTGCTCAAACTCCTTACTGAAGGACAATTCGGCACCTTCAAAGCCTGTCTGTTGCAATGTTATTTGTTTCTTAGTGTATTACTGACATTCACTCTTAATTGCCTGGTGGAGGAAAAAAGGAAACAGATTTGCTCCATAAAGACACAGCCAAAAGAAGTCCCCGAGAGTGGGCAAAGCCATATTTTTGGGACTCTTTTATATTTTGGGAAGTCTGGGCTATTTTTAAAGAACAGCATTATTCTTGATTAACTTTGCAATCTCGTATGTAGTTCTTATGCTTTTTTTTTTTCCAGGACCCAGTTTAGTACCTATTCTAAATTCTGAATATCAAAAATAAACTCATCAGTGACTGCCTAGACTCCTCCCCTCCATGCCCTTCCATTTTGAAGACATGGACAGTGTCTTCCTCTGGTCCCATATTATTTTATAATGCTAATGATGTATGCTGCTATGTGACAGTAAACTTTAATTGACTTAGTTGAATCTAAAAGCAAGATCTACTTCAGCATTTCTGAGAAGAATCACATAAAGAAAAGAGTAAACAAGAGCATTCTTTTCCTGCGCGCGCACACATACACACACACATTTATGTATATGAGAGGGTGATTTTGGTACAGTGGTTAAAGCACCAGGCAAGAAACTAGGACATTGTGAGTTCTAATTCTACCTAGGACATGAAGCCAGATGGTTGATTTTGAGCCAGTCACTCTCTATCTCTGCCCAGGACAATTGCAAGAGCAAATCACTCCTGAAAATATTACCAAAAAACCTGCAGAGATTAGTTCAGGCAGTCACCTGGAATCAAGAGTCACTAAAACACACATTCATTCATTCATTCATTCATTCATTCATTCATTCATTCATTCATTCATTCATTCATTCATTCATTCATACATACATACATACATACATACATACATACATACATACACCCAAAGTATGTATGTATGCATACTGGGATCACGCAATATAATTTGTATCTTGTATAGTCTAGTCTAGCAATGAAACCTATAATTTTGATTTTGAAAGTAATCTGCAGGGCTGAAAATCCATGAGTGAAATCTGCCCTCTAGTGGATTTCTCAAACAAGTATCAATTAGGAAGTTTTTATATTTTTATAAATAAATCAGGGTATGGTTATAGCATAGTCCGATAACAAATAAAAAGAATCGGGACATAAAGCCATAAAATCATTCCAATTCAGCACCATGTCTTTACCAGAATATCTGCAAATACTGAAGGCAAAGAAAGGAATTAATCATAGTAGTATTAACAAAACTCGCCTCTAGATAAGATGGGCACCATATAAATCCAATAAATAAATAAAATAGAAAGAACTGTATAAGTCTCAGGCAATGCATAAATACAAAAAGGAGTGAAGAAATTCTAATCTATTTCCTTCACTCTAATCTAATTCTACAGAAGCAAGTTACTTCTTAGAAGAGCAACACAGAGAAATTATGCCTACTGTGACTTTACATATAAGCTTATTCCCCCAAAGCCTCCAGGTATTTTCAGGTTAAAAAAAAACCCTACACATGGAGATTTTATTCATTAAATACAAATCTATATTGATGTTCCTGGCCAGATGGGAGGTCTGGAAAATCCTTATATCGTAGCTGTACTTTCCAAGCCATTTTAACAATACGATATTGTTTTTGCTCAAAAACCCTCCACAGTTTACCTAAATCTCCTTTGCAAGATAGTTATGGTTTTTGGAAGCTGCTTTAATCTTTTTCGTGTCTGATATCCTCTCCAAGATGCCTGGATCATGCACGCTGCTTGATGTAGTGTCTGAAATTAACAAATCAGCTTATTTATTTTTCTACTGCATGTGGTAATTAAACAGTTGTAGATGTTAAAAATGTTTAATCTCTATGAGCTTTATTTACTAGTCTATATTCAAACCAAGGCTGGTTTATAATCGAATTAGAAGAAGATTCAGGCTTGGAGATATGGCAAACTCCCTATGAAGAATTAAGCTTACAATTTCAGAATATGTCTATAATAGTTCTCCCTCACGTAGTCAGATTCCAGTTAGGTGACCAGATTAGAAACTATGAAACACATTTTACACTGGTAAAATCTAATACAAGCTACCTCTACCATACACAGCATTCTACAAAACACACAGTATACTTGTGTCATACCTGTGTTTCACAAGCACTGGAGTTTTTTGCATCCAGCAAGTCCAGCAATTGATTGAGATTCTTGTCAAATCCTTTGCCAGTCCATTGCTTGCTTAGAAGAGTATGTAGTCCTTAATAAATGAGATGTGGTAAGATAAATATGCTACTTAGTAAGAAAAAGTGCTTGCTTATTCGTCCTACAAATTACTAGTGGTACAGATACTAAGGTAAAAGTTAGACTGTTCCACACTAAATATACACCAGTGCCAAGAAGTAGTGAAACATCCAAATAAAAATTTAAACAATTAATGGATTCATTATATTGGATATGATAATAAAACTTCCTGCCTTGAATGCAGGTGAAGGCAAAATATACGTTCATAATAAATGAATGACTGAATAAATAAATATATCCACTGCTTTTCCTAGAATATGATTATGGCAATATAAGACATATATAAGTATTCTGTCCATCAATTATACTTGTCTCACTATACATAATGCTAGATTCCTTTACAGGACTTCACCCATAATATTCAGTTTTAAAATGGTGCCCAATTAATACATTTTACAATCAATAACATGAATGCTAGGTTGGAGAACTAGAGTGTTTTCCAAAATCCAAAATCTTTTGACAAACCTTTGTAGCGAGTATTCACGGTGACAAGAAGTTGGGCATCAGATTCTGTGATCAAAAGTAACAGTTTAACAGTTGCATTTCCTTTGGCAGGGTTGGTGGTAGAAGAAATCTTGTAAATAAGTTCATCCAGAAGGAAGTGTAGGGCCTCTCTGGTTATTTGAACTAATGCTTTACTGAGAAAATCACAAAGAGAGGAAATCATATTGGAATAAAAAAAATGGTGGATGGGAAACAGGCAGGATTAGAAGAACCCCAACCACATTGTAATATAAAAGTACACACTAAATCCTTTGCATCAGGCTCCAGCAATTTGCAAATCAGGGGATTCGAATGTAAACACAGACCACTTATTTGATGCATGTCAGGCTCCCCACCCCATCTGCTTTTTACAATTTAAAAAATGTTGTAATAAATAAATGAGAGGGTGGCATGCTGCAAATGAGTCCCATGAGCATTCTTTGAATACAGAAATAATAGGTAGCTGAAGATGTTCTACGCTGGCTCCCAAGAGCTACTGAGAAAAAATAATAGGAGCATCCCAAGGAAGAACATTGGCAGGTACCTTCCCCCCCTCCCCAACTGGTGCTCTATATCTGGCCATGTCCCTGCAATAATCGTTTCATGAATAGGGGAGCACCTCTCTCAGCATTCATTTTGTGAAAGCCTCCGCCTGTGTCCAACATGCCAAACATGTCCGCCAGTAAAAAAAAAAAAGGGGGGGAGGACGCCAACTTTAAACTATAGCTTTGATCTTGTATCTCTTTTTTAGAATGAAGAATATGGAATTATGAAGATGAAAAGCTAATTAACCTACAAGAACTATTCATATTTTAGGATGAATTTCAATCTTTGTTTTTAATGTTAAAGGTACACTTTGGTATACAATTACCTATTGGTTCTCAAAATATTCTGCAAGAGTGACAGAATCTGGGTTGTTGTTTCAACATCATCGTTTGTTAGCAATTGCTGGAAGTGTTTATTTTGAAGCACTAGGGCAAAAACAGAAAATCTATTTCAAATAGAAGTTAAATCTATGCTTAATTTTATTTCAGAATGGGAGGTAACAGCAACCCTCTAAATGCAGATCATAGGTGGATTAGAAACCATAATAACCTTCCTACCCAATGAATTCCCAGGTTTTTCTCCCCTTACCATTTTCTACTAGGTGGATGTGACCTCTACACAACCAACAGGTGGCATCAGTCACTGTCCTGAAACAATGTAGAAATTCATTCCTTTTTTCATCCTTAAAGGAAACATAAAGGAAAACTGATAATTAAAATTCTTGAAAGACATAAACAGTGAGTATACCCTCAAGCTATATTTATTAAAAAGATAATATTCTTCTAAAACTGAGAAAGGGGGAAGGAAAGCAGGACTGGGGGCTACTTAAATTATAGTACAGGCACAGTAAGAAAATAACTTCTTTCCTTCTTTTTCTGAAACTACTCCAACTAAGTATAATCTATTTCTTTGCAGCATGTCTCTTAGCAATAAATAATACAGAAAAGTGTACTGTGCATCACAATGATCTTAAAAACATGGAATGTATGTATTTTTACTGAATTTGGGACCTTCAATATATTTTGGACAACAACTTTCATGCTTCCTATCAGGAATGATACTGAGGTTGATGAGAGATGTAGTACAAATTAAGTTCAGGAAAGCTGATATATGACATTAAAATAACATATTTGATTAAATGTTAGAGAGGGAGAAATGTTAATGCTAAATCAATTGGAATGCTTTTGGAATTGGAAAGTATACAACTGTACAGCCACAAATTAGATGCAATGTGAGGATGCTGTGAAATCTGTTAGTGGTATGTATTTTTCAGATATTGAAACTACTGCAAAGCAAATGCTGTTTTATTAATTTCTGTTTTTCATCAGAAAACATGCAAATACATGGGCAAATACAATTGTTAGAAATTACCATATTATGTATTGATTACTCTTATTGCTTGAAAATGTAAGCACAGATACATTGCAAAAGGAAAAACAATACATAAAGAGACAACAATAGAATATCTGCCTTGGCAACGTTTACTGTGGCATCAGCCTACAACCAGGGGCAGGTCTAATAATTGTCACAATTCCATGTTCTTTGTTCCATTACTCTGAATAAACAATTAATGAAGCTATGTGTGGATGCATTTTCAAAGTAGCCAAAGTTCAACAATTTCCTTGTCCATATTGTCAAGCAGAGAATTATCATGCATTATCAAAAAGGGACAATGTGCTGCTTTGGTAACAGCCTTGGGTCTTGATAGCATAGAAATTATGTCTTGGCAAGCCAGGTAATAGAAAAGGTGGGAACCCTCGTCTACCCATATCAACGTTTTTGTATACAATGGTCCTCGACTTACGACCCAAAATTGAGCCCAACATTTATGTTGCTAAGTGAGACATTTGTTAAGTGAATTTTGTCCCTTTTTGTGACCTTTCTTGCCACAGTTAAGCGAATCACTGTAACACACAGCTGTCAAATGAATCTGATTTTCCCATTGACTTTGCTTATCAGAAGGTTGCAAAAGGCGATCACGTGACCCCAGGACACTGCAACCGTCATAAGTCTGAACCAGTTGCCAAGCATCCGAATTTTGATCACATGACCACGGGAATGCTGCAACAGTTTTAAGTGTGAAAAACTTTCACAAGTCACTTTTTTCAGTGCCCTTGTATCTTTGAATGGTCACTAAATGAACTGTTATAAGTTGAGGACTGCCTGTCAAGATATTACAAAATGACTCAAATACCTTGATTGCCCGAGCACATTGTGCTTGCAAACGCCTTCCCAAGAAGAGAAGGCTGTCTATTGCAGAAGGAAGCAGTTTATTGTAAAACTCCTCACGTTCTGTTTTCACCTCAAGACCTACACAACACTGACTGAGAAGGAAAAGAAAAAAAAAATCTCCTCTGTAATTTGCAAATAGTATTGGCATGGTCTAATACAGAGCTACTAGAGCAGTGGTTCTCAACCTTTCTGAGGTTGAGACCCCACTTGCCCCGCCCATGCGCGCCGCGACCCCGACCTGGGGGCGCGCGCGTGTGCGCGCGCAAAAAAAAGTTTAAATTTTTTTTAAAAAATAAAAAAAAAACACAAAATGGCGGCCGCAATGGGCGGATCTGCGCATGCGCGGATCGGCCCGTAGCACGCGCCATGCGTGCGCACATCCGCCCGTCGCGGGCCGCCATTTTGTTTTTTTTATTTTTTATTTAAAAATTTTTTAAAAAAAACAAAAAAAAAAAAAAAACAAAATGGCGGCCGCGACGGGCGGATCTGCGCCTGCACAGATCGGCCCGTCGCACATGCCGCGCATGCGCAGATCCCCCGTTGCGGTCCGCCATTTTGTTTTTATTTTATTTTATTTTTTTTAATTTTTTTTAATTTTTTTTTAAAAAATTTTTCCAGCGCGACGGGTGGATCTGAGCGTGCGCGTCGCGCGCGCGCCAAAAAAAATAAAAAAAAATAAAAAAAAATTTAAAAAATTAAAAAAAAAATAAAAAAAATAAAAAAAAATGGCGGCCGGCAGTGCCCGGCGACCCCCGCGAAATGGTGTCACGACCCCAAATGGGGTCGCGACCCCAAGGTTGAGAACCACTGTACTAGAGCAGTTCAGGAATACAGTTGTGTAACCGTGCAGTATTTTTACCTTAATATCTCTGCTATCTGGGCAGCAGTAGTCCATCCTCCAGGCACTTTTGCATAATCTCGTTTAAGGACTAGTAGACAGTACTGGACTAGATCACAGTAGTATAAGTCTTGTTTAATTTTCTTTGATTCATTACTTCCTGGGGATGCAGTTATTAAAATTCCTAAGGAAAAAAAAATTAAACTGCTTAGGTTTGGATCCCTCTATAAATAACAAATACAAAAGGCTGAAAGACAGGTCAGAAGGGAGCCTAGCAAAAACACAAAATCAGGTAATAATTTGGAATATCTATCTATATCAGGGGTTCTCAACCTTGGCAACTTTAAGACTTGTGGACTTCAACTCCCAGAATTCCTCAGCCAGCTTTGCTGCTGAGGAATTCTGGGAGTTGAAGTCCACAAGTCTTAAAGTTGCCAAGGTTGAGAACCCCTGATCTATATAGTACTAAAACCCTGATTTCTGTAACATTTAACTGGGTGACATGTTGCACCATAGGGAAAAACCAAAGTACCTCAAATGGGCTAATTTATAGGATGGACCCAAAATCTGGGATCCATAACTCCCATGGAATTGAACTTTGGCACTATCATAAAGCAGGTTATGACATCATACAGAATGTCATAAAACATTTCCAGTGGTCAACTGCTGTTTGACTGTGCTATACAGGTTCAAAGGGCTATTTTCAAGACAGATACATCTCTGAAGAGCTATCTGAATTAAAAAAAAATGTTAGAAACTTTGCAATCGTTGAAGATATTAAGAAATCTGGAAAGGAAATACCTCTGAAATAATGACCCAACAGTAACTGTCTAGTCAGTTACTAAAGTACAGACAACTAGTGGTTAGATAAAATTTAAGAAGCTATATAATTCACATCAAAAAGGTTATTTTTTATTTTAGAGAGAAAATATATTATTAAAAGTTAGTTTAAAGGAAAAATGAAGGCAGGCAAAAATCAAACTGGTGGTATAAAATGAATCAAGAAGCAGTAGAAATGCAAATAAATACTGTTTAGTCAATGAGAAAATGCTTTGAACATATGTGCACAGTGTCCATAATACAGTAATATGAGGCTAATTTTGAGTTAGAATTCAGGTAATCAGAATAACACTTCCTTATTTCTGCACAGCTAAAATAAAGAAATTTTGGCCATAACTTCCTTTACTGGAAAGCAGCCCTCTAGCAACTGATAATTTCTCTAACTGAAATGCTACTATGTTTTATTCTCTGTCTCATTTTGTTCAGACTATTTGCATAACAAGCTTACCATGATTAAAATAATCATGATTTACCAAACCTGATTTTCTAAGCTTGTGTGATACTCTGAACTATAAACTCACCATTTACAGTGACTTTGCATAGCACAGCCAAAGCTAAAATAAGGCTGACCAGTTTATGGCTCAGTGTGTTGAGCCAACGTGCATCTGATTTGCTAATAGATCAATACTAGTTCTTATCATAAGCCTGGTACACTTTTTCTGAGTAAAACATTTATCAAAAGTTATTAGCTTTCATGAGCTGTAGCTCGCTTTATCAGATGCATGGATTTGATCAAGGTTATGCCTTTTTATAAAAATTGTTAGTAGTCAGAAAACATGCTACTAATTCCCAATTTTTCACTATCTCATTGCTCTCCTGTATAATTTGTATGTGTCCTTCATAATTGGTTCTCTCTGTACATAATTCATATCATACAGTTCTTTGTTAGAAGACTTAAGATACAGAAACACATTCTAATTCTCATCCCATGATTCATTAATGGGTCAAGATGTCATATGAAGCACTGTTATAAACTGAGCCCATTTTATCAATTTAGGAACGTATGAATAGTTTCGGTTTCTTCCCCTTGGTTTCCAATCTTACCGCTTCAAGCATTATTTTCCCCCTTTTCCTTATTTGTCTTCCAACATCTCATTTCCTGCATAACAACATTAATTTTGTAAATACACAAAAACCAAGACTAAGCATGTAAATTAAAGACACATCTTAAAATCAGATAAATTTAGAACGGGGGGGAGGGGGAGAGAAGAAAAATAGAAGTTTATGTGTCCATAGTTTTTATATTAGCCTAACTTGTTTAAAAATATTTTACAAGTAAGAACTTGAACAAGTCCAATAGTACATTCACTCCTTACAATTATTAAGATTCACAACAACGTTGTAATTCCCATAATGATCAAGACTTTCTTCTCTGTAATACTAGAATCTCTATTCTATATGTACAAATGTCCTTTCCAATAACCTCAAACAAAAGACCCTTACAGTAACAGAATACTGAACATTGTTCAATCATAGCATAGCATAGTGCTTTTTTTTTTTTTTGCAAAAAAAATAAAGTGCTGGAACTCACATACATCATACGCCTTGTCTACACTACAAGGTTTACCTTTGTAGTTGAAAAAAAAAACCCTTTCAATTTTTAGTGTATTTAAAAGACTAGGATTTTGTTCAAGGTAAGTTAATACTATTAATGTTACCATGTACTGTGTGGCTTTAAATTATAAGAAGGCATTTTATTAATTTTTTGGGACATTTACCCATTTAGTTTAATGAGTGGAAATGTCAGCTTTCTATGTGAATGAAATTGGCCCAATAAAACAAAATTTGGTTGCTTGTAAAAGATTGAATTATTTTTAAGAAGTTGTCAAATAAGGTGGAAAAAGTTACATTTGGAGTTTAATGTGGATATTGACTTGAAACAAATTAAAGTTGAAACTTTGTCAGTGAACAGATTACTTTTAATTTACCTTTAAGTTAAACCCAATTTAATAAATAGATCTGATTAAACCTCATACTGTAGGTCTACCTTTACATCTGACCAATACATTTATATTATTATTAATAATACCTCCAAATCAAAAGACATTGGCTTTATTCTTATTCTTCCCCCCTGCAGTTTGAATATAAGTATAAAAGACTAAAAAGAGATTTACGTAGACATCCCAGCCTTTGAACTATCCAAGGAACCTAAAGTTTCACTGCTGGGCAAGCTTCCACGCCAGCCGCCTTTCTTTCCTCTTGCTTTGCCTCTTTTTAACCTCACACCCCACCTTCTGTAAGGGAAGGCAAAAGACTCACTCACCCTCTCATGAAAGATGGCCTCCATGTTTATGTGTCTCCCACCTCCACCATCGGCTTCCACACCACATTATCCAACCCATCCAATCAAGCCATGCTCTGGCTGTGGTGCTCCAGTGCCTTATGGCTCCTCCTAGAGGAGGCAGACTGCACCGGAGGGGACCTCGCTTGCACCGTACCACCAGCAGAGCATTTTCAAAAACAAACGAGGATAGGAAGGGAAACAATAGGAAAAGAACGCAACTCTGGAAAATCTGTCAAAAAAAGGTGTCAGAACTCCATTCCGGTGCATTCTATGACAAAAAAAGCCTTGGCATAGCAGGCTCAGCACATAGCAGGCTTTAGTTTTACCTTATGGTGCTGCACCTAAGATCTTAATTTACCTTTTAACTTTAACAGCAACACGGGAATATCCTGATCAGGACTTTCAGTAATCTGAGCAGCCAGAGACAATATTCTAGAATCCACAGGAAGTGGCTCCATTTCCTGTAACATTAACTACAGAAAGAAAGGAAAAAAGATAATTATCTTCAATTTTATGGCAACAGTTTAAATAAGATATAGTAAATAGATTTCATTTAATAAAATCCACATCAGATTTTCACGGAAGATATATTTTAATAGAAGCTAATTTTAATATCAAATTCATACACTTTACTGTTTCTACTAAAATGTTTCTTTGAATTTGGGAGATTCAAGACTGACAATAGGATATATTTTTTTTATCTAAAACGTACTTTGATTATGAACAAATTTGAATTACTAACTGTAGAGAGAAAAAGGAGAAGAGGATGTTTGAATTACTAACTGTAGAGAGAAAAAGGAGAAGAGGATTAATGCTTTTACAGTTGATATTTGTGACAAGCTTCTTGGACGACTGATATAACTGATAAACATCTATATGACAACACTGAACTAGACAAGCCCTGGGTGTGATCCAACAAAGCTTTTAGATTCTTAAAACTGGTGTAATAAAACATATCATTTCTAATACAAACTGTATTTCTGTCTTTCCTTGTTGAAAACAAACTTTTCAACACAAGGCACTTTATTATCTTAATTGCTTGCATCAATTTCCCCAAATTTCAGTGTCTTCCTTGTATATGTATAACCTATATCTACACAGTCTTGGACCACAACATGCTGGTTATATTTTAGCTCAGCGTGTTGTATGAACTTAACTCATATGGCTAGTTTAACAGTCAGTGAATAAACTTCTCATGCAGTCATAGCCATATTGGGATTATTTCTATATCCCCTTCAGAGCCAAAATGATTAAAATATTGAGATACTGGACGGGAGAGACCAAGTGGCCAATCCTGACTGACCGTGCAGTTCACTAAAGAGATCTCCCATCAGTTTCTCTCAATCACATGGTTGTAATGGATTCAGTTACCCCCATGTAAGCCACCTGGGGCGATTTAAGCCCCACTGCTGTACAGGTAATCCTTGACTTATGACCACAACTGAGCCCCAAATTTTTGTTGCTAAGTGAGAGAATTAAGTGAATTGTCCCATTTTATGACTTTTCTTGCCCCAGTTAAGTGAATCCATGCAGTTAAGTTAGTAAACCAGTTGTTAACTGAACCTGGCTTCCCTATTGACTTTGCATGTCAGAGGTTCGCAAAAAGTGATCACATGACCCAGGACACTACAACAGTCATAAATATGAACCAATTGCCAAGCATCCAAATTTTCACCACGTGACCACGGGGATGCTGTAACAGTCGTTTGGAAAAAAAAAACAGTCATAAGTCACTTTTTTCACTGTCGTTGTAAACTGAGCAGTCACTAAATGAAAAGTTTGTAAGTCGAGGACTACCTGTACAAGACTGTGAGGTAGGATGGACTGAAGAAGACAACCAACTGAAAGTCATCTCAAGGATGTGGTAGTACTTAGCAGTGCTGAGTGATCTCAAAGAAGCTGAACAGGTTAAATTTGGTGAATAGGTAGCAACGGAAGGCAACAATAATAGCAATGGAAGGGAGAACAAAAAAAAATATCAAAGAAGCTAATGGCAAATAATCCTCGAGCTGCTGACAAAACCAACTGTGTGGGGGGCACTGCTGTGTGGGGGGCACTGCTTTTTTTTTTAAAGCCACTTTAAAAAAAAAAGGAAAGCGAGACATAAATGAAGAAAATAAATTAGTAACTCCCGTTATCAGCTTCGCAAAAGCCAGTGCAAGTTACTTCCCCCTCCCTTTGACCAGGCATCATTTCAGTAACCGTCCGCGTCATAAAGGCCTCACTGCGGGCACGACGTGGCCGCTCAACCTCCCCCCAAGCCACCCATGGAACCTCAGCATCAGCTCTCTCACCCGCCTCCTCTCCCGACCGGAAACGTTTATGGCGCTGTTATGCCAACGGTTGTGAGATCACAAGCGCTTCCAGCCAATAGAATCGGCGTTCTCCACCTCAGAGAGAGAGAGAGAGAGAGAGAGAGAGAGAGAGAGAGATTTACTTTCGTTACCTCCCATTGGCGGTCCAGTTCCCCATCGCTTCTAATTAGCATAACACGTCTTTCTTCCTAAAACCCTGAGCCACACCGACTTGGGATTGCTTTATCTGACGGCCACCAGCAGTGGGCGTGACCCCCCGCCCCCGCCCCGCAGACCGTCGCAGCCAGTAGGAAGGTAGGCCCTTTCTCTCGCGTCGCCTCTCTCTAGGCTTCCCTCCCCAACCTTCTCCACTTCTAAAGAAAGAAAAGGGCGGCGCTCGGAGCTCCTCGTCCAGTGAGAGGAGAGCAAGCAGTGTCTGGCACGGGGCGTGGCCTCGCTCGGCAGCCCCGCCCCCTTCCCCCACCGGCGAGCTCCAGAGATGTGCCAGGGCAGCGGACGCGGCTGTTGGAGACAGGCGAGCGAGGGAGGAAGGACGCGGAAAGCCGGTGTCTCGGGATGAACGGCTCGGCCCGGGCGCTCTTCGACAGCAAGGAGCGCGTCCTGGTGCTGGGCAAGAGTTTCGAGAAGCAGCCGCGCTGCGCCTTCCACACCTTGCGCTGTGAGTCGAAGCGGGAGCTTTAGCTGGGGGGGGGGGTTTGAAGCAGGTGGGGAAGGGGCTGCGGGGCTGGGAAGAGTGGAAGCTTGCTGGAAGGCTGTGCAAGTGAGGACGGAGCTCCGGTTTAGGAGCAGGGGGGACCCTCGGCTCTTAAAGTCAACCCGTAAGGCAAGAGGCCGACAAGAGAAGATGTGTGTGTGTGTGTGTGTGTGTGTGTGAGAGAGAGAGAGAGAGCTTTCGTGGACTGAGACGTAGCCCTTAAAATCTGTGCCGTGGGATTTGCATTTTTCAGGACATCTTGTTACTGTAGTTGTTGGTGCGAAAGTCTGCTCAAGATTGTGGACGTTTTAAGAAGCCCGGAGTCCTTCGAGGGAGACAGGACAGTGTTTTCGGTTGAGGGATTTGGGTTTATTTTAGATTCAGAAACAAAAATCGGAGCCACGTTGCTTTAAGCAGCACAATTTCTCCTTCCTTCGGGTATCGAGTAAAAGTCATTGTGAGAAAACTCTCCTGTAATAGGGATTAAACACGCTTGCATCAGAGGGATCGGTTTCGTTCTGTGACATCTCAGCTGGTCAGTCAGTTTAAGAGGCTATTTGGTTTGGTGTTGTTTTTTTAAGGAAAGCGTATTTTGAGAAATGGGTAAGGAGAACAGGGTGAAGTTTACTGGAAGGTGATGGGCAGTGAAACGAAGTGGAGGGATTGTGGCTTGGCTTGGGGTGAGAAGGCTTGAGAAATAAGCTTAAGTTTCCAGAGGTTGCCCAACCACCTTCGTATCTCTCATAAAAGACAAGTGTTGAATAATTGTTTGTGGCTAGGTGAGCTTTTATAGGTGAGACCATATTTCAGGTACAAATATCTGGGATCTGGTACAGTGCATTTTTAATTGGATTCTTAAAAAAAGATTTGTTTATATATGTGTTTTACTTACTTTCTTCTATGTGCTTTTAAACATTTCAAATTTAGCTCATAGAGGAATATAAACCAGTTATCACTGCCCAAATCATATTTTCTATTCATAGTATAGATCAGTGATGGCGAACCTTTTAGAGACCGAGTGCCCAAACTGTAACCCAAAACACACTTATGCATCGTTGGATGCCTGATGGGTGTGGCCCATTGGGTGGGTGTGGCTGCGGTGGTAACAGCAGACTGGGTGGGATTAAAAGATTCAATCAATCAATTCCAACTTTGCAAGATCTTCTTTTTCCTGCGAGAAGTTGAAATTGACTGATTGATTGAACCTTTTTTTTTGTACACGGTGGCAGAGGCCTAAAGCAAAAAGGTTTTATAAAACCCATCTGAAGGCCTAGGACTGGGGTGACAGCGCATGTGCCCACAGAGAGGGCTCTGAGTGCCGCCTCTGGCACCCGTGCCATAGGTTCGCCACCACTGGTATAGATGGAAAAGATTCAATTTTTAGAATGTTTGTATGCATTTTGAGGTATGGCAACATATTTTGTACAAAATAGGGCAAGTATACTTGGCAGTAGATCTTATTATATTTGCTGCAACTTTCATTGTGTTAGAATTGTAACCTAAAGATTTATGTTTCCTTTAGAATAGATCTGCTAAGCTTTAGTTTATCTTGATTGCAAGCTTTAAGGGCTTGCAATTTGAAAATTGGGGATACATTTATTTAAAACGTAAGCACTCTGCAGTATCAATAATTAACAGGACAAGTTAACAGGATCAAGGGCACATTTGACATATTTAGACAAAAAAATGCAACAACATCCTGGAAGCAAACAAATTAGGTTTGTAACTTTTTAATCATATGAAATACAGGTAAGAGTAAAATATTTCTTCAGTTCACTAAGGTGCACAGTATTTAATAAAAGATAAACCTGACATCTAATGTCTTGAGATTTTCTTTCTATAATTTAAAACCCTGTATAGCAGGGGTGTCAAACTCGCAACATCATGTGACGGGTCACGACATATTGCAACTTTTGGCCCGCAGGCCAGCAGTTTGATACCCCTGCTGTATAGAATAATATCCCTAATCAGTATACCTTTGGAGAACTGTAGGTTGAATTACAACAGTGATTCATATTAATCCCATATTACCAAAATTGTAACTCCTAAATTACAGTGGGTGTAGGAATGTGCAGCTGAGATTTTATTTGGATTTGAAACCTGAAATATATCTTTCTTTCCTGAATCTTAGTTCTGTATTTTCTGTTGAACGCGATAATTAGAAACAGATTTGTTTAAAATTGATTGTAAAAGAGTGTTGCTTAGAAATGCAGAAAAAAGTACCTTCTCTGTAGCAGTGCCTACCCTCTGGAATAAAGTTCTCCCTGAGGTTTGAATGTACAGCCCCCCTCAAATTTCAAAAGGCCCTAAAGACCTGGCTCTTTGCCCAGGCCTTGGCTGAGCATGATTTGAACCCCCTTTTCTTCTTTTTCTTTGTTCCCATGAGGGTTTGTTATCTCTGCCACCTTTGACCTTGATTTATGTTGGGCTTTTTTTTTTGTTTTAAATGTTTTAACAATGGGTAAACAACCCAGAGTCACTAAGAGTTGAGTGCTATGGGAACTTAATTATTATTAATTTATAATAAGTAGTGGGTTACTCCTAGGGACTACTGAATAAGACTAAAGAAGACAAGATAAGCTAGTAGTAGAAAAGATATCCATTGAATAATGTAGCTTTTCCATTTATCTTGTAAGTTGATCAATATTTATGGGATCCTAAATATTTATGATTTTATTCAGATGACTTCAAACCTGCATCAATTGATACATCTTGCGAAGGAGATCTTGAAGTTGGTAAAGGTGAACAGGTAACAGTAATGCTGCCAAATATTGAGGTAAGATTTCTGTATTCCTTAAAAAGGCATAGCTATATCTTAAAGTGATTACTTTTATGTACGTGCATGAAGAATATGATTATCAAGGTAGACTGTGCAGATGGGCTATTATATTAGGTGATCGGTAACTTCCAAGGTGCTATTAAACTGCAGGATAATGGAAGCTGCAGTCTTAAAATTTGTATTTTATGTGTTTACAATGAGGATCTGTATTCTGCAACAAATATTGGCTGCATGTGAGAGCAATAAATAGCAGGAAAATCCTTGTGTTGATTCTTGCATTCTATCAGTTTAGAAGTATCTTTGTAATAGCTGCCCAAAAATGATTGAGGATGACAATAGTTCTGAAGTAGATATATAAGAACATAAATAATTCCTAATAGAAAATAAATACATAAGGAGTCATTGTCCAGTCTCTTGTTCAAATTAAAGGAACACCGAATAAGAGAGACAGCCTTTGATTGTAAAAGTTCTATTTTCACCCAAATTTCTATTTCTGAATCTGATCCTGAGATGCAGAATCTATATTGATGCTTTTAAAAACCAACTTTTTATTTTAATGTATATGGCTTTTCATTTCTGACTAGACAAGCTCCCCCATGGTTTGCAGCTTTTGCTAATGTCAAACATAGGCATGCTCAACAGTTTATTCAGTATTTTTGTAAGATGTTTTTTTTCTTTCTCTTTTCATTGTTTACTTCTCAGTTTCTAATGGATCTTTCCTCTGATTCATTCTTTAGCCAGAAATAATACCTTTTCCTTTATTGCCCTTATTTTCTGTTTGTTTGACTGCATCGCTCAGATGTGCAAACCAGCTTTTGCTGTGTTTTTTTTTTGCCATGGTAAGCCAGAAACCTTCAACCAATTAAGGAAAGATGCTGCTGCAAACTTTTGTTCCCTACCAGTCAGAACTTCTAAAAAAGCAACCAACTTTGGAATACTTAATTCTCCTGGCTTGTTCCTCTTCATAAGTCAAGAACAAACATGTTTACATTTTCCTTGTTAAGTAGTGGAGTTTCCTGGTTTGTTTAGCCATGTCTGATAGGAGGAGCCAAGTGGGGAAGACCAGATAGCAGGCACAACATATGATTTGTGTTTTTTGTGACATATGAAGTAGGTTGAAATTGATTTATTGAAGGACATATAATAGTCCTTTTGATGAGAGAGATTCATCTTCAGTTCTGTTAAAATATCAAAATATTTCCAGTAAATAGTAAATTAGAAAACCTCAGTAGTTACTCTTCTGTAATAAAACAGAACTGTAAAATTGCTGTATGTAATCTTGAAGCAAATTAGTATTTTCAAAAGTCGTTTGTTGCGTTATAGTTTTTTTTTTAAAAAAAAACAAGTTTTATTAGTTTTTTCATTTTACAAACAAGTGCTTAAGAATCAACGTGGTGGCAGGGCAATCAGTTGTCCAAAAACAAAGTCATACTCATAAAGTTCAGATTAAATAATTAAAAAACCCCTCTCTATTCCCTCTAGTAACATATTATATTCAAGTTAATATATTTCAATACAGCTAAGTCAATCTAAACAATCATCAATAACATTTCATCTAAATAAATCCAAATTCAATATTAAGCTTTACTATTTCAATTGCTATATTCCATTTTGCTAATATAAATACATAATTAACACTTTAGGTGTCTCTCCATTCCCTTTTTCCTTAACATAATCAATAATCATTTATTAATATCATTCCTTCTTTTTTCTTAATCAGTAATATTTCATCTAAATAAATCCAAATCCCGTATGAAGCTTTACTATTTCAGTTGCTATAGTCCATATTTCTAATCTACATAATTAACACTTCGGGTGTCTCTCCATTCCCTTTTTCCTTAACATATTCAATAAACATTTATTAATATCACTTTTTTTTCCTTCTTCCATTACAAAATAGCTATCATTTCTAATTAAAAAAAATATTGGTTCAAAAAAGAAAGGAGAAAAAAAGAACAAAAAACAAAAGAAAAATGAAGACAAAACAAAAAAGAGAAAAAATCTTTCTATTTCTATTATACTTTATAATCTATCAGTCCCTCAATATCTGTGTCAAACTCTTTTAATCTCCTCCCAAAATTACTATATCCACAACAAACATGTTAATACATAGACAAATGTCTTCTTATTAAATTCAAACCTTTAATTAATTTTTATTCAATATAACATTTTATTTAACTGTCTTAAGCCATAAATCAGTCCATATCTAGTAAGCCTTTTAAACCCGTTATATAAAGCCTTAAGTCACACTCTTAAATCTTCTAGCTTTCTTTTTATGCCAGACAGGTTTCCATAATAATGCTTCTATATCAATGAACAAGTCAGTTTTTATGCCTTGTAGTTTCCTTTGGGTCAAACAAAAGTCCCCTTTTCTGTTTTAAAGACCTAGCTCCTTTATAAGTAATCCCTTTTTGTTTAAAGAGTCAAATCTCCACATTTGAAACTGTTGAATAGCAGGCTCAATTATGTCCAAGTTTGTAGTTAATAGTTGCTTATCCAAGCTACCATAGTTCTCAGTTAGTTGAGCTTGTCTGTCCATTTCTGTTGGTTTTAAAGTTGTAAGTGGTTTAGTTACAGTCCTTTTTAGTTCCTCGGAGATCTCATCAGCATGCATATGAAGTAAAGTACAATCTTCTTTAACCTTAGTTGATTCCGCTTCTGTTGTTTTTTTGGTCTATAGAATGCTCAGATAGAGTCTGGGGTCAATTTGTAAATTCAAAGCAGGATTTCTGTTTTTTATTGCCATAGTACACTCTTTTATTTGCAACCATAGTTGGTCAGTAGCTTCATAAAGTTTTTCCAGTATGGGTTTATAGTCAAGTTGAACATAGGGTTTCTCCATTTCAAAAATAATTAGAAACAGTCTGTATCATTTAGTAGATGCTGTGTTCAAAGAACATTTAATCAGTATCCACCCCCACCAATACAGCTGTTAAATTTATTTGTCTTTTTCCTTTTATGATAATCTGAAGGTCAAAGTCAGTCTCACCATCAGAAAAGGAGACAGTTGCAATTTTGACTTATTCTACCAGGTGTCCTCAGCAAAATATAAAATCTCCTCCGAGACCAGAAATATCATTAACAAGATCAGAAAACACAGAAAAAAGAAGAATTCTTCAGATGTAGACTAAGTCCAATGGTAGATTCAATATTAAAAATTTTTTTCCAAGACCCCAAAGTGAATAAAAAAGAATAAAAATAGAAAAAAAGTCACTTTAAATTAATTCAATCCATTTAAGCTTCTTTTTCCCACACTCACAAACACCGCTTTCTTAGAGCACGGAAATAATTTCAAAAGTGCTTTTTACACGCACAAAAGAAAAAGGAGAACCAAGAGAGGGAAAGAAAAAAGTCTCACCCGGCTCAGCCATGGTGGTTCCTGTGCTTAGATGTTCTTCTGACTTCTGGTTACAATGGCAAGGTGAACGGCCATTTTACTGGCTGGTCTTTCCACCGTCGGCCCAAAGGAGCAATCTCGGGCTGTGGAAGAAGCTGCTGCTCTCCCATGGACGACGAGGACCTCCTCAGTGGTAGCCACCCCTCCAGGGCGTCTTTTTGACCCGATTAAGGGTCTACCGGCAGCAGAGAATCAACTGGCGAAGAGAGCAGTCTCTTCGCACAGCTGTAGGAACCAGAAGTCCTCCATTGTGCTATAGTTTTGATAGAAATTTCAAGAGTTAAAAAAAGAGTAATTCATGGCAGCAATGGGTTGCAGTTGCTGATGCCAACATAAACTTCCTTTTTTACTGTTTCATAATTGGGCAGGTATGTTAATTAAGGAAATGGAATGAAATTCTTGTGGTTTTATGATAAAGGCCAGGTATTATCAGTGTTCTGTAAAAAACCTGGAAAATTGCAATTTCATTATGAAACACGAATCCGAATATTGTCTTCCCTTTTTCATTTTTGCAACGAAATAGAGACTCTTGAGGTTATGTGTGAAATGTAAGGGGATTTTAATTATAAAATACAGAACTCTGCCCTAAGAGGGGAAAAAAAGCTGTAGTGATACTAGTAATTCTTTTCTTATTTAAAATAGGGCACTACTCCACCAGTAACAGTTTTCAAGGGTTCCAAGAAGCCATATCAAAAAGAATGCATCTTAATAATTAACCATGACACTGGCGAATGTAGACTAGAGAAACTTAGTAGCAATATCACAGTGAAGAAAATCAGGTGGGTAGAAAAAAAAACAGCAAAGAAGTTCTTTCTTAAAACATGATAGTTGCTTTGGGATAAAAGTTCTAATAGGCCTGGGCCTCATATGGTTTCCCTTGTCATTTTCTAGCATATGTATGAAGTGCAGTGCAAAAGCTGTCACTTCTGCTTTGATTTTAATATTAACCACAGCTTGTGATTCAGATGTAAATTTAAACTATGATTAATTGAAACTGAAAGCAGCAGCAACAGCAGCTTTCAGGTATCCCTTACTGTTACAGCAGAACAGAGGAGAGAGCATGGAGGTTCAAAGCTCTTCTAATTTTCCTTCTGTTATACTGAAATGCATGTCCATATCACATGTATAGTGGCTATTGAAAATGTAAGGTGTTTATTTTGTAAGATTTCAATGAGAAGTGGGAATTTTTTTAAAAATTCTATCTCCGGACAACTCCTATTTGCTTTCTTTAACCCCATTTCTGAGCATGCTCTATCTCTTTAATGCAGTGATGGCGAACCTTTTAGACACCAAGTGCCCCCAACCCCCCGTCCCACCTGCTCTACCCCTGCCCCCCCCGCAGGGTCACCTACTGCTTCCACAGCCCGATGCTGATCGCCCCGGTGGCCCTGCAGTGCCATGGTGGCCACGCTTTCTGCCAGCGCCCCGCAGCATCATCTGTGCGTGACAGGGCGTGAGGGCGTAGTCTTGTCCCTGCTGCCCAGCTGCCATGTCCTTGGCTGTGCTGCTCCATGTGGGCCATGCCCAGGGGCCACTCTCCTCCGAGGGGGCTGCTGGTGAGGGGGCTGCATGGGGAGGCGGAACTGGGGCAACGACGCACATGCCAGAGAGAGGGCTCTGCGTGCCGCCTCTGACACGCGTGCCATAAGTTTGCCACCACTGCTTTAATGTATACTGGAACAAATTTAACTATTTTTCTGTAGATAAGCAAGTTTAGACTTGTTTATTAAAAACTTCAGCACATTATCATGAAATAACTAATCTGTAACAACTATATTACGTTAGGGAGACATTATATTTATCCATGTCTCAGAAGTTCATCTGTTTTGTATATTCTTCAACAAATGTTGGAAAAGCAAACGATTACGTATTTTTCAAGAATTTTCTTTTTCTTAATGATCCGATGCAGAGGTGAAGGAAGCAGCAAGGTGCAGTCTCGTATTGAGCAACAGCAGCAGCAGCTAATGAAACACACTAATAAGATGCCAAACAACCACAAATCCTCTCCACCAAAAGAGAAGATGTCTCCGCCTTCTCCTATGGATGATATTGAAAGAGGTAAATTGTTGCTATATTCCTTGAGATTGTAGAGTGTTAAAACTGACTCCGTAGCTTGAAGACTTTCAGGCTGAAGTTCTTTCCTTAATTGTCCTTGAGAAGGTAAGTTGGTCGGGGGTACCAGCTTCTGATTCAGATGGGAGTCATGCGATTATGTATTCACATACTCTGCCTATATGCAGAATAATATATAATGTGGGAAAGTTTTTAATCTATCTTTCCATTCAATTTGCTGGTTTGTTAGGTTTACTCGTGTGTAGAGGAAAGTGTTATATAACTATATTCATATCCATATACAGGTAATCCTCGACTTAATTTGTTTAATGACCATGTGAAGTTACAACGGCACTGAAAAAAGGGACTTATGACCATTTCCCACAGTTATGACTGTTGCAGCATCCCCATGGTCATCTGATTTACATTCAGATGCTTGACAGCTGGTTCATATTTATGACGGTTGGGGTATCCTGGGGTCACGCAATCCCCTTTTGTGACCTTCTGACAAGCAAAGTCAATGGGAAAGCCAGATTCACTTAACAACGGTGTTACTAATTTAACAACTGCAGCGATTCACTTAACAAAGGTGGCAAGAAATGTCATAAAACACGGCAAACCCCACTTAACCAATTTCTCACTTACCGGTAGCAACATAAGTCGAAGTCTACCTATATTGAAATACTAGAATCCAAATGTATTGCCTTTTAAACCATTCTTGTCTTGATCAAGTAATTTAAAAATGGAGATGATTTATTTGAGTTACTTTCAGTTACAGAGGATTACATAGTTTATTCGTGTAGTTTTCCTGGCAAACTTGCAAAAGTGGTTTCCCATGAGTTTTTCAGTTTTTTTTTTTTAATTTCCCAGTCTAATGAATAGTCCCAAGATTTCCTACGGAGTATCCAGGAACTAACCAGGTCTGATCCTGTCTAGCTTTTTCAGGATCTGCCCAGGGCATCTTGGTGCTGAACTATATAGAATATATTCTTGTAAGTAAACCACAGAATTGAGGTTTGTTTCTCCTTTGCCAATCCCTTTTATGAGCAAAGATTTGGCAGGCACAACACTTGTAGACTTCAGAGGAGACTCCATCAGCCAGCTTATTTTTTTAAGTGCATAGAAAAAACAGTTTACAAATCTAGCACAGAGATACAGTGGACCAGAAATAGTGAAAGCCATGGAATTTACCATTGCCTATTTGATTTCCATGCTTGCTGTGCATAAGAATTTTCACTCTTTAGCATCCCCCATAAAAAAACAATGGACTGAGTAGTTCTGGCCTTGCATTGGCTCTCTTTTTTCCCCTGGCTATAAATACTAATATTTTTTTTTTACTTCCTCTGAGCCAGCATGAAAACCAAGTGATTTGATTCTATCACTCTTCTGCAAGATTGCTTCATTTTCATGCTGGTTGGAAGGAAAGCAGCTTCGGGAATGAAGTGTTGGCAGAACAATTTATTGCTTTGTCAACTTGCTCACTTAACGTTATGAAATTCCCTGCAATTCTGTTGATTTAACTTCCTGCTTGCATGTGACCTGAATTGCCAGAATCATTCTAGGTGGTTTTTTGCAGTATATCTGAATATGAACAGATGAGTAGCTAAACAAAAATTTGAAATATGTACTGTCTTTACGGTGCTTTAGATATGATAGTTATTTATATTTGATGGAAAATGACTAAAAAACCTTAAAAGGATTTATTGCCTATACTTAGCTATGATCTAGACGTATTTAGCTATTGCTCATCCATCCTCTAGTACAGGAGTCCCCAACCTGTGGGCCATAGCCCGGTAACGACTCTCTGTTATCTAGATTCTCCAGTCATGTTGACCCTGTTTATATATCTCCTTGGTCATCATCTTAATTCTTTACTTTCTTTGATAACAGTCTCTAGTTTTATTTTTTTTAAATTTATTAAAAATTTTTGCCACTCATCTCGCTTCGAAGTGACTCTGGGTGGTTTATGACATTAAAAGCAGTAAAACCATGAAATAAATATTTCTAAAACCAACAAAAATAGAATTAGAATCCAAGCTGTATTTGTTGTAGTTAACAAATGTGGGGTGAGGGAGCAGGATGCACTTGGGGCGGGGAGAGATGGGGTTTTCTCTTAGTTCATCAATCCCCTCCAGTGTGACACTCCCCTGTGGCAGCCCCAAGCCATCGGCCAGAGCCAGGTCTTCAGGCTGCTATAGAAGGGTGGAAGCCCCATCTTGGGGGGTAGGATGTTCCAAAGGGCAGCAGAGAAGGCTCTTCTGGATCCCACCGGCTGAAATTCCTTGACTGACAGGACCAGCAACATATCCCCTTTGCTGACACAGGTGTGTCAATCCAATCTCAATAAAAGTTTTTCCCTTCTAGTAGATTATGGCTTTATTCTTTGCATGGATACGCATGCGGTTGTCTAGGTTAGGGGTCCCCAACCTCCGGTCTGTGGACCAGCACTGGTGTGAGGCATGCCAGAAACCGGTCTGTGCAAACAAGCGAAGTCCCCATCCGCGGGCTGCAGGCAGCACCTGAAACCACACCCCCTCCGGTCTGTGGAAAAAAACCCTCTCTCCATTGAACCGGTCCCTGATGCCCAAAAAGCTGGGGACCCCTGGTCTAGATCTCAGGTACCATTTTCGATGGATGCTGCTTTTCAGTTTGGGTCAGACTGAATTTGAATTTTGCTTCTTTGAAAGGCTTGAAAGTCGTGCCATTTCCCCCCCCCCTTCCTTTCATTAGTAACAGCAGGAATATCATACTATGTAAAGTAAGGTAGAATAAGCTTCCAGCTAAAACTGTGGCAGATGACCAGAAAGAACTTGGTTGGGTGGTAAATTAATGTTCAAAAATAATAGCCGGGCCAGCACATTCTTCTCAGGCAAAGTCCTTGAATACCCAGAGGAGAGGGGGAAAAGCATACAGGCAGGTGTTTCTTTTGTGACTCAACTCTGACTGGAAAATCTTGTCATTTAGTTTCCTGAATAGCTGCTTAAAAAAAAAAAACCCAGTTGCTGCAGGGGAGGGTGTTTAAGATTACATTAAAACGGAGTGTTTCTTTTCTAAGGTTGATTGCTTTGCTTAAGATTTTTTTTTCTCCCTGAGTCACAGAGTTCCATAGTGGTTGCCCAGCATTCTGCCAACCTGACAATTACATAGCAGGGAAGGACCTTCCAGGGTTGCAGGGTGCAGGGTGTGGTGTGGTGGATAGGAATGGTAGGAGATTTGTTTTGCGTTGCCAAGCGGGATGGCTGGTACTGGTCAGGGCATAAGTGAAATGGACTCCGTTTAATAAAATCAGACATGCAGAAAAATATTCTTTAATGAATTAAAAATTAAAGTAGACGGCAACCTGACAGAAGCTGCCTAAACTAAGTAAAGCGCTATGAAAACATGCAGAATTCAAGATCTCTTGTTGCTAAAGCTGAATTGTTTGGCACTGATCCTGAAAGCTTTAGTGAGATTGTGATATACTATATATACAGTAAATGAATTGACATAGAGAAAGGAGTGGTTGTCTCTCATCCCTTCTCCAACCATTTTTACTCTTTGATATTAAATTAATAATTGTGAGGTTGTAGTTTCCTTGAACAGTCAGGATGGGGATTTAAACCAGCCACTGCTGTGAAGGAGGTTTTAACATAGTCTGCCTAGGATCTGAGTGAGGTTGGCAGTACTCCTGCCATCAGCTCATCAGCAAATCCCATACAATATGACACTGCTGTTGCTTTGGGTTCATTAGAAGTAGCATAGTTTAGTCTGGCTTTGCCTCAAGACTGAAAATGCTGCAGGGCAAATGGTATTGCAAAAGTTAGCTACAGCCGGAATAAGAGTTGTATAAAACTGCTGGGCTGTATTGGGGAACTGATGAAGATCTCAGCTTGCTGGGTTTTGATTCAGAAGTGGTACTTTTTGAAATATAATTATGCAAATAATCAGTGCAATTTTGATTGGAATACAAATCCAATCAGTCTTCATCTGTGAAGATATTTTGGTTGGCGGTGTCGGGAGGAAGAGCTCTTTCTGCTTTGGTGCCCCTGCTCTTTGGAACATCCTGCCACCAGTGATGAGATCAGGACCCTCCTCTCGGCCTTCCGGAAGGGCCTTAAAACTTGGCTCTGTGGGCTGGCATGGGGACCCTGATGGGTTGCTCCATGCTGGAACTGGTTGGTGGAGTAACAGGAGATTCGACTTCTGTGCTGTTTGTGCTTCTGGTTTTTAGTCTTTATTTAATTCTGATTAATTTTAATGTTTTTATAATTTTGATTTTATTGTATTGTAAACACAGCCCACAGTAACTTTGTATAGTGAGATGAGTATATATATTTAATAAGTAAATAAAGAAAAAATGTAAAAGGAGCATTTAAAGAAAAAGAAGATAATATTTCTTTAAAGCCTACAGATTAGCTTCAGTGATATATGGAGGACATACATAAGTCATTTAAATGCTGATGTACCTGATTTTAACCTGATACTGTTCTATGCTTTTATTTTGTTTTATATAATGCTGTTTTATTATCTTTTTTTTAAATTTTTTTTATTTTTTATTAGATATATATTTGTAAGTGTAAACAAAGAAAAAAAAATTCAAGTTGAATGCTATTCAACTTAGTACAATCATTTTAAACTTGTAAACATTCTTCACTCGGTATATCAAGATTTAACTATAAGCCAGATACATTTTCTTTGATTGATGTTTCTCTTGTATGTAGTCAATCCATTGTTTCCAGTCCAACATATATTTTTCATTTGAATGATCCTTCAAATATGCAGATATTTTAGCCATTTCTGACATATTTATGACTTTCAAAGTCCATTCTTCAATAGATGGTAATTCTGGTTTCTTCCAGTATTGTCCCACCAACAGTCTCGCTGCTGTGATCAAGTTCAAAATTAAGTTCGTCTCTATGGTGGTACAGTCTTTTATGATCCCTAACAAAAACAACTGAGGTAGAAATTCAATACGCTTTTTCAAGATGGTTTGAAGTGTCCACCATATTTTTCTCCAAAAAGCTTTAATTTTTCTACAGGTCCACCATACATGAAAATATGTAGCCTCCATACTTTCACATCTCCAACATTTAGGTTGGAGGTCAGGGTAGATATATGATAGTTTTTTCGGATCTAGGTGCCATCTATAAAACATTTTGTAAAAGTTCTCTCTTAAATGTTGCGCTTGCGTAAATTTTACATTTTTCACCCAAATTCTCTCCCACGTTTCCATCCTGATAGGTTGCCCAAAATTTTGTCCCCACTTTATCATACAATCTTTGACTAGTTCAGTTTCGGAGTCAATTTCTATCAATACATTGTACACTCTTTTGATATGCATGGCCCTTTGTTCTCTAACTTGTTTAATTAAATTCTCATCTGTTAGGGATAGACCCTTCTTCAGGTCTTTTTGCCATCTGGACTGCAATTGTAAATATGAAAACCAGGTACAAACTATTCCTTCATCTTCTAGCATATTCGAGGGCTTTAATGATAACACATTTCCTTCTTCCATTAGGAGTTTACTATAGGGCACCACATCTTGAGCTTGTACTACGTTTATGTTCTCTATTGCGTGTCTGGGGACCGTCCAAACGGGAATCTTTTCATTTAGTAAGTACTGATACTTTTTCCAGACATGCAACAGAGAGTTTCTCAGTGTGTGCTCCTTGAAGCTTTTATCCACCTTCTTGTCATACACTAAATATGCGTGCCAACCATATAGTAATCCATGCCCTTCAACATTCAGTATTCTGTCATTCGATAGATTAACCCAGTCACTCACCGCAACTAGCGCCGCAGCATAATAATATAACTTCAAATTGGGCATTTTTAAACCACCTCTTTCCCTTGTATCCTGGATGATTTTTAATTTAACCCTCGGTTTCTTGCCATCCCAAATAAATCTGTTAATGCCCTTCTGCCATTCCTCTAGGCCCACATCCTTTTTAAGTATAGGTAACATTTGAAAAAGAAATAAAAATTTTGGCAATACATTCATTTTTACTGCCGCTATCCTGCCCAGCAGAGACAGTTGTAATGTTTTCCACTTGTCCAATTCTATTTGTATCTTGTTCCACAACATCTCATAATTATTTTTATATAATTTCCCGTTAGCAGCTTCAATCTCGACTCCTAAGTATTTAACTTTCTTAACTATTTCACAGCCCGTTATTCTTTCTAAGTCATGTTTTGAGTTGTTATCTAAATTTTTAACTAGCATCTTCATCTTAGATATATTTACTTTGAAGCCTGATACCCTACCATAATCCTTAATTATCTCCATCAATCTCTTCGCTGATTGTGCTGGTTGAGTCAGTGTCACAAGCAAGTCATTCGCAAAGGCACATAGTCTGTAGTCGTGTTGTCTAATCCGTATACCTTTTAAATCATCTGCCGCTCGTATCTTGTTCAGTAAAACCTCCAGCGTTAAAACAAACAGCAAAGGGGATAAAGGACATCCCTGTCTAGTACCTTTCTCTATATTAAATGAATCTGTTAAGTCCCCATTCACAATGAACTGGCCTGTCTGTTTCTGATAAATTGCCATTATGGAATTAATAAACTGTTCTCCCATTTTCATCCCCCCAATTAGTTATTTCAGAAACGGCCAATTCAGTCTATCAAAGGCTTTTTCTGCATCCAAAAACATGAGAACAGCGGGCACCTGGATATGCCTTTCCAGGTACTCTATTATATTAAGAAGTTGTCTTACATTAGTTTTCATCTGTCGTCCTTGTATAAAACCAGTTTGGTCCGGGTGAATTATTTTTTGTAGCACTGTCATTAATCTGTTGGCCAAAATTTTTGCAAAAATCTTGTAATCCGTATTCAGTAGTGAAATGGGTCTATAGTTTTCTGGTTGGGCGTTGTCTCTTCCCTCTTTAGGGATTAGCGAGATGTAGGCTGTTTTCCATGATGGTGGAACCTGACCACCCTCTTGTATGTTGACAAATAGTTCTCTAAGGGGTTCTACCATCTCCTCTTGAAGATACTTGTAATAGGTCGCCGTTAACCCATCAGTCCCAGGGGATTTTCCCATTTTCAGTTGTTTAATCACTGAAAGTATTTCTTCTGGTGTGATCAATGCATTCAGTCTATCTCTTTGTTCATCGGTAATTATCAATAACTTTTCATTTTGCAGAAACTTTTCTATCTCATTATCTTGTGTCTTCTCTTCAGCGTACAACTTGGAGTAAAATTCTATAAAAGCTTTCTTAATCGTTTCTTGTTGAAACTCTTCCTTTCCTTTATAATCTATCTTTTCAATTATGCGGGATTTTTGCTTTTTCCTTAGTATATAAGCCAGCCATCGACCAGATTTATTAGAATTAAAAAATGTATTATGCTTTGCATATTGTATATTCCTAGCCACTTGATCTGCCATCAACAAGTCAAATTGTTTACGTAAAATCTTGATTCCCTCTTTGGTATTTTTGTCTTCCGGTCTTTCTATTAATAATTGCTCTTTCTTACTTATCTCCTCTTCTAACTCCTTCCTTTTTTGTTCTTGTTTGCAACAGTGCCTTTTGTTCATATCAATGAGAATCCCACGCATGTACGCCTTGCTTGCGTCCCATATCATTTCTATAGGTGTCTCTTTATTCATATTTATGCTAAAGAATTCCTTCATAACATTTTTGCATTCATCCACATTTATATCGTATTTAAACAAGTTTTCATTAATTCTCCAGGATCTCCTAGGTTTCTGTCCTTTCCTTAATTCCATCCACACCGGGTTATGGTCTGTTAAAACTTTGGGTAGGATTCTCACCTTCTTTAAGCTAAAAAGCAGGTCACTGGATGTTAATATAAAGTCGATTCTGGAGAATGACTGGTGTCTGTCTGAAAAAAAGGTAAATTCTTGCTCTTTGCCATGTCTTTCTCTCCAAATGTCTATCAAGTCAAAGTCATCCTTTATATCAAAGAAAGATTTGGGCAACTTGGAATGTTTTTGCGGAGTTGGTGATATCTTCTTTTTATCTAAGCTGACCTCTATAACACCATTCCAATCTCCCATTATAATACAAGATCTGTAGTCGAATTATATTAGCTTTTTATGTACCAATTTGTAAAATTTTCCTTGTGGTTGATTTGGTGCATATATGCCCATCAAAAGAATTTTCTTATCATCTTTTACAATTTCGATTGCTAGATATCTACCTTGGGAATCTGACTCTATTAATTTAGCTCTTATATGACTTTTCACATAGATGACAATGCCATTCTTCTTTTCTGCGGCCGCTGCAACAAATTGTGTGCCTAGCTTGTTGTTAATTAAATATTTCTGGTCTGTGGTTCTGATATGTGTTTCTTGTAAGCAAATTACATCATTTTTACCTTGATTCAAATAATGAAATATTTTCTTCCTTTTCTGTGAGGAGTTTAACCCGTTAACATTCCATGTCAGATATTTACTTGTCATGATCGGCTTCGGAAAACTCTTGCAAGACCAAATCCACTTTTTCCCCTGCTTTTCTCTTTGGTCGAGCTCCCATGGTTTCCAGATTGGTATTTGTACTGCCTTGTTGGTTCTTTTCTTGTTGTTCTATACGTTTAATAGTAGCTCTCGTCTGCCTTTGATCTTTAGGCTTTCCTGCTTCCAGGGTTTTAAGGATATCCATACTCCGTGCAGTCAATTCCAGAGAAGCTCCTTTATCTTCTTCTGATGCTGCAGCCGTCTGTGTCTCCAGGGATTTTGATCGTTGTTTTAAGTCCACTCCTCTTTCTTGTGGCCAATCTACATTTTCTGGTGCTGTGGGCGGGGGTCCCCCCGCCTTCAGTTCCTTTTCAAAAAATTCTTTTGCTTTCCAGACTGAGTTCAGTTGGTATCTTTTTCCGTTATAAAATAATGACATTCCAGCTGGGGCTTCCCACCGATATCGTAAAGCACGTGTTTTCAGTTCAGTGACCAAACATGCGTAGTCTTTTCTGTCTCTTAACATCTTGGGGGGGCGGATCTCCTTCAATATCACCACATCTTGCCCATCTACGTTCAATTTCTTGTTGTAGGATGTTGTAAGAATAAGATCTCGGAATCCCCTTGTTACAAAATAGATAACCACATCTCTAGGTATATTTCTTTGTCTTGCGATCCATGAGTTAACTCTGTGGATTCTGTCAATTTGCCAAGAGAATTTTTTAGCCTCCTCTTCTAGAAATTTTTCCAAGGCTTTTTCAAAAATTCTTTTCAAATCTTCTTGCTTCTCATTTGGGAATTCTTTCAGTCTCCTGACCCTAATTGCTGTCAACATCTGGCGATATTACATCATAGTTGAGTAGTCCTGCACCTCACTTCTCATCTCCGCAAGTTGTCCCTCCACTTGTCTCTCCACCTCATCAATCTTTTCTTCAACCCCCTCCCAGACCCTCTTAAAAGTTTTCACAATCTCTTCTCTCATTTTCTTTTTTTTTTTAAATATTTTTTATTGGTTTTTTAATTTTAACAGAAAAGAAAAAAGATACTCAAATCTAATCACAATGTTAACATAAACAATCATCCATAAACACAACACAACATAGATACATATTTCAATACAACTCAACTGAAAATAATCATAGACCAGCTTTACCAAACAGTTGACATTGCTCAGAACCCCCACCACCACATCCCCCTAACCCTAACCTCCCCTCACTTACCAACTATCTACCTACTTCTCCCTCCTTCTCTATCTCCATCCTACTAATCCACCAATCTATCCCTACCTTTCCCCCTTCTTATCTACTTACATCAGCCCTCACTCCTCCTTCCTCTTTCCATCAGATGTGGTGCCCAGAGGCCACCCAAGCAACCCCTTAATAACAATAATTAACTATTCCACCCCAATTACAGTTGAGAAAGCATAAAATATAAAATATAAACTTATAAATCCTCCCTAACCCCCCCCCGGACTTCCCAGAGTGAATACAGGGTATAATAAAGGAAAACCCACTACATCAAACAAAATTATAATATAATCCTAACAAGAATTTAAAAATATATACTACATACAATCTCTACCTTACATTTCTCAATTCTAATACATATCTAATCCCAAACAGATCACCTTGTTAATTATAACAATTTTCATTTACATATCTAATCCATCAATCTAAGTCAAACTTTAAAACACTTCAATTCATTGAGAGGTTACATAGAATCACCAACAATTAAATTTAATATATATCTTCCAATAATCAACCTCTTTTAACATAAAGAATCATTTCAGACCCTTGATAATATATATCTTCCAATAATCAACCTCTTTTAACATAAACAATCATTTCAGACCCTTAATTATCAAATAAGAGGAAAAAAAAATCCATCCTTTTAGAAAAATAAACACGTAATATCAGTAAACCCCTCAATTCAAAAAGTATATTCTTAATCAATTTAGTATAGCATCCATTAAACATCCTCTCTTCGTTTAAATCTTCCCTTCAACCTCCTTTCATACCTCTTACTCATAAACTTAGTATTATAATCAACCCATAAACTTAGATTGCCCTTAGTATCTTACATATAATTTAAATTTCAATTTTCAAGCGGTTTCTGGGCTTTCCCATCTATCAAATAAACCCCATAACAAATATACTAATTACACCATTTCTAGCTTGCATTCCTTCAACCATCAAATCACATAATACATATCCACCCATCTGTAATATCAACCCTTAAATCATTTCAGTCCATATACATTCTTCCATTAGTCATCTTCTCTTACACTTTGTTCATAATCTTGAACCTTGAATCAACCCATACTTTTAACTTGTCCTTCAGTCGAATTCGGGGTTTTTTCCTTTGCCAGACAGATCTCGAAAACAGAGCCTCCCTTCCAAGTAATAAGTCTCTCTTTTTTCCTTGCAGTATTTTTTGAATCCATAGAAACCATCTTGACCTAGGCATTATTCCTCTATTTCTCTTAACCATAAAATTTCGTTGCAATAACATTTCAAATCTCTGTCTTTGTTTATCCTGATCTTCAAAACCATAATTAAGTTGCTTCTTAAATTTGATCAGTCTCTCATTTTTCCCAGTTAAATCCTCTTCTTGCTGCTTCCTATCTTGAAACAAATCCTCTTCCTCCCCAATACAATCAATCCATTTCCCTTTGTCCTCTTTATTCTGAATACTGTCCTCTTCTTGTATGGGTTGTTTTATAAAATACTCAACAGTCGATTGCAAATCACTTTCATTTGGAGGAGAGAATCTGGTTAATATTCCTGTAGCAAATTCTTTCAGTACTGCATGCAATTCCTCTTTAAATCCTCTAATTCTGACAGCAAACTGCATCTGGTGGAATTGTGTCATAATAGCCTGGTCCTGTACATCCTCAATCTGTGGCTCAACATTTTCCAATTTTTCTTCAACTCCAATAGTATAGTTCCATAATCCTTTAATGGCTTCAACAATATCTTCTCTCATCTCTAAATTACGAGCTTCTGACATAGCTTTAAAATCTTTTTTCTGTTCTGCCATTTTTTCTTCCAGCTTATCCTCCAGTTTATCCAACCTGTCATTAACTGAGGATAATGTAACATTCACTGAAGATAATGCAACAGTTAATGCAGTCTGTAAATCTTTCATTGTAAACATTTCTGGAGGAGGCTGTATAGGCTCTTGAGATTCTAAAGTAGCAGATTGTAATTGTATAGTCATAGTTAAAAAAAAAGGAAAAAAGAAAAAAAAGAAAGATTTTTAAAGTTGCCAATTCCTCCCTTCTCAATTTCTTTTAAAATCCAATTTGCATTATAGTTTAGTAAATAATTCAAGTCTAAATAGTCTCTCAGGCATCACTTCAGAGAGAGAAGAGAAAATTCAGTTTCACTTTCCCGTAGATTCATCACTTTCACTTTCTTCACTTTCACTGAGTACAAAGAACAATCGCCATTTTGAAAGGATTATGTTGATTCAAAAGATTTTTATAAGTACAAAAGCAGAAACAAAGTAGCAAGATACTTGCGATACTCAAAGGACTCCTGTATTCACTCCGTCTGTATAAAATCCTTATTATTCTCTCTTAAAAGCAGAGGCGGTCGCGACGTCTATTTCTGTCAACCGACAGAAGCGTCTCTGGGCAGGAGCATTTCAAGTGCCTAGGGAGCACACCTTCTCTGCCCCTGAAAATTTTTTCAGGGACCTTAGAAGGGCTCAACCTTGCTCTTGAGGCTCTACACCTCTTCTTTGCCCGAAGAGGGGATTTTCCACCGCAACAAACAGCTGATGAGCGCTGTTGTTAGCGGCTTTACAAACCCAGAGAACGGAGCCTCACAGTAGAGACTCCAGCGACGCCGGCGGAGCCACTGGAAGTCCCCTCTTCTCTCATTTTCTTATTGTGCGTTTGCATTGTTTCTTTGATTTGGTCTAAATCTTCAGTAACAGCTTTGCTTTGTTCTTCCATCTTCTTCTCCAATTCTCTGCTTTGTTCCTTCATCCTCTTCTCTAGTTCTTTGCCTTGTCTCTCCATCTTCTTATCCATTTCCTCAATCTTTCTCTCCAGTTTTTCCATCCTTTTCTCAGAATTGTCATTTATTACTTCCAGCTTCCTCTCTATTTTTTCATACATTGCTGACATTGCATCTTTTAAATCTTTCACCATATGCATTTCAGGAGAGGCTTGAGTAGGCAGGGGGGGCCTGGGATTCTGTAGATATGGAGGAAGATGGGGGGCAGGAAAGTTGTTCGCTGGTATTTTAAGGAGCTGGGCTGGGGAGGGTGCTGCCACCTTTGAGGGCATTATTTTGGACTTCCTAGTGGCCATTCTAAATTCAGTCCACTGTTAGCAAAGCTTCTTTATGCAGATGAAAAATCCTTACACCTATATTGCCAAGATGTATCCTCTTTTGGTCTTCCTTAGGTATATTTTGTAAAGTTTCTAAGATATGCGTCTAGTCTGCCCTCTAGCATTCACTCTCGTATTGCAGTTTCACTTTCCACTTTCTCTTCCGGTCACTTTCTCTTTAAAGTAAAGGTGATCGCCATCTTGGATACATTTTGTTTATTGTGAAAGTAGTTGATCAGAAGTAAAATATAGAAAATACTTGCATTTTAAGCTCCTGTGTTTAGTCCGCCTGTCTCTGTGCCTCTTTAAAAAGTTTTTCCCGGGCGGAGGCTGGTCTCAGTGTCTGGGTCTGTCCATGGACAGGAGCAGCTCCGGGCTGGAGCTTTTGCGAGCATCCGGGGAGCCCTCTTTCTTACCCCCCGAAAGCTTTTTCAGGGGGTTTTCAGAGGATCTCAACCCCCACTCGCAGCTCTTCACCCCTTCTCCGACCGAGGAGGGGTTTTTTCTGCCGCGAAAAACAGCTGTTGTGCGCTGTTTTTGTGGCTTTACAAGCCCCGGAGCTCAGAGCCTCTGGATAAGGCTATATCAACGCTAAGGCAGCCACCGGAAGTGGTCGCTGTTTTATTATCTTATTGAATGTTATGGCATATTCTGATTCTGTTGTTTGATATCCCAAAGTGAAAGACAGACTAAATATGCTATTAACAAATTATGGGAGAAGTACATTCGCATAACGTTTGGAACCTGTAACTCAATCAAGCCTTACTTTGCTTCATCCTTAATAAGACTGAATCAATTTGATCTATGAAGCCTGCTCAGAATATTGCTAACCTAGAATAGGGTTTTATCTGCTTCTGCGCCATCCTGTCAAAAGTTGATCTACAGTGAACATATAATCAGCAGGATTTATTCGTCCCAGGTCAATTTGGCCCTACCCAGTGCAGGTAGATCTAAGAATAGTAGCTGTAATTGTTACAGTCATTTGATTAAACTCTAATACTTGTTGCATAATCGGCTATAGAGCGATGGGACTTGTTGCCGTGTTATTTCTGCTGCTATCACTTTAAAAAACAATGATGAAGCAGGTTTATTCGTACACATTTTGTATTTGTTCCTTAGGGCTCTACATCAGTATTCAAGATTGCTCAAATAAAGAGAGGTATGAGGACCCTTTGCCAGGTTTTTCTCCAAGAGCATTTGTGAATAATCAGTATCAGTTTTGTGCAGAGGCCAGGATTGAAATCAATTATTGAAGAGTCTTCTAAAGGAAAAACATAAAACATATTGAGCTCTGCTTCAAAAAGCCTTCTTATATATTCGGAGTTTTTCTTTTCCAGAACTGGAATTTTTTCTCTTTATTATTTTTTTTCTCTTTGAGTAGAGATTTCAGCTTTGGGAGCATCTGATCCAATTCTAACCTCTATACCATATAATTAATTATCTCCCATTAGGTCTGTCAACTGAACATGGTGATTATGTGTGCCTTAGTCTTAAATTCTTTCCCCCCCTTTTTATGTTGTATTTTTCAGAGCTAAAAGCAGAAGCTAAAGTTATAGAGCAAATGAGTAGCTCCGATAGTTCATCGGAATCAAAGAGTTCATCCGCTTCATCAAGTAGTGAAAACAGCTCTAGTGATTCAGAAGAAGAAGGATCAAAGCTGTCTCTTCCCTTGTCAATGCCACATCTACAGCCACAGCATCCCATGATGACAGTATCACAACAGGCCTTCCCAGATGTGGATATTGGATATCGCAGAAGTCAAGAGAGCAGCGGCCGTTTGATGAATACCCTGAGTAAGTAATGAAACAAAGCTTGCTAGGATAGACTTAGGTATGAGGAATCCACATGCCGTTAGTTACAACTTTCCAGGCACAGATTTAAGTTACACAACGGCAGTTTGGATTAGAAGGTGGGATAAAAGTTATATTGACCTTTCATTATGCCAAATGAAAGATTATGGTAAAAACAATTCAGCACAGATGATATCATCCAAGACTGATTTCAGGACTTGGGGATTTAAAACAATTTTGTCTAGAAGCATTCATAAATTTCAGAAATGATTTCTGCAGTATAGTTCATATTTCACTTATAGTAAAATGTTTAGCTTATCTCCAGGGCTGCTTTGCTAAGAACTGATTTGTGTATAGGACATGTGTACATGACATTTTTGCCTTTTGCCTTATAGCAAACAAATTACTCCTGTTTAATGGTCAATCCCAGCCTTTATCACAACTTAAAGCTAGCTAGATAGCTAGATAGCTAGCTAGCTAGAATAAATGAATATAGAATTATAGGGCAATTGCTTTTTTATACAATTCCCAAAACGGACCATTTTAGTTAAAATACAAGCAAGTTGGCATATCCTATGTAATTGGTAGACTCCTACTGTATTTTCCTGATCAAAAAATAGAGCAAAGGATTTTTTCTGCTTGATTCTTGGATATCATATATAATCAGGAACATTTGGAACATAAATTTTAGCTTAGCTGTCAAAGCCAGCCAAAAATAATGCAACCCAATCATTTGTTTAGCTTGGGCTAATCTGTATGTATCTACTGTATGTACTGTATCTTTATTCAGTTACACTATAGTCGGACTTCATTATTAACTCCAGTGTTCTCTAGGAATACAGATTATATAACAATTGATACTAATAAGAGTTATTAATTTTCCTGGCAATTTCTTTAATTTTACTGTCACCTTGAGTCTTCTTTAATAAGAAAAATTTGAAGGTTTGAACGTTGACAAAATTAAAATTTGGAAAGAAAACTGGCTTTCTTAAAACATTTCATTTTATCGACAAGGTCAATTCAGTTTACTGGAATCTATTTTCCTCAACAACCTGTGAGGTATATTGGGTTGAGAGAGAATGATTGGCCCAAGGTCATCCAACTGGCTTTCATAGCTAAGGCAGGACTAGAACTCATGGTTTCCCACATTCTAGGTTGTTACTTTAACCACTAACTAGATCACTGATGGCGAACCTTTTAGAGACCGAGTGCCCAAAAACTGGCCCCGCCCTGCTCCACCCCCTGCCCTGCCACTGCTCCACCCCCTACCCCGCCACCACTCCGCTCCCCCATCCCTCACACCGCCTGCTCGCAGGGCCACTCACCGCCTCCAGAGCCCGCCGCAGATTGCCCAGGCAGCCCAGCAGCACTATGGCTGTCACACCCTCTGCTCATGCCCTGCAGCATCAACTGTTCACGATGGGGTGTGAGGGCAGAGTCTTGTCTATGCTGCCTGGCTGCCATATCCTTGGCTGCTCTGCTCTGTGTGGGCCACGCTCAGGAGCGACTCTTCTTCAGCGGGGCTGCTGGAGAGGAAGGGATCACGGGGGAGGCGAGCTGGGGCAATGGCACGTGTGCCCACAGAGAGGGCTCCGAGTGCCGCCTCTGGCACCCATGCCATAGGTTCGTTACCACTGAAGTAGATCAAACTGATGCTCAGTGTGAACTTGATAAGGCAAAAAATATAATAAAGCTGTAGGCCTGCAAAAGATTTAAAAAAGTTAAATGAGCATATGTATGGTCATTTCCTGGTTCACCTGAAAAATTATTTTTAAAAGCTTTTAGTAATGGAATTGACAGTTGCATAGAAAACCCAATGAGAAACGGCAAAGTTTTGATTTAGGTAGGATTAGCACTATGTGTTCATTTTATATACCAAATAGAAACAGCCCAAAAGAACTGAATATGCTTAATGCTATGATGAATAACTGGGAAGAAAATTTTGGAGAGCATGAGAGAATGATTGAATGGATAGAAATTTGAACAAAATAATTGTATCATTGGGCATTCTGTTTGGGCTCTGTTAACACTATAAGGTTGATGAAGTAGAATTGCTCCTATTATAACTTATAATGCAATATTGCCTTTTGTGGCAACAGAATTCTTTGCCTTTTGTGGCAATAGCCAGCTTACTATTCTTAAACGTTCTTCATAAATATTATATAATTAAACATAATATGAGAAATTGGAAAGAAACGGTTAATTTTTAATAGTAATTACCCCACATTTCTATATTTAAATGCTTCTTTGATTTAAAATATAATTTATATTTGTCTCACTTCTAGGGCAAAGAAATTCATTAAATATGTCCTTAATATACAGTATATGTGGCAAATTTTAAGTAAAAAAACCAAGTTTCAAATTGCTTCTGGTTGAAGCATTCATAGCCAGTATACAGAACTGATGACCCCTCAGTCCTATTGATTATATGTCACAACTTATCATTGAAATATTTTTAGACAGAATTCTTTTTTCTGATTTGTATTGAAATAAATAGAATTACATGAGATTTCTTACCAATTGCGTGGAACATATTATTTTCAAATTATGCTTCTCATAATTTTTTACGCTGAAAATGGCAGTGTCTTTAAAGGATGTTTAAAATGTTACTATTTTAGAGTTTAAACATTAAAATCACATTGAATACAACTAATTCTGCTTCTGGTTACCTTGTTAGAAAAGAGTTGTACAATGCCATAAGGTGGAAATCTGAATCTGATCTAAATTTACAGAGTTGCATAAGACCTGTAAATACTCTGGAATATATATTATTTTCTGAACCTTCCCCCCCAAATATTACTATATATGTTCATAGACTTTCCCTTTTGGTTTGTAGTCTTGCTGATCATTAAGTACACCTTTATGTCTGGCCAGTTATCCTTTCTTTTTTAACTGACCTAAATATAAGAAGACAAACTCTAAATTGCTTTTCCCAATTAGTATTTTACTAATACTGCCATTCACCAAACACTATGACAAGAACAATTATTAATGCAATTGTCCGTTCTGTTGCCTTGGTACTGTAGTTCCATTCCTCATACTTTTTGTGAAGGCTAAATTGGAATCAGTTGTAACTAATTCTTTTCCCTCTCAAAAAGCTGGCCTTCATTTTATTAATTGCCAAGTTCAATAAGGCTGAGTAATATTGAAAGCTATTGAAAGCCTGGTGGATCTTATGTATCAGGATTAAAAGATACAGTGATTGGAAACCCTGTCCCTTTATTTGTAAAAAGAAAAGCAACATGTGGAATGAAAAGCATAGATTCAGATTATGGTGTTACTGTAGGTTTGATTGCTGACTCTTCTTTACTATGGTGTGACTTGCGATTTTGATTTTAGGAAATGATCTCCAGCTGAGTGATTCTGGAAGTGACAGCGATGATTGAAGATGCTTTGAAGTTTTGAAGATGCATTATTTTCTTTGCTGAAGATGAAAAGTCATTTATTTTGCACTAAGTAATAAAATTGGAACCATGTTATGAACTTTGATAATGAAGTTGACTTAATTTTTATGACATGAAGTTCAGCATTCCTTCTGCCATAACTTTATATGGCTGTTCTAAATGTCTGGATATTGGGTATTTTAGCCAAGCCAGAGTAGCTTCTACTACCTCTTACTTAAAAGTTGGAACAACTAACTATTCTGTGTGACTTAAATGTGGAGGAAATATTTGTTTATAATATACATATTTTAGATAAACCTTTTACTTGAGCGAACATGTTTATAAGTAAGAGAAAGCAAATAGTTGATATCTGTTACATTTTTATTCTTGGGAGCTAACTCTATGAAAGTACTTTCTAATCAACAGTCAATTCTGTGTAACAATTGAGCTGTAATGAACACAATCTGAAGTTCCAAATTCTTCTTTCTAGCCAGCAGTTTTTATTATATGGGTATTGCTAAATTTCTTGTCTTTGGTAATAGCTTTAGTATCTTGGCAACTAAAGATATATCATTATATAACATGTCCTCTTCAAATTCTGTTAAGATCAATTAATTGCTTTTGGTTGGCTGAGAAATAAAATATTTATCATTTCCTTAATAACTTCTGTGGATATTGGAACATTTGTGATTCCTTTGCCCTTTAAAACTGATGTAAAATACGGAAATAATCTCTGACCTAATAACTACAAAGAAATTACAAAGCATGCAGGCAAACACAATTCTATAATAAATGTATAATATTAATATTAATAGTAATATTTTACTACACTGAAGTGAAATATTTTCCTATGCATCCCAACAGTTTGTTTCACATATATAGCCATAAAAAATTCTAAGACAGGGGCCAGTAATTTACTACATGTATTATTAGGGTGAATTCTAATACTTTGTGGAATAGCATGTTTATGAATAAGCAAGAAAGCTGGTTCTCAGCACTAATATGGTCTTTTGTCAAGAAGATAATTGTCATTTTCAGAAACTTTTGTGCTAATTTAATTTTTTTGTGAGCTGAATAAGCGCGTTCTTAGGAGCAAAACAAGATGTGACAAGTGTGCTCAAGGTCTGGCTGCGGGAATATAAATATATTCTTAGATTCAAAATACTTTCTCAGTGCCAAGACACAGCATTTTGGGTGCTGCTTGGCACCACAAAAGAAAGAGAACTGGAAATTCTCAGTTCTGCCTCTTTTTCAGAAATAAAAGAGCTTCTGTAATGTCAGTCTGTTTAATTTTTATTTCCCCTCAGCTGCATAAGAGCTACTTTTTTCTTGTTAGGTGATCACTTCTGGGAAGGCGCATAGTTTGAGAAGACAGACAAACAATTGGCACCAGGTGTCATTTCACATGGGAATTCCCCAGGTGATTTGATCTTCTCTAGCAATGAGTCTTATTTCGTTCATGTACCACTGGCAGCCATGTGAGATCATAACCACACAAATGACTTTTTTTTTTTACCTTCTTTACAACTTTTATTTTTTTTTTCACCAAACACCATACACCAAGACAAACAATACATACATAGCAAAAAAAATTTTTCTCTTAACAAAGCCGTGCTATACATTCTACGTATTCTATTACCTCTTATTTACATATTATTTACATTTCAATCTTTATGTCTTTTTCTTTCTCTGTTCTAGCCAACTATAACAAATATTCCAGGTTCCGTAAAATTCTGTTGCTTCCTTATCTTTTAATTCTAATGTGAGTTTGTTCATTTCTGCGCATTCCAAAATTTTATAAATAATCATCTCCTCTGTGGGTATGTTTTCATTTTTCCAGTATTGGGCATATGCTATGCGGGCCGCCGTTAATATATATATAATGATGTGTTGGAGGTGTTTTCTAATCTTTGGATTTATTATACCCAATAGAAATATTTCTGGTTTAAAATCTATTTTTATCTCTGTTATCTCCTGTATCCACTCTCTTATTCGTTCCCAATACTTCTTTGCTTTAGGACATAGCCACCACATATGAAAAAATGTTCCCTCTCTAAATTTACATTTCCAACACTTTGGATCCATATTTTTATGCATTTTGGCCAATCTCGCTGGTGTTAAATGCCATCTATACATCATTTTGTATTGGTTCTCTTTATATGCAGTTGATAACGTCAATTTGCAATTTACATTCCATAATCTTTCCCATTCCTCTAAATTTATATTTCTTCCCACATTTCGCGCCCACGCTAACATAGATCCCTTCACTATTTCTTCCTTTAGCTCTATTTCTAATAAATATTTATAAATTTTTGATAATGCTTTACTTTCCTTACTTATTAAGATTTTATCAAGAAAATGTGGAGTTTGATTTATTCCATACTCTTTTCTATCGCTGTTATATCTAGATTTAATTTGTAGATAGAACCACCAATCTATGTGAATTTCTTGTTCCTCCAAGGGATAGGGAGAGGATGTTTCTACTTGGCAAGTCTAGCAATAATTGCTTTACAAATTATTAATTCCTTTATAGATATTAATATAAAAAGGAATATAATATGAAATATACTATAATATAATACAATATATATCTTTACTTTAGCAAATTATATGAGTCTTGAATATTGCTTTCTATCAGTCCATTCATGGAGTGCCCATGCACATATTTGTTCTCACTCAATGAAGATAGGGAACACCCTATTTCTCAGTCTTTAAATGGTACTGCCTTAGCTGGATATTGTTGTCCCATTCACCATCCTTTTACTGATAGAGAAGAAGGATTTTAATTGGTTAATAGTCCTATAACATGAAGCCAGGTACAGGGGGAGAGAATACAGGCCATATATGATGTACAGGCCTGATATCAACTGGGAGACAAACTCTGCACCAAGTAGAAGATCAAACAGGTTCCTGACAAACCTAGCAGACAACTTTGTCTCCCAAAAAGTAGAGAAGGGAACTAGGGGATTAGCCATTTTGGACCTATCATGAAATGATAGAAGGTGTTGAAGCCATAGGAACCTTGGGAAGAAGTGATCATGTAATATTGGAATTCAACATTATGGAAGCACAAGCAATAGAACACAGTCAAACCAGAGTCTTGGACTTCAAGAAAGCTAATTTCAATAAACTTAGAGAGGGTTTGGGAAGGATTCCATGGATGAGAATCCTCCAGGGGAAAACAAGAGGCTTTGGAAATTTTGAAAAGTGAGATAATAAAGGCCCAGTCTAGCATAATACCAACAAAGAGGAAAAATAACAGCTCTCAAAAGAAACCAGCATGGCTGCATAAAGAACTCTCTGATCAATTGAAAGATAAAAAGGGCTTGCGACCAAAGTCAAAAATAACAAAAAAAGCTTCTTTCAACATATAAAAAATTGATCTATTGGGTGAAAGTGGCAAGAAAGTGACAAGCAACAGGGAGAAAGCAGAACTATTTAACTCGTTTTTCGCATCTGTCTTTACACAAAGGGAAAAAGCAGACCAACCTATCAAAAATAGTGCCATAAAAAACAGTATAGAAACACAAGATAGGCAAGAAAATGGTAAGTGAGCACCTGTCCAGCCTAGATGAGTTCAAATCACCCGGACCAGATGGATTACACCCCAAGGTTCTCAAGGAACTGGCAGATGTGATCTCAGAACCACTGAACTATATCTTTCAAAGATCTGGGGAACTACCAGAGGACTAGAAAAGAGCTAATGTAGTTCCCATCTTCAAAAAAGGGGAAAAAAAGAACCCATGAAATTACAGACCTATCAGCCTGACCTCAATACCTGGGAAGATTCTGGAAAAGATAAACAATGAATCAGTGAACACCTAGAGGCAAACAAAATCATTACTAAAAGCCAACACAGTTTTGTCAAAAACAGATCATGCCAGACAAATCTTATTGCATTCTTTGACCAAGTGACAAAATTAGTGGACCAGAGGAATGCTGTGGATATAATTTACTTGGACTTCAGTAAGGCATTTGACAAAGTAGATAACAACCTACTACTTGATAAGATAGAAAAATGCGGGTTAGACAGCATCACCACCAGATGGATCCGTAGCTGGCTGACTGGCCATACTCAGCGTGTGGTCCTCAATGGAACCGCATCTACATGGAGGGAAGTGTGTAGTGGGGTGCTCCAGGGCTCTGTTCTGGGCCCAGTGCTTTTAAACATCTTCATCAACGATTTGGATGAGGGGATAGATGGGGAACTCATCAAAGTTGCGGATGACACCAAGCTGGCAGGAATAGCCAACACTCCAGAAGACAGCCTTAGGATACAGGAGGATCTGGACAGACTTCAACACTGGGTGCTATCTAACAAAATGAAATTTAATGGTGAAAAAAGTAAGGTTCTACATTTAGGCAAAAAAAACCCCAAACGTACAGGTATAATATAGGGGATACCTTGTTCAATAGTAGTAACTGTGAGAGGGATCTCGGAGTCCTAGTGGACAATCATTTAAATATGAGCCAGCAGTGTGCTGCAGCTGCCAAAAAAGCCAACACAGTGCTAGGTTGCATTAACAGAGGGATAGATTCAAGATCACGTGAAGTGTTAATGCCACTTTACAATGCCTTGGTAAGGCCACACTTGGAATACTGCATCCAGTTTTGGACACCACGATGTAAAAACGATGTTGAGACTCTAGAAAGGGTATAGAGAAGAGCAACAAAGATGATTAGGGGACTGGAGGCTAAAACATATAAGGAACGGTTCCTGGAATTGGGTATGTCTAGTTTAATGAAGAGAAGGATGAGGGGGGACATGATAGCAGTGTTCCAATATCTCAAGGGATGCCACAAAGAAGAGGGAGTCAAGCTATTTTCCAAAGCGCCTGAAGGCAGGACAAAAAGAATGTTTACCAAATCAGACGTTTACAAAGACTAATACCTAATGTTACATTTTATGTTCTATAATGATTGCTTCTTAATATGATCTTATGTTTAATGTTGTTTGCCATAATATTGAAAAAGCGGATTGAATTTCAACCTCAGGTTATTGAATTTCTACCTCAGGATCATTTGTTAGGGATCATAAAAGATTGCACTACTATTGAGATGAATCTAATTCTGGGATCACTCGAATGAACAAGATGTGATAGACTGGAAACGGTGGATAGACTATATATAAGAGAAACATCAATCAAATATAATGTAACAGGCGTATAGTTGAGGCTTGACGCGAGGAGGGAGGAATGTTTACCAAATCAAACATTTACAAAGACTAATACTTAGTATTTCAGGTTCTATGATGATTGCTTCTTAATATGATCCTATGTTTAATGTTGATTGTTTTAATAAAAATTTTTTTTATATATATATATAAAAAAGCAATGGGTGGAAACTAACCAAAGAGAGAAGCAACCTAGAACTAAGGAGAAACTTCCTGACAGAACAATAAACCAGTGGAACAACCTGCCTCCAGAAGCGGTGAATGCTCTAACACTGGAAGTCTTTAAGAAGAAACCGGACAGCCATTTGTCCGAAATGATATAGGGTTTCCTGCCTGAGCAGGGGGTTGGACTTCCAAGGACTCTTCCAACTTTATCATTATCATTATCATTATCATCATCATCATCATCATCATCATCATCATCATCATTATTATTATTATATCAGCATACCACATAACTCTGTCAATGCAGACTGAGACAACAGATGGAGACAATGTGATGTTGCATGATTGCATGAAATGAGAACCTTCCCATGCATCCTCCATGTACTGACTGCAGGCACGGCGGTTAAATTTTGCCAGTCCTGGAAGGAAATGTGAAGTAGATTCTGCAACAGAAAGGAAATAGCCCAGAGGCGTTTGTACCTGTTCCCTCTTAGTATTGTTTCTAAAAGACACTGTTAGACACATTTAAGCACACCAAGGTCGATGGATATGGAAGCAAACATGAAGTTACAATGAATACAGCAGTGGATGTCATGATTATAAGAGTTGGTTGAGGTCTCCTGTTGTAATCCATCTCTGAATCCAATTAACAATTAGGAGTGTCAAAACTGGGTGGATGATAAGGCATAGACTGCAGAAACAAAGACCCTTATGCATTAAGGAAAAGGAAAAGTCTCTTGTTAATTTCAGCCCTTTTTTGCTCTTTAATTTTTTTGCATTTAACAGGATTAACGTAGGTTAGTTGAAATACTCAGGGTTGCTTAACTATATCAAGTTGATAAAAAGGGAGCATGCCATCCTTATAATAAGCAAAATGCAGCTTTCTCTAGTATGAGGCATAGCCCAGATGTAATATTTTTATAGGAAAGTCAGTTGTTTACAGCCAAGAATGGCTCAGTCAAGTTCCTGAAAGCTACAAGATAATTGTTACCTATTAGAAAAACATTAACTTTTGCTTTGATGCCTGCTAATAATATGTTTAATACTTTGACTCCTGCCCTAGGCCAGCCCAAGGTAACTTTCTTGCTAGTAGATAATCTTGTTCCGTAATTCACTCTGTCATGTTTTTGAATAACAGAGTACTCACAGCATATGTTTGTTTTAAAAGAAGACAGAATTGGTTGTTTTAAATCAGGGGTATGAACTTTGGGTCTTCAGGCTCCCCAGTTATGACATGGCCAACGATTGCTAGGATTTTACTCCAGCAACATCTTTAGAGCAATTGAGCTAACAGGAAGTTTGCTTAGTTTTTAGCTGTTTGCATGCACCGCATGCTATACCCGCTGGGGGTTTGAGGGGTTTTTTTTACTGTTTTTCATTCTTTTATATTGGGGTTTTCATTGTTTTTAAGCTGTCCAGATTCACTGAGAGTGAATGGGCAGCGATATAAATCTTCTAAATAAATAAATTAAAAATCCAGTTCATGAATGCCTGTACACTGACAACACCAGCCAATTGTGTGTGGCTTTTAAATTAGAATTTGAGGCCTAAATGTGCTGTTAAAATTAGATTTTCCACAACTGGAATTTAATCACGCAGCAAGTACAGGTTGCATATATTGGGTTTTATTAAATCAAAATATAGGAAATGCTGGCTGCTGGAAGTTTGATGTACTTTGCCGTAAAAATATCCTCTTGCTGTAGTGCATCCAGAAAAATACAAACCTAGATTATTTCTACAGACTATAGCATTAGTTTATTTTAAAACAATGTATTCCTGTCTTCCTTTCTACCTTCCTGCCTTCTTTTCCAAAATGAATTTTTTTGTTTTTTGAATGTACTACATTGCATCAATGGCAAAAGGGTCTAAAAAAGGACAGTTCTGAACATTGATCAAGATTCTCAGTCATCCAGGTAAAGTTAATAAAATTAGTCCAGTTGCCACGGCTCAATCTACAATTCTAAATGTTTTGCTTGCCTGCAGCCTTATGAAATTGAACTAAAATGTAATTCATGATGTCCAGATCATAGACTGCTCATTCTCATTTCTAATCCTAAATTGGTTGACAAGGGATACTATCTGAAGTAGTAATTGCTTCTTCCTCTAAATATCTTGTAGAATGTTTTTAAATCCAGCCTCATTTTTTTTAAAAAAAACCCACACCTTAGAGAAGGAATAGCCTTGTTTCTAATGTCTAGATTTAGTCAGAGCATGGAAAAGAAGGTTTAGCTTGGTTGTTAACAGAAGAGAAATATAGTCTTTACTTACAACCATTTGTTTAGTTCTAAGTTACAATGGCACTGTTTTTCATACTTACAATGGTTGCAGCGGCCCCATGGTCATGTGATCAAAAATTCAGATGCTTGGCAGCTGGTTCCTATTATGACAGCTGCTAGATCCCCCCCGTCATGTGATCACTTTTTGTGATCACCTGAGCAGCAAAGTCAATGGGGGAGCAAGATTCAACTAACTTAAGAACTTCAGTGATTCACTTAACTGTGGCAAGAAAGGTCATAAAATGGGGCAAAACTGTCTTGCTTAGTGTTAACTCCTTCTAGTAATGGCGAATGATGAAGACACATCTTGTATAGAACAACTCTTTATTCTCAATTCAGCCATAACACCAACAACCAGCAGAGGCACGCAGGCCTCTTTTTATATGCCCAGATCCCCGGACACAATGGCAACAAAACAGGTGCTTTTCCCGCCTTGCGCATGCGCGCGAAGCCGGCGCCACTCAGTCTGGTCCCGGGCAGCTTTTGCAATACCTGGGACCCTTGCAACGTCCCGAGCCTGCATTTGCAGGCTCAGGACACAGCACTTAGCAACAAAAATGTTGGGCTCAACTGTGGCTGTAAGTTGAGGACTACTTATATCAACATTTTTTTTTCCCAGCCACAGATTTGAAAAGAAAAAAACAGTGAATTTGTATGATGATGAAGAAGGCAGAACTTTCATTCTATCAGCTTCCACCTGCTTTTTCTGAATATATTCTCATGGTTTCCTCCTTTGAAAATATGCTCAGCTTTTGGCTTTTACACTCTGCTGATTTCAGCAAGATTAAGCATTAAGTTAATCAGCATCCTGCCCACAGTGGCCAAAGTCTTGCATTGTTTTAATTAGTGTTGAAATTGAGATCTAGTCCCCCCTTTTTTTTTTACTCTCTGATGAGCTCAGCAATGCTTGAAAAGTTGCATTTTCCATGTAAAGCTGTGCCAATAAAGAGATATCAGCCCTACTGAAGATGTTTATTTTATATATCACTCCATGGCTATTATGAATAAGAAAAGAAAAATCACTAATAATGAAAGATAAAATGTAGTGGTGGGTTAAAGGTTCCAGCAGCTGAATCTTGAGAGCAATTCTCCTGAACGAAAGGGTAAAATGCTATATTGGAAAAAGGTTTTAGTGAGCACAGAAACCATATATGCTACATATTTAATTGGGGGGTGTTTATGAGTTAGAACCAACTGTTATAATCAGGAGGCAGAAATACCCAGGGGGGGGGGGAAATATAAAAGTAGATGTTCAAAAGCTAGAAACTGCTAACACTACCGGTAGTAGGTCTGACATTTCCAAGGAAAGCTCAAAAGCATACAAATCAAGTACAGTTCACCTTCACAAAGGAAGCTGGGACTAATAAAATCTTTTAGTTTATTAAGCTAACAGCTTACCCAAAGAAACAGATCAATTGCACTTATCCTCTTGTGAATGCTCCCTGCCTTTCATTTGCATACAATATATTTGATCCCCACATAGCAATATCAAGTTCAGTTGTCTTTCAGTTCCATTTCATGAAACTAACCACAACTGTGTGCTCTCTGTGTCTCCATACATACGCATGATTTCCATTTCCAATCTAGTCAAATTCAGACCAAATAGTTAAGCCTAAACCTTGTGCTCAATAAATATTACATTGTACAGCCCAACAATGTGCTTCTTCTGAAAAGCAGACTTGAATTGTTCCTAACAGAAGTGCTTGCTTGCTGCAAGATGTTGATGGGGATAGGAAGAGCTTTGTTTCCCTTTTGACAATGCTAATAGTTTTCCCCTCAGCTCATTGAAACTTGGTCCCCTATTATAAAGAAAGTATAAAGAAAGAAAGCAAGAATCCCCACTGTGATTGTCACAGCAGATTGTCAGATCTGAGTTGAAGCCGTTGGATGGTCTATTTCAGCTTCCCTTTGCCTTGTATAGGTTTCTCTTTTTATTATGTGGACTGTAGGATAATGGGCTTTCTCAAATTTTACCCTGCAGTTCTCATGCTTCATTGACATAATGAATGGGGGTGCCACTCATAAATGTAAATAATAGGCTCCAATAATATGATGTTCTATCTGTGTTCTCTCATTGTTTCTACCCCCTTAAAAAGAGAGAGAAGAAATGGAATAGTTGCACAATAATATTAACACAGGGAGCCAGCTGGGAACTGGGTAAAGGGGGTCCCTCTATTCCAGGGGTGTCAAACTCAATTTCATTGAGGGCTGCATCAGCACTGCGGTTGCCCTCGGGGGGCGGGGGCGGGTGTGTGTGGCCTACTGGGTGGGCATGGAGTGGGTGTGGCCTACTGGGTGGCATGGCCATTTCTACATTGTTTGCATCAAGGGGGCCTGTGGGGGCCTGGGCAGGAGTGGGACAGATCTGAGGGTCTCTGGCAGAAGGAGGTGGGACCTGGGCAAGTGCCAAGGCATGGTCCACTTGAGGAGCCTCACTGTTCCACTCAGGCCATGTGGCGGGGGGCTGGATGGTGGTGTGGGCAGCAGAGGTCAAATGCCCAGCCTGGCCCTTGAGCACCTGCGGCACCAAGCCCAGCCCCACTTTCCCAAGGGGGCGCCCAGCTGCACTTACCTACTCCTCAAGGTTGCTGCTGCTGTGCTTGCTCTCCTTAGCCAGGTTGCTCATGATGGGTACCAAGGCAAAGTCAGACGGAGGCCCATTCTGTTTCCATGGGAGGAGACCCGGCTTTGTATCCAAAGCTTCCTTAGCAATAGGATGGGAGACCCCAGGATAGGCCAGGAGGAGGGGGCAAGGGGATGGTAAAAGGGCAGCAGGACCGGACTAAGACAGGACTTCCCTCAGACCCTCCCTCTCCTTCTTTCCTTTCTTCCTTCCTAAGTACAGAGTGGTGGGAAAATATTTGAGATGAGGGAGGGAGAAAAACAGGCAAGGAACGCAGCCAGGGCCAGGGCCAAGGCAGCAGGGGTTGTTCCCTCACTGTTTCCAGGATGGCTTCGCGGGCCACATGAAACCACTTCGTGGGCCGCATCTGGCCCCCGGGCCTTGTGTCTGACATGTCTGCTCTATTCAAATAAGTTTTAATTGAGCACTTTTAGGCTGCTTTTTATAATAATTGGACTGGAGCATTGAAAGTGTTATCTCAGTAAACATAGGATGCCCTAAAAGGAGTCCGCTGGAAAAGATACATTTCTAGTCATAAAAACTGTGCTTTTGGACACCAGCTGTAGCTTGAAAGTACAAACTAAGTACAAACTGAGTTTCAGTTCTTAGTAGTCAAAAGCTTGGTAGTGCAATGAATATTAACAAGGAGTGGCAATTGACTTTTATGTGGTTACATATCCCAGAAGAAAAATCCTTCGTTAAGAAGAAATAATCACATCCAGCCTGCTAGTTTTATGCACAACTGGGAGGCTGTCCAACCAAGCTTGGATTAGACATTTAATCTAAGGGAAGCCTTCCTTTCAGCAGGCAAATTATGGGTCTTAAGAGAGTTCAGAGCTGACTCACTGGCATCTGCAGGGCAGGTCTGATGAATGCATTTGTGTGCCACCTTTTTGTTTGCTTTAATTTGAATGTCTGTTTCATGTTCCAACTTGTACTTGCTCCAGATTTGAAACTTCTTGTTTGGGATTTTGAAAATTTTTTAGCATCTTTCTTTTGTTCTCCTCTCAGTTGCATTATCTTTCTACTGCTCCTTCTTCCCCACAGAGGTCATCCCATGAATAATGTCACTTACTCTTGGAGGCTCCAGTTTCACTTTCCTTTGCCAAGCATCTTGTTCTACCAGTTCCCAGAATTTTCTAGAAGCAGTTGCACAACTACCCTCCTGGTAGCAAGCACTGTGTTTTACTCACTACCTCAGAAAAAGGCCTGGATCCTTCCTAAAAGTGTCTTAAGTCAGGCTGGGGAACAATGCCTTTTTTTTAAACTCCAGGGGTAAAGGCATGGAAGCCATGGTGACAAAATACTTTATATTATTATTATTATTATTATTATTATTATTATTATTATTATTATTATTATTATTATTATTATTATTATTATTATTATTATTATTATTACTAGTCACATAGTCAGATGTTTAGATTGAATTTGGCATTTTTGTCCACCTATCGAGCCCTTCTCAAAAATCTGGGATAGGCATATCTTGTGGTTTAATAATATTAAAGGTATTGTTGCAGGATGTAAGCTATTCCAAAGGAAAGCTGACTTTTGCACTTGACTGATGGTGATTTAGTCAATGCTGATGGCGTTCAAATGGTGCACCAGATAGTTTGGGATTTAACCAAGGGCCTTCACTATTGGCACTATCTTTGCTTTCTTTTGCTGCAGTCATTTTACTTCAATTTGCAGATCTTTGTATTTTGTGATTTTTCTTCAGTTGTTCCTCTTCCATTTGTCTATCTCCAGGTGCTGCCACATCCAAACTTTGTTGTCTTTCTTATCGACAATTATTAAGCCTAGGACAGGGATGCCAAACTGCTGGCCTGCAGGCTGGATGCGTCATGGCGAAACCATGCCCACCCCATTGCCAGCAATGGAAAAAAAGTCGTGATATGTCATGACACGTCATGTGACATTGCAAGTTTGACACTTCTGGTCTAGGGCATTATGTGACAGGTGTCTATCTTTTTGAATTCTAAAGTCCCAGACCACTTTAGCTTCTTCATTTTCCACTACTTTGTCTATTTTATTGATCCACCAGTTCTAACTTGTAAGCAAATAGTATTGCTTACAGATATTCCAATATCTTTGTTATCCAGTTGTTTGTAATCAGTCTGTGTGATCCTCTTGCAGCAACAGATTAGATGGTCTACCATTTCTTCAGTTCCTTTGCAAATATGGCATTTGTTGTCTGCTGCTATCTTCTCAATTCTGGCTTGGTATGCATTTGTTCTTAAGGTTTGGTCTTATGTAGCCCCTCCAATACAGATCTCCATACTTACAGAAAAACTGATCCAAAGATTTATTTATTTATGTTATAGGAACACTTCTTTTTCTTTTTTCTTTTTTAAAAAAAGCTGCATATCACAATCTATTTTTGTTCTTCATCCAGAATGCATGAGTTTGAAAATACTTTCATTATGGAGAATTGGATCTGAACTTAATTTATCTCATTGTGAACTTGGTGGGACTGAGTTCAGAGACAATGTGTCTCTCTGATTCCAATCAAGCTTTTTCTGAGCAAGTTGCAGCGTGAATTTAATCCACGTCCAGCTGTGTCCTTCTTTCAGGGCAACAGACAACTGACTAAGCAACAGTCAAATGGATTTGTGATGGGAGGGATTGAGGAGAAGAAGTGAGAGTCTGCAAATAAAGCTATTTGTACACAGCCTAGTGGAACTGAAGTACAACTCATAAAACTGCTGGCACATTTGCATACTTTTTTCTTAAAAGACCTCTGTTACAGTTAGACTGACCCATCCAGATAATCATCTCCAACTGGGTTTTAGCCTTCCTTTTATAGTTGCACAATTACAGGATTTGATGGAACGTGAAAAGATCATTCAGCTCCACTTTCAATCTCTATAATGGTATGCATGCCAGATGAAAGAAGTTAGTTTGGTGTTTTGCAGTTACCAAAAACAAAACAAAACACAACATATTCAAAGTATCACAGACCATCCATCTTTAGGTTTCAATCTGCAATAGTGTTAAAACAAACATTGAAACTATCTTTGTATTTGTTGCATTTGAACACTTGGTAGGATAGGAAGATGAGGTGGAATTTAAATACAATCAATTTTATTGCAGTTCCTTGTCACCTAGTGTCTCCTTCCAACTGAGTTCAGTTCTTGATCTCCATGTAGTTTTCTTAGAGGTAAGAAAACAGAATTAGTTCATTTTTTCCTTCTGGGATCTTATTTTTTACTTCCAGTTTAGTCTAGAGCTGGAGATTTCTGCTGGTCTTCTATCCAAATGTTAAGCAGGTTTAAACTTACTTTAGCTTACTTGAGATCAGCTAAGGTCAACTGATATGCTATTTTACAGGAATGTATTATCTAGCAAATATAATGCTAAGATTTTTGGTTGCATTAATTTTGTACATTGCCCAGTAGTACTGGTAATTCAGATACCATCTCCAAACTGGTAATGTTGATAGGCAATAGCAAGAACAGTCAGGGCTACCATTGGCTGAATACTTTATTCTTTATCTTTTAACAACCTGAATCATACAGAATATATTACTCTTTTGGGGTCTGATTTTATTCACCAGCTATCTTAGATTACAGCTTCTAGCATGTCCTTGGTCCACGTGATGGATGCGATGAGAACCTTGTCTAACCATTTGGAGGGCATCATCTTGAGGAAGACCCAAGGCCTCATATATTTGTAGTTTGCCTTATTAGCCAGACTACACAATGTTTATTCTCCCCATGTGTGACCATACATAGTCCTGATATTTTTTGGTGTCTCCAACCAACTCCATCTTCTTTACCTTGTCTGGATCAGCTAGGTGTTATTATTTATCTAGACTTTTATAGAGCAAAATTCTTTTAAAATCTATTTCATCACGTCACTTACAATTGGCTGTAGGTAACCCAGTTTAACATTATATTATAAACTGTAACCTTTCTAGATTTACTGGGGGCATTGTAAGCAAATAGGTAAATTTGTCATCTTTGACAACAATCTTTAATTGATTATTTTTGGTCAAAAGATTTTGCAGAAATTGGGAAATTAACAAAAAAAATCCTCAAAATAACTCCTCCTGTTGGTATGCTATTTTTCTTCTGGCTTCTAAATTGATGCACATTCTTGTTGTTACTTATTTATAGCATTTCCGTGCTGTTTCTCATTAAAGGAAATTCTGAAGCAATTTATTTTTCCATTGTTTTCAAATAAGTACAGCTTTGTTTGGATCAGTGGTATTTTAAAATGTGGAAAATTACTTTGGCTGAAAAATGAATGCAGCAGCAAATGCTTTGAAGGATGATCATCATTAGCCATAGGAATAAAATTATTCCTAATAAACCACCTTCTTCTATACCAGTGGTGGCGAACCTATGGCATGGGTGCCAGAGGCGGCACTCAGAGCCCTCTCTGTGGGCACACGTGCCATTGCCCCACTCCTAGGCCTTCAGCTGGGTTTTATAAAACCTTTTCACTTTAGGCCTCCACCGCCATGTGCAAAAAAAAAAAAAGTTCAATTAATCAATTTCAGCTTCTTGCAGGAAAAAAAAGATCTTGCAAAGTTGGAATTGATTGATTGAACTTTTTAGTCCCACCCAGTCTGCTGTTACCACTGCAGCGACGCCCACCCCCACACCCAGCCGGCACTCAACAATGCATAAGTGGGTTTGGGGTTGCAGTTTGGGCACTCAGTCTCTAAAAGGTTCGCCATCACTGTTCTATACAAATAATGTCCTGGGTAAAAATATTAAATGTGCATGTTTAAGATATTTATATTTTTCCTTAACATCACATACTGTATGTCTTCTTGTGCATTATATATTATGCATATGTACATATGCATATATTATACATATATATTGTGCATAATTTTGAGGACAGCCCTGCTTATTGTTCTTTATTTTCCTTTTAAAAACTCATACTGATAGAAGCGAATATTTATAGTTCAGGGTTGAACTGTGAAGTCCTTGGTGCTCTGCACTGTTCTATTTTTGCCTTGATGTATTTTCATTATGTTTTTTTTTACAGACTTTGCAAACTGACAAATTCCCAATTGCATCACACTCATATCAGAAGCACTGCATTGAAAGAATTAGCTGGTGACATCACTGCTGCCTGGAGGACACCCAGTAGGGGGCTCCTTTCAAAGCCCTGGCAGGAGCTGGAGCAAAGGACGGGAACTCAACCCCACTCCATGGCAGCACACGGGTCTTGAACATGGGTTTGCTAACCTCCAACCTAGCTCTTAACCATGCAAGTTACCATGCTCCTATGAATTTATAATGAATGAATGGCAAATCCAACACAGAAGCATATCCATAGTACAATTTTAGTTCCAGAATTTTATTTCTGCAATTGATAATCAATATCACTTTTTCCAAAATGATGGATTATATAGATCCTCTTGGGTTAAAATTCATTACAGTCCCCCCACCATAGGAGAAGAACACGCTGACCCTGAGCAAGGGGTCAAATGATCGTAAGTCATGAGTCACTTCTGCACTCATAAGAGATCTAAGTCCAGCCTACCTTGAATACCTTTCTTATCTCCTGCTCATTTCCCTTGATCATTAGTTAATCAGATTCTTGTAGAGAGCTTAAGCGTGCAATACATCTTTATACTCATTTGAACTGCCTGAATCTCCTGATTTTCCAGCACTTGACACACATACACACACAAACATGCACACAAACGCATTACAAATAATCATTGCCCCTGTTTACATTTGAGTCATTGAATTGTATGGTGATTTATTGCATTGAGTCCAAAACTGAACAGGGATTAAAAAAACAATTCTCTCAAGTGCATCAATAAAACTGATATTTAACTGCAGTCTTGTTGAAATGTGTTTGTTATATTTACATCCTGTCTTTTTTCCCAAGCAACTGTTAATTTTCCATGAAACTACATGAAGCAGGCTTTCCCCAGCTGACACCCTTGCAGAACTCCTAGCTACCATGAGAATACTTCCTGTGCATCATGGCTGGGTGGAGAGGTTAGAAAAAGACTAATACAAACAATTGACTTGGATATGAATATGTGTGTGTTGTTTGAAAGCAGTCTCAGTCAATACCATCTTAGGGCAAAAGCTGTACACATATTGTTGTTGTTGCCCTGTCTGTGGTTTTCAAATGAGCTTGCAATGAATGCCTTGTTTTTCCTTTTTCCCTGGTTGGACTCACTGTCTCCTAGGCAAGGAATACAGGATTGTATGTTTGTTTGCCTGATAATGGGGCACTAAATGCTCTCTTAGGCTGCTGCCCCATCAACAACAGAGGTGGAAATTTCCTAAATGCCCTTCATGCTTGAGCTTGCCTAGTGCAATGTGCTGCACACCCTAGAATATATCCAGGTGGCTTACATCTAGATTGCAGTTCTGTAACTTGCTTCTCGTGGCCCTGCTTTTAAAGATGGTTTGGAAGCTTCTATTATCTTCAAAGCCCCAACTGCTTGAGGGAAGCAAAAGGATCCTCAGAGCATGTCAAATTTATTCTTTACCAACAACAACAGTGTTGATTGGCTTTCTTAACTCTCTTTAGGGTGCTGTGGTCACATTTAAAAATTAATCTCTACAGCTAAATTGATTGCTGGATACATGTCTTTTCATATACTTCTAGATGTGCAGTCACACACCCTGCACACCCTGCTTCCATCCTGCAAAAGCTGGTTCTCACACTGATAAGAAGCCTAGTAGACAAGTATCTCCCTCTTTATATTAAAAGGAAAAACCTTCCCAACCTAATTTGCTTACACATAGGTTTCTCATTTGAAAGTAGAGTGCTTTCTGGAATTCTGCTGCTGCTACTTGAACTGTCTTCCTAATAACTATTACTAACCAGAGCGTTCAGAAACCTATTTTTTAGGATTAGCTGTTTCCAGTCGAAGCTGCTACAAAAGAAATCTTGCAGACTCCCCTCTGGTGCTTTTGAACAAAACCCCTGGGAGGAAGAAGAAAATAACAAGGCTCCATTCCTCCTAGGATCTACCCTTACACATCACTGATTCTGATCAGTAGAAAAGCAATGGAGACATCTTGTAGCACTTGAACACGCATGAATTCTAGAATCAGTTGCAGAATGCCTGCTCATAGATTTGACATTAAATTCCTCAGCATTCTCAGAACAAGAGTATCTTTATAATGGTATTAGTAGCATGATGACAAGTTTTGCAAGATAGCAGAGAGATCTAAACACATGGGGCATATTGCAGCAATATGCAGAAACTTTATTTGTGCAACTCTGGAGACCTTTCTAATTTTATCACTGCATTCAGATATAGAACTATTGGGGGAATATCAGGGATATCAGTTCCCCTCTGTTTGGAAGTGGGCAAAATGTAAAAACTATGAAAATAGACCATGCACTATGAACCATCTCCAAATTGAAATAAGACCGAGGAGTTTCAGTTTTGCACGAAACAGCCATTATTGGCACATTGACAGTGGCTACTACATTGATAGAACAATAGGTTCCTAATCAAAAGAAAAGATTGTTCCATTCAATTCTCTGGTCAGAACCTAGTGCCAAATTTTGCATATTGCATTTTTTAGATGGTACAGGAAATGGGAACTGTTCAGAGAGTTCCAGAAACATCAGGTATATGGGGGAAAAAATCCTTTTGGAAAACTAAGGAGTCATTGGAAAGGCTTAGCCTATAGAAGACTATATAAAGGGGAAAATGACAAAAATTAGAGGAATCTTCTTGACCGCAAATATTTTTCAAGGGTAAGGACGAAACACTGTGTGTTGATGGCTTTCCTTCATTGGAAGTCCATGGGCAGAGTTTGGACAGCCACCTATGGAGTTTGCTCTAATTCAGAGCTAGTTTTACTAGGGAGAAAAAGCCCCCTTCCAACCATGATTCTCTGAGCAGGGTACATCCTACAGGGGAATAAGATCCCTCTGGACCAAGCAACTCTTCCTTCTCAACTGTCAGGCCTATGCAGTATTTTGCTTGTTTTCTGTTCCAGTTGTGCAAGCAAAATAGGAATGACACCATGAAAGTCACCTTGATGAGGGTGTGCTTTCTCGTTTCTGAAAATGAGATGTTTACAGCATTTTTATACCTGAAACAATCTCAGTTTAGAAAAGGCCATCTGGACAGGATGTCACATTTGTTCTGGGATTTAAGCAAAAACAAAACATAACCCCAAAACCAAACGTTATCCATGTGAGTATGTGTTTTTCTGCATTAGCCGAGCTGAACACATTGTCAAATGCTCTGGGCTTTTGTTTCTCCTGAGTGCTTGTTCTTTTCTTTGATTCCCTTGCTGGTGATGATGAAACACTGGGTCCTCCTGGGTAAGTAATTGAGCTCTCAGAGAATGAAACTTGTTAACATTTTAATAAGACTCTCCGTCTATTTATAGAGTGGTGAAGGTAAGCAGGAAGAGAAAAACAATGGTTAGACTGCATCAGAACCTTTCATCTTGACTGTAGTAGCTTCAGAATTCCTAGGCTTCTACAGTATCTGAAAAGCACCCCTTGAAAACAAAAAGATGTAAAGAATACACAGTCGGTATGCAAGAGTTCTCATTATCATTTATGCTCATGTTTTTTTGGGGGAGTAATTGAAATAAATGTATTTCACAACTTGCTGAATGTAATTTGTTCTTCAGTTGCTCCTGATCCAGTGATCTAGAGATTATGATGCAAGGTTTTGGCCTCTATTCTATCCCTGAACTTTAGCAAAAGGACCAAAGGCAGTCAGCTTGAATAAGAATAGTTCATAGAAGGTCAAGTTGTAAGTCTTCCCACATTAGACAAAAAGCTTCCAAAAAGGAAGCTTTTTTGGTCTCACCAGAGCAAAAAGTTATGATGCTGAACTTCTTATGTTCAGTCCACGAAGCACTGCCTTCACCATTTTAGCATACTCTGGAATTCCCAGTCAGTAAGGATCCAATAATCACTCCAGCTACACTAGGACAAAGTTCCCTGGAAGCAAACAATGGAGAAACTTATCCCTGGTCATGTTTGGAAGGATTTGAAGATTTGAACCATTATTATCAAGTTTTGTAAGCCTAGAATCTATTTTGGATGTCTATTACTTGAAATATGGGAACTGTTTTTTAAAAAAGAGAAGGCTGTGGTTATCAACATTTTCTTCACCACAGACCCCCTTTAAATACCTTTTTGTGGCCATGGATCATGGTCATGGACCCCCAAGACTTAACTCAAGATTTAAATCATAACATTTCTTCAAGCCTTCATGGACCCCCAAAGATTGAGAACCACTGAGCTAAGGGATTTAAATGTTTATGGAGGTTCCCAGTCATCAGGATCAGGATAAAGAGGACCAAAGAAGACCATTGGTTTGAAAGAGAGGTAAAAGGATCCATATATGTTAGAATTGAACAGCCTTCCTTCAACAGAGGTGGAGGAATAAGACACTATCTATCTCCAGTTTACCATGTAGCCCTTGCAGCAATTTCAAGAAGATTCCACAACCAATTTCACCCTGAATCAAGTGACTCTGAGGGCATAGATAAACCCCCAAGTGGCCTCAATAGCCCTCAGAAATAGTGCTAATGACCAGATGACTGCAAATAAATACAACCTTCCATTCCCCACCCCCCACCCCCCCATCAAATCAAGACCTATCCTTCCATCTCCCCACCATCCAGGCTCAACTGTCAGTACCTATCCTTCCATCCCCCCATCATAACTGATGAAGCTCTTTGGATAAGAAGCAAAATGTTTTCTTCTTCCTCCTTTTGAAAAAAAGCAACTTTGAGACAACTAAAGGATTTAAGTGACACAAAGATTCCAATTCCAATGTTAGGAAAAGGCATCCTAAAAGTGGGCACTATCTAAGAATTCTCCAGAGAGATTGTGGAGTCCCCTTAACTGATGTACTCAGATAACATCGGGTAGTCATCAACCTCAGGAATTTGGATTCAGGTGTTGAATCAGATGGCTGAAATGTTGCTCTCCAAATTTTTGACTGGATTGTATGAAGTCTTTCAAGTCTGACTCTCCTATGGTTTCTGTTGAGAAGTGCACAGGAGTGGAAAATTTAGTAAATCTTGAAGATGCCATCTAAAACATCTGAAAGTTGTGGAAGAGTTTGTGCTGGACTTCACTGCCCAGCATTTTGCCTTGCCTTGTGATGTGGCAGAAGCTGGAACTGACACTTAGCCAACCAAGCTGGTGGATGGAAGAAGTTTGTGTATCTAATGTTTTTCTTTTTTCATTCTTAAGGGGATATCCAGCCAGAGAGGTCAAGTTTTATGAAGAAGGCTATAGTCTGCTTGGATGATGATGTTATACAAATGATTATTGGCTTCGGGTTTTGCAGTGGTTGTAAAAATAGAGACAGTCTGTATATGGAAATTCTAGAGTTCCTGCAAAGTGGTAATTCAAGAATTAAATTAAAGCTCTCTTTAAATGACTGCTGCCAGTGTTGACTTTAGCAACCATGTTAGCTGCCACTTTTTGGCCCACTCCACACACTCAAAAAAGGGCTAGGTTGTATTAGAAGCTGTTGTGAGCTGAGATTTTCTGCTATAGCAATATGCACACAGAAAACTCACCAAAGGCTGGAAAACAGCATGGCCTAGTTGACTAATTACAAGTTCCCTAGACAGAGGTAGGCCACGTAACTAAGCCCATGTTTCTCATGATTTTTAAGAGAGGAAAACATCTGTATTCAATTTAGGGTAAAGAGAAAAAATCTGACTGAAAAGATTGTTCTTAAATATGTGTGTTTGTTATTATTCAAGCAATACATTGATTGGGATCACACATACTAATCTATGGTTTGATTCACTATGTTTTATTGAATAAAGCTAAAAGGCTGGCTTTGTACCACTTGATGAACATGGCTGGGTTAATCCAAAATATTAACTTAGAACAAAGCAAACCAAATTATGTTTTCTAAATCAAAAGAACATGTTGTTTCCTATGCTTAGACCATTACAATCTTATTCTTCTCTCAAACAGCCTTTATCTTATTCCCCCCCCCCCACTTATCTAACTTGAGAGAGAGAAAGGGGAAAATAAGAGAGATTTGGCTGAGCAACAAAAGGAAGGGTATTTTATTTGTGATGGCAGAATTGCCTTAGGGATATGTTCGAATGTTAGCTATGTAAAATCACAATGATTGCAGTGCAGTGTCTCAGTTCTACAGGCCCAAAGTATATCTTGTCATGCTCACTTTTCTCCTTTCACTCCTGGGTATTTCAACTCTCCATATAAAGCACAGCTTGTTTGTTGTCAAGTTGCAGTTATTAAGAAGTGAAATACAAGAGAGTGTATGGTGTTCTGATAGAAATGGACTCTGAAACTGTGCTAGTCAAGAACTGTATGGTAAAGTGGGAACAAGATTTTGGGCATTCTATCACGATGGAAACGTGGGAGGAAATCTGGGTGAGAAATGTAGTATTTACGAAAGCGCAACAGCTAAGGGAAAACTTCTACAAGATGTTCTATAGATGGCATCTAGATCCGAAAAAACTATCATACATCTATCCAGACACCCAACCTAAATGTTGGAGGTGTGGTAATGGGGAGGCTACATATTTTCATGTATGGTGGACATGTAGAAAAATTAAAGCCTTCTGGAGGAAGATATGGTGGATACTCCAAACCATTTTCAAAAAGCGTATTGAATTTCTACCTCAGGTTTTTTTGTTAGGGATCATAAAAGATTGCACTACCTCAGAGACAAACTTATTTCTGAACTTGATCACAGCAGCTAGATTGTTGGTGGGACAATACTGGAAGAAGCCAGAAATACCACCTATGGAAGAATGAACTTTGAAAGTAATAAATTTGGCGGAAATGGCGAAAATATCGGCATATTTGAAAGATCGCTCAAATGAACAATATTTGACAGACTGGAAACAGTGGATAGATTATATACAAGAGAAACATCAATCAAATAAAATGCATCTGGCGTATAGTTGAGGCTTGACGTGAGGAGTGAAGAATGTCTACCAAATTTGACGTATACAAAGACTAATACTTACTGTTGTTTTTTATGATGTAAGATGAATGCTTCTTAATATGATATTATGTATAATGTTGATTGCTCTAATAAAATTTTTTATATATATATAAAAAAAGAAGTGAAATACAAGCTAACCTCTGGGGAAGAAATGGTGAATTGAAGCGGAGCCGATAACTGGGCTGAAGTGCCAGTAGATGGATCAGTGCTTCAGGATTCCCCTCTGAACAAGGAGAGGACTTGGGATTGCCCACAAGTACTCCAGACAGTGGCTTTTCATGAGGTGGGGGGAGGGGGGAACTGCAAGACAGTGATCTTTGGTAGGTTTAGAGCTCTGGAAGATTAGGAAATGTCACCTTAGCCCAAATAGCAGTCAGTGTGTCAACACTCTGACAAACTAAACTGAAGCCATTTTCATTTTGTCTTTGTTGCCACATTTTAGTTTAGAGATATTAGATCAGTGGTTCTCAACCTGTGGGTCGCGACCCTTTTGGGGGTCGAACGACGCCTTCACTTGGGTCGCCTAAGACCATCGGAAAACACATATTTCCGATGGTCTTAGAACTGAGACACCGCTCCTCTATCTGGCTGCTGGCTCCTCTGCCTCCAGGGCGCCCTTCTCCTCCAACAGCGCCTGCTCCTGTTGCCACAGCGCCATCGCGTGCACCCCCGACACCGCCCCAGGCCAGCTCAGCTGCGTGGGCGGCTGGGCCGAGCAGAGCTGTCCCAGGGTGGTGTTGGGGGCGCGCGCGATGGCACTGCGGCAGCAGGAGCAGGCGCTGTTGGAGCAGAAGGGCACCCTGGAGGCGGAGGAGCCAGCGGAGGAGGGCGGCGGTGGCCGCTGCTGGCGCTGCCGCTGGGCTGTTCCGCCGCTGCTGCTGGCTGAGCTGAGCTGTGGCACTGAACCGGTCCCCACACTTCCTGGTTGCCCGGCTGCGCTCCGCCCCCGGCCACTCCCCGTGCCACACCAGAGCCTCCCCTGCACCGCCCGGCCAGCCTCCTTCACTGTCGGAGGCCGCCTCGGACCTCTGGCACCCAGCGTGCCCCTGGGGCTGGCGGGCAGGAACAGCTCCTTCCCAGCTCGCCAGGCTTCAGGCCTCGGAAGCAGCCAGGCGGCGGGGAAGAGGGCGAGGTGGCGGCGATGCTCGCATGTGTGTCAGAGGCCAGCCGGCTGGGCTGAGAGGGGAGAAGTGGCACCTTCTGAGCAGGAGCTAGCGCTCCGGCTGTGCCCCTCTCATGTGCGACGAGTTGGGGAAGGATCATGGTGGTGAAGGGCTGTGCAGCATGGAAAGGGGCTCCCGCAACCCCGCCGCTGTGATGACGCTCAGGAGGCTGGAGGGGCGGGCAGGTCCCCGGGTGGCAGCTGGGAAAGGGCAAGAGGTGCCAGGATGAGGATGCGGGGCTCCAGGTTGGCGGGCGCAAGAGGGTGGCTGGCAGTTCCGATGCACACGGATCCTCCACATGGCTTCCAAGGCCCCAGAGGTGCGCCGCTTAGCTCTCAGCCAGACTACCATCTCCAGCAACCGTAAAAAGCTCTCTCTCCTTCCTTCCTTCCTTCCTTCCTTCCTTCCTTCCTTCCTTCCTTCCTTCCTTCCTTCCTTCCTTCCTTCCTTCCTTCCTTCCTTCCCCTTCCCTCCCTCCCAACATTTTTGAGCAAGGAAGAGTAAGCTTCTCCAGTGAGCATTGCTATATTGTTTTTGTGATTAATCACTATGCTTTAATTATGTTCAATTTGTAGCAATGAAAATACACCCTGCATATCAGACATTTAATTTACAATTCATAACAGTAGCAAAATTACAGTTATGAAATAGCAACGAAAATAATTTTATGGTTGGGGGTCACCACAACATGAGGAACTGTATTAAAGGGTCGCGGCATTAGGAAGGTTGAGAACCACTGCTCTATCAGAACCATGACACAGTGCTTTTATGGACCCAGGGTTTGCACGCTTTCTTTTCTAATCATGTTTCAGAATTGCTTATTAACTGTTTAACTGAATCTTTAGACCATTGAGTTTTACAGAACTGGATGAGTTTCCTTCAACCAACGAAAACATTTTTAAATACAAATTCATGAACCTATCCTTTTTTTCCTGGAATAAACAGCAAAAGAAGTCTACTTACAAGACCCTCTGGAATAGCTAGGTTTTAATGGATTTTTAAAAAAGGTATAGGCTGGATGCTATTTTGATCTCAATAGGAATGCTATTCCAGAGAAGATGAAGACTGCAGCTGAAAAGGCCATCTCCACAGTCCCTGGAGATGACATTCCTAAATGGAAGGAATCTGGAGAAAAACAGCCTTCATGATCTTATTATATGGGCAGAAGCCTCTTGGGGAAGGTGATCTGGGAGTAATCCAGATCCTAAGCCACAAAGGACTATAGAGGTCATAACCAGCACCTTGAATTGTGCCCATTTAATGGCTCACTTTAATTTATTTTGCTTTCTGACGTCTGAGCAGTTGCTTATTCATAAGTGATGTCCTTTAATCAGTTGCAGGAAGTGAACAAACCACTTCTAGCTCATCTGTTTGATAGGGAAGATAAATATTTGCTTCTGATTTCTCCACGGATCTATGCAATGCGATCTACGTAATACGTATTCATAACATAACTGCATTAAATTACCATCAATTTCCCTGCTGTATAATTTAGACTGAGGTTTAAACAATAACAAAATGGTGCCATCTGCTGGGTATTGCAGCAGACTTTTAACTGTTTAATTGTTTCTGATATGTCTTTGATGAGTACAGATGCGCTGGAGCAACCCAGAATATTCAAAAAAAAAAAAAAAAAAGGCAACAGACTGCCTAACCAACATTTTCCAACAAAACTGATACCTACACAACTATATCAGAAAGTCTTTGATCACTGAACTCAATATGGTACAACCAACATAAGCTATGAAAAGGATTTATTGATTAACCAATTAAACAAATTTATAAAGCCACCCAACTCATGCATAAGTGATTCTCGGTAGCTTGCAACATTTAAAAATCCACCCACATATTGGAAACCCATAAAAAAAACAACCCATCTCATCCCTGGCAGCAACAATACAATCAAATAATCACTTGATCTGTTCTATACCCATTTATAGTCTCCAGGTCCACTGATGAAACCGCATTTTCGGGATCTTTTGGAAAAGCAACAGGGCTGGGACTAACTGTATCTTGGGGGAATGATGCTCCATAGAGAAGGGCACCACTGAGAAAGACCCTTTTTGTGGTCCTATCAGATGTACACCTCTAATTGATGGGACCATAACATACTATGTTAAGATAACATTAGCATATATCAACAATGTCTCAGAAACAACCAACAGGCTATTGCAACCAAATGGCATTATTATAGCACACAAACCTAATAAAGTCCTCCAAGACATATAGCAATGGACTTATATACTGCTTCATAGTGCTTTACAGCCCTGTCTAAGCAGTTTTCAGAGTTGGCATATTGCTCCCAATAATCTGGGTCCTCATTTTACCGCCCTCGGAAGGATGGAAGCTGAGTCAACCGTGAGCCCCATCAGAATTGAACTCCTGGCAGTGAGCAGTGAGTTAGCCTGCAATACTGCATACTAACCACCGCATCACCACTGCTCTCATATTTATAAATGGGTATAAATGTTTAATAAATATAAATCACATATTTATATATGCATTTATATTTATATGTGTATATTTATAAAAATATATATCTAGGTCTTTGGTTATTCGGGTTTTCTCCTGCATCAAATTGGAAGTGTTTTGGCGACGATTCGACAAAGTCCCATTCATCATCTTCAGGCGGGTGTTTTCGGCTTTGTGCTTCTAGGAGCAATGTGTGATCATAGCTGTTTCTTCCTTTTAACTGCCAGTGGGGGTATGAACTGATTGGGTGGGAGCTTGGCTGTTCAGTTCATACCCCCACTGGCAGTTAAAAGGAAGAAACAGCTACGATCACACATTGCTCCTAGAAGCACGAAGCCAAAAACACCAGCCTGAAGATGACGAATGTGACTTCGTCAAAACTTCCAATTTGACACGGGAGAAAACCCGAATAACCAAAGACCTACATACAAACACCCACGAAAACCTCAGAAAACAAATCTATATCTATATCTATATTTATACATATTTATAATTAACAAGGAGGAAACCACATCACACCAAAATTGGCAGGGCATACAATTGTACATAAACAGGGAGCAAACCTCACACTCACTTGCACTAATGATATTACCTAGTTGAGTAATGAAACTTTTATGTAGTGGGTTGATGCAATAAGAATGGAGCGACATGGAGTCATAGTGTAATCTTTATTGCCAGGAACAGGACTCCGAACAGCAGATAATGACCGGTACTTATACTCTTAATCCCCCAGGTGTTCACCCAATTACCTGCCTGGGATTTCCCGCCCCAATACAAATGTTTCCGCAGAATGGTTGGGCTAACTGTCAGGGTACCCTGAAGCTAGCCTTGGCTTGGTAGGAATGTTCGCTTAACTACTCCTCAATAGGTGGGGGTCAAATGGCTTTGCATAAGCACTTCACAATACAGTACATTACAGAAACATCTACAAATAACCAAGCTCAGAGAGCACCAAGAACTCCACAGTTCAACCCCTAGCTAAAGATATTGTCTTCTATTGTAATATGGGTTGTTTCTAATTGTAGTATCTTTCTCCCTTTAAAATATGTAAGTCACTATGCCATTTCTATTGTGACTCTCTCTTGTAAAGATTAAATTCAGATAAAGTGTGAAATGTTTTCACCATATTTATTAGTATAAACATGCACCATGCTAAATGTTACAGTTTCCTTTGGGGTGGACATTGTAGTGGTGTTCACCACAACAGTGCTATCAAAGGCTTGATCTTTGTACTTTTTAAATGTATTTCATTATCCATTTACATTGGTGGGTAGAGTAGTGGTTTGGATAGAAGAGAGTATTTTATTTCCAGATTTCCAGATTTCTATGGGGTCTTTGGTGCTCTCTGAGCTTGGTGGGGGTTTTTTTTGGAGGGGGGGACATTTCATTACCAAACTAGGTAACATTATCCATGCTAGAAGGGAGTGGAGGTTTACTCTCATTTTTTTATACTAGTGGCTTGTCCCATCAGTGTTGCTGGAAGTGATCTTGGTGGCTCCTTGATTAGGCTGTTGTTTACTGTTAGCTTGTTTGTCTGTGTTGGTGGTTCCTTATGGGTTTTCTTTACTTCTTAATTGTTGTTCTAGTATTAATCTTGGTGTTAATCTCTGCTCAGCTGGGGATTGCTAGTAAGGTAGTGTTTTGGTCTTTTTGTTTCCTTTTTGGCTTTTTGATTGTCTTTTTTGAATAGTAGGTAGAAGGGGGGTTATCTCTATGTGCCTGTTGATGGGAGAGTTGCCTGATTGCCAGGCTTCCAGGAATTCTCTAGCATTTTTGGACTTGCCTTTCTCTAGGATGCTCAGAGTTTCCCAGTCTCACAACACATGGGCAGGCTTAAACATAGTTTCAACTTTAGTCCATCGCAACCAGAGGAAGGCAGGTGGGGCAATTCTAGACTAGAAGATGCTGTAATATCATTACTAACTTGTGCTGCTAAATAACTCAATAGGGCAAATGACCCCAGTATTAGCAGAACATTCACTTTCCTGCTAAGAAGGCTTGAATTCGGAACCATTTTATCAATATAAATCAATTATTTATTCTGTGCAGGATGTGCTAATAAATGTGGCCTCAGGGAGGCTCACTAAGAAAAGAAATCCTGCAATGTAGGAAGAAACCAGGCAATTCTTACTAGGTCAGTGATAACCCTGCAAATGAAGTTACAGGCAAAGTTATCAGTTAAATAGACCATGCACTTGTCACTGTTGTACCTGCCAAGGACTATATTATTTCAGACAAATAATGCCAGCTGTTTCTTTTTCTTTGCAAACTGGTTGGACCTACAGAATAGTTGTAGAGCCAGAGTGTGCATTATTGTACCAAGAGGGTCATCATTGCTTGGGGGGGGGACACAGTTATGCATTGCTAATCCATAAAGATCCACATTGTATACTATATGTACGTGGCTGATATCATATAGCAGGAGAGAGAGAGAGAGAGAGAGAGAGAGAGAGAGAGAAAGAGAGAGAGAGAGAGAGAGAGAGAGAGAGAGAGAGAGAGAGAAGAACCCCAAATCATTTGGTTTTCCTGATGAATAAATGAATAAATGGTGAAAGAGGTAAGACTTGTTTGAGGCCTTTGGGAAAGAGGCAGACTTTGTGAATGCGTATTCATGTGGCTGCTGTTGTAGGGAACAATTTCCCACACCAGTTTTGGAGAACTGATACAGAAAAACACCATATGAGCTGAGACTATGCCCCTGTGGACAAGGGGCCATTGAAACTATAGCTCACATCCTGCTATAATGCATCTTCTATAAGGATTCACAGACTCAATTAATAACATCTTACCTATTAAAATATCTAGGAAATACTGACCTTTTTTATGTGCAACTGCTATTATCAGATCAGTATGAAGTAATTTCTCCAAATGTGGCCAAAATCTGCTATGCTGTATGTAAAATTAGGCAAACTTTAACTGCCTAGTGTTAATCCACCACCAATCACAATATATTCTTCTGTCTGTCTGTCTTTTATATTTATTTTTTACTACTATTATTATATTTTAATTATTTTATTTGCTGGTCTGTAACCATAATAAAGATTGGTCATAGGGAATAACTGGAGGAGTATCTGCTAGATCAGGGGTGTCAGACTCACAACGTCACGTGATGTGTCATGACATATCACAACTTTTTTTTCCATTGCCAGCAATGGGGTGGGTGCGGTTTCAGCATGACGCATCCGCCCTGCAGGTTGGCAGTTTGACACCCCTGTGCTAGATCCACAACCCTGAGTTCCTGAAGAATTAGAATCTAACAAAGAAATAAATAAACAACAACAGCAGGGTCAAACCAACTATTTACAGACTAGGTGAGGAACATTTATTGGTCTTCAGGCTAATAGTTTCCCACCCCTGCATACACAATTTTTTGAAAAATTGCCAAGAGATCGATATAACCATTAGTTAAATGAGATGGTCTTTCTTTAGGATTTGTTTTTAACTTGTTGCTATCCTGTGCTTAAATGCTTTACCCTGTTTTCTTTAAAATAGCTGACACCATGGTTGATATTCATCATTCCCAGGGTGGCTGTTAGCCAGGAAAGCACTAAAACATCCAATGTTTTGTTTTGAGTTTTTGATTTAGTCTCTTTCTGCTTTTCAGCTAAGGATCAGAGAAAGCAAGGGTGATCTATCATGTTTGGTGGGTGATGGGAAAGCATTCTGCATATTGATCACTCATCCTTTCAAGGAATTGCATTTCACTGTCATTACTCATCCAGAAAACAATATAGCCAAAGTGTCCTTGAAATGTTTCCTGATTTAATTCAAGCTGCTCTATGAGGTCTATCAGAAACACTGTAATCAAAATAAAAAGATAAATGCATGTTCATTATTTATCTCTTGGAGCAAGAGGCAGAAGAGATTGAAAGCCTGGATTGGTTTGATCCATCTGTTGCTACTACCTTGCTTGCAAAGTTGATTCTATGAGAGAGTCTTCAGATTAATGCTGGATTTTAGATATACAAGTTTTGGAAAAACAGCCAACTCTGAGATACATTATCAGGTGCTTAGAATGGCATCAGTATGAATGTGGCTGGCAGTGCTGACCTTTTGGAATTTGATTTAAACAGCTTATCAGCAGTGGATTTATTCCTTCCATGCTCACTGCTTTGTCGATTTCTCACACTTTAAACACTGACAAGATTTCTGCTTTAATAATTAATGCAGCTTATCGGTGAAAGTCATCGGATGGTATAAGGTTGATGGTGACTGACTACGGACAGAGATTCCGGAAGGCAGGCAAGTCTCTAAGTGTTTTGTATAAGTAAAAGGAAATAGTTCATGAAGCTGTGTGTGGCCAAAATATACCTACTGCTACTTACATGATCTGCTCCCGAAAGCTATTCTCACCCCACATAACGTATGCTGGCTTGTTTCACCTGGATTATTCTTGGAAAATACATGGGTAAGTGAGAAGCAGAAGAGTCTTTGCTCCAACTTCAGAGATCGTGCACAGGAGAAGAGCAAATGGGCACCCCTGTTTCACCCTTCCTTCATGATGGTGTCTCAATCTAGATTTTTTCTTTAAATATTTTTCTTTATTGCTTGATTGAATCTGAGTACTTCTAGAATCAGGATGAACTTGCCACATTTTGCAAGATAATAACATATTCTGAACTGGAGAGGGTCCTTAGCCTTTCTGAGTTTCTGGTTAAAACAATATTTGGGGCATCCAGGCTTTTCAAATTCCTTTTAAAATAATTTAGAGTTGGGATGTGATTTTACCTCTGAACAAGACAAATTCTAGAATGAGACTGATGTTAGACAGAGAGATTTATGGAAACAGTCACAGCCTATCAATAGACCATAGCTCTTGATGTGAGATGGACATCCTGTCAAATAGATGTAGTTCCCCAAGGAAACAATCTTTGTTGCTGATCCAGTCTCTTTTACTGTTTTTAATTTTATTAAGAGATTTAATTACAATAGTAAAAGATAATACAAACTAAAAAGGAAAGGAAAAAATAGAGTGCATAAAAGGTGCAATAATACAGAAAAGAAAGAAAAAATAAAAAGAGAAAAAAGAAGAAAAAGACACATAAAATGATTTCCCTCATCACAACAAGTATAAATAATTTCACGATCTGTTCACTTTTTCTTAATTAACAGATATAAAACTCTCCATCCCACAACTCAACTCTTAACTACAGTATATAGGCAAATCGAATAAGTAACTTCCTATCCAGACATCACAAATTGAAAAGAGCCCCAAAACAATAACATTAATTAATAAATGTAAAACGCATCATTCCATATCTCAGCTCTTAACTATAAACTAATTCACAAGGCATTAAAGTGGTCCCAGTATCCTATTATAAACAAGAGGCTAAATTTAACATGAATAAAGGGACAATATCCCATTTAAAGAGGGCAAGCTCACAAACATCCCTTACTTTAAAGAAAAAGTCAATTAGATACTAAGCCAATTTAGATGCTGTCAGATTAGGATACATAAAGTGAATGTAGGGGGAAAGGCTTAAGCACTACATTACCTGTTGGCAAATCCAATACACAACATTTTTCTAATCCAGATGTCACTAAGATGTAATCCGTAAAGACCTACCCAAAATATCATGTCCCATTTTAACCTTGATGGAATAAACCAAGGGTCTTCAAACTTGGCCCTTTTATAATTTGTGAATTTCAACTCCCAGAATTCCTCAGCCAGCATGCCTGGCTGAGGAATTCTGGGAGTTGAAGTCCACAAGCCATAAAAGGGCCAAGTTTGAAGACTCCTGGAATAAACCAATTATGTGTTCCCTCCTTTTGTGTAAACCAATCTTGCTCTTTAATCCATCCAGTGGACTGTAGATCCTTGTCTGAAATTTCTTTAAAATTTTAAAAAGCATCTTTTGTAAGTCCTGCAAGAAGAAATTATTCCAATTGCTCTTTGGGAGTGGCATCCTTACTTTCTTTTTAATTTTTAAAGTCTCATCTAATTTTTTTTGTATGTTTAATGCAAAAAAATCTTGTTCACTTTCTCAGATTTTTTGCAAATCCTTTTTTTATAACAGTTTCATTTGAGAACACACTATTGCTAAGAACAGACAACACAGATGACATTAATAATTCAAAGTCCCGCTATTCCTTAAAACTGTCTCTGAACACCATGATAAATTGCTTAACTTATTATGCTTCCAATATTCAAAATATTTTTTCTTTCCCACAAAACATTTATTATTTAGAATTAATTTCAAAGTTATTAACCTATTAGCTAAAATCAAATATTCCAATGTTTTTGGAGTCCTTAATCCATTTAAACTTTCTATAGCTAAAACCTTGTCTTGCTTTTTGCTGTTTATTTTAAATTCCTAAAGCTATTTATTTTATTTATTTTAAATTCCTCTACTTACGTGGAGCTGTCTTCAATCTGCTCTTCTTCTCTGGAAGAATCATTACTGTTTTTAGAGCCACTTCAAAGATGCTTTCCATGTTGCCACTTTTGCATAAAACCCGTATGCACGATGACTCAGAATCAAAGCTTCTTTCCAAATAAAAGATCAAGGCGTCAAGGCAAGGCTGCATTCAGAAGATACCTCCTGTGTTGCTGACTATTAAGCCCCAAAGCATCAAATCCAAAAATGGAGGGTTTTTGGGTAAATCTAGTTCCCCAGTGTGGAGAAACATACTGAGGGAAGTGGGCCAAGTGCCAAGGGGAGTTGGCTGTTCCCTTACATCCCCCCATCTTTTTCTTAGCTGAATGTTGACTGAAATGCAGGATCACAGACCAGACTAAATTGTTTTTTAAATATAGTATTTATATACACACAGAGTTCTGCTCATGCATGCTAAATTTGAGCGTGAAGAGATTTTAGGACTGTGACTTAATACATCATGCTGAGTACTAGCTTCATGCACAAACCACGCCATTATGACTTCTTTTCAACACAACATGGCTGTCCAAATCTGGCTGCAATGTAGCAAAACATTCCCATGGGTATCTACCAGTGTTTCTCCATCAGGTTTTTCACAGAATTCTTTGTTAAAGAAGCAAAGTTGTCTTTCTGCCTTTTAGAACCCAGTCCCAGCACAGATCATTTCCCCCACTGTTAACTGATAGCATCTTCTAGAGACCTCCAACCATCAGTGTGCCAAAGTATAACATTAATGAGGAACAGGCTTTAGATCATGTCAACAGTGGCCAGAAGATACAGTGAAGATGCTCTAAGTCACTAGAAGAAAAATGGCCATAGACTAGTTGAAATGCCTCTCGGCTTTCACAAGATTAACAGCTGCTTTCAAGACAGGGAATATCCATCTCTCTGTCTTAAGGAGGATCTTTGCAGGAGAGAGGCTTGCTTTAGTATGTAGTCAAAGGAGAGATTCCCCATAATCCTTCCCTCTTCATATGGAAAAGCTAGTATTCTTTTGGAAACTGAGGCAGGAGAGAAACATGCTGGAAACTGTGTATTGAGGTGGGAAGGAATAACGAGAGAACTCAGGTTTTTCACCAAACTTCGATTAAAATTGGAATTTGAAAGTAGAAATGTTTTCCTAGTAATATTGGCACAGAGGTAACTTTTGTCCATGGATTGTCTAGTTTCTAACAGTAAAGAAAGAAGTTGGCTAAGAACAGTACCAAATTTATTTTCTTTTTTGAAAGGAGAAGCAATAACTACCAGTTTGCACATTATGGTGCTGGGGGAGGGTAGACTGAGAAGATTTCAGCAAAAGGAGATTTGAGACCTCCAAACTTTCATCTAATGGGTTCACCCATCTTGTTACAATGACTTCCTTGTTGCACGTGCACAACTAATTGATCCCTCACTCTTAGCTGGATGCTGAAGAGGACAGTATGCAGTATGCAGGTTTGACAACATTTGAAATTTTTTAAAAAATCAATTAATTGCAACCAAACATAATTTTTCTTTTCAGAAAATACCTCTGTGGCATATGTTTGTGAATAAAAAATGATTTTTAAGAAGAACCTTAAAAATAAAGTGAGGGCAAGTCGCAGAGTGTGGCAGGAACCAAAAGAGATATTTCATACCAATGTGTCTGCAAATTGGTATAACCAACCAGCAATTACTGTAGAGGATCTATTCTGATAGCTCAAATCAGTGAAATGTTTTGTTCTCAAGTGGCAAAGTGGGGAAAGTCATTATATAATCTTTGGGCCATGGCCCATTAATGGGCCATGAGCTATTTGCAACTGGGCTGCAGAAATGGAGGGTAAGCATGTGCGCACATCCCCATTTGCACAAGGAGCAGGTGAGTGTGTGCATGCGATCTCCATTTGCGGAGCTGGGCACATATGTGCTTGCCACCCGCTTGCACAGAACCACCCCCTCTTTCCCCCCTGGTGGTCAAGAGAGGTTGGGGAACTCTGATATAAGATAACTTTGAACTACTGCTGAAACCAATAACATCAATTTAGTAGTGGTTATGGCTTATGTACATTAAAAAGGGAAAGGCCATTTTTACTATATATAAAATATTTAAAAACCAGAGAAGGGAAGAAACTGGCATAGTAAAAGAAGTTGTCCTGGATCAGACAAAGTCCTACCTGTGTTGTGTGGTTGGTATTTTACAAGCTTGCTTTTCTTTCTGCAGATGTTTCATTACCAAAAGAGCTACCATCATCAAAGAACAAATACAGTCTGCAACTTGGCCTTGAACTGCTTATATTCTCCATGACTGCAAAGCCCTGTCTGTCATATACCATCACAGTCATCACCATCATCTTTTTAAACAAAACATTTCTTCTTTAAAAATCAACCTATTTTACACTTTTTAGAAATTTCATTCTGAGCCCTTGTAGAAATGCAGATGATGTATCATATTTATTTATTTTTATTTATTTATTCAAATTTCTATGCCGCCCTTCTCCTAGGACCCAGGGCGGCTTACAACAACAATACAATTACATGTGAGGAATTTAATAATAATAATCAATCACCCAATCCAAAAACACATTCAATTCAATCTAAAACACATACATACAACATGCAATCACAATCAAACACACAATCAATGATGGAGGCACATTCCTAGGCCTGGGGGCAGAGCACTGTTCATACGCCCCAAGCCTGTCGGCATAAATAGGTCTTCAATAATTTCTGGAAAGCTAGGAGGGAGGAAGCAGTGCGGACCTCTGTGGGAAGTTGGTTCCAGAGGGCTGGGGCAGCAACAGAGAAGGCCCTTGCCCTAGGACCCGTCAGATGACATTGCCTAATAGACGGGACTCGTAGGAGGCCAACCCTATATGCCCTAACCGGTCATGAGGCAGAAGACGGTCCCGCAAGTAACCTGGTCCATTGCCATAAAGGGCTTTATAGGTCATAACCAACACTTTGAATTGTGTTCGGAGACCAATTGGTAGCCAGTGCAGCTCACGGAGAGCTGGAGTGATATGAGCATGTCATAGTTATCATAGTTATCTTTGTGAGTGACCCTATAAAAGAAATATTAAAACCATGCCAGGTTTAAAACACAGTTGTTTATCAGGTAGTCAGTGAAAAGCCCACTCCTCAGATCTCCTTCTTCTGTACAGGGTGAAAGCAAGTAAAGTACCGTATTTCGCGCTCAATAGGGCGCACCTGCTGCTAAGGCGCACCTAATTTTAGAGGAGGAAAATAGGGAAAAAAATATTTTGAGCCAAAAAGTGGGCTAAGAGACATACAGGTAGTCCTCAACTTTTGACAACAATTGAGCCCAAAATTTATGTTGCTAATCAATTTCCTCAACCACATCAGACATAAAAAAATTATTAGCCACAATACTATAATGAACCATGCATTTGTTTAGGATGCATGTGGGCTTTAGCTGACGTTTTTCCACTGAACATGTATCAAAAACTGCTTTATTTCTGCTTTAAAAGAAGGGAACTTTTTTTGTTCTTGGAGCTTGCTTCTTCATTCCAACTGGGTGTAACCCAGGGGTTCTCAACCTTGGCAACTTTAAGACTTGTGGACTTCAACTTTTATCAGCTGAGTTAAATGCAATCTAAGCTGCAAAAAACCTAGTATTGCAATCTAGGAAGTAAATCCCATGAAACCTAATGACCAGGAAAGGGGCAGTGGCTTCTATCCAAGCGAAGCGCCTCAAACACGCACGCAGACTGGAGCCTATAGTAGCCCTGTCTTTTACAGGACAAGTCTGCTCCACACCGACTATCATCCTCTCCAACCGCCCTTTGGACGCGACCAAAGAAGAAAGCGCTTACCGTAGGTAGGGGGATTGCTGCTGCTGCTGCTGCTGCTGTCACTGCCGCCCCTCTTGTGTGGGCGGGGTTGAGGGGGTTATGCTAATGCCAATCGGGAAAAGGAGCTGAGGTGAGTCTGCGAGCTGCCGCTGAAGAGGCGATCGGAGGCTGAGCAGAGCGCCCCCCCGCCCCCCCACACTTCCAGAGCCATGGCTGAAGGGGGCGAAGGAGGGGAAGACGAGATACAGTTCCTACGAACTGTGAGTATCCGTGCGTGCATCGGTGTCGGGGTTTCTAGAGCAGCAACCCGGTTTGTTTCCCTCCAGGTCTGGTATTTTCTTACAGGGTGCGCCCCGCCGCCCTTCGCGTGACTCAAGCCGCCCTCGGAGACTCTTGGCAGCTCTTTGTCCTGCAAACTCGGCGGCCAGTTGCCTCGCCGCCGTTTCCCCGGAGGCCGGTTCCAAGGCTGTCGCTCCTGTGGCGCGAGGCACTTTCGCTTCCCCCTCCCACCGCAAGTCACCCTCGCTTGCCTGCCCAGCGCTGCCGCGTCGGTTCTTCCACAACCCCGGCGCCTTCCCCGTAGCAGCCCAGGGCCTTCGCTGGCTCTTCTTGGCTCGCCTTCCTTCCCTGGCCTGGCGCCCCCGCGGCTTCCTCAGTCCGGCTGCTTAGAATCAGCTCAGCTCCCGGGCATGGTTGTTTTGGGCTACAAGCCTTTCTTCCCGAATGCCTTCTTGCGTCACATCCCCTCTGCTCCAGTGTCTCCCCCCCCGCCTGCATCTTCACTCCATAGGGCGCGGCTGATTTTTCCTCCTACTTTGGGAGGGAAAAAACTGCGCCCTATGGAGCGAAAAATACGGGTAAGTGGCCAGAACAGAGGATAGACATAGGGAGGTAATTGCCTGGTATTTGTTGTCTTATAATAATATTTTGGGAATTTCTTTTTCCTCTGAAGAGCTTAGGACATTTCTTGTCCACATAACCATTCTGTGAAGTCAAAATGTCAAGTAGGTCAAGCTCAAGGAGAGAGAGGCAGTTGGAGGAAAGAGTTTTCTGACAAAGTAGAATTTCAGTCCTTGGCAATTGCTCTAAAAGGTGCAACACAATGGCTTTCTTTGGAATTTGTTGGAGGAAGTGAGTTTACACTACATGTATGCAGTGCATTCTTGAGTGCTTTGAAAATCACTGCAGGATTCCTCCTGAGGGAAACTGTTTAAGGATGATGATGATATCCATTCAGTTTTGTCCAATTTTTGGCGATTCTATGGGCCAGGTCTTTCTGCATCTTAGGATCTTGTACTGCTTCTTTTGAGTTTGTCCGTGCTCTGGCTAGTGTCAGCTTTGACAATGTCACAATGACAGACTCCCATTCTCAATCAATTTCTTTCTTAAGATTGGTAAAAAGAGTAGACAGGAGGATTCTAATGCATCTGGGTTATCAGAGAGGACTAATTGCTGCAGATTGTTGTATTCATTTATTTTCACAGTTGATTAACTGAACAATTGAAGAAGTGCTTACTGGCATCCTTATATTTTTGGTATGACACATATAGGCATCTTGGGAGGTGGGAATCTCATCTCTAAAATATCATTGAAAAGATGAGTACAAGAGGCTCAGTCAGTTAACTGGTATATTAAGGAGAGTTAGACTTAAGTCTTCCTTCAATCAGCCTTATAATACTAATAATAATAAAGTTGGAAGGGACCTTGTAGGTCATCGAGTCCAACCCCCTGCTCAGGCAGGAAACCCTATGCCATTTCAGACAAATGGCTGTCCAGTCTCTTCTTAAAAACTTCCAGTATTGGAGCATTCACTGCTTCTGGAGGCAGGTTGTTCCATTGGTTAATTGTTCTAACTGTCAGGAAGTTTCTCCTTAGTTCTAGGTTGCTTCTCTCCTTGCTTAGTTTCCATCCGTTGTTTCTTGTCCTGCCTTCAGGCGCTTTGGAGAATAGCTTGACTCCCTCTTCTTTGTGGCAGCCCCTGAGATATTGGAACACTGCTATCATGTCCCCCCTCATCCTTCTCTTCATTAAACTAGACATACCCAATTCCAGCAGCCTTTCCTTATATGCTTTAGTCTCCAGTCCCCTAATCATCTTTGTTGCTTTTCTCTGTACTCTTTGTAGAGTCTCAGCATCTTTTTTACATTGTGGTGACCAAAACTGGATGCAGTATTCCAAGTGTGGCCTTACCAAGGCATTGTAAAGTGGTATGATTCTATCTCTCTGTTAATGCAGCCCAGCACTATGTTGGCCTTTTTGGCAACTGCAGCACACTGCTAGCTCATATTTAAGTGATTGTCCACTAGGACTCCGAGATCCCTCTCACAGATACTACTATTGAGCAAGGTACCCCCTATACTATACCTGTACATTTGGTTTCTCTTGCCTGAATGTAGAACCTTACTTTTTTCACCATTGAATTTCAATTTGTTAGATAGCACCCAATGTTCAAGTCTGTCCAGATCCTCCTGTATCCTAAGCCTGTCTTCTGGAGTGTTGGCTATTCCTGCCAGCTTGGTGTTGTCCGCAACTTTGATGAGTTCCCCATCTATCCCCTCATCCAAATCGTTGATGAAGATGTTGAAGAGTCCTGGGCCTAGAACAGAGCCCTGGGGCACCCCACTATACATTTCCCTCCATGTAGATCAGCGGTTTTCAACCTATGGGTCGCGACCCCATTTGGGGTCGAACGACCATTTCGCGGGGGTCGCCAGACACCGCGGTCCGCCATTTTGTTTTTTGTTTTTTGGGTTTTTTTTGTTTTTTTGTCGCGCGCGCGCCACGCATGCGCAGTTCGGGCTGTCGCGTGCGTGCCGCACATGCACAGATCGGCCCGTTGCGGTCCACCATTTTGTTTTTGCTTTTTTTCCCCATCGTCGCGCGCACGCCACGCATGCGCGGTTCGGGCCGTCACGCGCGCCGTGCATGCACAGATCGGCCCGTCGCGGTCTGCCATTTTGTTTTTGCTTTTTTTTCATCGCGCGCGCGCTGTGCATGCGTGGATCAGCCCGGCGCGCGCTTGCACGCGCCGGGGTCACACCGTGCATGGGCGGGGCAAGTGGGGTCTCAACCTGAAAAAGGTTGAGAACCACTGATGTAGATGCAGTTCCATTGAGGACCACACGCTGAGTATGGCCGGTCACCATCCATCTGGTGGTGATGCTGTCTAACCCACATTTTTCTATCTTATTGAGTAGTAGGTTGTGATCTACTTTATCAAATGCCTTACTGAAGTCCAAGTAAATTATATCCACAGCATTCCTCTGATCCACTAATTTTGTCACTTGGTCAAAGAATGCAATAAGGTTTGTCTGGTATGATCTGTTTTTAATAAACCCATGTTGGCTTTTAGTAGTGATTTTGTTTGCCTCTAGGTGTTCGCTGATTCATTGTTTGATTATCTTTTCAAGAATCTTATCAGGTTTTGAGGTCAGGCTGATAGGTCTGTAATTTCCTGTATCCATTTTTTCCCCTTTTTTTGAAGATCGGAACTACATCAACTCTTTTCTAGTCCTCTGGTAGTTCCCCAGATCTTTGAAAGATATAGTTCAGTGGTTCTGAGAGCACATCTGCCAGTTCCTTGAGAAACTTGGGGTGTAATCTATCTGGTCCTGGTAATTTGAACTCGTCTAGGCTGGACAGGTGCTCACTTATCATTTTCTTGCCTATCTTAACTTGTGTTTCTATACTGTTTTTTATGGCACTATTTTTAATAGGTTGGTCTGTTTTTTCCCTTTGTGTAAAAACAGATGCAAAAAACAGATGCTTTCTCCCTATTGCTTGTCATCTTCTTGCCACTTTCACCCACTAATGGACCAATCATTTCCTTCATTTTTTCTTGTTTTTTACATGTTGAAAGAAGCTTTTTTTTGTTATTTTTGATTTTGGTCGCAAGCCTTAGTTCATTATGAGCTTTAGCTTTCCTCACTTCATCTTCGCAGGCTCGGGCTATTTGTTGATATTCTGATTTAGTTATGTGCCCCTCTTTCCACTTTCTATATGTGTCCTTTTTATCTTTCAATTTATCAGAGAGTTCTTTATGCAGCCATGCTGGTATCTTTTGAGAGCTGTTATTTTTCCTCTTTGTTGGTATTGTGCTAGACTGGGCTTCTATTATTTCGCTTTTCAGAATTTCCCAAGCTTCTTGAGTGGTTTTCCCCTGGAGGATTCTATCCATGGAATCCTTCCCAAGCCCTCTCTAAGTTTATTGAAATTAGTTCTCTTGAAGTCCAAGACTCTAGTTTGACTGTGTTCTATTGCTTGTGCTTCCATAATGTTGAATTCCAATATTGCATGATCACTTCCTCCCAAGGTTCCTATGGCTTCAACACCTTCTATCATTTCATCTCTGTTAGTGAGAATTAGGTCCAAAATGGCTAATCCCCTAGTTCCCTTCTCTACTTTTTGGGAGACAAAGTTGTCTGCTAGGTTTGTCAGGAATCTGTTTGATCTTCCACTTGGTGCAGAGTTTGTCTCTCAGTTGATGTCAGGGTAGTTAAAGTCCCCCATTACTATTGTGATGTGCTTCCTACATACCTTAGTTAGCTGACTAGCAAAAAGTTCATCTATTTCCTGTGTTTGGTTGGGTGGCCTATAGTATACACCTATGGCAATGTCCTCCCCCTCCCGTTTATATTGACCCAAATGCATTCAGGACAGTTTTCATCATCGTTGTGCTCTATTTCTGTAGAGATGTAGTTATTTCTTATATAGAGAGCAATTCCAGCCCCTCTTTTATTTGATCTGTTTCTTTTAAATAATTTAAATGCCTCTAGCTGTGTGTTCCATTTGTGGGTTTCATCCCACCATGCTTCTGTAATGGCAACAATATCATATCTGCCCTCATTAACCTGAATTTCTAGTTCACCTTGACTTCTGATGACTTCATAGACATGTCTGTGTTATTTCCCGGGCAGTAATATGAAAATGGCTTATTAGTGACAAATTACTGGATAGTTTCTCAACTTCCCAGTCTAGTCTATAGTCTGGGATTCCCTGTGAGGCTCCCATGCAAGAGCTAATCGGGTCTAACTTGCTTAGATTTTAGGTCCAGACAAGTTTAGCCAGGTAGTCCCACCTATTGTGATATCAATGCATTTAGAAAACAGAGTAACAGAGTTGGAAAGGATTTTGGAAGTCTTCTAGTTCAGAGGTCCCCATCCTTTTGGACACCAGGGACCAGTTCCATGGAGAGAGGTTTTTCCGCAGACCGGAGGGTGCATGGTTTTGTGTGCTGCCTGTATCTCGCGGACGGGGCTTTGCTTGTTTGTGCAGACCGGTTGCTGGCATGCTGCGGACTGGTGATGGTCCATGGACAGGGGTTGGGGACCTCTGTTCTAGTCCAGTCCTGACTGAAGCAGGAGATCCTGTACTGACTGACATCAGTGCATGTTCTGACTGAGAGCAATGCTTTAGAGCAGTGTTTCTCAAGTTTGGCAACTTTAAGATGTGTAGATATCAGGTCCCAGAATGCTGCATTGGGAATTCTAGGAGTTGAAATTTGCACATTTTAAAATTGGCAAGCTTAAGAAATACTGCTTTAAAGACTTAGACAAAGTTTATCCAATAATCTGCTTCCTTATTGTTTCTACAGGGAATCGTCTTGTGGAATATTCTTGAGGAAAAGCAAGTGCTTGCTCTTAAGCTCTAGCATATCTCCCCCAATGCAAGTATACACAAGCACACTCATACAGCCCCCCCTCCCATGCATATACATGTGTGTGTTTGTGTATGTGCATTGCAAAGTTTGAATTTATGAATTATCATTTCCTGACTGTGATGTAGAGTGCTATAGGAACATTTTAAACTGAAAGTTTACTTGATTGAAATCTGCAAGGTGTGGTAAAAAAGTTCAAGAAAATGGCCATGACAGAGCAGTCAGGGCTCCCTCTGTTTTTTTATGTGTGATGCAAATAAAATCTTTGATCACATGCTGTGGTTGTCATCTTGGTGTTTGTTTGTTTTTTAACCACAGATGCTCCTGGAAAGGATCCTGTATAATATGGTGGAAATATAATTTCAAGCACAGTGATGAAGGATTCTATTGACAGACATTGACTGAGAATAATGTTTGGCAGATTTTTTAAAAAGGGAAGAGCAGAAAGAGATACAGGGAGGTTCAAGATGATGAGATGCTCAAGCTCTGACTTCCATTCCTAGACAATACAATACAACCTCACTAATATTAACCAAAGCTGCTGTTTATTTCTACCATTAGATGCTCCACTTCAACCCTTCTGGGATGGAAGGTTTCCATATATTAATGGATTTCAATCCTAGGTAGCAGAAGATGTTTCTCTCCTAGGGCTCAAAGAAAAAATATCTGCTGCGAACTCTGTGTGGTGTCAGGAAGGGCATTAGCCAGTAAACGCTCAGCTCCATCCAGTTGCCACGACTCTACCCTGAATTAAGGAATTACAGGGACGTAAAAAAGGGATTTTTAAAAATGAATTTTCCCATATACCAGAGCCAGTTCAGTGTAGTGCTTAAGGCCCCAGGCTAGAAACCAGGAGACCATGAGTTCTAGTCCCTTCTTGGGCATTGTCTGCTTGCAAGGTTGTCCAGACAAGAAGCACATCCACAAATACCAGTTCTGATTTTATTGCAAGATTACATTAAGAGAGTCTTGCAAGCCTGAAAATGCATCTCTCTCCCCTTGCCTTTACAGTCCAAGAAATTACAAAGTTTCCCTTTGAGATGTTTGTCAACCCTTGTTCCTTCTGTGGCTCAGCTGCCACTTCTCTAACTGTTGTCTGTTATGACTGTTCATCCTACATCCTGATATCATTCCCACATATCACCACAGGCATGAAAACTAGCTGGATGATGGGCCAGTCCTCTTTCTCAGCCCTAGGAAACAGGCAATGACAAGACAATCCTGAAATATTGCTAAAAAAAAAAAAACTACAGGGATTTTTCCAGACAGACACCAGATTAGTGAAAGACAAGATGACTCTTCTTGAATTTAGGAAACAAATATACTGTATCTATTGATTCACTCACTTCTGAATGTTTTCAGTCTAGACAGATTTTCATTAACCTGATGCCCTTCATATGTAATAGATGACCTTGCTCCTGATGCTTAGCCATACCTGTCCCCCTGGACCATTATAAAATATTCCCTTGCCACTCAGAAAACCTCTGCAGGCAGATATTGCACAAATGAAATAGTGTTGGAGAAAGAAACTTCCTGCCTTGAAAAATAATGTCTTTGCCTTTCTCGGTCTTATTCATGTCTCTGCACTCATGGCACTGGTTGATTTTGCCACCTCAAAGTTACTAGCACCTGCCACTAGGGTGGTAAATGACTCTCAGCTTAAGCCAGTCTTTCTCAGCCTGGGATCCACTAGATCTATTGGATTATCCTTCCACCAGTTCCCCTCAGTACAGTAATTTTAAGAGTAGCAGTTTCAACATATATGAAGGTTGCCAGGTTGAAGAAGGCTGGCATTCATCATTTCCTAGCTAATCTTTTTTGAATGCACATGAAGCTAATTTCTGGAAGAGTGAATGCTAATGGAGAAAAACCTGGTTGACTTTGCTGATAACAAATATAGAGCTAAAGTGATTGCTGTCAGCTGAAGAACTGATGGATATGGAACCAGAAGGACAGTTCAATGCTTAGATGATATGTCTAAGACTATTACTGAGAGAGCCTTGATCCAAAAAGCTTTCAAAATCGATATTATATTATTACAATAAACCTCGTCTTCAGCTTGATTTCTTTACTTTTAATCAGAAGCCCACTATGTCATTGTTTGAACATTAGTTCAGCTGTCACATCTAAAGAAATCTGGCTGTAAAACAGATTGGCCTATGGATCAGCATCTTTGATGTGACCTAAGCACTTCCAAAGGCACCTTTGGAGTTGCTTACAGTAGCTCTTTTATATGCTTTATCTTCCAGTAAATTGCATTGCTTCATAAGGTACAGACTAGATTGGTCTAAATGGATGGTTGCGACTGATCAGGTCACAGCTGTCATGTCCAGTGCCAAACTAAAATTGGAGAATCAGGGGAAAAAATATGTGGTTGCTCATTTGCTCCGTTATTTCTTTGGGTATATTTGTAGAGTGAATATATTGCTATGTGGAGACAAACATTTCATCAAATCAGAGGCTCTGGAAATGACCTGTGATTTCTGGGTCTTATTTTAAGGTATCAAGATATGGGATAAGTAACTAACTCCATAGTGTCTAAAGGTTGCATTTATTTATTTATTTATTGAAAGGACAAGAGCTATAGTGAATGAAGCAATGATAAATAGTGGGATGGTCTATGTTAGGCATATAGTTGGGCCCATGTTTTTCTTTTTTTTCTCCATGGATTTTTTTTGGGGGGGAAGTCATTAGCCTTTGCTTAACTTCTTTTTAACATCTACATCATTTTAGGGCATACAATGACTTCTTGTATGATTCTGCCTCAAAATTTTATACTACATAGAGCAGGGGTCTTCAAACTTGGCCCTTTTATGACTTATGGACTTCAACTCTCAGAATTCCTCAGCCAAGAATGCTGACTGAGGAATCCTGGGAGTTGAAGTCCACAGTCATAAAAGGCCAAGTTTGAAGATCCCTGACCTAGAGTTATTCTGTGAAATGGGTGGCATCTAATTTCAACAAATAAATAATAAAATTAAAATTAAATAATAACAATGTTAGGAAACTATAGAGCTGATTTTCATCAACTATATTTGGAGTGGTTTCCAAAGGTACCAAAGAAAATGGTCTCAAAATCTGCTCATCTATGATGTCATTGATCATCAACAGACTGAGAAGTGAGAATTGGGTACAGTTTTGCTTTATTAAGAACTATGAGTTGGCCTTTTACCAGAAATCAAGTTGTCAATGAGAATAATTTCAATTTATTTTATGGGCAAGAGTTTGTGCAATACTTGTTTAGTCTTTGCTGTATGGAATCCATGTACCCCTTCTTAAGGCAGTATTTCAGGTTCATTTTTTCCTCCATAGTTCTTCTGCATCTTTGTGTGACAGAATGAATAATATATAGAAAATATGGCTCTACAAGCAGCATTTCAGCATTTGGATCCTCCTAACAGCATTATCTGAAAGTAACAAAGTTCTCTCTCTGTTCCCATCTTGCCTCACTTCCAAACTTTTAACAGGCATACAGTAATTTTATGTCCTTTATTTTTTTTAGTGTTCTTTCTTTTTTATATACGTAAAATTTATTGTTTTATCATAGAGAATAAAATACAAAACAGTAAAACAAACAAAATGAATCAAAACAAAAACATACATTCAACTCTAACAACAACAAAAAAGAAAAAAAAATAGTATACAAAAAAGGAGGAAAAAATGGTCAATTAAATTTAACATTTAACATGCAGGATCCATCCCGGCTGAATGCTGAAAGAAAAGAAAAGCAATAAATTCTTCTCCCCTTTTACACACACACACACACACACACACACACACACACACACACACACACACAAACACACACACACACATATGAAGAAAAAGCGGTCAACAGGTTGAGCTAAACATTACACTAATCTTCAAATCCCTCTCTTAACCATCTGTTATTACATTTAGCACACATAAACGGTTTCCAGTCTCTTATATAGCTGTCTAGTCCAGCGGTTCTCAACCTGTGGGTTGCGACCCCATTTGGGGTCAAACGACCATTTCACGGGGTCGCCAAACAACGCAGTCCGCCATTTCCCCCCCTTTTCCTTAGCTGTGCTACTCCCTCTTATTCTATTGGCTTTTGAAAGCCAATAGAATAGACTCTCTTGAATAGAGTCTAATTCTATTGGCTTTCAAAAGCCAATAGGAATTGTCCAGGCTGTCTCTGCCCTGCTGAGCCCGCCAAAAGTCCCAGTCTGCAAACGGTGCTGCAAGTTGTCTGCAGCGAAGCGAGCTGTCTAGCAAGTTTCCACCCCTCCCTGCTGAGTGGCATTTTATATACTTTAGAAATCAAGTGGTCATCTTCAGAACATAAATTAACATCCAATTCAGACTTAGTTCCTGTGAAAACAAAACTTTTTAAAATCAAGCTTAAATCTTTCAAAAATTCCATAATAATTAAACCACACAAGCAAATCCTTCTCTTACTAGTTGTTCTCTTGTCTTTACCTTAAATCCCTCTTATTCAAATATCAAAAAGTCTTGATATGTCATCCATTTTACATTCCGAAATCATCTCTCGCTCGTGCTTCATGAGGTGATAGCCAAAGTGGCACTTTATCAGCTAATCTTCTTTTATATTTCTACCATACATATGCAATTGATTGCCTAATAGCATGAATCTTAAAGCCGGGGTTAATTTTTACTTTGTCATACCACAGTTAGGCATGCCACCCAAATCTCAAATCAAAACCCTTAGATCTAACAGCCTTGAATTTTTTAAAGTTATCCAATCTTTTAACCATAGAACAAGCATCGTAATGTAATCTAAGATCCAGCAAACCCAGACATCCTTTTCAGTGTTCTTTCAATTAGAATGCCATTATAAAGCCACTCACAAATATTGCATAAAGTTGATTTCCTTTCCTGCAGTATAAGGTTACCTTTAAATTGTAAATTCCAGGTTTGGGAATGGAGGCTGATTAATTTCATGGGTCCTTGGTTTCTATCCTGCACAGTAAGGATTTATCTAATCTAACTACTGTAATGCTCTCTACATGGGGCTCCCCTTGAGGTGCATCCGGAAGCTCCAACTTGCCCAGAATGCGGCCGCGCGGGTAGTGATGGGAGCGTCGTGGCGCTCCCACATAACACCGCTCCTGCGTGAGTTGCACTGGTTGCCGGTGGTCTTTCGGGTGCGGTTCAAGGTGTTAGTGACCACTTTTAAAGCGCTCCATGGCATCGGACCCGGATACTTACAGGACCGTCTACTGCCAGCAAATACCTCCCGCCGTCCGGTATGCTCTCACAGAGAGGGCCTCCTCAGGGAGCCGTCGGCCAGAGAGTGCCGGCTGGCGACCCCCAGGGGGAGAGCCTTCTCTGTGGGAGCTCCCACGTTATGGAACGAGCTCCCCCCCGAACTCCGTATAATAACAGATTTACGCACCTTCCGTCGGGAACTAAAAACATTCCTTTTTCGACAGGCCGGCCTGGCATAGAAGCTTCGGTTCCAATAGGGTCAAAATGTTTTAGGGAGACTGAGTATTTTTTAAGATTTTAGCTTTGTATGTTTTGGGTTTTAAATGGGGATTTCGGCCAAATTATTTAATTTATTTTTAATTATTTTAAATTTTGTATATTTATATGTTTTTTAAATTTTAGGCTGTACACCGCCCCGAGTCCTTCGGGAGAGGGGCGGTATAGAAATTTGATTAATAAATAAATAAATAAATAAATAAATAATCATCCCACACAAAACAAGGCTTATTCTTAGTTTAAATGAACAAAAAGGAAGGAGCAAAGAAAATAATAGGTAATACAAGCTGTAATAATACAAGCTATAATATCTAATAGACATTAGATACAAGTTTAACCTTCTGCTCTAAAATAATTCCCATCTTTGGCACCTTTAATAGTCATCGATGGACTCTCTTCCTCTGTTGTCAGGTGTCTAGGTCTGTGTGAAGGGGACAGTATTAAAGTACACCTGGGATTCAGAAGGAGTTATCTTTGATTGCTACTCCATGGAAGGCCTGGATGGTCAAGAAAGACAGGTGCTGTCATAAATCTTTTCTAGCCAGGATGCTCATGCAGCCCCTATCCTCCTTTCAGCAGCACATACAGTTCCCTTTACCTGCATTAATTCTGCTCAATTCCACACCATAATCAGGCAGAAAACATAGAAGAAGCTAAAAAGAGTGTTATGGTTCTGAAAGAAGAAAGAACTTTGAGGCATTGTTTACCTTAAAGAATCTTTAATTTGCAACATAGCTTTGGCACATACATAGAGAAGCCAAAATCTGAATTCTCCTCCCCCACTCACAGTAACAAAGCATAACTCACTCCCTCATTTAACAGTCATTAATCACATTCTCCAATTAGTCTGAAGTGTGAACTTTCCCTCCCATTATCTCCTCTTATTACAACTAACCTTGAAGAATACTCTACTGAGATATTGTTATGGCTAACTAGTCCCCAAGCACATTCTTCCCCCCTCCCTTCCAGCACCATCTAATTTTAACTCTAAAAGTAATACACAGGTTAAATAGAAAATGTCTGCATCTTCATATATTGTCAAGCAAGAACATCCGATGTTAGCAGTATTGTCGAAGAGGCTTAAAAAAATTAAAAAGTGAAGAAAAGCCACACTCCTTCCAAATCCAGCAAACTAGAAAAAATCCTGGCTCTGCCATGTGCATGAATTTTATTTATTTACCTACTTATTTCAACATATGCCACTCCATTTTCAAAACATTAAAGATATTATACAATAGGGTTAATATTCATAGAAAAACAAGAATAACAATCAATAACTGAAAAGATTCTTGACTGAATTTATTCATCCAGATCAAAATGGATTTTTACCAAAAAGACAAATAAAAAATAACTAGAGGATTATTTTAGATACACTGGAATACTATGAAATGCATCCAGGAAAACAAATGGCTCTAATTTTCTTAGATGCTCAAAAAGCTTTTGAGAACATAAGTTGGCAATTTATGATACAAAATTAAACTGTGTGGACTTTGGAGAAACGTTTATAAAAACTATTAAGACAATATATGATAAACAAACAGCAAAAGTAATTGTCAGTGTGGACTATATGGAGAACTTTAATATAAAGAAAGGCACAAGACAAGGATATCCACTATCCCCATTCCTATTCATATTAACTTTGGAAGTTCTCAATAGGAATATCAGACAAGATCCGGAAATTAAAGGAATGGCGATAAAAGATGAAAGCTATAAATTACAAGCATTTGCAGATGATGGAAGCATTTGCTCATCCAAACTTAAATTTGAGAAAATTTTAACATATAAGGATATTCTGAATACCGATGGGAAATTAAAATCTAAACAAGAGCTAGAAGAGCAGGGCATTGACTTATCATGGTGGCCCCAACTGCAAATGCAATCGAGGTATGATAAAGATGTAAAGATATATGGTTTTTATAAAGACCAGACAATGTTTGATCAAGTGCTGTTAACTTCTGATGAAAAAATGATTAAAAAACTGAATAATTTTTATTGAATCTGAAAATGGAAGATAAACAAGTGAAAGAAACAATGACAATATGGGCAATTTTTTTTGATATAATATAGAAGTAGAGAAATGGCAAAACCTCTGGGAAAGAAACTATAAACTGACAATGGCTACTTCGTATAAAGAAAACTTATATAAAATGTTTTATAGATGGCATCTTCCACCTGTTAGATTAGCAAAAATGTGTAAAAATATGTCTAGTAAATGTTGGAAATGTAATCAAAATCCTGGTACATATTATCAGTTGTAGTGGACATAATAATAATAATAGTAATAATAGTAATAATAGTAGTAATAATAATAAAGTTGGAAGGGACCTTGGAGGTCATCTAGTCCAACCCCCTGCTCAGGCAGGAAACCCTATACCATTTCAGACAAATGGCTGTCCAGTCTCTTCTTAAAAACTTCCAGTGTTGGAGCATTCACCACTTCTGGAGGCAGGTTGTTCCAATGCTTAATTGTTCTAACTGACAGGAAGTTTCTGCTTAGTTCTAGGTTGCTTCTCTCCTTGATTAGTTTACATCCGTTGCTTCTTGTCCTGCCTTCAGGCGCCTTGGAAAATAGCTTGACTCCCTCTTCTTTGTGGCAGCCCCTGAGATATTGGAATACTGCTATCATGTCCCCCCTTGTTCTTCTCTTCCTTAAACTAGACATACCCAATTCCAGCAGGCTTTCCTTATATGCTTTAGCCTCCAGTCCCCTAATTGTTAAGGCAAAAAATTTTTGAACAAAAATATGTACTTGATTAGAAAAGATGTTAGGGAAACACGTAGACTTTAAACCTGAAATTTTTTTATTAGGTATAATTCCAGAAAAAATTGCCAATGTATATTAACAGCAGCGAAGATTGTATTTGCGCGGCAATGGAAAAATGAGATAACACCATTGGATGAAGCGATAATTAAGAAAATACTGGACTGTATTTTGAAATGGATAGACTCACATTGAAAACAAGCAAGTGATCCAGCAGGATCAGAAATTTTGCACCTCTCCATCCCGGTCCTATCAAAGGCCAGCAACAAAAGTGACCAATAGATTTGGTCCCAACCCAGGCCTGAATCTTAACTGAAAAAGATCCAAATTACCCATTTAATTCAGGGCTCTCTACAGCTATAGTCCAACCATGGCAAAGTTTCCTAAAATGGGGAGATTGGAATCTAGCCAGTAATTTATCTAAAGTAGTTAGTTGAGTAACGGCTTCTTGAGAAGGAGGCAGGCAACTGCCCCTTTCAAGGCAGAGGGAATTACCCCTCACTCAAGGGTGGAAATCTCATTTGTAGGTGACATTCTAAACAGCACAATGAATTCTGTCCATTTCCTCAAACTACAATATTGCAAATTTAAGCAACAGATGCCTCAGCTGGACCCGTCAGCCAGTGTCCAGCTATGGCTGAATATGAGAGAATATTTCTTGAAATACCAAGCAGGTTTTTCACCATAATCTTCCAGCTCATTCCTCCCTAGGACTTTAAAAGTGATCCTACCCTACTAATAAAGGCATATTATGGCCAAGAAAAGGCATCATAACTCTTACTTACAGCCTGGGTGGACAGATTTTTTTGTACCTGCGGGCTTTACTTGTTCTCTCTCTCTCTCTCTCTCTCTCTCTCTCTCTCTCTCTCTCTCTCTCTCTCTCTCTCTCCCCTCTCTCTCTCTCTCTCTCCTCGTGCCATCATGCATATGGCTAGGAGAAAAATAAATTTAAAGGAAGACAGCCTCCAAAACCACAACAAAAAGAACCGTGCTTAGAAAAATGTCCTTAGAAACTCTAAAATGTCTACAGCGGGGGGGGGAGGAAAGTACACAGTGGTAAACTGTGTTGCCAGAATTTGGTCTAATGACTTGGGCAAGAGGAGCTTGATGGCAGCCCATCCCTGCTCACCAGGAAGTTGCAGCTGTTCTTCAGAAGGCCAGAGTGCCTTCTGCTGTCTCTGCAGTAGGAAAAGCAGCTTCTGAATCTTCCCACTGTCCAATTCAATTATATTTTATTTCTATGAGTTACAGGGTAGAAAAACTAATCAGATTACCTGCCAGAAGCACCACTCTCATTCATTTGGAAGGATGATTTGGTAGAATGAGCTAAGCATAGTCATGAATGGGACCACTTTATGGCAGCTATTTCCCTTCCCAAACTCCATTTATTATTTTATAATAAGCAATTACAGTCCAGTGAAAAGATGTTAAAGCTGTACTTTTCCTCCAATAAACTGAGAGATCATTTGTTCTTTGTCATTTTGCCTCATGACCTGGAATTCTTTTCAGGGGCAGCAATTGTTCCACACCCCAAAAATCTGGAATTCCTTGGAGTCCATCTAAATTCTGGCTCAGTCTTTGGATAAGAAACCAAATTCCCCAGTCAGTTGAGTTGATACCTTTCATTCAAGGTATCAAAACTAACCAAGAAAAATTAAGTACCATTTGAACCGTTGACTTCAGTGAAAAGAAAGAATGGAAAGAGAGAAAGAGAGACACAGAGAGAGGATGCAGTCAGAAGAAAAGTGTGAAATTAAAAAAGTGAAATCTGAATGTAGTGAAATCTAGTCCAGAGATATACTGTATGTAATTTTCTGGGAAATAATATAGAAGTGATTTCTTGCTACTTTCTGCTTAGACAGATAAGTCTTTCTTCTTCTTCTTCTTGGCTTTACAGTTAAGCTTAAAGTCCCCTTCTCTTACTAGTCTTCCATGTTGTATATTAACCAGGTTTGACTGCTTAATTTTTTGAGATCTCTCACGATGGTCTAGATGCAGTCACATACACGACTGAGGGGTATGTGTGTTTTTGAAGTGGGGCTCAACAAAACCTCTTTTTGATGTTTGAAACCTAGAACCCAATGGCCTGATAGCTTCATATGCAGTTGATGTATACATCCAGTGGCTCTCAGTTTGATTCCAAGTAATTGATTCCTCAGGTGAAAGTGAAATAAGCCAAAATCTGTTTAAGAGTCTCTTCTGAAGGGATCTTTACTGAATATAACACTTTTTTTCTACCTATATCCAAACTGAGTTGTTTCCTCCTGATATATGCCAAGAGCTGCATACCTGTACCCGTGAAAATCTACGAAAACATGCACACACACAAACACACACACACACATATTTGTTTTCTGAGGTTTTCGCGGGTGTTTGTATGTAGGTCTTTGGTTATTCGGATTTTCTCCCGCATAAAATTGGAAGTGTCTTGGCGACGTTTCGACGAAGTCCCATTCGTCATCTTCAGGCTGGTGTTTTCGGCTTCATGCTTCTAGGAGCAATGTGTGATCGTAGCTGTTTCTTCCTTTTAACTGCCAGTGTGGGTATGAACTGATTGGGTGGAAGCTTGACTGTGTTCTAATTGGGTGGAGGTCTGTTCGGATTGGTTAGGGGCTTGGCTGTACTCTGATTGGAAGGGGGGTTGGCTGTGCTCTGATTGGATGGGGGAGTGTTCTGTTTGGGTGGGGGCTTTGTTGTGCTCAGGTTAGTCCGAGTTGCAGGGGAATTTGAGATGGTGAGCTGCCATGCTGTTGTTTGGCTTCGTGTTCGTGGTCGTGCCTCATCTTCATGGTGGGTATCAGTTTGCTTCATGTATGGATTGGAGGGGTTTAAAGTGGCTAATGATGCAGCTGTGGTCTGGCTTCTGGTTTGTGGTCATGCCTCATCATCGGTGTGGGTTTGGGTTTGCTTTTTGCGTGGATGTGTGGTGATGACATCCTGTGTGGTTTTCGTGAGTGTGGGTCTGGTGTCATTCTTTGTGTTAGGGACTCGTTTGTCAATAAGGGCAGGTTTCCAAATGGCTGGTAGGCGGGAGGTATCATCTCGTTTATTCATGCTGTGTGGGTGTTTTTCTATCTCAATGGCTTCTCTGATTATTCTGTTATTGAAGTGTTTTGGTGATAGTTCTGGTCTTTTTAAAGTCAATTTCGTGTCCTGTGGTTTTAAGGTGTTGGACCAGGGAAGAAGTTGGTTCCTCTTTTTTGACTGAGTTCTTATGTTCTTCAATGCGTGCACTTATTCTTCTCTTGGTTTGTCCGATGTATGTAGTGGGGCAAGCGGTGCATGGGATTTCATATACTCCTTGATTTTCTAACTCAATTTTGTCTTTGAGGTTTCTTAGGATGGTGGATATTTTTCTGTTTGTGCAGAATGCTGTCTTGATGTTGTGTTTGTGGAGGATCTTGCTGATTCTGTCTGTGGTGCCTTTTATGTATGGGAGGAGGGCTTTGCCGTTTTCTTGTTCTCTGTCTTGGATTTTAGTGGAAGTTTCTTGTTGGATTAGGTTGGTAATCTTATTTCTTCGGAATCCGTTGGATGTTAGTACATTAGTGAGAGTGTGTAGTTCGGTTTTTAGGTGTTGTTCATCAGCTAAGCGTTTTGTTCTGGAGATGAGTGTCTTGGCTACGGAGTTGATCTGTGCTGGGTGGTGGTGTGAGAGTGTGTGCAGATAGCGGTTTGTGTGTGTTTTCTTCTGGTAGATGGTGTGTCCTAGGGAGCCATTGGATTTCTTATAGACTAAGACATCCAGGAAGGGAAGTTGGTTATTAGCTTCTGTTTCCATGGTGAACTGTATTTTGGGGTGTATGCTGTTGAGGTGTGTGAGGAAGTTGTCCAGTTTTTCTTTCCCATGTGGCCAGATTATGAAGGTGTCATCTATGTATCTGAGCCAGAGTTTAGGTTTGTGATCAGATTTTTCTAGAGCTTGGGTTTCAAAGTGTTCCATGTAGAGGTTTGCAATGACAGGTGAGAGGGGTGATCCCATGAGTGCTCCTTCTATTTGTTTGTATTTTTGTCCGTTATAGATGAAGTATGTGTTGGATAGGCAGTGGTTGGTCAGATCTAGGATGTGTTTGTGGGGGGGTTATATTTGTTTTGGATAGCTTCTTGGCTCTTGGGTGAAGAGGGATATGACATCGAAGCTCACAAGTAGGTCGCTGGGCTGTAAGTTTTGTTTCTTTATGATCTGTATGAACTGGAATGAGTTTTTTAAGTGTGAGGTGATGGATTCTGGATAGGGCTGTAGTTGTTTGGCAAGAAATTTGGCTAGGTTTTGTAGAGGTGAACCTATAGAGCTGATTATGAGTCTAAGTGGGGTTCCTTCTTTGTGTATAGACCATAGAGATTAAGGCATCTGGATGATTTCTCTCTGGGAATGATTCTTTGTTGGATCTCTTCGATAATGGGGGAGGCTTTTATTTTGAATCTAGTGGTTTTTTCCAGGTAGGTGTCTGTTCCTCTTTGGGTAAGTTTTTTACATGTGAGGTGATGGATTCTGCATAGGGCTGTAGTTGTTTGGCAAGAAATTTGGCTAGGTTTTGTAGAGGTGAGCCTATGGAGCTGACTATGGGTCTAAGTGGAGTACCTTCTTTGTGTATCTTGGGGAGACCATAGAGCTTAGGGCATCTGGATGATTTCTCTCTGGGAATGATTCTTTGCTGGATCTCTTCGCTAATGGGGGAGGCTTTTATTTTGGATCTAGTGGTTTTTTCCAGGTAGGTGGTGGGATCTGTGTTTAGGGGTTTGTATGAGGAGTCTTGGAGTAGGTTGGTTAATTTGGTTTGGTAGTCAGATGTGTTCATAACCACCGTGGCATTGCCCTTGTCTGCTGGTAGGATTATTATGCTGGTGTCATCTTTCAGGTTAAGTAGTGCTATCTGTTCCTCTTTGGTTAAGTTGCTTTTGGGTGGCTTGCTGGTGCAGAGGATGTTGGTGATTTCGAGTCTGATTCTGTTAGCATCGTCGGGGTTGATTTTGGTCAGGCTGGTTTCAACTCCACATATAATGGTTACAGAGGGGATGTGTTTGGGAGCGACTGCAAAGTTGAATCCTTTGGAAAGGACATTGGTTTTGGCTTTGGTGAGGATCCTATCTGAGATGTTATGCACTGTTTGTTTCATGTGTGGCTGTAAGGGAGGAGGGGTTTGTTTCTGGCGTTCTTGTAGTCTTCAGAATTTGTTGGTGTGTGTGTCTGTCTTGAGGGTGTCTGTGTTTTGGCTCTCCAGATGGCGAGTTGTTTGGATTTGTCCCAAAGTGTGGGGTGGATCTTGTTGCTGAGTTTGAGGTGAAGTGTGAGGAGATCTTTGTTGATTCGGTCTAGGAGGAATCTTTTTGTGTGAAGTTCATTTCTGATTAGGGCCAATTCTGTTCTTTTCAGGATGCGTTTGGTGGCTGCAGAGTTGGAGTGGAATTTCAATTGGAAGCATGTGGGGATTAAATTTTGATCTCGGCAGTTGCGTAGGAATGCGAGGTCACATAAAATGGAAGCTCTTTGGACTTCGAGTTTTTCATAGGTCCTATATATTCATGCACACAATACTAAAACTCTATCTTAATTTGACCACTCAAAACAAATATTTGCTTTTTTTTTTGGTCCATGTTGGCACTTGTTCAAAGCACCAGATTTTCAAATATAACATTTCCACAGTATTTATTTTTTTTAATTTTCCTGAAAGTTAGCTGAGACTGAGTTGATGGTTAAGGAATCTGACTCCCCCCATTATCTGTTCACCTGCAACTTTATCTTTACTTTCACTTCAGATTAAGTGGATAACAAAGAAGCAAATATGCATATTGCCAGCCAGAAACTGTATAACCAGCAAAACTGCCTAATACTGTTTGCTATCCTTCTTTCATTCTCTAATTTTAAGTTTCCAGTTACCTACTTATTTCTAAAGAATGCTGGCTGAGATTTCCTGGTGCACAAATTAAAAATGTGGTAGAAGGATTTCCAAAGTTTTTCAAACCAACTAATCATTCGCCATTCCTGTCTATCCTTCTAAGGATAAATCATACTATTAGAAAGGAATAGATACTTAAGAGGAATACAAGTAACCATAAAGCCCAGGTTTGGAAGGTGAATTAGTTTGATGCATGAGAAACAAGAAAACACAGCAGGTTTGTGGGAGTGAACAACTTGTGCAGAAAATGGTGTCATCAAGAGAACTTTGGATTCTTAGATCTGTCACATATTACTTTTTCGTAGGGACATATCACAGTGACAGAGAAAACTGGTAAGAGTTTTGTGTCGGACTTCCGGTGGCTCCGCCGGCGCCGCTAGAGTCTCCTCTGTGAGGCTCCGTTCTCTGGGTATGTAAAGCCGCAAAAAACAGCGAACACCAGCTGTTTTTTGCGGTGAAAAATCCCCTCTTCGGGCGAAGAAGAGGTGTAGAGCATTGGGAGCAATAAGGGTTGAGCTCCTCTGAAATCCCTGAAGTTTTCAGGGATAAAGAGAGCTCCCCATAGCTCCTGAAGACGCTCCTGCCCAGAGACGCTTCTGTCATCGGACAGAAAAAGACGCCGCGACCGCTTCTGCTTTTAAAAATAGAACACAAGAGAGACTGTTTGCAGACTGAATGAATACAGGAGTTCTTATTGGATTGCAAGTATTTTTTATTGTTTTTCTGGCTATATATTTCTAACTGCTACATTCAACATAATGCATTCAAAATGGCGTATAGCTTTCACTACTTTTACTACTTTCACTGCTAAAGGAAAGTGTTTGAAAGTGAAAGTGAATTCTCCATTTTTTCCCCTCTTTGTTCTTGTAAGCGAAGCTAGAGGCCAGAGTGACTGTTTTAAAATTTAAAATGGATTGGAATTTACGTTTTAATGTCAAACCTATTTTGGACCGCATTGATAAATTTAAAGAAGAAACCATTGCAATATTGAAAGAGACTAATGCAGAAATATTAAAACTCTTTTTTCCAAATGAAATTGATTTTGCAACCGTCTGTTGAACATTTTATACAACAATCCAAACAAGAAGAAGACAGTATTGAGAATAAAGAGAATAATTGGGAATGGATCTTGCTTGATAAACAGTTCATTTACGGAGTGGAGGAAGAGAATTTGTTCCAAGACAGGAGGGGATGGTTATTCCTCTCAGACAAGCAGCAAGAAGAAGATTTAATTGAGAAAAAAGAGAAAGTGATCCAGTTTAAGAAGCAATTTATCTATGGTACCGAGGACCAGGAAAAGCAAAGACAGAGATCTGAAATGTTACTTCAACGAAAGTCTATGGTTAAGAGAAATAGAGGACTAATGCAAAGGTTAAGATGGTTTATATGGACTCAAATGATATTGCAAGTAAAAAAGAGAGACTTACTACTTTGAAGGGAGGCCTCGTTATGGAGATCTACCTGGCAAAAGAAAAAACCCAGAGTACGATTGAAGGAGTGAAACTTAAAATTTTACATAAGGAATTATGGGTAATTTAAAACTATGGACTGACTCAAGGACTAAGATTATGAGTAAGATATAAGAGAAGATGACTAACGGAAGATATAATATTAAGATTATGAGTAAGACGTAAAAGAAGATGATTAATGGAAGATATAATTAAATTGAAGAAGAATGTACTTGCT